>CM053761.1:45393673-45410354 GCA_028658305.1 Pachyuromys duprasi
TGAGATGATGTTTGGGGCACACACAGTGGGTTTGGGTTTGTGTGCATCCGCTGTATGCAGGGCTGTCAGAAATGGTGCCTGAGGCCTTCTCTGTCTGGCCCGTGGACAGGCACCTGAACTGGGGTTTTTGGTGGCGGATGCGTGCAGCTTTTGCCCTCAGTGTGCGGTCTGGTCAAGATGGTCCCAGGATCCTCTCAGCTGTGGGTTGAGACAGAACTCAGGTTCTTCCCAGATCCGCTGGCGGACTCACACACTGACTGAGTTTTGGCTGGCGGAAGCGTTTGGCCCGCGCCCCCGCAGTGTGCGGACTGATCAGAATGGTCCCCCAATCCACTTACTCAGCCTGTGGTGGTTCCCACGATTCGTTCGCGCCCGCTGCACACCCGTGGGTTGATGCAGAACTCGGGATCTTCCCAGATCCGCTGGCGGATTCACACACTGACTGAGATTTTGCTGCTGGCGGACTCACACACTGACTGCGTTTTTGCTGGCGGAAGCGTTCGGCCCGCGCCCCTGCAGTGTGTGGACTGGTCAGAATGGTCCCCCAGTCCACTCAGCCTGTGGTGTTTCCCACGATCTGTTCGCGCCCGCCGCACACCCGTGGGTTGGTGCAGGACTGGGGATCCTCCCAGATCCGCGGGCGGACTCACACACTCACTGAGATTTTGCTGGCGGGGCGTTCGGCTTGCGCCCCGGCAATGTGCGGACTGGTCAAAATGGTCCCCCAATCCACGCAGTCTGGTGTGGTTCGGATGATCGGATTGAACCCGCAGCACACCCGTGGGTCGAAGCAGAACCCGGGTGCAGTGTGCGCTCGTAGGGCGCAGTTCAGTGAAAACGGCTCCCGGTTCCTCCCGAGACTGCCCGGGAGTCTGTGCGATCCAGTCTATAATGGCGGGTGTGGGCGCCCAGCGCAGCTGCTCCTCCAGATCAGAGCTGTGCGCCGCTGGTCACAGGGAAATTTCTCCAGGTAATAACTGGGTGTCTCTAGGGTTTTCCCACTTGCTTTTCTCACTGTAGGAGTTCCGCTCACCTGGCACTCACAATGCTGGCGTTTTAGGTCCCAGAGTTCAGTCTCCTGGTCGCTGCGTTGTTTCTGCTCTCCTACTCCTCAGACACAGTGTTCTCTCGTGGCAGCCATCTTGGGTCGGCCGCTTTAATATATGCATTCAATCATTCTCAATCATATCCCAGTGATTTCATCCTGAGCTTCAGGGCAGGCAACAGGCATTTGGAATGAATTCAACTTGCAAAGACAGAGGCACCACAATTTGTCCTAAAGAAATCCTGACATCTTTCACCAACAGTAAGAGTAGAATAGCAATGTTTCCCTGCAGTGATGAGTTCAGCGTTCAAGGCTCTGAGCAAATCTGTACAACCTTCTGCTTGAGCAAACTGTGGAAAACGAGTCATCAGGGTAATGAAGAAGTGTGATCGTTAAATCCCATCGCTCGTCTTTAAAGTTCATTTAGGCATGCCTTTCCTTAACAGCACTGTTGCAAAGTACAAATTCAAAACCACTCCACATTGCTTTGAACAGCAGTCTGTAAGGAATTAAAATAAATTGCTATGGTTTAATAATACTCATGTGTCTTCCTGTTTCTTTAAATCTAAATCAAGATCCAGAGGCATGTAGTACTTTATACTCTGTACATAGTGGATTGATAAACCAATATTGTCTTTTTAAGTTAAAAAGTGCTCTTCGCTTCCTAGACTGTTGGTGCTCCTCCCCCACCCCTTCCAACATATATTTTCTATCCTACTTCATGGGTTTCCAGTGACCAACGCATAAGCTGTTTTGTGATGCGCCATGATAGAAAAAGGTCATTGTCTCTTCTGTCTCTTGGGAGCACATGCTGAGAAATTGTATTGTGCTACTCATTGTGAGGCAGACTACCTGCTTTCTATTCCCCAGGGCATGCCACCTTCTTGAGTAATGACTGGCAGTTTCACTGTGATGAAGAAAATCAGCTAGAAGTTACTCCGCTTTCTCTTTGAGTGTCACCACCTCTGCTTGCTTTGCCATGAGAATGCAACTCACTCAGCTTCTGGAGTTCTCTGCCCTCATTCAGAGTCATTAGTTCTGTAGAAAACTGTTTTGGATTTTTCATCCTGAGAAAATATGACCAGGATCACAGTTACATGTTTCTAAAAAAATTTTGTTTTAATTTTGACAAATGTATGTATACATATATATTCTGAGTTGGGGCATTTCCCCCACACATCTATCACCCTATCTCATCTCCCTTCTCTTCCTATAACACTTTTCTAAGAAATCTCCTTCTTACTTTGATCTCCTGCTTTTTTTTAACCTGTAACACTCATGAGGGTTGGAGTCTCATGGGTCCCTCATGATGATATCAGTCTTGTGCAAGTGATGGTATCAGTCTTGTGCAAGTTTTGTGCAGGTGAAGTGAGCTTGTGAGTGTAATAAAATAGTCAGGTCATCTCTAAAAGACACTGTTTCTGAGCACTTCTCCTAACCTCTGGATCTTACATTCTTTCCATTTCCTATTCAGTGACGTTACTTGAGATTTGGGGGTGTGGAGACATGTGATGTAGATGCCCTATTTAGGCCTAGGTGCTTCTGAAACACTTATCCTCTATACTTTGACCAGCTGGGACTGAACTACCACTGACCACTGGGGGGAAAAAAGTTTCTTTTTGGTAGAGGCTGAGTGCTATACTAATCCATGGGCACAAAGTATTTAAAAGGCAGTTTGGCACCATGTCAGTTCAGCAAAACAATAGTAGAAAGTTGTCCTCCAGGGCCTATCACCCCTCCTGCCACAGATTCTTAACCAAGTTTATAGTACTTGTAAACAGTAAGGCATATGTTTTCTTCTGTGGAGTGGGCCTCAAATCCAATCAGAAAAGGGTTTTGGTTGCCCCTATAATAGTCTTGTCATTACTACATGGGGAGTCATATTTTTGTCAGGCAGGCTCATGGGTTGCACAGCAGGCCAAGATTTTTCTCCTCCAGCAGCTTCGCTGGCACCTTCAAACACCACGAAAGCTTTCCAGCGGGAAGAAACTTCTAGCTCAGAGCCATCTTGATTCTCAACGCTCGGAACTTAGATGTAGAGCGTGTGCCGCAATAGGGTCTAATGTTCTCATTCTGATGGGCAACTGAGAAGACTGGCAATAGTCTCAGTTATGATTCGAAAAGCATGAAGGAGTTTCTCATGTCATGATATTGAGAAGTCACGAAAACGCTCGGCACTGGGAATCCAGCTTGAACGTGTTCACCACTGTGTTTTTAGATGTATTTGCCCCTGGGGAGGCTGCGGCAGTTTCCTTATACTCGTCACTTAGTCACTGCCAAAGCAGATTCAGATTCTGTGTTCACTTCTCATGGAGTAACTGGTGAAGAGTGAATCTTTCTCCACCACCACTTCCAGCTTGAACAGTTCCCAGTTATTTGTTCATTTTAGTGAATTGGCAATCTAATACAGCAGAGTAACCTCGAAGTGTGAATTCGATAAACATAAACAAATGTTATCAAATTACTTTAGCCGAGATTAACTGCTGGCAGATATCTACTTGGAAAAAAAAAAAAAGCCTGCCTCTGTGAGGCTATTAAATAGAGTAAAACCATGGCTTGATCTCTACAGTACAGTCATTATTTAGCATTCTCATTTACATTTATATTTTCCTAACTCAGATATCCTTTAGAAAGCCATCCATGGGACATTCGTACAGTTCCACACTGGTATTGTTGTAATCATCATTATTGTTTTGAGAGAGGGCCTCCTAATCAATGCCTTTGATTGTTTAAATAGATGCTCTACATGCTACCACTTACATTATCTGTACAGAGGCAATTCTGTAAAAGGAAAGAATCATAAAGAATGAGCATTGTATGCTCTGTACTATAGAAGACCAAATGCACTGTTTTTTTTAGGGAATAAAATAAACCAGTGTTGACTAAAATTCTGCGTAAAGAAGTCAAACGCTTTTGGCTGTGATGAGTGCTTTGTCTCAGGACCTCTTGGGTGCTCTATATCAGTCATTCATTCCCTTTTGACTTTTCAAGATATTCAAGATCTCCTATCAAGATTCAAATGATATACTGTGGAGTCACAAAGATTTAGGTGCTAATTCTGTATTTTATGACCTTGGAAAAGCTACTGGACATCAGTGCTAGGAACTGAACCAGGGTCTCACAAAGTCAACCATATTCTACCATTGGCTCCCAGCTGGTAACAACGGTATTAGTGATACCCACTTAAGGTACTCAGGAGGATTAAATGAGACAATGCATACACACCTTCCCCTGGGTTCTGGGGAAATAGTCAGGCCTTTCAATTTAGGTGTTAGCATTTTCTACTTTGTACAAAAAAAAAAAAAAAACAGTTGGAGGATGAAAGGGAAAAAGCAGTGAGATACAGTGAAGCTCACAAACAAGATAAATGTATTTTTTTTTTTGAACAAAAACTAGAACAGAAATAGAAAGTAGGAAAAGCAGCTGCAGCTCAGGGCCGGCTGGACTGTGTGTCTGAAATAAGCAGTAGGCACCAAGAACAAGTTGCTAGCATTAATAAGGGCCACAAGAGATGTCTAAAAGAGAGGCGGCTGGAGATGTTCACTGCTCCAAGGAAGGGACAGGGTGGTTAGGAAATAATATCCAGCCCTTTTCGCTACAAACTCCAGCCTTCTTTCACGCTTTGCATCTCCAGTGCTGTTCTTAGGATAAAGAACACCCAAACTCACGCTCCCTACTCTCTCCTAAAATTGCCTGTTACTTCTATGACCCCACCCCCTAAAGGAGCAAGGACTTTTCCCCACCATTAAGCAAGCAGTTCTGTGTTGGACATTGTCTGGATGTCCTCTGAGCTAACTCAGTTGTGACACTATTCCAGGACACGGAGGGAGGTGCCACAGGTCGGGGCCCTCAGACTGTTTCTCCTGTGCTTTTGACCAAGCACTCGAAGTTGGCATTCCAACTCCTTCCTTGCATTTCTCATATCCTGGAGGGACTCACAGAACTCAGGGAAACATGCCTACCAGATTCTTGTAAAGGATGGAGACAAAGACATGAGAGCGATGTGGGAAGGGATGAGAGCCATCCTGTGCTCCATCTTCTCAGATCACACCCAGTTTATCTATCTCCCTGAAAGCTCTTTGAATCTTGTTTTTTATTTTTATGGTGACTCCATTGCAAACTCACAATTGTTAATAAACCAGGTGGGGAAACCTATTTAAACAAGGATGTTCAAATTTTTCTTGGTTTTTGTATACAACGTTTTTTCATCAGGGCCCAGGGCAGGATCCATCTGAAACCTGGAATGGCCTACTGGCTGACAAATATTGGTCAGACTTGTAAACCAGAGACTGAAACAAACAAACCAAACAAACAACAGGAAAAAAAAAATAGACATCTATCATAACATCACAGCTGTGCTCATGATTCGGTTTTTATTTCCCTCCCTAGACTTTGTACTGAATGTACACTTTAAATTCCCGGGGGAAAACACATCAGTGATTTATAGTCTCATATCCCTGTGGCTCAAGAGCCTCCACATGAAGTTATGAGCGTTTGAGGCCCAGTGGCTGAATATAGGCAAGTGGAGGAGGGAACTGGGTGAGGGAAAAGGTGGGGGGGACAAGAAAATCCAACATAAAAATAAAAAATACTGACTTACTTTTTACAGCAAACTCATTCCTGGAGGAATTCAGTTCATACAAGAGAATGACGATGACTTTTGAATAAATGTTTTGATATTTAAAGACAAAACTGAATGAAATCTATTAGCATAAATGATTAAGACGCACAGATTTTGGAGAGAAGAAATAATGATGAGTAAAGAAGGCAATTAACTATGTCAGCAGATTTAATTAAGTATTAACTATTTTGGGGTATCTGCTAATTTTGTGTTTATACAGAAACAGCAATGTGGGGGAGGAGGGAAGTTTCGTTCATAACTGTCAGGTGGTTGGGGCCATCACTCAGTTGGTAATGTCCTTGTGTAGTACGAGTGAGACCTTGTATTTGCTCCCTAGCAGCACATAAACCAGGTAACAATAGCACATGGGAAGTGGGGGCAGGAGGATCTGGTGTTCAAAGTCATTCAACAATACAATGAGTTCGAGACCAACTTGGGTTACATGAGACCACTGTCTCAAAAAACCACATAAGAGTGTAGAAATTATTAAAAATATCAGATCAAGGAGAGAGGTCCATTCCACATCCCTTAAATGGTTGCAGAATTCATGCCCTTTTAACTGTGTGAACAAAACCCCAGAATTCTTGCCAGTTGTCCGTCACACGGGCTCGAAGCTCCCATGGTTCCTCCATGGGTATTTCACGACATGACTGCACATTCCAGATGAGAAGAAGCACACATACATGCATATCTAGATGTGTATAGAGTCACACATACTGAAATGATTAACTAAAATAAAAAACAACAAAAGATAATAAACAAGAATTCAGAAATACTAAACACAGTTATCACAAATACAAGAAAATTAAGCTTAGTTTTCATAAGATCTAGACTTCAAAATGGATCAACACATAAAATCCAGCCACCTTGCTCTTTAAATGGACAAATTAAAACCAAGTGCAGAATAACAAAAACAAGAAGATGAAGGGGAAAAAGTGTGTCAATTAAATTGGCAACTTTCAAACACCCAGGTAACCTATTGTAAGAAAAAAAAAAACCACCAAACCAGAACTTAACTCCAAAGAATGGCTGGTTTACAGGGTACAAGCTATGCAAGAATTCACTCAAAAGATGTGATAGCCACCAAGTCATACACACGTCACCAACAGACATGCACACATGTACGTTTATACATGAAGCCAACCTGAGATTAGGAACTTAACACAACTCTATGAAAATGGCTAGGATATGCTAGCAAAATTTAAATGAGAAGCTGGAGAGACCATGTAACCAACTCAGAAGATATTCCCACCCAAAACTCAATCATGTCACCACTGTGGCCTTAGACTTTCAGCCTCCAGAGCTATAAGAAATTAATGTCACTCAAGCTTGAACATTCTGTCATAGCAACCCAAACTGACTATGACCATTACAACAAGGGATTTTTCTGTTTTCTTTTGAGGCAGAGTCTCATGTATCCCAAGCTGGCCTCAAACTTTCTGTTTATCCTCATGCCTTCACAATTGCCTTGTGCTAACAACAGTAACGGTTTCTTCTCTCAGAAGTTACAGGTGTGTTTTTTTTTTCACCCTTCAAATTGTTCCCATTGGGAACATGCTCTGCTTACAGGCATGTGTCCCCATGCACATTTTGTACAGTTCTAGGCATCAGACTTGGGGCTTTGTCCATGCTAGGCAAGCAGTCTAACAACTAAATTACTTCTCCAGCTCAAAATTGAACTTTTTTGATCACCATCCTCAAGAAAAAGTACACCTTGTCTCAACACGATGCACATACATATATCTGTCATTGTTGACCAGGCTGTGCAAAGGGTAAAAAGAAAAACCTCAGGGGCTTCAGCGAAGGCCTTCTCTCTAGGTGTTGCAATGAGGCTGTGATTCAGGAGGGTCATCGTAGTGGGCTGTCACCCTTCCTGTCTATAGGGTAACAGTGGCTCTCCTCCTATTGCTGTCATTCCAGGACTTGGAATAAAGCAGTCGCTCATCCTGAGAAGTGCTCATGACAGAAAAGACCAGCAGAACACCAAGCCAGCCTACACATTTCCTCTGAAAAATGACTGTCTGCCTTGTGTAAATCACATGCTTACATTCTACTGGCTCCCACTGCCAAACCTCAGTACAGTGGAGAAGCGCATGCAGGTCACAAGATAGGCCAGTACAGGCTGTGTCGCAATGGACAAGGACAGAGACAAGAAGTCTTCTAACAAGGTAGTGACTAATGAGGGGAGTAATTATGGAAAATACTACTATTGACTGCACACATGCACATACATGAATAAAAGAAATAAAATATAGTTCTCTCAGCACTTCTCACTTGACAGCCCATTTCATCTGCACGGGGGAGGAGGAGTAGAGATAAGGTACCCCCGTATCCTTGTTT
This sequence comes from Pachyuromys duprasi, assembly GCA_028658305.1. NCBI lineage: Eukaryota > Metazoa > Chordata > Mammalia > Rodentia > Muridae > Pachyuromys > Pachyuromys duprasi. The sequence goes on from CM053761.1 coordinate 45,401,680, forward strand.
GGTAGGAGAAGCAACTGAGGCTGAGATGTTCATGATTTTAAATTTTCTAAGTGGCAATTCCAAGATATAAAACTTTGGAGTTTGCCCTCATGGTTGATATTCTCAAATATGCACATATCAGGGGTATTATGGTCCTCAGAACCTATCAGCCATCATCTTGTCAGATGAGCCTGCAAGTCTTTTAAGACCAGGCTTGTTGACTGTTGACATTCCTTAATGGAAAGAAGGGGTTGGTAAAGCCATACATTCATATGCAATTTTGTCCCAACTGCATTTGGCCTCAGAATCTCAGGAAGTGCTGGATAGGCTGTGTGAGGTTGTTGGGGGCAGGGAAGGGCTCTATCAAGATGATTGTAGAGAGCCATTGCCAAGGCTAGCTGGGTAAAGACTTTCCAGTGTGGTTGTTTCCTGGGTCACCCATGTTCCTGCCAGTAACCCCTCACACATATGCTATAGGTAACCCCAGTATAAGTTCAGAAATTGTCATTGGGACCTGAGGAAAGATGAGACACAAGGGAGAACAATTTAAGGGTGTGAAACGGGCCCCATTAAATTGCCTTGTGCTAACAACAGGAACAGTTTCTTCTCTCAGAAGTTACAGGTGTGTGTTTTTCACCTCTCAAATTGTTCCCATTGGGAACTAAATATCTACTGTCAGTGAAAGTAAGCTCAGTTCTGATAAGCAGATGTCCCACATCAGAGGATCACGGCAGATGTAGATCCCTGCTTACTTTGGATGTGCCCATTGGACTGTGAGTTTGTGGAGTAGAGAATCAGGGAGTGAAGCTTAGAGTATGACACCATTTTCCCAACAAAACCCAACATCTTGGCCCACTCCACATGGATCCCAAATATTAAACTGTGAAAACTAACTCCATGCTTTTCTTGTATTTATTTTTTCTTGTGTTTAATTTTTGAGATACATATGTACACGGAGTCCCTTGTCATCCACCTTCTATATAAATAAAATCATCACACACCCAAAACTAAGCCCACCCAAAGCCTATACTACACAATGAACAAGAAAGGTTGGAGATAAGGTCTCAAGGGATAATTGGATGCAGTTAATGGACACAAGTTATGAAAGAGGATGTGACAGATCTAATTCTGTCTTGATTATATAGGTTGTGTGGTAGTGAAATACCCAGATCATGAGTCCCCAAATGACCAACAGGCTCTGAGTCCAATGCAAAACACACGAGGGCCTTTATTACAAACTCGATCTGGGTGGATGCCCTTTACAAGAACAAAGGGGCAAGCGACCCCCAACTCTGGGGGAACATGGTTTTAAGAAGGCAAAAACAAAAGTAGGGAAGTGCAAGTCTTGGCAGTACAGGATTGGGTGAAAGGGTCTTTAGGGGAGCTGACCTTTAAAATGATTGGTTTGTTTTCAGGCGCCAAAACTGCAAATGATCAGGTCTGGCTACCTGGGGGACACCTGACCCCCTCCCCCACCTCAAGGTACTGCCCTGCTAAGTGCAGGTTAGGCTGTAGCAAGGGGGAGGGGGAGTTAACACATTCCATGGGCTTTCTTAGGGGCTATGTGACCCTAGTCACACCCTGAGATTAATCTGGGTGGGGGACTGCAGCTGGACCTCTGCTCTGAAAGGACTGTGATCTGGTGACTTTGCTCCAGTCCCAAGAATTAACTCCAAGTTTTTGAACCTCTCATTTACCCCTTCTCAAGAGGAAAATTTCTCGAATCTTTGAGATGTGTCCAAGTCACTTAGCTTGATGTTGGCGGGTGTGAGGGGGCTTTTATATTATTCTTAGCTGCCAGGTGGGATCAGGGGCTGAGAATCTCGTCTTCTGTAGCTGCTTTAATGACCATGGACAATGGGGCAGTACTATATAGTCTGAAGCTTCTGGTATCAGTCTAAGATGAGTCGTATTGAGTCCATCAGCTTACACGGGTGTCGCAGGTGATTCCATGGAGAATAAACCTGTCAGACTAGACACAGACTAGGAACAGAGTCATCTTGAAGGGAAGGGGAATTTATGAGTTGGTGTTGTTTTCAGTCGGGGCCGGGTGTTGGTACTGCGAGCAGAGCACCATTAGCTGGATAGTCCCCAGTCTCTGCCTGATGTAGGTCATTAACTGGTTTAACAAACATGGCTCAACAGTAAGTAGTAATATTATGACAGTGAGAGGGCCGAAGAGAGTGGATAGCAAAGTTGTCCACCATGGAGACATGCTGAACCAAGATTTAAACCATCCTGATTTGGACTCTCTTTTTTTGCCCCTCTGTTCTAAACCTTTCCTGACCTTTGCCAAGAGACTCTCTTATCACACCTGACTTATTGACATAGAAGCAACATTCTTCCTTGAGTGCTGCACATAGCCCCCCATGCCTTCCTGTCTTCCATTGTCATAGCCCAAAGATTTTCCCCTACAGCCAACTGAGATAGTTCTTTCCCACTTTGGTGAAGGAAAGCAATAGCTGATTACAGGGTTGGGTTATAGGGCATCAAGGCAAATCACTATTAATTGTATATGGGCAGTTATCATATTTGGGGTCCCTAGTGAACTGGATAAGTCCAGATGAATCGGTTTCTAACTGGTAGAATATTCCTCGCAACTTCATGAGATCCTGTGGGCATGGCGAGTGCCAGATTGAAACTCAGTTCAGGAAACCATGTCTTGGGAGGAGCTGCCCAAGATGCTGTGGCTAAGACGATGACAAGGCTTTGGATAGCTTGACACGTAGGGCGTTGTCTGGTTGCGGTGAGCTTTTTATTTTGGGGCAGCAGGTAGTCTTCTTTGGTTGAGAACAGGTTGGCTAGCCTAGCATGCAAGTAGTGAATCCAAGCTGCAATTCCAGCATCTTTGATGGCAGTTGGGGTTGTCAGCAGGACAATGTATGGTCCTTTTCACCTGGGCTCCAATGTGCTTTGTCGAAACCGCTACACATAGATCTAGTCTCCAGGCTGGAACTTGTGGGGTTCTGGGACCGGGCCTGCCTCATAGAGAGCACGCAGTTAAGGCCAAACATATTTATGAGCCCATTGGGTAGCTCTTACATGGAAGATCAAGTCTTCTTTATCTGTCTCAGCAATAGCATCAGGCTTAAGATTAGGTACAATGGGGGCTGGTATTCCATACATAATCTCAAAAGGAGTCAGTCCCAATTGATAGGGAGAATTTCTAACTCTATACAGGGTAAAGGGGAGAAGCATCACCCAGTCACCGCCAGTCTCTAAGGTCAATTTAGTTAAGGTCTCTTTTAATGTCCTATTCATTCTTTCTACCTGACCTGAACTTTGGGGTCTGTAAGCACAATGTAATTTCCAATCTGCCCCAATACATTTTGCTACACTCTGACTTACCTTTGATACAAAAGCTGGCCCATTATCTGACCCTATCAGATGGGGAAGCCATACCTGGGTAGAATGTCTTCCAATAATTTTTTTGCTACTACCTGAGCAGTCTCATCCTTGGTGGGGAAGGCCTCAGTCCATCCCGAAAAGGTGTCCACGAACACTAGTAGATATTTGTTCCCTTGTCTTTCAGGCTTGATCTCTGTAGAATCAACCTCCCAGTAGGCTCCAGGTCTCTTACCTCTAAGGTGTGAGCCCGGGTATTGTGGTCTGTTTGTGGCGTTGGTCCGCCTGCAGGCTTTACAATTAGCAACAATATCATCAATGGTCTTATACATGTCTTTCAAAGTTACTTTGGATTGTCTCACAGCGCCTGCCATTCTCTCAGATCCATGTGAGTGACTCTGTGGATTTTTCTGAGAATGACTCTAGCTAAGGAGTTGGGTAAGATTAATTTGCCATCAGTTGAGTACCACCAACCATTTAAATATTGACTCATGGGTTGCTTTTGTGCCCATTTTATTTCTTCTGCAGTGTATTGGGGTTCCTCCAGCAAATTTGGGTTAGGCGGCTCTGGCAACATCATTCTAGGATGGTGACTTCTGCTTCTTGCAAAGCAATATCCTTAGCTGCCTTATCAGCACGATTGTTGCCCCTGGCTACTTTGGTGGTTCCTTTTTGGTGTCCAGGGCAATGAATAATAGCTAGCTTCTTGGGAAGCCATAGGGCTTCATGGAGTTGTAAAATTTCTTTATTTTTAATAGTTTTCCCTTCATCTGTCAAGAGCCCTCTTTCTTGGTATATGGCTCCATGCACATGGGCAGTGGCAAATGCATACCTACTGTCTGTGTAAATATTGACAGCTAGTCCTTTGCCCAGTGTAAGGGCCTGGGTTAAGGTGATTAATTCAGCCTTTTGAGCAGAAGTCCCAGGCAGGAGAGATTGAGCCCAAATTACCTCAGTCTCGGTGGTCACTGCCGCACCTGCTCTCCTTTGACCCTCATGGATGAAGCTGCTCCCGTCTGTGAACCAAGTGTGCTCAGCATTTTCCAGTGGAGCATCCTTCAGGTCAGGTCGGGTGCTGCGTACCTGAGTCAAGATCTCTTCACAGTGATGCAGTGGCTGCTCCAGTTCTGCATCTGGTAGGAGGGTTGCTGGCTTTAAGGAGGCAGGGGGCTGGAAAACAACTCAGCCAGGATTAACCAATAAGGTCTGGTAGTGAGTCATGCAAGCATTGCTCAACCATTGATCAGATCACTGTTTGAGTACCCCCTCTATGGCATGAGGAGTGGTCACCATCAGATTTTGGCCCAATGTCAGCTTATCAGCATCCTTGACCAGCAGTGCTGTTGTTGCAATAATGCGCAGACAAGGGGCCTATCCAGCCGCTACTGGGTCCAACCTTTTGGACAGGTATGCCACCGGACGTTTTCAAGGCCCCAGTATCTGAGTCAAGAGTCCTTTGGCAACCCCTTTCCGTTCATCCACATACAGGTAAAAGGGCTTAGTGATATCTGGCAACCCCAAGGCTGGTGCTGACAGCAGGGCCTGCTTCAACTGGTCAAAAGCCTGTTGCTGTTCTGAAGTCCAACTAAAATTTCAGTCTCTCTTGTGACTTTACAAAGGGGCTTAGCTATTTCTGCAAATCCTGGGACTCAGATTCTGTAGAATCCTGCCAACCCTAGGAACTCTATTACCTGGCGGCGACTGTTTGGGACTGGAATGCTGAGAATAGTCTCTTTTCTGGCTTTGGAGGGCCAGCGTTGTCCTCCTTTTAGGATGTAGGCAAGGTAGGTCACTTCAGTTCTGCAGAGTTGTGCCTTTTTGGCTGAGGCGCGGTACCCTAGGTCTCGGAGGACTGGTAGAAGCTTCTGGGTACCTTCCAGGCAGCTTGCCTGGTCCTTAGCTGCCACTAAGAGGTCATCTACATACCGGAGAAGGGTAACATCTGTGTTGTTAACCCGGTACTCACCCAAGTCCTCATGCAGGGCCTTGTCGAAGATGGTGGGTGAATTCTTTAATCCTTGAGGTAGGCATGTCCAAGTCAACTGTTCGTTGATGCCTGCCTCTGGGTCTTGCTATTCAAAAGCAAAATAATTTTGGCTTTTAGGTGCCAAGGGGAGGCTAAAGAAAGCATCCTTCAGGTCAAGGACAGTGTACCAGTCTCTTTCAGGTGATGGGAACTCAACAATGTGTATGGGTTAGGTACAGTGGGGTGAATATATATCACCCTCCAGTTGACTTTCCTTATATCTTGGATGGGCTGGTAGTCATCTGAGTTGGAATTTTTGACAGGCAACAGAGGAGTATTCCAGGAAGACTGGCAAGGCCTGAGGATCCCAAGATTGAGTAGTTTATGGATATGAGGAGTTATTCCCCTCCTTGCCTCCAGAGACATTGGGTACTGTCGCACCCAGGTGGGATCTGCCTCTGACTTAAGTTCCACAAACACAGGTGGCCGGTGTTTGGCTAGTCCCATTCCCCCTGTTTCTGCCCAAGCCTGAGGAAATTCCTCCAGCCAATGATCCAGATTTTTTTTTTTTATGACCAAGGGGTTGTTCATACAGTTTGTACTCAGACTCTGAGGCCAGGTTGACTGTTAGTACTTGGATAGGCTTCCCTTTATCATTAGTAACTGAGATCCTTCTGACCCAAAATGTATCTGGGTCCTCATTTTGGTCAATAGATCCCTCCCCCAAAGTGGGTAAGGGCATTCTGGAATGACCATGAATGAATGGGTTACCCGCCCCATTCCCAAGCCCACAGTTCTTCGGGTAGTCCATGGATATTGTTTAATGCTAGTGGCCCCTGAACACATGATTTCTTTGAAGATAGTGGACCCCCGGCCTTCAGGAGCACTGAATGTTGGGCTCCAGTATCTACCAGAAAGTCCAAGGGTTTCCCCTCCACCTTTAGGGTTACTCTGGGTTTGGGGAGGGGATCTGACCCCCGGCCCCTTCAGTTTTCCTAATATCTGGTGCTGCTTGATTAATGAAAGCTAGGGCTACAGACGGCTTCTGATCAGAATGCTCAGGGTCATAAGGAGTATATCGTCTATAAGCTTCCATAATCCTCTCTAGAAAGCTTGCTGGGCTTTTATTTTCTCCCTATCTAACATTATAGACCTTGGCCAAATTAGTGGGCCGCCTTGCAGCCACTTTGAGACCTGCCAACCAGAGTCTGGCGGTAAACAAGGAGATGCTTCTTACCTTCAGCTGTATTGTAATCCCAGATAGATCGGGTAAGAGGAAATCCAGCGTCTATATCAGCTGGGTTCTGAGTCAGAACACCTGTATCTCCCGGAAAATTTTCTGGGCTTCTAGGAGGATACGTTCCCTTTCTTCTGTGGTGAAAAGAACCTGCAAAAGCTGTTAGCAGTCATCCCAAATGGGCTGATGAGTAAAAAGCACAGTTTTAAAGAGATCAATTAGGTTCCTCGGATTCTCAGAAAATCTAGCATTTGGGGTTCTCCAATTGTAAAGGTCAGCTGTGGCAAAGGGCCAATAGTGATGTGGTTGTTTTCCCCGTTCATCTGTGGGCCCAGTGGCACACAGAGGCAGAACCATGGAATCTGTCTCTGGTTCCCTTATTGGGGAAGCCACCCATCTGATTGGTCCAGGGCTGGCTGTGGCGGAAATGCAGGCACCTGAGGAGGAAACCCATAAGGTGGGGGTGGAAAAATTCCATCCTCTGGTATGCTATCCTATAAAACAGGGTGGAGGGGAGCCTAAGGTTTCTTAGGCTCAGCGGCCAGGCATCTGTCCCCCTGGTTGTGGGACAGGCATCTGCATCTGTATGGAGGGAATCTCTGTTGAAGGAAGATTGTTAGCAGCTTTAATCCAGGGTGGGGAAATTCATCACCAAATCCCTCCAGACCACGATATAACCAAGTCAAGGGGGCAAGAAGTCGTCTGTCCCATAATGTCCATCACTGTCCAGTAACCACAAAGACAGAAACACAAAACAAGAAGAAGACAAAAAAACAGATAAAATATCTCCCCTAAGTCTGGAATCAGAGCTGTAACCAGGCACTCAGCACCCACTCTTGACTGGAAAGGTGAAAACAGCCGGGGAGGGAGTCAGAAATTCCTCCAGGACAGGCCTGGAGTCCTTTGGGGGAGGTGCTACATCCACCCCGAACAGACTTTCAGATTCCAGAGCACTAGGTGGCTCTGGACCAATTCCAAAACCTGATGAAAGTTGGAAGATTATCTTTTCCACTTCAGCAACTGTGATTTTAAATACATCTATTTTTTATCACCTTTTGTCGCTAATTAAAGATTTCCCCTAGGCAGAACAGAATATAAGCTGGCGCCAACACACACAAAGACAGAGACAGAGACCAAGGCACAGACACCGGCCAATATAAGACCCTCCGGATCAGAGTCCTGGAGTCCTTTGGGGCCCCGAAATTTTGGTGGGACCTCCAAAATGAAATACCAGATCATGAGTCCCCAAATGACCAACAGGCTCTGAGTCCAATGCAAAACACATGAGGGCCTTTATTACAAACTCGGGCTGGTCTGAGTAGGCCTTGGGCACCATTTCAGACAGGCCTGCATACAGCGGATGCACATTGCTCTGCAATGCCTGCAACCAATCCAGACCCACTGTGTGTGCCCTAATATCATCTCAGACCGTGGTGCACAGCCCCTGGCCCTGAAGGGGGTGCCAAGTCTCCAGTCCAGGGGAGAGCTCTTAGCAGCAAGCCCAGGGCATAGCGCAGAGCCGCCAGCTGACATCTCAAAACGGGACACTCAGCATCTAATACAGAGTGAGGAGCAAAGCCTCCAGACCAGAAGGGTGACCAGCCTGCAGTGCTCACAGCTTCTAGCACAGAGCACGAAGAGGGGCACACAGAGCTCACAACAGAGTTCAACTGAGACAGTACACACACACTAACAAACCACCGGAACTCCTGATCTTCTTGAAGAATACTCCTGACACAAGAGAGTGACAGTTCCAGTCTGAAGTTCAGCCTTAAAGCACAAACAGATCCATGATTACATATAAACAAATGCCCAGAAATCGGTGAAAGAACTCACCCAACAAATATCAGGACACCATGGCCCCAACAGAAATACCCATAAGCACTGGACATTTTAATTCAGCAGAGACAGAGGAAAATTATGTTAAAGCTATGATTGTGCAGATATTGGAGGAACAAAAAGAGAGACAAAAAGAAGAAATGAACAAGGCCCTCAAAGAAATGGAGAAGAATTTAACTGTCCACATAGAGGAACAATTAAAGATAAACAGAGAGGAAACAACCAATATAGGAGACACAGTCAATCAGTTGAAGGAAACGATACAAAGCATGAAAACAGAATTAGAAACTATAAAGAAGACACAAAGGG
>CM053761.1:45410854-45428437 GCA_028658305.1 Pachyuromys duprasi
AAAGAATCAGTATAGCAAAGTATCAAAGCAGATATTAAGACTCACAATTAAGACCTTGGTAGAGGGTGGGAAGTAATAATAAAAATAAGGGAAGTTAGTAACACTGGGGGAGAACAAGAGCTCCACAAAGATCAAACTGAGCAGGGCACAGGGGTCTTATATGAGACAGTTTCTCCAACCAAGGACCATATATGGATATGGCCTAGAACCCCTGCTCAGATGTGGCCCATGACAGCTCGTTGTCGAACTGAAGATCCTAGTAAGGGAAACAGGGACTGTTTCAGTCTTGAACTTGATGGCTGGCTTGTTGACTCTCCCCCATACACGCCAGGGAGTAACAGCCTGGCTAGATCCCAGGGGAGGGCATTGCAGCCAGCCCTGAGGAGACAAGATGATCTGAGTTCAGAAGGGGAGGAGATCCTCCCCCGTTGGTGGACTTGGAGGGGGAGGGGAGGAGTTGAGGGAGGGTTGGGAAGGGTGGGAGGGAATGAGGGAGGGGGCTACGCATGGGATGCAAAAAACCTAACATGTGATTGATATAAAAATAAAAAAAATTATTTAAAAAATGTAGTGTGAAGCTTCACAGGAGTCATGGAGACTGAAGAGGCTGCACTTTAACTAGACAGGAGGGAGGAGAACACCAACCCACCCACAAAAACTCCTACCCAAAATTTACCTTGCCTACAAGATGTGCAGAGACAAAAATAGAGCAGAGATTGAGGGAATGTCCAACCAGTGCCTGGCCCATCCTGAGATCTACTCCATGGGAGAGAGCCAGCCCCTGACACAACTTATGTTTTGAATGAGTGTTCTAACTGTATAGAATTTCATTGAGTTGTTCAGACTTTGCCTCTGGCTTTTTGATTCCAGTCATTGGCATGAGTATGATATAATATCTGTTGGACATCCCTGATTAGTAGTGATGAAGGATGACTTTGTCTGCTCTTCACTCTGTCTTCCTTATGGTGATGTCTGTTGAGACCTTTGGTAGTTTTGTAAGTAGGCTCTTCTGTGATTTTATTGTGGAGTTTTATGAGTTCTTTTGTACATTGTATCTCAGTCCCATGCATTAAATTAGATACAAATCAGGGGTGGAGGACATGGCTCAGTTGGTAGCCTGCTTGCCCCGTGGGCAAAACATTTGGGTTCCATCTCCAGTGCAACAAAAAATAAAAGTTAGATACAACTGGGCACAGCACTTTCATTCTTCTCCCATTAGTAGGTTAGTTTTTTTTCACTTTCTTGATGTGTTAGTTGAAACAGCCATTTTCATTCTGTTGCTCATGCTTTTACTCTCATTAAAAATCCATTGCTAGTTTCGGCCTATTTTGAATAAAGCCACTATGAATATAGTTGAGCAGATGCCTGTGCTGTACTGTGGAGTATCTTCCTGGGTGTATGTCCAGGAGTGGTATATCTGGGTCTTGAGGTAGAACTGTTCCCAATTTTCTGAGAAAGCACCAGATTGATTTCCAAAGTGGTTGTGCAAGTTTGCATTCCCATAAACAATGGAGGAGTGTTCCCCTTTCTCTACATCCTTGCCAGCTTGTGTTGTCACTTGAATTTTTGATCTTAGCCATTCTCTCTGATAGGTGTAAGATGGAATCTCAGAGTCTTTTGATTTGCAGTTTCCTGATGACTAATGGCATTGAGCATTTCTTTGTGTCTCAGCCATTTGGTAGTCCTCTGTTGAAAATTCTGTTTAGCTCTGTACCCTATTTTTAATTGGGTTATTTGTTTATTGTGGCTTTATTCATAATTGCTGAATACTGGAAACAACCCAGATGTCCCTCAACCAAAAAAAAAAAATAGATAAACTGTGGTACGTTTACACAATGAAATACTATTCAGCTATTAAAAACAAGGACATCATGAAATTTCCAGGCAAATGGATGGATCTGGAAAAGATCGTCCCGAGTGAGGTAAACCCAGAAAGATCCAGAAAGACATGCATGGTATATACTCTCTTGTAAGCAAATATTAGCCATATAATATAGGATAACCATACTACAATCCACAGAGCTAAAGAAGTAGCAAGGAGTACCCTAGGGAGGATGCTTAATTCTCATTTAGAAGGGCAAATAGAATAGACACCAGAAGCAGTTGAAGATGTCCTCTGAAAAACTCCAGCCACCAGATGATCAAAGCAGATGCTAAAGCTCATAGCCAAACTTTGGGCAGAATGCAGGGAGTCTCATGGAAGAAGTGTGAGGATAGGAAGAATACAGAAAGGGGAGCTCCACAAGAAGACCAACAGAGCCAACAAATCTCGGCCCAGTGGGGTCTGCAGAGACTGATGCATCAACCAAGGACCGCACGTGGAGAGGACCTAGACCCCCCTGCTCACATGTAGCCAATAGGCAGCTCAGTCTCCGTGTTCCCAAGTAAGGGGAACAGGGGCTGTCTCTGACATGGACTCTGTTACCTCTTCCTTGATCACTTCTTCTTGGTGGGGCAGGCCACAGAAAAAGAGAATGCAGGCAGTCCTGATGAGATTTGATAGGCCAGAGTCAGTTGATATCAGGGGAGGAGGACTCCTTCTTTCTAAGGACTAGGGGAGGAAAATAGGGTGGGGCCAGGATGAGATGAGGGAAAGGGCTAGGATCAGTATGTAAACAGAATACAGAAAAAAAAAATGAGTAAATAAATAAATAAATGGAAAAGGGAAAAAATCTATTGCTAGGGCTGGAGAAGTGCCTCAGCAGTTCAGAGCACTGACTGCTCTTCCAGAGGACCTGGGTTTGATTTCCAGAACCTACCTGATAGCTCACAATCAACTATCACGGCAGCCCCAGGGCATCTAATACACTCTTCTTATATCAATGGGCACCAGGCACACATGTTGTACAAAGACATACATGTAGGCAAAACATCCCAATACAGAAAATAATTTTTAAATGCAATCCTTTGTTAAACCTATGGTCACATATATTTATAAAGTATTTTTACATGTGTTTTTCATTCTTCTATTAAATTATTTCAGTAAAGTCAGTTTAACCAAGTTAGTGGGGTTTATTTACACTTAGGTTACAAGCACTATTTTATCAATCTACACGTTAACCGTTTTTCGAGCACCACACTGTCTTTATTTCTCTTTCCCTGACACAGGGATTGACGTGAGCAGTTGTGAATCACCCAGTTTTGCTTTTTTGTATAGACCATTTTCACTATTTTGTTTTGTGTTCAAGTCCATTTGTACTTAGAGTCAGATTTTTAATTTCTATAAAAAGACCAGCTAAGATCCTGAAAGAACATGAGTCAGACCTGTTGATAAGTTTGTGAAGAATTGCCATTTTGTTGTTTTGTTTGATTGATTTTTGAGACAGGGTTTCCTTGTGTATGTACCCTTGGCTGTCCTGGACTCACTTTGTAAACCATACTGGCCTCAAGTTCACAAGTTCTGCTTGCCTCTGTCTCCCCAAGTCCTGAGATTAAAGGCGACACTGCCTGGCTAAGAATTGCCATCTTCACATTACAGCTTGAATATGGAGGCTTTCTGGTTATTGTGAGCCTTATTTTTTTTATGAGAAATTGAACCCAAGACCTTGTGCTTACTGGCAAGTGGTCTTCTCTTAAATATCTGTTTCTACAGTCCAAATTGCTATCAGCTTGATAATCTTTAAATAATATGTTACAGTTTTCAGAATTTACATTTTGCATTGCTTTGGTTAAGTTCATTGCCAGGTGTTTTAGTCTTTATAATGCCTTATGCAAATGGAATTTCTTATTTACATTTTAAGTTTGTTCCTTGAAAATAAGTTAAAATTAATTTTTACATATTAATCTTGTATCACGTAAGCTTGATTAATTTATGACTTCTAATATTTTGCTAGACTTCTTGAGAATGCCTACATGCCAGATGATACTATATACAAAGAGAGATGGGTTTTTGTTCTTGTTGTTGTTATCATTTTGTTTTTTGTTTGTTTTGAGACAGGGTTTCTCTATGTAGCCTTGGCTGTCCTGGAATTGGTTCTGAAGTCCTGGCTGACCTTGAACTCACAGAGATCTTCCTGCTGCTGCCTCTCAAGTGCTGGGATTAAAGGCATGTGGCACCATTGCCTAGAGAAATAGGGATAATTTTACACCTTCTTTTCTAACCCAGATGCCTTCTATTTCTTGCCTTTTCTTGTCCTTCCAGTCCACGTTAATAGAGACAGGGGCTGTTTCTGCACTGGGAAGCCTGTAGTCCCTTACAAGTACTATGTGGCATACAGTGCCCATTTTCTTCAGATTGAGGTTGTTCCTATTTGTTGAGAAGCTTGCTTTCTTTTTCCAAACCAAGAATATTTTGTCAAAAAGGCTTTGCTGAGGCAGTAATATAATTGCTTAAAATTCTATTGAAAAGATGTATTCATTCATCTTTGGGTAGTAAACTAGCCTTGCATCACTGGGATGTAATCTATATCATTGTAGTACATAATTATTTTTATAGTTGTTAGGTTTGGTTTATTATTTTGTGGTTAAAATATTTTGTGTCTACTCATAAGAGTTAATAGTCTATTGTTTTCTTTTTTTGTGATGTCTTTGACTGGCTTTGTACTTATATTATGCAGACCTCATCAATGATTTTGAGTATATTCCCTCTTCTTGTGAAGGACTTACTTTACAATCTTGGTCAATGTAGCTAAAGATTTGTCAATATGGTCGAGCTTCCCAAAAAACTATTTTTATTATATTTTATCTATTTATCTACTTATTTATTTACTTATTTAGTGTGTTATGTGTGAGAGAGAGAAAGAGAGAGATAGAGTGAGAGAAGAGAGAATTATGGAGGTCAGCCCTCAAGCTACAAATCTTAGTAGTATTATTGTTTCTATTATTTTCTTCTGTATTTAATCAATTGCTGCTTTAAACTTTATTATTCTCTCCAGCTTGCCTTGGTTTAATTACTTTTCTTTTTGGGTGTTTTAATGTTAAAGATATTGATGTGAACGCTTTCTTTTGATACAGTGCAGGAATTCATAGCTATGAATTTCCTTTTATGAACTGCTTTAGCACTATCCCATCAATTTTGTCTGCTAGGTCTTCCTTTAACTCAACTCAGGCATTTCATGTCTATTCTTTTCTTTCTTTCTTTCTTTCTTTCTTTCTTTCTTTCTTTCTTTCTTTCTTTCTTTCTTTCTTTTGATCATTTACAAATACTTTCATAAGTTTGAAGGCTCTTTGCTACTTCTTTTTATTTCATTATGGTTGGGGAGCATGCCTTATTTTTATCATTCTAAATTTTTGAGTTTTGTTATATAACACAGCATGTGGCCTGTCCCAGGAGCTGCTATGCCCTTGTTTTTTAGCATTATGCTTTGAGATTAATCTATGCCATCAATAGTATCTGTAGCTCCTGTTGTTATTGAATGATAGTCGGTTGTGCAGACAGGACTTGATTTGTTTATTATCTAGGTGATGGGTATTTGCTTTCTCTGCAAATATTAACTATTATGGACATATCTGCTTTATGCATCCACATATAAGACTTCATGTGCAAATGGTGTTTTGTTTTTCCCAAAAACATCACTGAAAGAGGACCACAGGAGAGCTGTGCATTTTACTGCAGATGATATTGCCAAATAGCTTTTCAAAAGTAACTACAATTTTATATTTCCAGAAGTGAACATAGAGATTCCAGTTGCTCCACATCATTGTCAGCACTTGGTATTGTCACCTTGACTATGCATTACAGTTCCCAAGTGAAAGATGATCATTGTGTTTTCATATGATTATTTACTAGTGAACAGTTTTGGTTAACTGTTCTTGTCTTTGGACCATTTTAAAGTTGAAGTCTCTTTCTTTCTCTCTCTCCAAATTTTTCCCCTATGCTTTGGCTTTACTTTTGTTTCCATGATATGTTGTCCCTTAGTACTTTAGTCTTGATGATGTCTAATTTATCAAAACTACGCTTTTGTACTACAGGAAATCTTTAGCTAACCCAAAGCCACAAAGATTTTCTCTAGTTTTTTTTCACTTATTTGTATTTATGGTATTTACATAGGTTACTTAGGAGTTTCTTCTAAGACAATTATGTCATCAGTGAATAAGGGGTTTGCTTTTTCAGCTTGTATATTTTATTTCCTTTTGGGGACTTACTGTGTTCGTTATAGTGAAATACACTACCAAGTTAGGCATGTCATAAAAGAGTCTGAGTCCACTCTTAGAGGTAGCACAGTGTACATCTTGCTGTGAGTTCTTTAGTAGAAGGAGTTATTAAGTTAAGGAAGCTCCCATTTTGGTGTCTAGTTTACTGGATTTTTCTTATAACTGGATATACAATTTTATCAAATGATTTCCTGAATATTAAAATGACCACATGACTTTACTCTTTTAGTCTATATATATAATTTTGGATGGTTATACAAACCTTGCTTCCTATACTGGAGAGAATGTAGAGACAGGGAAACCCTTATCCATATTGGTGTGATTGCAAACTGGTACAGCTACTCTGGAAATCAGTAAAGAAAATCCTCCAAAAGCTAAAAATATATCTACCATATGACCCATATATACCTCTCCTTGACACATGTCCCAAGGAACTCAGCATCCTACTCCACAAGTACCTGCTCAGCCATGTTTATTGAAACTAAATTTATGATCAGTAGGAAATAGAAACAATCGAAATGCCCCTGAACTGATAAATGGACAATGAAAATGCCATATACATACACAAAGAAGAAATGAAATAAAAATGCAGGTTAATGGATGGAACTGAAAAAATACTATACTGAATGAGGTAACCCAGACCCAGAAAGACAAATGTTGTATATGTGTTCTTTCTTTCTGTCTGACTAGCTCTGGCTGGTCTATAACTCACTATGTAGACCAGACCAGACTGGCCTGAACCTCATAGTGTTCCTCCTGCCTCTTCTAAGTGCCAGAAGCAAAGGCATGTGCCTCCATGCTATCACGCCACCATGCCACCAGGCCAAGCTGCATGGTTTTTTTCTTATTTTGTGCATCCTAGATCTGAGTCTTTAGATAGAAGAAACTTGTAGAAACCAGAAAAGTAAATGATGGGCCTTGGGGGAGGGGAGAAGAAGCTCTAGAGGGGGATTAAGTAGACACAGGTGCTATGAAGGGGGAGTGGGGGTGGGAATTTCACTAGGAAGGTGGAAAGAAGTCAATACAGAGGAAGTGGGAGGAGGGGTGAACAACACTAGCGATGTTCGAGAAAGCCATGGGGAAACATATCGTTTGATAGTGACTTAAACTCACTATTTTTAAAAAGGATTCCTGCATGTATGCTCAAAAGGAATGCTGGTTCGGGTCTACCATTCCCTGCAGTCTCTGCTTTGTCACTGGCTGGACTTCTTGCTCTCCTCAGGTAAAAGCATGAACAGGTGAAGGACAACCCTTCTTGCACTGGTTGTCCTAAGTTCTTGAGTGCTGACGGACTGTGGGCTGGGCTTATAGGTCTGGCCACATGTTCTCAATAAGCCAATAAAAAAAAGCCAAATTAATAGTGGAAAGAGGAGATTTATTCAATATAGCCACAAGGGGAAAAGAGAAAGAGATCCCCAAGCCCCTCAAGTCCATGGTAGGGGTTACGAAATGAGGTCAAAGTTTAAACAAAGGGTCAAGGATTGACACATTAAGCAGTCAGAGTCAAGGTGTGGTCATACACACCGTTTGCCCATTGTTACCTGGATTTCAGTCTTATCCTGTAGAACTTAGTGAGATCCGGGAGATATGCACCCCCCTCCCTGGCTGCCCTCTTCTCTTTGCCCAGCATTAGATTCTTGGGGGAAATCCCCATTTCTTTGGGGTTCATCGTATCAGTAGTTTGACAAACAAATTCAGAGACATTACTGTCTCTTTAGAATATCCCCATTTCCCCTAAGTCGGTTACACAAACACTAGAGACTTAGAGATTTTGAAGTCAGAGATTTCTGCTCTAGGTCCTTGAACCGGAGGCTGAGTGCTTTGGGCTTTTGTTGCCCCGGCCTTGACGGCCTTGACACTCAGCAGCTACTGAAATTCTTGGCTTGCTGCGAACAGAGGTAGCTGCTATAGGATCCCTATAGCTATAGGTCTAGTGAAAAGGTGCAGTAATTGCCTGTGGCTGGCTTGCTGTAGCCCTCGGCTCTCTGCAGGCTTGGCTGACCACTTTCTGTCTTTTGTAGGTTCTTCCGCCTCTGCTCCCCGAGTTGCTGCTCTCTGGAGCTCTTCAGTTCTGCTCTCACTCACCGCCTATTGCTCCGTGACCACCACTGCTTCCTGGGCTGTCTGCTCTGGCCAAGTTGGTGTTTGCTGCCCCTGCCTCCACTTCTCTGCTGTTTCCTCCTCCTGTTACCTGCTCAGCCCATTCCACTTACAATAAACATCACAGAAAAGAAAACGGGAAGTCCACTGTGGACTTTCCTCTTAATAGCACCTAATGTGCAACCCCACGGGGTCTCACAGGAGAATACCCGTCAAGCTGTCTCCCAAGGAGCAGGATAACCGAAAAGGGGCATGGCATTGGTGGAGGCACACAAATGTGTTCGTAACATTCACACTAATCACAGCACAACTTTTAGTCTTATATAAAAAAATTACAGCCAAGCCAAATGTAGGAACAACCTCCCACCTGTCCATCAAAAGCTTCTTACAGTTTGCCAGAAAAGTGCTTTTTCTTTGGACCAGAGTGTCATTGGCGCCACCTCAGGCAGAGTCATATAATGGTCACAGGTTTGTCATGTGGAAAGTGAGTGTTTTAGCACTTGTAGGCCAAGTGTCCCTTAACAGTTCCCCAGTCAGGCTTGAAGGGTGGAAGGGAAGGATCTGCTGAGTGGACCCGATCAGTTCCTTCATGGGTTCACACACACACACACACACACACACACACACACACACACATCACGTGTCTACAAATAAGACGTAAGAAAAGTCTGACATAAAACCACCATCCACAATACCATCTGAGTGTTTAACAGTGTTTAATTCCTGCTCATGCCCGGGGACAGCAGGGTCCCTCTGTCTGGCTTAGTTTTGGTATCAAGAGAAGAGTTGTCCTATGAAATGAACTCAAACACGACTCCTTCTCTTCCTCTGCCCAGCAGAGCTCTTGGGGTACAGACACTTCTCTTTCAGTGACAGAAAGTCCTACAGATTAAGTCCGAGGTTCATAATTGCAAATATAAAGTGTAATTATTTTTAAATTTGCCATTGAAAATACAATTGTCACTTTTACAATATTAAAAAGAAAGAAAACAATATTTTTCCCCTAAAGTAGCACTTACTTTGGACTCTTTTTCCTTTTTAATTAAAATTTAAAGCCTGTGTATAAAGTGATGGCTTTCGTTGTGCTATTTTCATGCTTATACGTCATCATACTTTGTGCTCATTCTTCCTCCTCCTCAGCTGCTCTCCCTCACATGCCAACCCCGTCCTTAAAAGCAGTCCGAGCTTTTTTGCATTCCCGTCACAGCATTTGATTGCCTCCCCGCTTTTGTATGCCCACTCCGTGTTAGTTACTTGTGTTGTTGCTGAGAAAATTCCTGACAAAAGCACCTTCTGTGCTGGCTCACAGGTCAAGGGGCCATCCATGCTCTGTGTTCTGTGACGGCGAGGGAGAGCATTGTTTCAGGAGCGAGCCACAGGTCCACATCCTCTCCCAATTGCTTCAGCGAGGCCCCACCTCCTAAATGTTCCACATTCTTTCCAGATAGTGTCACTACCCGGGCGCCAAGCGTTCAAACACACTGTGGAGGACATTTCACACTTACTTGATATCTTGACATCTCTTCTCCTCTCGTGGTCTCCTTTCTACTTTCGCTCTATACACACACGTGTGCATGCACACACATGTATTTAAATTTAGGCATGCACCCATTTCTAATGCATACTTCTGATTTCTCATTCACTTAGAATAACGGTCTCCACTTCTACGCCAGCATCTTTCCATTTTTCTTTAAAGCCGAATAAAACTCCTCCATTGTATATTATGTACCATAGTATTTGTATCCATTTGCTGGTTGATGGATCCGGCTTGGTTCTACTTCCTACCTATTGTGAATAGTCCATACAGAAACATATACGTAGAAGCATCTTTTTTGGATATGGACTGAGACATCTGTATATACCCCTAGGAGTACTATAAACTGAGTCACAGTTTTAGTTACCTCAGAAATGTCTGTGCTGATTTCCACTGTGGCTGCAGTGTATGTCCTCACCGACAGGGACTAACGGCCTTCTCTCTCCACAGCATCACCAGCCTTGGTTGCCACTTGTTTTCTTGATGTTAGTCATTCTAACCTGGGGTAAGATGGAATCTCTTAGGAGATTTAATTTGCACTGCCATGGTTGCTAATGGTGTTGAACACATTTTTCAAATTTTTTTGGTCATTTTTATTTCTGAAGAACTGTCTGCTCAGTTAATTAGCCTAGTGTTTAAGTTTTTTGCATGTGTGTGTGTCTGTGTACAGGTACGCATGCTCATGGAGCCAAAGTGGAGGCCAGAGTGAGGCATTGTCTCTGATATCATTCTCTGCCTCATTCCTTGAAGGAGGGCCTCTAACTGAATCTAGAGCTAGACTGTCAGCCAGTAGCCACCTCCTGCCCCCAGAAATCCTACTGTCTTTCCACTCACTTCCTCTGGCCCACAGTGCTGAAGTTACAATTGTGCACAACCACATTTTGCTTTTGCTCTTTTACGTGGGAACTCTTAGCCATTGAGTCAGCTGCCTGGCCACATTTCTTCCTATAGTTTATGTATTAAATTCCTGTCTAATGCATAAGGAAAAGCTTTTCTCTCTTTCTATAGTCTGTCTCTTTACTCTGTTTCCTTTACTGTGTAGAAGCATTTTAATTGTATGCAATCTCATTTTTTTTTTGATTCGTAGGATAATCTCCTGTATTACTGGGGCCTTTTAAAGAACTTCCTTGCCTTTTCTTAGATCTTAAATTTTACATATGTTTCAAATGTTCATATCTTATGTTATGGTCATTGACCCATTTTGAATTGATATTTGTGCTCAGTGAGAAAGACAGATCTAGTTTCATTCAAGTAGCTATCCAGGTTTCTCATTACCATTTTAAAAAGAAGATTGTTTCTAATTATTTTCTTTCATACTTTTATCAAAAACCAGGTAATAGTTGTGTAGGTTTATTTCGGGTCCCTCTATTCTATTCTGTTGGCTTACATGCAATTTTTGTTACTATGGCTTAATAGTATAACTTGAGAACTAGCTTTGCTTTTTCTGCTTAAGATTACTTTGGCTTGGGTCTTTTATGCTCCCGTGTGAATGTTAGAATTCCTATTTCTGTGGGTTTTAGGTGGAGATTTCATTGAATCCATAGAATGGTTTTGGTAAAATGTCCATTTTCTCAATGTCAATTCTACTAACTTATGAGTATAAAGTTCTTTCCATTTTCTTTGTGTCTTCTTCAATTCCATCTGCTAGTGTCTTCTGTGATTTTTTTTTTAGTCTCTTAAAGTTTTCATTGTAGAGTTCTTTCACCTTGTTGATTAGATTTATTCCTGTGTATTTTAATAAATTGTTGTTAATAAAATATTGTCTTGATTTATCAGTAAGTTATTCATATGTTGAAAAGATTAATTATGTTGATTTTTATATTTTGCTAATAGTGTATGATTCAAACTGAACAATTTCTGGTGGAATCTTCAGGGTCTTTTTAGTACAGAATCATGTCATCTTCAAATAACAATACTTTGACTTTTTTCTTTTCCATTTCTAATCCCTTTTACTTTTTTGTCCTTGCTCACTTTTATATCTAAGACTTTAAGCAATATAAAGTTAAAAAAAGAAGATAATGGGGATCCTAATTTTATAGGAATGTCTTCAGTTTTCCCCAATTTACTATGATGTTAGATGCAAGTTTGTTACATATAATCTTTATTTTGTTGAGATAGGTTTCTTCTATTTTTGGCTTCTTCATAGCTTCTATTGCTAAGGGATGCTGAGCTTTGTCAAAAGCCTTTTCTGCATCTATTGAGATGATCATGTAGCATTGGCTGTTGAGTCTATTTATTTGCTGCTTTACATTGATTGATTTGCTCATGATGAACCCTACTTGAATCCTTGGGCTAAACAGAGGTTGGTCCTGGAGTATGATCTTAATGTTTTCTTGGATTTGGTTTGCAATTATTTCTGATAATATTTGCATCTATATTCATTGGGGAAATTGGTTTATAGTTTTTTTCTTTTGTTATGTCCTTACTCAATTTTGGTAAAGCTGGTTTCATAGGATGAATCTGATACTGTTCCTTCCACCTATATTTTATGGAACTATTTTAGAAGTATTGGTGTTATTTCTTTCATAAAGGTGTGGTAGAAGACAGTAGTGAATCAGTCCAGCTGAGGGCTTTTACTTGTCAAGAGACTTTTTATTATGTCTTAGTCTCATTTCTTGCTATGGATATGTATTTGCTTATATCCTCTTGATTTACTGTCAGTAAGTCATATTTGTCTAGGAACTTATCTGTGTCTTCTACACTTTCCACACGTTTGTAATATAAGTTCTCAAAATATTCCCCAGTGACTGACTGTATGTCACTGGAATCTATTGTAACATATCCTTCATATCTAATTTTACTAATTTGTTTCTTTTCTTTATATTAGTTTGACTAGAGTTTTTAAAATCATGCCTATATTTTCAAAAAAACAAATGCTTGTTTCATTAATTCTATGTATTGTATTTGTATTTTAGCATACACTTCTTATTTGTCAACTAATGTTCTGGGGTTTAGAGTGTTCTTGTTTTGTATTATCGATTTGTACTATTAGGTTATTTTGAACACACTCATATCTGGTGATTTCTAATTTCACTTTTGTTTATTTTTAAGAAGTTTCCTTAAACTGCATTTCCTTAGTGACCAGAGTATACTGTTCAGTGTCCATGTGCTTCTGTAGTTTCTACACTTTCTCCTGCTATTGCCTTGCAGTTCATTTCAATGTGTTCTGATGCAGTATAAAAAAAATTTCTATTGTTTTTTTTAATACTTTTTTTGTAGTCTGGAACATAGTCCATTTCCAAGAAAGATCCATGGGTTAATGAGAGTCATCTGTATTGTGTGTCTACTACATGGATTCAGTCCATTTGGTTGAACTGATTACATTAGCTCTGAAGCTTTGTTGCTTCAGTTTGCATAACCTTTGTAAAGATGACAGAGACATGTTGTGTCATCCACTATTATTGTATCAAGACCTCTCTGCCTTTTTTAAAACAATTATTGTATATCATTAATGAATTGATACCTTTCTCAGTATGTACTGGCCTTCTTTATCTCTTTTGACTAATTTTGGCTTGGTATCTACTTTACCAAAATAGCTATGCCAACTCTGTTTTGATTTCCATTTACTTCATAGATTGATTTCTGTTGCTTATTTGTTTGTTTTTCTTTTCCTGCATATGTGTGTGGAATTTGAATACATGGGCATAAATGTGTTTATGTGTGCAGAAAATGCATGTATGCCTACTTACATAGAGGCCAGAGGTTGATACCATGTGACTTCCGTGATCAGTTTTCATTTTATTTACTGAGGCAGGATCTCTTGATGGGCCCAGAGCTTAGTGTTTTAGGTAGTCTGGCTAGTCAGCTTTCCTTGGGGAATCCTCTGTCTCTCCCAAATGCTAGGCTTACAGCCAGGCTGTCATACTTGTCCAACTTGAATTCTGTTCTTTAACTGTCATTCTGTGGGTGTCTTTACTAGTAAGCTATGCTTCTTAGAGACAATGGATTGGATCAGTTTTAAAATTCAGTTAGCCAGTCTGCATTTCATTATTGGTGAGTTGAGACCACTTGCATTATTGAGAGGCATTTGTTGATTCTTACAAATTTATATGCTGCTTTTCTGGTTTTGCTGGACTGCTGTTTGTTCTTTTGTTTACTTTTTTCTTGTAGTGGTATCAGGGCTTTGTTTATTTTCTGTGGTGGATGTGATAATCTCCTCTCTAGCTCTCCTTCATCCATCCATGTTTGATCATGTTCATTCAACATCCATGTTGACTTGTTTGTTTTTAAAGCGAGCTTCAAAGCTGAATTTAATTAAGTTTCTACAGTGTCAAGCTGCCCTTTAAGCAACTCAGCCTACACTCAAAGAAATGCTACTTTAAGCTTTAATCAGAAAAGCCTCTGTTACAGCAAGTCAGCAGTTCTCAATCTGTGTGTTGAGATCCTCAGAGGGGTTATATTACCTCATATCCTACATATCAGATTTTATATTATGATTCATAAAACTAGCAAAAAATTGCAGTTATGAAGTAGCAACAAACTAATTTTATGGGTGGCAGTCACCCAAACATGAGGAACCATATTAAAGGGTCGCAGCATTAGAAAGGTTGAGAACCACTGAAGTATGTGATGGTGAATGCAGAGACTCAAAACTGTCCAAGGGGCTCAGAGTAAGTAACAGATGACTTCTCAGCTCTGAACAAGACATTCTACCACTTGCCCCAAGGTGCAGAGAACACTAAATAAGAGGAGGAAGAAAGAATGTAAGAGCCAGAAAACAGTGAAAAGAACAGGGAAATGACATCTTCTGGACAAACCACAGTTATCTGTACTGGACTTACACACAACTGGCTCATCGACAATTAGTCATGGGTGGGAGAGCGGCCCTACCCTTCCCGACTGAATTATTGATTACCAATAGATTCTGGGAAGGGGGAGTCATCATCTTTAGTCTTGCAACCCACTGATGACATGGACAGCTCCAAACCAAGACCACACAGACCACTCTGGTTAAGCTCAATCGGTCACAAAACAAAACAACAATGAAACATAAAGTGGGAAAGGGAGTTGTGGAGAAGGAGGTGGCTAACAGGAGTGGGAGGGAGCAAGAAAGTAGAGGAGGAGAGTAATGAAAATTCATTATGTACACGTGTAAGTCTGTCAAAGAGCAAATTTAATTTTTAAAATGCTAGTGTTTAAAGCTGAATTTAGGGGCTGAGTAGGTAGCCAGCCCTAGGACCCTAATATGAAAATAGGCTTGGTGGCACCCTTGTAATCCCAGCACCGGGAGGGGATGTGGGGAGAAATAGGCACATCCCTGGGGCTCACTGGCCAGCCAACATTGCCTAAGAGTCATACCCTAGTTCCCAGTGAAGATCATGTTTCAACAACCAAGGTAGATGGCTCCTGAAGAAAGACACCTGAAGATGACCTTACATG
The DNA here is from genome assembly GCA_028658305.1 of Pachyuromys duprasi. Lineage (NCBI taxonomy): Eukaryota > Metazoa > Chordata > Mammalia > Rodentia > Muridae > Pachyuromys > Pachyuromys duprasi. Next base: position 45,425,961 of record CM053761.1, read on the forward strand.
TATCACATACACACATATATTCAAACTCATATGGATGTGCACACAGACTTCCCCTCCATACAAATAATTAGGTAGGTAAAATAAATAAAAGCTCCGCGAGTGGATGAGGGAACACCGCTTCATACTTCATAGGTTTCCTTCTCTACAAACATGAAGAATCGTTTCCCTGTAGGGATGCTATTTAAGTCACTCTCCATATGTGATCAATTACTTATATGATTCTATAGATTGCCTATTACTAAACTGTGAGCTGTAGTTTATATTTATTTGTAATACACTTCATCTTTTTATCCAGATAATTTAGTGAATTTGTTCATTTTCTTTGTAATACAGTGTGGCTGTGTGGTTGAATACTCCATTTATCTAGTAATTGCTGCTAAGTGCTTCTGTGTGTCATACTGAAAATTGTTCAATCCATCACACCTACTGTGTTCTCTCTGAAGGAAATCCTGGGATCTTCACCTTCCTTGTTCTGCAGAAGGAGAAGGTTCTAGAAGTGCTGTTTCTAAAGAACAGGCTGACTCTTCATACTTAGGCTCTTATTTCTTTCCAAATAATGCTATTTCTCCTTTTAAAAAAGTCTGTGCATGTGTGTGAGTGTGTGTGTAAATGTCCCATGTGTGTGGTGTCTTCAGAGGCCAGAAAAAGGCATAGGATCAAGGGGAGTTATGGGAGGTTATGACTTGCCTGATGTGGGTGTTGGGAACTGAACTCTGGTCTTTCAGAAGAGTGGTGAGCTATCTTAACAGTTGAGCAACCTTTACAGCTCCCTGTTTCTTCATCCCTTGGTCAATTGTAAATGTTGTAAAAATGCAAGAATTATTCTATGCCTGTCCTTGCTCTTAATAATGACACAGAGACTTTTATATTTATTAAAACTTCAGGCACTATGGCTGGGCAGATTCTGAGTTATTTTATCCCAATAATTCTGGCCTGGCCTACTTCCCAGACACGTGACCTGCTACCTGCCATCTTAGTCTTGCCCTGATGCCTCCTTCTTTGGCCTTGTTCCAATGGTGATTCCTTTCTCCTTCTGGTCCCCACCTGAGACCCTCTCCCTGGGCTCAGAAGTCCCGCCTTTATCCTCTCCTGAGTTCATGTCAGAGACAGTCCCTGTTCCTCTTACTAGGGAAATCCACTTGGATGCTGAGCTGCCATGGGCTACATCTGAGCAGGGGTCCTAGGTTATATCCACACATGGTCGCATGGTCTTTGGTTGGAGAATAAGTCTCAGAAAAGACCCCTGTGCCTAGGTATATTTGGTCCTTGTGGCGCTCCTGTCCTCTCCAGGTCTAATTTTTCTTTTCTTTTCTATTCTTTTCTTTTATATAAGTCTGGCTTATTCATGAAACTCATGTAGAACATAACTGCAACTTTACATGGATATAATTCTGTAATGACCATTATTGGCAGAACCATTAAATCCTCAAAAGTGTTATTTTCTTATCCATCTGTATATAGTCAGCCTTTCTGCCCATAAACCATCACAGAGAGCCACTGACCTGTTTTTCATATCAGTACTTTGCCTTTTATCATAATGTCATAGAAACAGAGCCAGAAGCATCCTTTGTGTTCGACATCTTTCCTTCATCAGTTTCCAAGTTAGTGATCTGTGTAGTCCCATGCATCAGCACTTCATTCCTTTTTATTAAATAAACTTATGAACTAGAGAAATGGCTCAATGGTCAGAGTACTGGCTGCTTATCTAGAGAACCAGGGTTCACACCACAGCACCAGCACGGAAACTCACAACCGTCTGTGACTCCAGTTCTAGGGGAACCAACACCCTCTTCTGGCCTTCACTGGCACGAGGCATGCGTGTGGTATCTATACATACAAGCTGGGCAAAACACCCATAGACATAAACAACAACAACAACAAGCAAAAAGATACATAAAAATAAAAAGAAGCTAAAAAAAAATTAGAACTGCTTTTAGAAAACCTGGGCCTGATCTTTTGTGTGCGATTGTGTGGGCCATGGTCAAATGCTCGATGGTCATTGCTTGAATGGCACTTATTTTATAAGAGCCTGGCCTTCTTGAATCATCCCAGAAGCAAAAAACAAAAACCCAAAAGCATTGTACATGATGAGTGATGAACTGCAGTTGTTCATTTTTACAAGTTATTACAGAGAACAGGACTAGGGCTTAGACAAACAAAGACCCAAGAGTGTCACTTAAGCAAACACTCAAGTACCTGTTCCTCAGTTCTGGATAAGGACTTGCCTGCCCTAATGCTCCATGTTTTATTGTTTGTTTGTTTTCCCCTCCTTCCTTTGTCCTTTTTTGGTGGTTTTTGTTTTTGTTTTTTGTTTTGTTTTTTAAGATTTATTTATTTATTACTTACACAGTATTCTTCCTGCATGTATGCCTTCAGGTCAGAAGAGGGCATCAGATCTCATTACAGATGGTCCATGAGCCACCATGTGGTTGTTGGGAATAGAACTCCAGATCTTTGGAAGAACAGCCAGTGCTCTT
>CM053761.1:45428937-45445566 GCA_028658305.1 Pachyuromys duprasi
GACTTTAGCTTTGTGCAAGGTGATAAATATGGATCAATTTTCATTTTTCTGCATACAGATATCCAGTTGGACCAGCACCATTTGATGAAGATGCTGTCTTTTTTCCATTGAATGGTTTTGCCTTCTTTGTGAAAAATCAAGTTTCCAGAGGTGTGTGGGTTCATTTCTGGGTCTTCTATTCGGTTCCATTGATCCACTATTCTGTTTCTATGCCAATACCATACAGTTTTTATTACTATTGCTCTGTAGTACAGCTTGAGGTCAGGGATGGAGATACCTCCAGATGATCTGTTGTTGTAGAGGATTGTTTTGGAGATTCTGGGTTTTTTGTTTCTCCATTTGAAGTTGAGTATTTTTCTTTCAAGGTCTGTGAAGAATTGTGAAGGTATTTTGATGGGGGTTGCATTGAATCTGTAGATTTCTTTTGGCAATATGGTCATTTTCACTATCCTACCAATCCATGAGCACGGGAGGTCTTTCCACCTTCTAATATCTTCTTCAATTTCTTTCCTCAGAGATTTGAGAGGTAGAGGCTCCAGGAAGTACCTCTGCTGGGTCTGCTTTCACATGGGAGCAAGCCTGTATTCTAAACAGTGTTCTTCTTGCATCATCCAGGGCCTGTGACTCTGGCTCTACTCGGCTAGTCTGAGGAAGGGTGATCCAGCCAGGTCAGTAGTATTCAGTTAAATGTTATCAAGTCGATTTTTGGTGTATTTCCCATTTGGAGCTCCATTTTTTCTTCCCTAGCCTGTACAAAGACCATGGCTTTAGTTATAAACATTCCCAGTGAATGAGAACTGCAGATGCAATTAAAGTCATACTTTTATAGTTTTTACAAAAGTATGACATGAGTCCCACCAAGCACCGTGTCATGTGACTGTAAAATGGGTGCTTTATTATTCCCAAATGAACTGCTGAGAATGAAGACTTCTGAGATCCGGTAGTGTCTAAGAAGGTGGTCATCCAATCAGAGAGCTGTAGGATCGGCTGACCCCATAAAATATGGCCATGGCCACCTTCTACCTTGAATACTAACATACTGAATACTTGTGAATACTAACATAGTAAACTGTTTTAAATTTAAAAAAACAGGTCAGTAGAGAGCATGTTTCCTTATATGTATAATATAATATGTAAATTATATAACGTGTAATGTATATATTTATATTATGTATCTACACGCATGCTTGCAATCATCTATGTGTATGTCCCTCTATGTTTCCATGTGTATGTATGTGGACATGTGTATATGTGTGTGCTCACACGCACACGCTCATGTGTTGTGTGTATGTGTGTGTGTGCACGTGTGCAACTGCACCTGCCACAGCATATGTGTGGTTGGAGGGCAACCTCTTGGTTTCTGGAAGAAAGATAGTCTGGTGTTACAAATTAGTTCTTTGGCAACTCTGAACATCACTAATTTGCAGATGTAAGGTCTAATTTTAAATAATTAATCAACACAGACAGGAGGATTCTATATTAATATGATGGAAGAAGTGAGACAGGGGATTGGAGAAATGAAAGAATCAAAAATATTTTAGGGATAGTGAGATGGCTCAGTGGAAAAGGGCTTGCTGTCCACATGTGAGGGCTGAGTTTGAACCCTCAGATGCACATTAAGGAGGACAAAGTAGTGTGTGTCTGAAATCCCAGTGGTCTTACAATGAGATGGGAGGTGGAGACTGGAGAATCTCTGGAAGTGGCAAGTCAGCTAGTGTGGCACACGCAACAAAGAACAGGCATCCTGCCTCAAACAGGAACAGTTAATGCCAATACTCCTTAAATTATTTCACAAAATAGAAACAGAAGGCATACTGCCAAATTCATTTTATGAGGTCATGGTCACCCTGATTCCTAAACCACACAAAGACTCAACCAAGAAAGAGAATTTCAGAGCAATCAATGAACATTGATGGAAAAAATATTCAATAAAATATGCCACAAACCAATTCTAAGAACATATCAAAACATTATCCACCAAAATCAAATAGACTTCATCCCAGGGATGCAGGGATGATTCAGTATTTGAAAATCCATCAATGTAATCCACCATATAAACAAACTGATAGAAAAAAAATATGGTTATCTTGTTAGATACTGGAAAAGCTTTTGGCAAAATCCAACACCCCTTTATGATAAAAATTTTAGAAAGATACAAGGCACATACATAAATACAATAATGGTGATATACAGCAAGCCAACAGTCAACGTCAAATTAAATGAAGAGAAACTTAAAGCAATTTTTACTGAAATCAGGGACGAGACAAGGCTACCCACTCTCTCCATATCTATTCAATGTAGTACTTGAAGTCTGAGCCAGAGCAATAAGACAGTGAAAGGAGATCAAAGGGATAGAAATTGGAAAAGAAGATGTCAAAGTATCACTATTCGCAGATGATATGATAGTATACACGAGTGACCCCCAAAATCCTACCAAGGAACTCCTACAGCTGATAAACACCTTCAGCAAAGTGGCTGGATATAAAAAAAATAATTAAAAACTCAGTAGCCCTCCTATATACAAGCAATAAATGGCCTGAGAAAGAAATTAGAAAAACAACACCCTTCACAATAGCCACTAATAACATAAAGTATCTTGGCATAACTCTAGCCAAGCAAGTAAAAGACCTATATGAAAAGAACTTCAAGTTTCTGAAAAAAAGAAGCTGAAGAAGATATCAGAAGATGGAAAGCTCACCTATGCTCATGGATCAGTAGGATTAAAATAGTAAAAATGACCCTCTTACCAAAAGCAATCTACAGATTCAATGCAATTCCCATCAAAATTTCAACACTATTCTGTACAGACCTTATAAGAGCAATCTTCAACTTCATGTGTAAAAATAAAAACCCAGAATAGCTAAAATAATCCTGTACAATAAAAGAACTTCTGGAGGTATCTCCATCCCTGATTTCAAGCTGTACTACAGAGCAGTAGTAATAAAAACTGCATGGTACTGGCTTAAAAACAGTTTGATCAATTGAATTGAAGATTCAGAAAAAAACTCACACTTGATTTTTGACAAAGAAGTCAAAACAATACAATGCGGGGGCGGGGGAAGCATCTTCAACAAATGGTCCTGGCTTAATGGGATGTATACATGTAGAAGAATGCAAATAGATCCATATTTATCACACTGTATAAATCTCAAGTCCGAATGGATCAAAGACCTGAACATATAACCAGAGACACTAAATCCGATAAAAGAGAAAGTGGGAAATACCCTGGAACACATTGGTACAGGAGACAACTTCTTGAACAGCACAGGCTCTAAGAACAATTAATAAATGGGACCTCATGAAACTGAAAAGCCTCTGCAAGACAAAGACCATCAATAGGACAAAACAGCAGCCTACAGATGGGAAAAGATCTTCACCAACCCTACATCTGACAGAGGGCTAATATACAAAATATATTTTAAAAACTCAAGTAATTAAACATCAACAAACCAAATAACCTAATTAAATAATGGGTACAAAGCTAAACAGAGAATTCTCAAAAGTGGAAACTCTAATGGCCAAGAAGCACTTAAATAAGTGTTCAATGTCCTTAGTCATCAGATAAATGCAAATCAAAACAACTCTGAGATTCCATCTTTAAACCTTCAGAATGGCCAAGTTCAAAAACTCAAGTGAGGGCATATGCTGGCAAGAATGTGGAGTAAGGGGAACACTCCTCTATTGCTGGTGGGAGTGCAAACTTGTACAGCCACTTTGGAAATTAATTCAGTGGTTCCTTGGAAAATTGGGGCTAGTTCTACCTCAAGACCTAGCTATTCCCCTCCTGGAGATATACCCAAAATATGCTCTACCTTACCACCAGGACACTTGCTCAACTATGTTCATAGCAGCTTTATTCATAATAGCCAGAAACTGGAAACAACATAGATGTCCTTCAGCCAAGAATGGATAAGGAAAATGTTGTACATTTACACAAGGGAACACTACTTAGCTATTAAAATCAATGACATCATGAAGTTTGCAGACAAATGAATGGAACTAAGGTAATCCAGACCCAAATATTTAAACATGGTATATACTCACTTATAAGTAGATATTAGTCATGAATTACAGGATTCCCATGCTACAATCCAACAAGCCCAAAGAAACCAAGTAACAAGAGGGGCCCTGGGAGGACACTTGAATCTTACTGTGCAGGGGAAATAGAATAGACATGGGGGGCAGGGTTGGATGGAGGAAGGGAATCTGGTGGGGGAGGGATTGGGGCAGGGAGTTGGAGGGATCAAGTGGGGTGAGAATAGAGCCATAGAGCAGAGAGAGAGAGACAGAGAGAGAGAGAGAGAGAGAGAGAGAGAGAGAGAGAGAGAGAGATCTGGAATAAGCTGCAGGGTAGAGTTATCTCTAGGACAAGCTAGAAGCACAGGAAAATGGAAATTCTCAGAAATCTGTGAGGATGACCCTAGGGAAGACTCCTAGCAGTGGGGGATATGGAGCCTGAACTGACCATCCTCTGTAACCAGAAGACTTTCACTGGAGAAACTCCGACACCAACCCACTCACAAAACCTTAGACCCACAATTTCTCCTGCCAACAAGATGTGTTGTGGTAAAGAGGGAACAGAAATTGAGGGACTGACCAACCAATCAATGACTGGACCAGCTTGAGACCCATGCCATGAGACAGAGTCAACCCCTGACACTATTAATGATATTCTGCGATACTTCCAGACAGGCACCTAGCATAACTGTCATCTAGAGGCTTCACCAAGCAACTGATGGAAACAGATGCAAAGACCCACAGTCAGACATAGGCAGAGTTCAGGGAATTCTATGAAAGAGGGTGATGAAGGATTGAAGGAACCAGTGAGGCCAAGGACACCACAAGAAAAACCACAGAACCAACTAATCTGGGCCCACAGAGACAGACCCACCAACCAGAGAGTGTACTTAGGATGGACTTAGTCCCTCAGTACATATGTAACAGTTGTGCAGCTCAGCCTTCATTTGGGACTCCCAACAGTAGGAGCACAAGCTGTATCTGACTCTGTTGCTCTTGGGATTCTTTTCCCTTAACTGGGCTGCCTTGCCTAGCCACAATAGGAGATGATGCTCCTAGTCCTACTGCAACTTGCTTGATAGGCCAAGGCAGATTGATATCCATGGAAAGTCTGTCTTTTTTTCTGAGCCTTTTCTGAGGAGAAAGGAAGAAAAGGAGGATAAGGAGGAAGTGAGGGGAGAAGAAAGGACTAGCAGGAGATGAGGAAGAGGAAACTACAATCAGGGTGTAAAATTAATTAATAAAAAGATATCCTGTTAAATCGGCACCGCGTGTATTACATGAGCCAATATTCGCAGGGCACTGGCCACATTGTAAATAGCAGTTAAATTTATGAGTGTTGTGTGTGTGTGTGTGGGGGGGGGTTCATTCTAGACTCTCAGTCTGACTCATTTCCACAGCCTATTGTTTAGATATATCCTGGTAGAATACATTTCCCAAAAGGAGACTTGTCCCTAAAATGGCTCTGTCTCCCCAAATATCCTGTGCACCTTTAGCTGAAAATCAGCCTGATGAATTGGGCACTACTTATGTAAGTAGACAAGCAAGCTGTGCCTGCTTCCTAATGTAGAAACCTTTAGTACGGGACTTAACGCTGCATGGAACTTTATAAAAATCGGTTTTTATTAGCAGGTCTCACTTTGAGCTTCTGATACATAAATGTTTTTACGCTTTTGTAGGAAATTGAACTTGTATTAAATCTAGCCCCTTAGGCGGTAGACTGGGAACCAGGGGCAGCCTGCCTATAAAGATTATTGGGGAGAGCTCTCAGGATCAAAACCTGTGAAGGTCAAGGGATGGGGGACAGTGGAGAAAGACACTTGTCACAGACCCTCGGCCAGGGTATAAGAGCACATCCAGGGCAGAGCTGTGTGGACCTTTTTGACTAAAGCAGCTCGCCACAACACACCATCCCTTTTTGACTAGAGCATGGACCTTCACAGACATGTTTACTCTCGCTTTCCTGACTCTGTTCTAAGTGAGATAGAGGGTAAAATGACACTTCGGTACTTCGCTCTGGGATGGGAAATTACAAGTTTCATTATCATTTCTTTTGTCTCTTCACCTTGAACATCCCTCGTGTTCGGAGTTTTTAAAGCACCAAAGAGGACTTGTTTCCAACTAATGGTTATAATTTGGGCTAAAGCCAAGGATCCTACAGGAAACAAATAGCACAGTCAAATAGGGACGACCAAGGAGCATTTAATGAAGGAGCTAGTCAGAAACGTGTGGGCAAGGCTAAAGGAAACTGCCTGTGAGTGATGAAACCTCCTGTGGGCAGCAGTGGGAAACCACCCAGCCTCTAAGCTTGAAGGGCAAGGAGGTTACAGAGGCCAGAGAAGGCTACAGATAAGCAATTGCCGATGGTCCAGAGAGGAGCAATCTGCTTCAGCAAATGCCTTGTGTTCTCTGTCTGTGCCTCCCATCAGCTGAGCATACCAGAAGGCAGCCACGGGGTAAGAGGACCCTGAGGTAGTCCTTCAGAACCAGTTAGGATAGGTCATGATGAATTAAATATGGAGCAGCAAATAGGTCGTCCCTTATGACCTTGTGCGATTTTCAGTATCACTGAATTATTTGACATGTATTTCTGGTTTTTATTTTATTAAAGATTTTAGATTTATTTATTTTATTGATTTTGTGTGAATGTTGTATGGATGCCTACATGTATGTCTTTTGTTACTTGCATGTTTGGAGCCCTTGGAAGCCAGAAGAGGGTGTCAGATGCTATTGAACTGGAATTCCAGGTGGTTGTGAGCCATTGTGTAGTGTTGGGAATGAATCCTGGGTCCTCAAAAGAACAGCTAATGCTCGTAGCCATTGAGCCATCTCTTCAGCTGCTATTCACTGGAATGTTATTATTATCATTACTATTATATTTTTAATTTTGGTGACAGAGTCTTCTGGGTTTGCCTAGGCTGAACTCAAAGTCATGATCAGCCTGCCTTAGCCTCTTGTGTGCTGGTATAAGCATGTGGCACTGTGCCGAGCCCAGAACATCATTTTTAAAGCAGAATTTATCTGATATTTACTCACTAGAAATTCCTCAGCGTGTAAGTCACTTTTCTATTGCGGAAATGAAATACCATGATCAAGATGACTAACAGAATAAAGGGTTTGTTTGTCCTAAAGATTCTGGAGAGACAGTAGTAGTTCATGACGGTCGAATAAAGGCCACAGTCTGGAGGCTAGACATCAGCTAGAGCTCACATCTTGAACTGAAACTGTGAGCACAAGGCAGAGAATATACACTGGAAATGCCATGAGTCTTTTCTTCTTTCTTTCTTTCCTATACTTTTCTTTTTAATTTATTACAATTTATTCATTTTGTATCCCAGCTGTAGCCCCCTCCCTTATCCCCTCCCAATCCCACTCTCCCTCCCTTTTCTCCTCCCATGCCCCTTCCCCAGTCCACTGATAGAGGAGGTCCTCCTCCCCTTCCATCTGACCTTAGCCTATCAGGTCTCATCAGGACTGGCTGCATAGTCTTCCTCTGTGGCCTGGTAAGGCTGTTTCCCCCTCAGGGGGGAGGTGATCAAAGAGCCAACCATTGAGTTCATGTCAGAGACAGTCCCTGTTCCTATTACTAGGAAACCCACTTGGAGCATGAGCTGCCATGGGCTACATCTGAGCAGGGGTTCTAGGTTATTTCCATGAATGGTCCTTGGTTGGATACAGAAATTGTGGTATATTTACACAATAGAATACTACTCAGCATTTAAAAACAAGGAAATCATGAAATGTGCAGGCAAATGGTAGGAACTACAAAAGATCATCCTGAGTGAGGTATCCCAGAAGCAGAAAGATACACATGGTGTATACTCACTTATAAGTGGATATTAGACATTCAATATAGGATAATCATACTAAAATCTGTACACCTAAAGAAGCTAAGCAAGAAGTAAGACCCTGGGTAAGATGCTCAATCCTCACTCAGAAAGGCAAATGGATATCAGATAGACATCAGAAGAGGGAGAAAACAGGGAACCGTACAGGATCTTGCCACAGAGGGCCTCTGAAAGGCTTTCTACCCAGCAGGCTATTAAAGCAGATGCCGAGACTCAGCTAAACTTTGGGCAGAGTTCAGGGAATCTTATGAAAGAAGGAGAAGATAGAAAGACCTGGAAGGGACAGGAGGTCCACAAGGAGAGCAACAGAACCAAAAAAATCTGGGCCCAGGGGTCTTTTCTGAAACTCATATGCCATAAGTCTTTCAACCCTTAAAGGCCAGCCTTGGTGACACACTTCTTCCAACAAGGCCACTCCTCCTAAATCTCCCAAACAGCACCACCAACTGGGGGCCAAGCATTCAAAGGTCTGAGCCCATGGGGACATTCTCATTCAAAACCACTGCATACCATGTCTAACCACTGTTCTTAAACAAAGGTTAGCAATTATAGCGTGATCTTCAGGTCATCTACCTGATCCTGCCCACACCACACACCTTCCCAAGCTTCATTCACACCAAAGAGCTCTTCGGTGTGTTGTTGTTTTTGCTTTGTTTTTTGTTTTGTTTTGTTTTTTGCCTTGACACAGCATAAATGTACTTCTTTCAGATTGTCAAGCAACTTCTAGTCCCTTCCATCCTATCGTGATGTGTTACCTCTCCTTGAGATTGCACTGTGCATAGTGTGAGACTGCACTTCATATCACAGCCAAGGTCTGATTCTTCAGGAACTGTCTGGTTCTCTTTCTGCCACCTCAGAATTGTTCAGAACATCTGGTCAAATGCTCTCCCCACAGCCTTTACTTCCAGAAAGTACTCCTCAAAGTAGATAGGTTGATAGTTCAGTGTTTATTTGCCTTCCTTGGTTAAGTTTGAGGAGGACAGAGGGGCTCTGCTGTAGTGACTTTTGTCCCATAGTAGGTGTTCATGAAATATTCATTAAATGTCTGTGAAGAATGCCTTGCAAGCAGGAGGACCTGAGTTTGGTTCCCAGAATGCAAAAAAGTAAACTGGGAGCCACAGCACATGCTTATAATCTCAACATCTGCTAAGGAAGCAATGATAGGAGGATTCTAGGGCTCTCTGAATGGCCAGCCTCACCTACTCTGTGAGTTTCAAGCCACTGAGAGATTGACTCCAGAAAAGGTAATTAATTACAAAGGTTAGATGGCACCTAAGAATGACCATGGAGATTTTCCTCTGTCCTCCACATGCATATGAACACCTCCCCCCCCCCCCCGTGAACACATGTGCTCATAGACACTTTCACAAAATACGTGTCAGGATGAATGAATAAACTACATTAGGAGAGAAAATGGAAAGACCAGACTGTTGACATCTGCTTACAGGGACAGTGGTGAAGAGTACTTGAATTGTGTGCATTCGATATTGCCAAGATGTGACTATAAACTGAAATCAGGGACATATTTGACCATTAGTAAAAATATTCCCACTTTCATATGTTGATCACTAGTTCCAGTTCTGTTTAAAATTACCATGCAGTTCAAAGAAACACTGTTTTAAATACAGGGTTGCCTGTGCTAACTTCTGGTCCCTATTTCAAAGAATGTAAAATTTCTCATGAGAGTTCTGGCTCTTAATTTGCCATGTAGACCCAAGACATTTTTCTCTAATATTTTTATTAATGTCTGGAGTTAACTAAGACTTATTTGTAATCAATTAATGGCCCACCCAGGCTTACACATATTTATAATAATTCAAAATATTTAAAGAAACAGTTATGCAGAGGACAAGATCTATGGTGTAGTCAAATGCCCTTAGCACAAGTACAAAATTGTAAACACTGGCACATTTGACCCTCTTAATGATTACTTCTAGAAGATGGATTAATTAAAATGAATAGTATCGTTTTTTTTAATGGCAAATTATTTTTCATGAATATACACTCTTTCTGGAAGACAAGTTGCCTTGGGAGAAACTCTGTTTGTCTTTCTGAGGGATTTATTGGTCATGGCAGCTCCGGTTCTCTGAGCTCTACTCCATATAAGTGCTGGAAGATAAGCAGAAGATGAGGTGAAGACCTCAAAGGGCAAGAAAATCGGGGATCACTCAGTGGAGCAAGGCAGGCCACCACTGTGAGCACTCACTGAATACACATTGCATTTTTTTTTTAGCAGCATTGCATAGCCTTTTGAACAATCCTCCTGAGAAGGGGCTGGTTTGATCTCAACTAAATTCTCTAAGCACTCTGGTAGGAATCAGAATATCCTCAACACTCCAGTTTCCTGAAGAGAACTTTGGATCGCAGGCCTCTTTTGGCTTTCTGATCTCCCGTTCTGACATTGCTTGGAATGAGAAAACCTACGGCAAATAGTGGTACCGAAGCTCTCCCACAATGCTATCTTTCACCCAGGGCTGGGTTCTGCTGTCGCGGGTAGAAGGCAGCTTGTCATATGTCATAGTTCCCAAATGATGAAGTGCATTTCCCTCTAGCCAGCCTTCTAGTATTCACACTGGAGGCTGTTACAAACTGAAGTCATTCTGACTATGCCACCTTATTAAAGAACCATTTATAAATGCTTATTCCACTCTCCCAATAGGAACTTATAAACTGATGGTGGTTTCTCCTTTCCTGAACTTGCAAGCAAATTTTTGAAGAAAAGGTATATGTTCCTTTCAAACAGAACAGTCCATTAAAAAGAGGACTGTTTTTTCTTCTTCTCATTTTTTGTACTAGTCTCTTGAGAATTGGGTACAATGTGTTTTAATCATATATACCCCTCCCTTAACTCCCTTCGGACTCACCTCTATTTCTCTACCCATCTAATTTTGTTCTCTTCTTTTTTTAAAAAAATCTATTGAGTCCGACTTTACTCCCCATAAATTCTTGCACTCACGGCCTTCCACCAAAGCATGATCCACCTGCCAGGGGCTATACTCTTGAAGAAAACACTCTCCTACCAGTAACTACAATTGCAAAATCTCCTCAGCAAGGGATCAGACTTTATACTCACTCCCGTCTCCACGGAGGGCTTTTTGTCTGGTTTGAGATTGTACTGTTCCTGTGTGTGCTGTCACTACTGTTGTGAGTGATTATGCGCAACTTGTTTGAAAAACACCATTTCCCTGTAGTCATTCACCACTCCAGTCTCTTACAATGATCCCAAAGCCTTGGAAGGAGCAGATATGCTTCAGGCATCCCATTTAGGGCTGAGCAGTCTGCAAGGCTCTTGTTTTCCATGTGTTGGCTAGTTGTGGCTCCCTGTGTTAATTGTCATCCACTGCAAACAGTAACTTCTCTGGTGAGGATTGAAGAGGTCGCTCCTTGTGTTACCTCCTCCAGCCTCACATAGTGGTAAAAAGGGTTAGAGGGAAATAATGAAACAGTAAGTGTTAAATTGGTGTAGGGGTGGGAGGCAGGGCCGAAGAAGAATATTATGAATTTTATTTTATTTTTTCTTGTATTTGCCATACATAACATCTCATGGATATTTTTGATGTATAGTGTATAATAAAGAACAGTGCTTTGAAGATGTCTGAATGTCAAGGCCTATATAAAACACCCACAGGACATTGGGGAATCACTGAGGAGTCTCCCGCATCATTCTTGAGTGCAGGTGGATTAGTATCCCACACACATCAATCCACCCAGGGCTTATTCAGAAGTTTTGACTTGAGTCCTGTATCCCTATTAACATTGTGCTTATGGATCAACTTCAAATAAAATTGGGGATAATTTGGTGTTTTTTTTCCCTTAGCTTTCTAAGCATTACCTATGTAAAAAAGTCAGTTCTTGTTATGTTCAGAGACTGATAGTTTTCTCTGCTAGTGGAAATGTAAAGTAAATATTAATTTTTAGAATTTAAGTTAGAGCAATTTCTGGGCCTCATTTAGGAGTTTATACTTAGTCCCAAATCATTTGGTGTTTGTCTCCTACTATTTTTACTTGGTAAGTGGCTAGGTTTTCTTCTGTTCTTTTATTTTTTTAATTAAGTAAATAAGGAGTTTGCATTTTCTAAGTTAGTAATATATGAAATATTTATTAAACATGGGGAGGAAAGAGAAAAAAATAAGAGCTAACATTAGAATGCTCTCATTAAACATCTTATCTGTGATTCAGTGTTATGGAAACTCTGTGGATTGGTTTGTTTGTCTCATCTCCACCTGTGCCAATTACTGTTAGAAGAACCAGAACTAATGGTAAACAAGTTTTAACTGGCATGTGTTGTTAAACATATGTATGTTTTTCTAATAGGAAGCACACAGTTACACACTTTATCCACCAATAATAAGGGGAAATAAACTACATGAAAGATGAGAAACAGTGGAAATGAGAGTGAATTACCTACCACCTTGTATTTTCTTACTGAAAATAGTTACAGTGATGAGAATATCCAACACCAAAAATGAAATAGTTTAACTAATTATTTTCAGTTTTACAAAAATATATTAATAGTTTCTTCCAGTAGATAACAAGAAATAATAAAGACTAGGGAAGAAATGAGACAGAGCCTAAAAGGACAACACACAAAATCAACCAAACAAACAAAGATTTAATTCTTTGACAAAGTCAATAGGATTGTTAAACTCTTAGCCAGTTAGATAAAAAGAAAGATAAGATGCAAATTAATAAAATAAAAGATAAAAGGGTATTATTACCATAGACGCCAATGAAATAAACATATCATTACAAATTACAGTAAAAATTTATACTCTGAACCTTGAAGATATAAATAACTTAAACAGATTCATCACAAGCAATGAGATTAAAGCTGTTATTAAAAGCCTCTTTTAAAGAAAAGCCCAGGACGACATGGATTCATGCTGAATCCATCAAACATTCAACAAAGATCTCACAGTCATTCTTCTTAATTTATTCCATAAAATAGAAAGTGAAGGAACACTACCCAATTCATCCTATGAAACCAGTATTATCCTGATACTATGACCTGGAAAACACACACACCAAAACAAACTACAGACAATTTCTTTGATGAGCGTAAATACTTTCTATAGATTTTATTAAAGAGTCTTTATAAAAGAAATGTCTTAATTATCCTAATTTGACCATAGTTTTATTCATCCTGCTTGGACTTACTGATACAAATCTCACCAATCAAAGACCCATGGTCCTTCTTACTAGGCATTGTGTATCCCTTGTATGTGATGGCATAGAATAAGGCTATGTGAGAAATGCATTTTGTGTAGTTTTGCCACTGTGAAGATTAATTAATAATAAAGTCAAATGAGATATGAAACAAAAATTTGAAGATATTAAAAGTTGGTCATTGGCTGCTACTCTTGGCAGAAACCACTAAGCAAAGGCTGGCCTGGAAAATTCTTTCCAAAAAGAATTTTCATATTCCTTTTTACAGATACCAGACTAGTGAAATGATTTTAACCAGTAACAAAGTGATCAGAACAAGGAAAGAGCTACTACGGAGAGATTGTTGACAAATTGTGAGGTCTCCTTTATATCTAGCCAATGTGCATTTGAATTGCAGAATCTTTTAAAGTTGATGAATAGGAAGATAAAATAGACTTGCTTTTCTCCATTTCTCCCTAAAATACAGATAAATGCTATGGGCACACACAAGAAGAATGTAATGTGAAGAACCAGATGTAAGAAAATCCAGATAGGGAACTGTGCCAGGAGTGATGCAGCTAGGAGTTCTAAATTTCTTTTGACTCAAACACACCCAGTTTGGGGATGAAAATGCCAATAGCCTGAAAGGGCCACTGGGCAAAACCAGTACATTCAAACAAATCTCCCTCCTCTCTCCATTCAAATGACCACAAAAAGAATTGTACAAGGAAAACAAAATTTAGACAGTAAATGGTTCGTATACTTAAAAAAAATAATATCACTTAAGGAGGATGTGGTGGTGCATGCCTTTACTTCCAGCATTCAGGAGGAAGAACCATGCAGATCTCTGGATTTGAGGCCATACTGGTCTAACTTGCAGGAAGAAAGAAAGAAAGAAAGAAAGAAAGAAAGAAAGAAAGAAAGAAAGAAAGAAAGAAAGAAGCAAAATACAGGAAGTGCATGCCTTTAATCCCAGCATTTGGAAGGTAGAGGCAGGCTGAATCTCTGTGTTCAAGGGTAGCTTGATCTACGGAGTGGGTTCCAGGACAGCCAGGGTTACACAGAAAAACCTTGTCTTAAAAAAAAAAAAAGGAGAGGAAATACAAGATGGCGGCCCCAGGAGGACACTGTTTCTGAGGAGTAGGACAGCAGTGTCGGCACAGTGACCAGGAGACCGAACTCTGGGACCTAAAACACCAGCACTTGTGATTGCCAGGTACAACTGAAGCAACAACACACACTCTAAAACCAATGCACCTCCCTGATCTTTCTGAAGAATACTCCAGACACCAGACATTGACAGTTCCAGTCTGAAGTTCAGCCTCAAGGAACAAACAGCTCCTTGAATATATATAAACAAATGGCCAAAGGTCGATATAAGAACTCACCCAACAAAAATCAGGACACCATGGTCCCACCAGCAACACCCAAAGTCAATGGAAATTTTAATTCAGCAGAAACACAAGAAAATGATATTAAAGCTATGCTTATGCAGTTATTAGAGGAACAAAAGGAGGAAATGAACAGAGCTATCAAAGAAATACAGAAGAATATAACTTCCCATGTAGAGGAACAATTAAAGACATATAGAGAGGAAACAAACAAACAAAAATAGGAACTACATTCAATCAGATGAAGGAAATAGTACAAGGCATGAAAACAGAATTAGAATCTATAAAGAAAACACAAACAGAGAAAAACCTGGAACTGGAGAACTTAGAGAAAAGATCAGGAACCACAAAGGTAAGCATCACCAATAGACTACAAGAGATGGAAGAGAGAATCTCGGGAGTTGAAGATACACTTGCTGAAATTGATTCCTCACTCAAAGAAAAAGTAAAATCGGAAAAATCCCAAACTCAAACCATCCAAGAAATCAAGGACGCCATGAAAAGATGAAAAAGAAGATTCCAGGCTCCAAGGACTGGAAAATATTTTTAAGAAAATCATAGAAGAAAATGTTCCCAACTTAAAGAAAGAGATGTCCATAAGCATACAAGGAGCCTACAGAGCACCAAATAGACTAGACCAGACCAGAAAAGAAATACATCTTGTCACATCATAGTCAAAACACTAAACCTACAAAACAAAGAAAAAATATTAAAGGCAGCAAGGGAAAAGGGTCAAGTAACATATGAAGGTAGACCCATCAGACTCACACCAGACTTCTCATCAGAAACTATGAAAGCCAGAAGGGCCTAGGCAGAAGTCATGCAGTCTTTAAAGGAACACAGATGCCAACCCAGACTACTATACACAGCAAAGTTTTCAATCAACATAGATGGAGAAAACAAAATATTCCATGACAAAACTAAATTCAAGCAATATCTACACAGCAACCCAGCCCTACAGAAGATACTAGAAGGAAAACTTCAATCCAATGAAAACAACTACACCAAAGATAATATATAATACAGATAATTCCCCAACAAAAAAAGAAAAAAAAACAATGAATCATAGTAGGACCACCAACTCCACAATAAAAGGAACTAACGGTCATTGGTCACTATTATCTATCAATATCAATGGACTCAATTCTCCAATAAAAACACACAGACTAACAGAACGGTTGTGGAAACAGGATCCAACATTCTGCTGCATCCAAGAAACACACCTATGCAACAAAGATAAATACTACCTCAGAGTAAAGAGCTGGAAAAATGTGTTTCAAGCAAATTGACCCAGAAAACAAGCTGGGATAGCTATCCTAGTATCTAATAAAATAGACTTTCAACCAAAACTAATCAAGAAAGATGAGGAGGGGCACTTCCTTCTCATCAAAGGAAAATTCCAACAGGAGGACATCACAATTTTGAACATCTATGCCCCAAATACAAGACCATCTATATTTGTAAATAAAATATTATTAAAGCTGAAATCACACAAAGATCCCAAAACATTAATAGTGAGAGACTTCAACACTCCACTCTCACCAAAGGACAGATCATCAGGTCAGAAGCAAAACAGGAAAACAAGGGCACTTACAGAGGCCCTAAATCAAATGGACCTAATAGATGTTGTCTACAGAACTTTTCACCCAAGATCAAAAAAGTATACTTTCCTTTCAGCACCTCATGGAACCTTATCCAAAATAGACCATATAGTGAGTCACAAAGCAAGCCTCAGCAGATACAAGAAGATTGAAACAATCCCTTGCATCCTATCTGACCATCATGGTCTAAAGCTGGACCTCAACAACAACACAAAGAGCAAAAAGCCTGCACATACATGGAAACTGAACAACTTGCTACTCAATGACAGCTTGGTTAGGGAAGAAATAAAGAAAGAAATTCAAGACTTCCTAGAATTCAATGATAATGAAAGCACAACATACCCAAACCTATGGGACACAATGAAGGCAATGCTAAGAAGAAAGTTCATAGCACTAAGTGCCTTCAAGAAGAAATTTCAAACATCTCATACAAGCAACTTAATGGCCCAACTGAAAGCCCTAGAAAAAAAAAAAGAAGCAGATACACCCAAGAGGAGCAGACGGCTGGAAATAATCAAACTCAGGGCTGAAATAAATCAATTAGAAACAAATAAAACAATTCAAAGAATCAATGAAACCAAGAGCTGGTTCTTTGAGAAAATCAACAAGATAGATAAACCCCTAGCC
>CM053761.1:45446066-45569570 GCA_028658305.1 Pachyuromys duprasi
GTCTTCTATTCAGTTCCATTGATCCACTATTCTTTTTCTATGCCAATACCATGCAGTTTTTATTACTATTGCTCTGTAGTACATCTTGAGGTCAGGGATGGAGATATCTCCAGATGATCTGTTGTTGTTGAGGATTGTTTTGGAAATTCTGGGTTTTTTGTTTCTCCATATGAGGTTGAGAATTTTTCTTTCAAGGTATGTAAAGAATTGTGTTGGTATTTTGATGGGAATTGCATTGAATCTGTAGATTGCTTTTGGCAGAATGGCCATTTTCACTATGTTAATCCTACCAATCCATGAGCATGGGAGGTCTTTTCATCTTCTGATATCTTCTTCAATTTCTTTCTTCAGAGATTTGAAGTTGTCCCCTGATTTCATCCCAGACTGGGGTGCACAGCCCCTAGCTCAGAAGGAGGCGATCACAGCACCACCCACTGACCTCAGAGTCCAGCCTGTGGAACCCGCCACAGTGTGAAGAACACTGGGAATCCAGGAAACCTGCGCAGGCGCTTGCCCGCAGTCTGTGCTTGCTAAATGCACTACTGCCCTCATCCCCTCCTGAGCGTACTCCCAAACCCCATAGCTCAACCTTATATACTCCCCTAGCACTCCCCTTTAAGACACCTTCCTAGTGCATGCGCGCACTCGCACACACACACACACACACACACACACACTTATTCTGCCTCCTCACTAACGAAACTGCGCCAGCAACCTTTCCTCCCACAGGGACAACTGAGGCAAATACACACACTATCAAACCACTGGAACTCCCTGATCTTCTTGAAGAATACTCCAGACACCAGAGACTGACAGTTCCAGTCTGAAGTTTAGCCTCAAGGAACAAAGAGCTCCCTGAGTATATATAAACAAATGCCCAGAGGTCGACCTAAGAACTCACCCAACAAAAATCAGGATACCATGGCACCACCAGAAACACCCAAAAGCAATGAAGATTTTAATTCAGCGGAGACACAGGAAAATAATATTAGAGCTAAGGTTATGCAGTTACAAGAGGAACAAAAGCAGGAAATGAACAAGGCCCTCAAAGAAATACAGAAGAATTTAACTGCCCACGTAGAGGAATAATTAAAGACATACAGAGAGGAAACAAACAAAAAAATAGGAGCCACATTCAATCAGATGATGGAAATGGTACAAGGCATGAAAACAGAATCAGAATCTATAAAGAAAACACAAACAGAGAAAAACCTGGAACTGGAAAACTTAGAGAAAAGATCAGGAACCACAAAGGTAAACATCACCAATAGAATACAAGAGATGGAAGAGAGAATCTCGAGAGTTGAAGATACACTTGCTGAAATGGATTCCTCACTCAAAGAAAAAATAAAATCGGAAAATTCCCAAACACAAAATATCCAAGAAATCAAGGATGCCATGAAAAGATGAAACCTAAGAATAATAGGAATAGATGAAAAAGAAGACTCCAGGCTCCAAGGCCCAGAAAATATTTTTAAGAAAATCATAGAAGAAAATTTTCCCAACTTAAAGAAAGAAATGTCCATAAACATACGAGAAGCCTACAGAACACCAAATAGACTAGACCAGAAAAGAAATACCTCTATGTGTCCTTCTCCAGGGTGGTGGCTGGTTGCACCAGCGCTGTGGGAGGTGCGTGTTCTGCTCAGGGCTAGCAGATGTGCGCCCACCGTTTCTCCCAGGTCTGGCCTGGTATCTGAGGTGCCTCAGTGTGGACCAGAAACTATGTGTCCAGGTCAGATGTGGTGACTGGTGGGCCGAGAGAGGCTGCACGTTCCGAACAGAGCTAGCGGATGTGTGCCCACCGTTTCTCCCAGGACTGGACTGGTATCAGTCTGGACTGGGAACTCTGAGCCCCTGTCAAAGACAGCGGCTGGCTGAGTGGCAGGCGGCTGGTGGGGTGGTAGGAAGCTGCGTGGTCAGATCAGGGTTAGCCAATGTGCGTAGCTGATGCACCCGGACTGGAATGGTCCCTAGGGTGCCTCAGCCTGGCTGGGAGACTGTGGGAAGCTGCACATTCAGATCAGGGCTGTGCGCAGCCGGTTGCCCGGAATTTTTCCAGGGGTTAACTGGGTGTCTCTAGGACTTTCCCACTTGATTTCCTCACCGTAGGAATTCTGCTCACCTGGCAATCACAAGCGCTGGTGTTTTAGGTCCCAGAGTTCAGTCTCCTGGTTGCTGCACCGACACTGCTGTCCTACTCAGTCACTGTGTCCTCCCGGGGCAGCCATCTTGGACTCTCCCTCCATCAAGAGCTCTTAACCACTGAGCCCTCTCTCCAGTCTCTGGCCTTGAAGATTTATTTCTTTGTTCATCTATCTATCTATCTATCTATCTATCTATCTATCTATCTATCTATCTATCTATCTATCTATCTATCTATCTACTTTATTTATTACTATAAAAGTGACTTCCTATAGGCTAAAACATACCCAGATTATCTTTTGTAAATAAATTTATTCATTTATTCATTTTATATCCCCTTCCTCCTCTCCTCCCAGCTCCATCATTCCACCCTCTTCCCCCTTCTCCCCCTTCTCCTCAGAAAAGGGGAGTCATTCTCTTGAGTTGTCCCCCTTACAAACCCACCGCGGCCCATCAAGCCACCTCAGGACTTAGTACATTCTCTTCTATTGAGGCCAGGCAAGGCAGCCTAGCCAGTAAAAAGTGAATCAAAAGCAGGCAACTGAGTCCATGTCATTTACCATCCCACTCCCCTTGTTGCTAGGGGACCCACATGAGGACCAAGCTGCTCATCAGTATGTATCATGCATATGTATGTATATATCATATGTGTCATGTATCGTGTGCCTAGGTCCAATCCGTGCATGGCTCTTTGGTTGGTGCTTCAGTCTCTGTAAGCCCCTATGGACCTAGGTTAGTTGACACTGTTTGTCTTCTTGAGGAATTCTCTGGAACTTTTTATCTTTCCCCACAATCCTCCACAAGACTCCCCTGGGTCTACCTAATGTTTGGCTGTGGGTCTAAGTATCTGTTTTGTTCTACTGCTGTGTGGAGCCTCTCAGAAGACAGTCATGCTAGGCTCTTGTCTGCAAGTATAGCAGAGTATCATTAATAGTGTCAAGGGTTGGCTTTCTCCTACGGGGTGGGCCGGTCACTGGTTGGCCAGTCCCTCTTTCTCGGCTCCATTTCTATCCCTGTATGTCCTGTAGGCAGAACAGATTTGGGGTCGAAGGTTTTGTGGGTGAGCTGGTGTCCTCTTCACTCTACTGCAAGTCTGACCTGGCTAGGAGGTGACCCCTTCAGTCTCCATGTCCCCCGGAGCCCGGAGTCTCAGCTAGAGTCACCCACATATTCTCCCAGGAGTCTACTCTGTCATTGGTCTCCAGCTTGTCTCAGTGATGTCCTCCTGCCCTGGTTCCCTCCTCTCTCCCTGCCCTCTCTACTCCCACCCCTACTGTCCTCCCATCTGATCCCCACCCTCATTCCCCTCCCTTCACGCCCTCTCACCCAGTTCCCTCTCTTTGTCCACTTTCAACATCCATTCTATTTTCCCTTCTGGTTGGGATTCAAGCATCCTCCAGTGGGCCCTCCTTGTTACTTGGCTCCTTTGGGCTTGTGGATTGTAGTATGTTTATTCTGTATTGTACGGCTAATATCCACTTGTAAGTAAGTGTATACCATGCATGATTTTCTGTTTCTGGGTTACCTTTTTCAGGATTCCAGTTCCATCCTTTGCCTGCAAATTTCATGATTTCTTTTATTTCTTTCAAGAAAGTTTATTGTTAAATGTCTCCTTCCATTCTTTTTTTAATTAGAAATATTTTTTATTTTTATTTTTATTAATTATAGTTTATTCACTTTGTATCTCTCTTATAGCTCCCTCCTTCTTCCCCTCCCAATCCCACCCTCCCCCCCTTCTCCACCCATGCCCCTCCCCAAGTCCACTGATAGGGGAGTTCTTCCTCTCCTTCCTTCTGAACCTAATCTATCAGGTCTCACCTTCATAGGCATCATTTTCAGAAGGCACACTTAATGATATTATATTATATTCCTAGAATGGGGGATAAAGTTTATGTTAACTTTTTTTTTTACAGTTTATTTACTTTGTTTCCAGCTGTAGCCCTCTCCCTCAGCCCCTCCCAATCTTGTCCTCCCTCCCTCTTCTCCACCGTGCCCCTCCCCCAGTCCACTGATAGGAGAGGTCCTCCTCCCCTTCCAGCTGCCAATCAGGTCTCATCAAGACTGTTTAAATTGTCCTCCTCTGTGGCCTGGTAAGGCTGCTTGCCCCCCTCAGGTGGAGGTGATCAAAAGCCAGCTCCTGTTCCCATTACTAGGGAACCCACTTGGACACTGAGTTGTCATGGGCTACATCCGTGCAGGGGTTCTAGTTTATCTCCATGAACATTCCTTTGTTGGAGTATCAGTGTCAGAAAAGACCCCTGTGCCCAGATATTTTGGATCTGTTGCTGTCCTTGTGGAGCTCCTGTCTTCTTCAGGTCTTTCTGTCTTCCCCTTCTTTCATAAGATTCCCTGCACTCTGCCCAAAGTTTGGCTATGAGTCTCAGCATCTGCTTTGATACCCTGCTGGGTAGAGTCTTTCAGAGACCCTCTGTGGCATGCTCCTGTCTTGTTCCTTGTTTTCACCATCTTCTGGTGTCTATCCTATTTGCCTTTTAGAATGAGGATTGAGCATCTTACCCAGGGTCTTCCTTCTTGCTTAGGTTCTTTAGGTATACAGATTTTAGTATGATTATCCTATATTATAGGTCTAATATCCACCTATAAGTGAGTATATACCGTGTGTCTTTCTCACTTAGGATGATCTTTTCTAAATCCCATCATTTGCCTGCAAATTTCATTACTTCCTTGTTTTTAAATGCTGAGTAGTATTCCATTGTGTAAATGTACCACAATTTCTGTATCCACTCCTCAGTTGAGGGGCATCTCGGTTGTTTTCAGATTCTTGCTCTTACAAATAAAGCTGCTATGGACATGGTTGAGCAAATGTCCTTGTGTACTTGAGCATATTTTGGATATATGCCTGGGAGTGGTATAGCTGGATCTTGAGGGAGCACTATTCTTAATTGTCTGAGAAAGCGCCAGATTTATTTCCAAAGTGGTTGTACAAGTTTACATTCCCACCAGCAATGGAGGAGGGTTTCCCTTTCTCCACATCCTGTCATGTATTGTCACTTGAGTTCTTGATCTTAGCCATCCTGACTGATATAAGATGGAATGTCAGAGTTGTTTTGATTTACATTTCTTTGATGACTAAGGATGTTGAGCATTTCTTTAAGTGCTTCCCAGCCATTAAAAATTCCTCTGTTGAGAAATCTCTGCTTAGCTCTCTACCCCATTTTTAATTGGATTTTTTGTTTTGTTGGTGTTTAATGTCTTAAGTTCTTTATATATTTTATATATTAGCCCTCTGAGGGATAGGGTTAGTGAATATCTTTTCCCAAGATGTAGGCTGCTATTTTGTTTTATTGACAGTGTCCTTTGTTTTACAGAAGCTTTTCAGTTTCATGAGGTCCCATTTATTAATTGTTCATCTTAAAGTCTGAGCTGTTGGTGTGTTTTTTTTTCTTTCAGGAAGTTGTGTCCTGTGCCAATGAGTTCCAGGCGTTCCCTACTTTCTCTTGTAATAGATTAAATGTATCGAGTTTCATTTGAGGTCTTTGATCCACCTGGACTTGAGTTTTGTGCAGGGTGATAAATATGGATGTATTTGCATTTTTCTGCATGCAGACATCATTTAGACCAGCACCATATTTTGAAGATGCTGTCTTTCTTTCTTTCTTTCTTTTTCATTGTATGGTTTTGGCTTCTTTGTCAAAAATCAGGTGTTCATAAGTAACTTTTAAGAATACATTTTTTTTATTAAAATTACATCACTTTTCCCTTTCCTTTACTCTCTCTAGAGTCTTCCATGTCTCCTCCCCCCAACCTCTCTTATACCCCTTCTCCATATTCAAATTAATACACAAACCATTTACAATATAGCATCACAGATAATAAAATGTCTTGAGATAAATGTAACCACAAAAGTAGAAGACTTCTATAGTGAAAACTTCAAATTTCTGAAGAAACAAATTGGGAAAAATACTAGAAAATGGAAAGACATCCAATGTTCATGGATTGGTAGAATTAAATGGTAAAAACAACCATCTTACGAAAAGAATTTACAGATTCAGTGTATTCTCAATCAAAACATCTCTCACATTCCTCACAAAAATATGAAAAAAAAATCCTAAAATTTATATGTATCTCCCAATAAAAATAGTAGCCTACACAATCCTGAGGAGGGGAAAACCCTAATAATACAAGAGGAATTGCCACTCAAGACTTCAAGATATATTTTAGTAATATAAAGCCAATATAATGTTGTTTTAAAAAAAGACATGTAGACCAATGTAGCAAAACAGAAGACTCAAATATTAGTATACATTACTAAAATCATTTGATATTCTAAAAGAAGCAAAAAAGTATATAATCTTCACCAAATGGTGTTGAGGAAATGGGATGACCACATTCAGAACAAAACTAAACCTTTATCTTTCACATTCTACAAATCTAACTCCAAATTGATCCGAGACCTTGATCTGAAGCCTGAAATGACAAAACTGCCCCACACTAAAACTTGAGTTAAGCCCTGTAAAACACAGGTGGAGCTAAGGACTTTGTGAACAAACTCCATTTGCCCAGGAAGGAAGGATGACAATTGACAAGTGGGGCCTCATAAAACTAGAAGGTTTCTGTTTAGTTAGGGACACTTACGTGTGAAGAGGAAGCCACAGAGTGGGAGTGAATCGCTGCTAGCTATACACCTAACAGACAGTTAATAGCCAGAATATACAAAGAAGTCAAAAAACAGTCAAGGAAACAGTTGACCCAGTCAGAAAATGGACTAGGGGTCTAAAGAGTTCTCTGGTAGAAGAAATAAAATGTTTAAGAATTGCCTTTTAAAAGTTTCATCCTCTTTAGCAATTAGGGAAATGCAAATTAGAACAACTTCAAGATTTCACTTCAACCCAGTTAGGATGGCTAAGGTCAATAAAACAATTGACAACAAATGCTACGGAGGTTGTGGAGGAGAAAGAGGAGCCCTCCTTCACTGTGGGAATGTAAATTGGTGCAGCCACTCTAGAAAATAGTAAGAAGAATTCTCAAAAAATACACACGTTTGAATTCCACCCACCCATATACTCATGCTTAGTGAATTTTTAAGTTTTCAATTACATGGAATATAATTTATATGCTGGGGAACTGTGTCGGTTTGATACGGACAATGGGCGTTTGATCACTGGCCATTCTTTATTGGTTTCCTGGCTTTTTCTCTAGGCAATGACTAGCAAAAAGAAAATAGTATTTAAAGTTATAAGAGCAGGGCATGGTAGAATATTTTGTCTGTTTCAAATGAGTGGCTGTGAAATCTTGTTTTCGTATGGACTGATATAAAATAATTGTTCCAGCTATCTCATTGTATCGTGCTTTTATGAGAGACTTCAATAACATCAGCCTGCAATGCTTGTACCGTTTACAAGGTTGTTATAACTTTTTTTTTTGAAGTTGTAGATAGCACTTGGGGATGAATTGACAAATATACTATCATTGCTACTTAAAAGGTCCCAAAGAGATAACACGGACCTCAGAAAAGTTTAACTTACTCCAGAGGAAAATCTGCCTCACCCAATCCCAAGCTAAAAATATGTGTATATGCAGACAGAGCAAGCTTGTGACTGCAGTATGAGAGAGTTCTTTTCTTCCCTTTCCCCCTGTGAATATTAAATATACCTGCACATTTATCTTTAGGTGAAGAAAAAGACAATCTGTATTTCTGGAACATGAAAACAAATCAAACACAGCTTTCCCCTGAAACTGTCTCCTCTGCATTTCTGCGGCCCCTGTTTACAAAAGCCACGCTGCACTGTGTTCGTGTGATCATGTAAGAAATATTTATGGAGGACCTCTAGGAGTTAGCTATGGTGGTAATCAAGGCAGATATCACCCCCACCGTGGGAGTGTGAGCATTGTCACACAGAGACAGACAAAGATCAAAGAAGTGACACAAACAAAATGCAGGGGACCTCAAAGTTGAGGCCCTGTCTCACCAGAGTCAACAAACTGGATCAAAAGTACGAAAGGAGGAAGAATTGAACAGATACACAGGCCGTGTTTATTGTTCTCTAGATAACGCAAATCCTATCCACATAGGATTTTTATGCTATTGAAACCAATCCCTTGTGGATGGTGAAGTATGTTCTTAAGTTTGGTGAATAGAGCAAATCGCATGACTAAGCAATGACAGGGGTAGCCGAGATACTGTAATTGATAAGAGAATGTGTTTTTTTCGCCTGTGGCAGAGAAAAACAGAAGGGTGAAGAATGATCTAGCCAGAGGGAATATCAGGCTTTGTAATAGGAGAGACACTGGTGATTGCCGTGGAACATATCTGTGCGACTGCTGATTATTCTTATGAGAAATGAGATAGGACAGAAACAGGAGTCAGATCAGGTCAGGCGGGTGGCTTTGACTTTCAAATCATGGATTTATTCTAAGTGCAAGAATACAACATAGGAGGTTTTTTAAAAGTTAGATCAATGTAATACGATTGCTCTTGTATTTTGTTGAATGCAGCGTAGAAGATGCTGAGCATGGAGAGAGAACCTGAAATTTTTCACTTTAAGAAACTATGGCGGCAGGGCCGTGGTGACACCTTTTATCTCAGAACTTGGAAGGCAGAGGCAGACAGATCTCTGTAAGTTCAAGGCTAGCCTGGTCTACAGAGAAAGATAGTTCTAGGACTGCCATGTCTACACACAGAGAAACCCTATTTCAAGAGAAAATAGAAAGAAACTAGGCATTCTGCATAGAACCTTTTTCATTCCTATGTTCCAGCCTCTTCGGTACAGGAAACTAGTCTTCACACTATCAGAAGATGTAAACACCAAGCCAGTCACAAAACCTTCATCTACAGATGTGTACTACCTGCAAGATCTGCTAGTGCAATGGTGGCACAAAGCCTGTGGGAGTTACCAACCAATATCTGATTTGACTTAAGGCCCATTTCACAAGATGGAACCAATACCTGACACTGCTTGAGTGACAAAGAACATGAGACTAAATAGCCTAGGGACCTAAGGTAAAACCGAATAACACTGGCCTGAAAAATGGACTGATAAAATGATATTCTACTATACTTATCGATTAGTGACTTGTTCAGTCATCATCAGAGAAGCTTCCTCCTGCAGCAGAAGGGAACAAAGCTAGAGGCCCACAACCAAACTTTACCCAGAGAGTGAGAGACCTTGGAAGACTCAGCCCTAAATGAGTTGTCTCCATCAAATCTCTCCCCTCAGAGCTCAGTGAACTCTATGGAAGAGGTTGAAGAGCCAGAGGAGATGGAGGACACCAAGCAGACAAAGCCCTCTAAATCAACATGAGTAAAGCTCACATGAACTGAAACAGCATGCACAGGGCTTGCACAGGCCTGCACCAGGTTCTCTGCATTTATATTATAGCTTCCAGTTTAGTGTTTTCATGGTATTCCTGATTGTGTGAACACATGGGTCTTGATCCTTATGCCTTCTTTTGGACTCTTTTCCTTCTATTAGTTTGTCCTGTCCAACAATCGATGTGATAGTTTTTGTTTGTTTTATCTTATTAGAGTTTATTTTTATTGTTACATTTAAACAAGAATAAAAGATGTTGGTAGCAAAAAAGAAGAAAGAGAGAACAAGAAAAAAGAAATGAGGCATTCATAGGCAATGATCTGAGCTAGGGTGGACGATAAAGAAGTGGCATTTCTGTGCTATTTTTGTTAGAAGAGAAAATTGAGAGCTGGTGGTTTGGAAGTTGATTGGAAGCTGACAAAGGGCAGCAAAGATTACTCCTGTTCTTGGCTTAAGCATCCATGCAGATGTCTCCTGCTAACCTGCACAGACCATGTCTCTAGATCACATCACCTCAAGTGGTGCTGAAACATAAGCTTCCTGACGTAATCCTTTTGTTTTGTGTCTCTCTAGTTCCTACTGCATCATGACTATGGATTGCTATGTTAGATGATCTTATCTGCTATAGATAATGTTGATATCAGCAATTGTTTTTAAAAACAAAAACGGGAAAATAACCCTTCCAAAACAATTTCTTGCATATGTTCAGTTGATGTGAAAAGAAGCTTAGTTGTGGAAAAATAAACAGTAGATGCAATGTAAAACTTTCCCCCAAGACTGCATTGTGTGGTCCATCTTTCACTGTGAAGGGCTGGCAGCAGATGGCAGGAGGTCTCTCACCTTTATTCCAATATAGCACTGTGGATGTGTGTTTATATAAGGCAGTAGAGAAGCATCCCTGCCGAATCAATATCTCTAACTTCTTGAACATTTAAATTTAAAAAGAATATCTTCTACCCAAAATTCCTCTCATCGTCTGCTGATTATGTTTCATAAAACTAAATTTTCACAAGGTGGACTTGTAAAAGGACCAATTTTCTGTGACAATATGAGACATTCAGGAATTAATAAAGAAAATAATAAAGCAATGCCTGTCTAGTTCATAAGCATTACAGTCTTACTTCTGCATAAATTCTCACAGGTCAACTAAAAACCAAAACAGTTCAGGGTCAAAATCCCATCTAGTCACTTAGGATTAAAAACTAATTTCTCTAAAGTATATCCTCGATGAAGCTTTTTCATGCAAATAAATAGCAAGGGCTTTATCCTCTCTTCCTTAATTACTTGGGCATGTCATGAATTTGAAGAGAACATTTTGTTCTTTATTCTCATTACATGCATTATCGGAGAAAAATCTACTCCTTGCATACATATCATTAGAAGCTACTCTGAGAGAGAGGTTCCATCACCCAGCTCGTCACGGCTGCTCAGCGTAATATTGACAGTTTAATCTTTTTGTTTCATACAAGATTAAAAGTTGCATGGGAGCCATTTCTTCATAGCTTGGATGGTGAATCCAATTGCCCTCAATCCGTATCTAAGTACCATTGCCATCCTAAGATGAGCTCCAATTGCCCAAATATACTAGGCAATTATCTACCGTTATGGGGAATACTTGGCTGATGGGAAGATTCAAGACTACGGATTTTCCTAAAAGATGTTTACCCACAGCTAAGAGGCTAAGCAAGAGTGATGTGTGATGCCATTTCTCTTAGCTGAAGAGACAAATCAGAATCATTTCTCACTCTTCTCCTCAGGTGTTTAGAAGACATCATTCTGTTTGGTCATTTGGTTTATTGGCCGTTGAAACATGTCAGCTACCTTTGAAATAAAATGACTTTTCAAAGCCTTTTTATTGGATCTCAAGATGTGTCCATAAAGAGAGAGAATAAATAAATAAACAGATGGCATTTGGACACAAAGAAAAATGGCCTTCACTCAAAAACTATTTATTAAAATGATAGTACAATGCACTTGGCCTGTGAGGCGGCAAGTCACAAATAAGAAATATGGGGACCAGAGGAGCTGTTGGAATTTAAATTATGTGGCAGCTTTCCATCAGAAATGCAACAGTAATTTAAAGTTGTGCTCTTCTGGCAGATTTATTTGTCGGTAAACAAACAAAAGGACGTTTCTTGACAGCAATGGCAGCTTCAAGAACAGAATCACACAGATCGGAGGGAACGCTGGAGAATTTATGTGGCTTATTTCTTACTCAGGATATGTGCATATTTCACCTCTGCCCCATTCATATTGAGGCTCAACTTCCTACGACTGAGCACCAGGACATCCCATCCCATTGGAGTTCCAGCATGCCACAGGTTGGAAAGCCTGCATAGTGAATGTTTGGAAGAGGAAGCTGCTCTTACTCTCTGCAGTCCAGTGACATTTCCACTCTAGTGTCCATGTCTTCGGTGTTAATTTCACAAGTGAGATGATGGGCCAGAGAGCATCTGGGATTGTGCCAAGTCAAAAATAGTTCTGTGCTTGGTACGAATGTTCGGCTCAGGTTTTAAAATGAGATATTTGAAGGACTGTTCTAAGCAATAGGGAATTGTCCTGTTTTCAAGGACTGCTGGATAGCTTCCCTGTGATCCATCAGGCTCTCCTCAACTGTATGCCCTGGGCTAGGAGTGAGCAGTGAGAGACCCCTCCGCAATTTCATCAGCATTGTGCAGCTAATGTGGGATGCATGCAATTCCAGGAGATTTTATTGAAGCACCAGGCTTTCTTTCTTCCTTCCTTCCTTCCTTCCTTCCTTCCTTCCTTCCTTCCTTCCTTCCTTCCTTTCTTTCTTTCTTTCTTTCTTTCTTTCTTTCTTTCTTTCTTTCTTTCTTTCTTTCTTTCTTTCTTTCTTTTTAGTGTATATATGTGCAGGTCAGAGGACAACCTCAGCCATTGGTCCTCACCCTACACCTGGTTTGCGATGGGGTCACCTGTTATCATTAGGTAGTACACACACCAGAGCAGCAGATCCACAAGCTTCTGGGGACACTGCCGGTTCCTCCCCTATCTTGTTGTAGGAGTCCTGGGGTTGTAGACAGGAGCTATCAGCACCCAGCTTCTCAAGAGTACTGGAGACCCAAATTCAGTTTCCTATGTTTACGTGGCCAGTCCTTTACCCTCTGAGCCATGTCTCTAGACTGAAGTGTCAGCCTTTTCACCAAATGGTTAGGGGCAGAGCATATGAGTTTAGGCTGTGGCAAGCTGGCCACCCAGTTCTCTTTGCGCAGAGGTAATTGATGGCTCAGGAATAAGTGCTTAGAGGTGTCGAAGGAACTAACTGATCTCTGTGGACAGCGCCATTGAAACTTGATGGTGCTATCCGTTAACTTCACCTGCTGAAGGTGCTCTGCTACCTTGGATGATGATTTCAAGCATTTTGGCTTCCTGTTTTCAGATGGATGACCATGTAGGCAAACCAAGAGGTTCCTAAGTGATCATTAAAGAGGCTGTTGGTGGTCAGCACACTCTTCCTCTACCCCAACACAAGTGAGGGCACACCCATCATCAAAGAAGCACCTTGATTATCATTGCCCGTGGTGACCTCAAAGCCCAGCTGGTTAGATGTCTCTCAATTTCAAAGAATTGCTCTAGGAAGAAACGTGATAATGAATATCCGTGGGGTGGGGGTGTGGCTCAGTTAATAAGAAGGGTTGGGGACATGGATCAGTCAGGGTTCCTCAGTCAATAAGAAAGCCTGCTGCACCTACACGTCAATATGAGAGTGTCCATGTGTACCTATAGAGGCCAGTGGTTGGTGCTGAGGGGGTTGAAGGATCACTGGTGCTCACTGGTTACCAGCCCAGCTGAAAAGCCATGAACTCCAAGTCAGTGGCAAACCTTGCTTGAGGGAATAAAGAGGACCACTAGTGAAGAACATCTGATGCCCTGCTTTGGCCTTCATGTGTAGCATGCACATAAGCATCTTCATACACATGAACATACATGCACGCAGGCATGTATGTACGTGCACACGAACATACACACAGAATAAATGAATAAACTGATTCATATCTTTAAAAGGACCACTCAATAATCTTCCTTAACCATTTGATGGGCAGCTCAAATGTCTGAATTAGAGATCAGTTCCAGCTGATATTTAGTTACACAAACATTGAGAAGCAATGCAGTTTTTACTTCCCTTTGAGAACAAAAGCAAGCATTTTCATTTATAACTAACTATTTGGAAAATGAAAAAGTCTTGGCCACCTCTAATTCAAACATGAAGATCAATTCTTTCCAGACTATTTCTATTCCCTGTTAGGATTTCTACATGGAATAGGTGAGTTTTGACATGAATTCCAACCAGAAGAAAGATTATTCTACCAGGTTTTCATAGCTGCCCCCATTCTTTGGGCACAGTTGGATATTAGTTTTCTGGATGATAATCAAACCCAGAGCACTGGTGAGTCACCTATGGATTTGGAGGAAGTTGGGGGAGGGTTGTTAGTTTGTTTAATTGAAATTTACTTTGCTGATATGGTAATAGACCCTGCCTCCTGCCAGTGGTGGCATTGGGTGGCCTAGCCAGAGCGGTGCTGGAGAGCTCGCCCTGGTGGTGTGGATAAGGAAGAGCTAGCTGGCTGACCAGCTCAGCAAACACCCAGGCCCAGATCCAAGCTTTTGAGTTGGCCCACTGCAGAATCTACATCATCTATGAACCAATTTAGCTGGTGTCACAAAAGCCAGAGCCCTCGATCCAGCACCATTTCCTAGGCAAGGGATTATGAACTGTAAGAGTGTGGAGCGAAATCAGGTTGAGCAAGCAAGTCACTGTGCCTGCATTTCTCTGTCTTGACTGTAGATGTGATGTGAGCAGGCATCTCAAGCTCCTGCCACCGAGATTTCACTGTGGTGATGGAATTGTTTATATTTGTTATATATGACCCTCTCCTTACTTAGCTGTAAAGAAAATGAGAACATCTGGATAGAGCATGAAGATCCAATTCCCCTCTCCATCTCTTCTCAACTTTTCTCTTCACCTTTTGGTGGGACGTAAAGCTCACAATGGTCACCTCATGCTAGTAGGGTGATGGTTTAATTTAACAGTCACAACACTGTTTTTCTGGGCAGCGTCCTAAATGGTCTTACAAGTGAAACTACAAGGTTTTGAAAGCTTTCCTGGGAACACTGTCCAGTAGTACCTACAAACATCTTTCTTGCTTCTGTTACTGGACCACTGGATGGCCCAGGGGAAGTAAGTCATTTTAGCTGGGAAAACCGTTGCCTGAAAAACAAAACCATAACATTGTTAGTCCAGACAAAGGGAGCAAATGCTGGGCAGACAATGAGGAATGGCTGCCTGCCTAACAAAAGGCCTTTCTTGTAGTATCTTGAAACAGCAGGGGCATAACACTTGTCTGAAAAAAAAAAAAACCCAAAAAGGGTAACGTTAACTGAATTAGAATCTTGTCCTCATCAAATGTGTTATCAATGAAGGAATCGTCGTAACTCTACCAGAAATGGTGCCTGTCATCCCAGCACTTGGTAGGCTGAGGCAGAAGGGTCACAAGCTCCAGGAAAACCTGGGCTACGTAGTAGGTTCCTGGCCAGCTACTGTTATGTAGCTGGACCCTATGAGCTCCCACACCCAAATGCCAGAGCCACCACCAAAATATAGTACAGATTCTGTCACTATGGGTACCACCATCGCTCTGGATAAAACTGACCCCTTGCCTTAGCATCAGGTCTCTTCCTACTTGACCATCAGTGACTCCTCAGCCTTGACCTATATCCTCATTAGCATCAGATGCCTGCCTTTTCTTTTCCTGCCACTTGTCCCCACTACTAAGCTTTTGATCACAGTAGACCTCCTCTGGATTGTTCCCCTTCTTTATCTCCTTCTGCTTCTCTACCCTCAACTGAGGAATTTGTACCTCCCATTGGCATCTAATTCATGTGACAGCTGTGATGACGAGAGGAAATGATGTCTGAAGTAGTGAGTTCAGTGCTAGAAGCCTGGAATCCAGTAGGTGCTACCACTTGCTCATTGTCAGCTGCCCCTTCTTAGCTGGGATCAGGGGTGGAGCTAAGCCAGAGAAATTTAGTCTTCTGGACCTCAGATTGGCTTAGTCCCTTCAGATGTCACCAGCAACATCACCAGATGTTTCTATTTCCCTGCAGTCCTGTTTTCCAAGTTTTCAGTTACTTACAGTCCAACGCTGTCTGACAATAGTAGGTAGAAACTGTGGAAATAAGCCATTCAGAAGTTTTTAATTACCGACCGTTCTCATCATGAAATTGCATGGTACCCCACCATCTGCTGTATCCTGTCCAGACCTGGAGTATTCCTTTGTCCAGCATTTCCATACTCTATGAGCTGCCATTTTTAGCAGTCCCACCATAACCCCAAGAGTTATCAGATTAACTGTTAAGGTATTATGCTCTTGTACTCATAAACCTATAATTCAGTTAATGATGGCTGCAGAGGCGAGAGTGTGGTGACGCTGCCGGTTGGCTCACACCAAACAGAAGCTGTAAGGAGTTATTCTTCATGTGAAAATACAAAAGCTCTTGACTTAGGAAAGACTGAGGTTGCTGGGATCTGTGGCAAGAACAGAGCTTCACCCCATGAAAGCACAAAACAAGAACATGAATCTGTGCAAGCTTTGCTATCCTACCTTGAACTGCAAAGGTTATAACCACAGTGACGACAGCGTAACTGAAAGGGAAGACTCATTGAGTTCGCGTGTACGTATGGACAGGGGGGTGTGGGGGGACTGCATTATATGATTCTATCCATGGTTCCAGGTAGGCACTGGGTTTGGAGGATGGTACCCCTGTGTGCAGAATGGAGACTACAGTACCTAATTCTGCACTCAAGATTTTATGCTTTCTGCCTTCAAGACTCCCTCTTGTGGACAGCTCCTATGCAGCTAACGCTGGCATCTGGCCAAGCCTTACATAGTGTAGAATCTTGATACTCAGAACACAGGAAATATGCACAGGGGATAATGAGTTAACCAGGGTGCAGTTCCACTAGCAAGCGAAAAACCTGGAGAAAGCTATTTCTTCAGTGTTGGCTATTTTTGCGTACTGTTTGTTCTTAAATAGAGCCCTTAGTGTTTACACCTCTTGCAGCCTCCTCTCTATCAGCCTGGGGCTTCTGAAATGCTTTTCACCTATCATTCAGGATCAATAGCATACCTCTTTTTCTCTCGTTCCCTTTTTGAAACTTAGGGTTTACTGTAGTGGCAAGAACATGGAAATAAAGGATAAGCAATTACCTAATGTGTACTAAGCAGAGTTCGGAATTAGCTGCAACAGCAAAGTCCTGTTTCCATGGGGGACCATCTGGGTCTTGGGGCTGTTGGCAGAGACTCCAGGTTATTGTGGTATTTACTATACAATTATCTCTACAATTACATGGAGCTCCTCTCTCCATAATTTCAGATTCCTTCAGCCATGTTTCCAGGACTCACCGTGTGCACATATGTATGTCTGTGAAAAGTTTCTAGCGTCCCAGCCTTCTACTGTCAAGGTTGACGTGACAGGAAGGAAAGAACTGGACAGGTCAATAAGGAAAAGGTTGACTATGGTCGGTCAGGTAATGCTGATGTCCAAGCTGGCATTGACAATTCCATGAGATATTGGACCACAGAGAAGTCTGGTGACAGGCATCTAATGAAAATGGAAAGATAATAATAGAAAAGGGCTTGTGAGAAAATTAAACTATTAGGGCTGGCAAGACTCAAATACAGATGAGAAATAATAATACAAACAGCGACCTCTGCTTTCTGTTTAGCCGACAGGTGGAGGTAGGCAGCTTGGAGCTCTTCTTCCCTGTCTGGTTGGTCTCAGTACTGATTGCTTCCACCAACCACGGTCTTCTCTGAGAGTCTACAGGCAAGCTCACCTCCAGCACCTCCATCTAACCAAAGCTTGTTCTCCGTAGAATGGGGGCTAGGCAGGGAAGAGCCATGCACAACTTGTGAGTTAAGATGGAATAGGGGAAAGAGTAAAATAAAAAGGGAGGATTTCACTCACCATGGGAGGAGTGCCTGAGCCCCAATTTCCTGGGAGAGGAGATTGGAAATATTCACCCATAGGACTGCCTCAGGGTGTGCGTGAGGCCAGCATGGATGAGATCTGCACAGGCTACGTCTTCTCTTTCCGGGCTCTTTTGCATGGACCCAGCCTCCATTCTGTCTGTCTCTCTCTCTCTCCTCTTCCTTTCTTGACCTTCCCACCCTACCGCCTGCTCTCAGTTCAGTCTACTGGCCATGTTTAGTCTCCTACGTTTTCTTCCTGCTCCAGACTCTTCTGGCCTCCGGCTCTACTCTCCCTCTTATCTACAATAATTCCGTGGAGTGATCTTGTCCTCACATCATTCACAGAGAAGGCATACAAAGGGGCTTGCCAGATGGGAATTAGACACAATTTTTATTTTGCATTGGCTTCCCAAAGGAAACTTAGTAGACTTTAGAAAAAGGAAGAAAGAAAATAGACTTGGAATGCTACTGTTTAGTCTCTGAACACACCTTACATTTGTCAACCACAACAACAAAAAAATATGACTCTTAGAGATGCTTGTTATTTCCTTTTGCTTTTCATTCAGTAACATATCTTACCCAGTGGATTGCTGGAGAATATGCAACTAGCTTGAGAGAATGTTCAACAATGCTTCCAATTTGATTTTATCTATCATATGAAGGAAATTCAATACACAATTGACACTAATATCTGATTTAAGACTTCTGTTAAAACTCCAACACATTAACTTTAAAAATATATTCTTATTTATATATAACATATATTTAAAGTTTTTGTACTAACATATGTATGCATATATATAATATATTTAATAGGCTCACACAGTCTCAGCTCTGGGAGGTATTAGAGAATATCAAGTTTATCAGTTCCATGTTCAGCTGAAAGTGGGTTAGAATTCTCCAAAGTTCTCTGGATGGAGCTGACCAGAATCTAGAAGCCAATTTGGGGACCTCCATCTCATCCTTTTCCTTCATTACTGATATTCTCTTTCTACCTACTTTCCACTTTCCTTTAGACACATTTTAAACCAAAAAAGATTCTCTCACTGAATTTCTCTTTCTTAGTTAGATCCTTCTTACCTCCTTTACAACACCTAATTATTAAAAAAATTGAAAAGAAATTTTACAAAGACTCCAGGAAGATAATTATTGTATCTTGGCTCTCTTTCCTTTCTCCATTTTTCTTCTATTTACCTTAATTGCCATTTACATCTTTCATTTGGAATCTTCTCTTTACCTTATTTCACCAACTGCCACAGGTTTGTTATTAACAGTCTTTTTATTTCACTATCAGAATAATTAAACATGTTATTAAAAGCTTACATCATCCCTTGTCTAGTTTTAAACAGTAAGCTTTCATTTGAAGTTGAATCCAATAAAACAACTAATCTCTTAAACCTCTTTGTAACTGGTTGCTAGCCATATTTTTTTAGGAAAGTGAATTAATTATTAAAATAATGACTGAATATTAACTGAATTTGCCTGAATATTAACTGCTTGGTTTTTTTAAATTAATTAATTAATTAATTTACTTTAAATCCTAGTCTTAGCCCCATTCCTCCTTACCTCCCAGTCCCACCCTCCCTCCTTCATCCCTGTCCCCATCCTCTAGTCCTTGGAAAAGGGGCTCCTATCCATCTCATCCATCGTAAGAGAACTGAGTGTGTCCTCTTCCCCTGTGGCCTGGGAAGGCAATCATACAGGGGGAAGTAATTGTAAAGCTGTCAAGAGAGTCCATGACAGAGACTCCCCTTACTAGGGAACCCACATGAGGCCTGCACTGCCCATCAGTTACATCTTTGTAGGGGACCTAGTCCAGAATCATTAATAGTGTCAAGAGTTGGTTCTCTCCCATGGGGTGGGTCTTAGATTGGGCCAGGCATTGGTTGGAAATGAATGGAACTAGAAGAGATCATCCTGAGTGAGGTAACCCAGACCCAGAAAGACACACATGGTATATACTCACTTATAAATGGATTTTAGCCACACAGTATAGGATATATAACAATGCATAGACCCTACGCAGATAAGTAACAAGGAGGACCCAAGGGAGGATGTTTAAATCTCACTCAGAAGGGGAAACAGAATAAAGAGAGGTAATGGTTGAAGAGAGGAAACATGGTAAGAGAGAAACACCGAGAGATATGAGGGTGGAGATCAGACTGAGGGAGAACAGGGTCGGTGGGTAGGACAAAAGGCCTGTAGAGAGAAAGTGGGAGAGGGCATCTCTCTGACAAGCTTCAGACCTAAGTTAGAGTAGGCTCCTGGGTAGATATGAGAGGGACTCTAGCAGAGAATCCTAGTACCAAGGACCATAGAGATGGAAAAGGACACCCTTGAACTAGAAAAGTCTCCTAGTAGAGGAAAGGGAACACCAACCCAGCCACAAAAACTTCAACTCAAAATTTTCCTCCCTACAAGACGTGCAGGGATAAAGATAGAGCAGATATAGGAGAGCCTGAGGAGAGCAGCACAAGGCTGGGATGTTAGTATGGACTAACCTTTCTGGCCACAGAGGATCTTCTCTGTGACAGTTATAATCTCCATTTACAAAGGAATACTCATCCCTTGCGACTGTAGTTGGTTCTATCATATTTAGCACATGTAGGCAGTTATTACATTGACATTGAGTCTCTGAGCAGCAGTCATTTTTCTTAGAAAAATTAGAAAAGGAGATAATTTTTCTTTAGTGTGCAATAAAATTAGCATTCTAAATTATTTAAGCTTCATTATTTGTGGGAGTAACTTTAGGTTCACATTTATGTGTTTGTTTATTGTTTGAGTGTGTGAGACAAAGCTTCATTGTATAGTCCAGGAGAGTCTTGAACTCTTTAGAGAAAGCTGGTCTCAAACTCACAATCCTCCCGCCTCGCCCTCCCAAGTGCTATAATTACAATTCATGCACTATCATTCCTGGCCAAGAACTTCAGATGAAATAAAGCAACCAGTTCTGGGATTGGTAAAACATCAGAAGGCTACAGCTCCATTCATTGGTTTGAACGTCTCCAGCGCCTTCAGTCATTGCTTCTCAGTCTCTCTTCTTGTTTCTATTCCCTTAGAGCAACCAGGTTTGTAACTTCTTTAGCATTTATACTACATAATAGAGTTAATCTTGTATACACACCACCCTGAGCTTCCCATTGACTAATTCAATTATTTCTATAACACAATCCAACCTTTCATGGTATGAAGGAAACCCAGGCTAATGATGACTGTCATCATGGCTTATCTCTTAGACACTTACCTGACCTTCTTTTCTCTGAGGTCTTCAATTACTGCTGCCAGAGGCAAAGAAGAGGTGGTGTGAGGTAAAGGAGTAAATCAAATGATGCCCAGCACTGACATTGTATGGGCTCAGGGACAGTCCTCTGTTGGATGGACTTTAGCCTTGTGATCATGAAGTAACAAGTTGTGATATCAGTGAGTCTCAGTTTCCTTGGCTCATTTTCTGTTTCACATTTGTTCTTCGCTACTTCTGAGCTCCTCAGAGGAACCACATTTCTGTGTTTTACTTACTTCTTCATATGCTTTGATTGGTGTCACATGGCCCAGACAGCCTCTTGAACTTAGCGGAGGCAATGAGATGGACACTGCAGGACGCTGGTTTAAGTAATTGAACTGATTAGCAGAGTGAAGTTGTCTGTTATTAGTAGACTTGAGTAGAGGCTCCTGAAGCAGATGACACTGGCTAGCTAAAGCCTGTGTGTACTCACCATTCCCCTGCTAGCTGATCAAAGACTTTCAACTGTAAGCTACTGCGTCCTCTTTACCAAAGAGCTTTCTCTGGCCTGTATCTTAGTTAGGATTCCATTTCTGTGAAGAGACATCATAACTACAGAATTGCTTATAAAGGAAAATATTTAATTGCTGCTGGATTACCGTTTCAGAGGTTTAGTCCATTATTATCATGATGGGAAGCATGGAAGTGTGCGGAGGAAGTGACACACTTCCTCCAACAAGTCCGTACCTCCTAACAGTGCTGCTCCCTATGGGCCAAGCTTTCAAAACACATGAATCCATGGGGCCATACCTATTCAAACTACTATAACCAGGCATCTCACTTAACTGGCACCTTCAAGGCTTACTAATACCAGAAAACTGAGAACCTTTCTACCACAACTGACATGATTTCTGGGTCAAACCCCTGGATTTTGCTCCTCATAGGTGACAATTTGCTGAAGCATGGGCTTACACTTACCATATCAGGCTCCTATTTTTTATTAATTTCTGTGTGGATATATCTGTACATATTTGTGTTTATATCTCTGCCATCTATTTATTTTTTTATTTATCTATACATCTGTAGGCATATGTAATTTTCATTTATTTATATATGCATAAAATAGATATACAATTTATATGTATTTCAGATAATTTTGTATTTTTAACGTCTCCGAATTCAGGGAGTTCTTTTGTTTTTTTTCATCTCTTAATTATACATAATAATGGATTTCATAATGATATTTTTATACATTTTATTTTTGTTTTGAGGACCCATTGCATTTTATTATCATTTCTCATAGGACCTTGAGTAAGGAATTATTTATAGGAGCATAGAGTTCTTACCAGTTGTTAAACTACTGAAGAAAATATCTCTCCCTTCCACAATGACCATTAACTTGCCTTTGAATCTTTAGGAATGGATAAGGTCTTAAACTCCTCGTCTGGGAAGATTTTAGAATACTATTGTAATTTGTTTAATAAAATTATTCAACATTTGTATATCTCAAGAGCTAACACTCAGCTAGCATTTGCCAATAGAGCAATATCATGTCTACAGACCAAACTTATTTTATGAGTATTCATCTGATCAATTCCCATGCCATCAATCCTTCAGGCCGGAGTTGACATTATAGCTGC
This sequence comes from Pachyuromys duprasi, assembly GCA_028658305.1. NCBI lineage: Eukaryota > Metazoa > Chordata > Mammalia > Rodentia > Muridae > Pachyuromys > Pachyuromys duprasi. Next base: position 45,468,337 of record CM053761.1, read on the forward strand.
CCACTTGTAACTGCCACCAACACCAACATTTCCTCAGTTCCTGATGATTCTCGATCTTATTTCATCTAGGTTCTGGAAACTGGCCCTAGAAACTGTGCCAGGAGAACAGCCTGCCTACCCAGACAATACCCAAGATCATCAAAATTGACAGGAATTGGGCAGGATCATAGCTCAATGGTAGAATGTGTTACATGTACTCAAGGCTCTGGTTGATGTCACTAGGACCAGATAGAAAACACAACACCAGAAAACATTCACTTTCCAGGTAGTGACTGGAGGGTGGAGGATGAAGGTCCCACACATCCTTACACTGGCAGCATCTGGAGAGCAGGTTAGAAAGTGTCACCTTCTCCTCCATCTCATGGAGACAGATCATGTGAGCCTTGCTGCCTTGGGACTTTTCACAAGACTAAAAGAAAAACTCCTTTTAAGAATCTCTTATTTGTGTAAACACCTTAGCTTACTGAATTTATTCATGCACTGGTAAAATACAGAACAAGAAGGCAATGACACACCATAATTCCTCTTGACCAAGGAGGAAAAGGATGTTCAACTTCAAGGGTCCTCAGTGGAATGGAATAGGTCAACATAAACAGATCCTGAAGCATCTAGAGTCCAGGTCACACACTGAAGTCATTCCAAAAAATAAAGGGTTGACATTTTTGTCTGATTTAGAGAAAGACATGTTTTTATTTAAAGTGTGTGTTTTCCAATGAGGAGCACATTTGATTATAAAAAAAAAATTGAGTAAAATAATGAAACAAAAATTTTTCTTTAAAAATTATTTATTATTTTATGTGCATGAGTACTTTGCCTGTATATATGTCTGTGCATTGCATGAGTGTCTGGTAATTAAGGAGGCCAGAAGAGGACATGGGCCTCGGGGTCTGAAGTTACAGTGTTGTGAGCTGCTATGTGGCTTTTGGAAACTGGCCCTAGATCATCTGGAAGAGTAGCCAGTGCTCCTAACTGCTGAGCTATCTCTCTAGCCCTGGATTCTCTTTAGTAAACACACACACACACACACACACACACACACGGAGAGTGCCCACAGAGATCAGTGTCTGATTCCCTGAAGCTGAGCTTGCAGGCGGTTTCTGAGCTTCCCAGTGGATGCTAGGAACTGAACTCCATCCTCTGCAGCAGTAGCTGCTGCTCTTGCCTGCTGAGTCATCACTCCAACCCAAAACTTTTCTACTCTAGTGAGCACAGCACCTTGCACCAAGGGCCTGGCACCCGGAAGAGCTGCTCATCTTGCTTTAGGAGAGGCTCTTGTTCCCTTGTGTTCCCTGAGAGGGAACTGTGTCGGTGTTCAACAGGATGCTAAGGAAAATGCCTGCAGAGCCAAATAGAATGCCATCCCTGAGTTTTAATGTGGAGAAAGACAGGCGCAGCTTTTAATGCCCTGCAACTGAGTATCATTCTGTGTTACATTTGCAGGTCCTTCAACCAGGATTAGAACCTACTTGATGATATCTGCACCATGCAAATAATGCCCCAAAGATTTTAAGAAGTGGGAAAATGTACAACCTGACATAAAGACTTATGAGTTTCAATGCAAAACAATCCAGTAGGGAAATTTAAAAAAAATAATTTGTATTCTAGGCAATACAACATGGAGTCTCTCTTTCTCTCCCTGTGTATGTTTAAACTAAAGAACATGTTGCAAAATTGAGTTTCATTTGGCCCCCACAGGACTAATAAGAAACCAAAGGGCCAGCCTTCATCTGGGCTAAAGAGCCTTGAATATGTAATGTCACAGCCACTTCCACAAGTTGAACGAAAGCCGCTGCTACCGTGTGTGTTTGTAAACAACTAAAAGGCCCAGCTAATCTTGCACAATACACAAATGAGCCATCCTGGAGAATGCCAGTCGCCTGCTAATAGCTTTGGAAAATTGCTCTCCGGCACTAATTGAAACCATAAATCCTCATCATATTCAAAGCCTAACCACCATAAGCCATTAGCTCTCATCTGTTCTTAATCTTCTTTTGGGGCACTTTCTATATCCTTCTCCCCACCTAGAACAGGCACATTCATTACTGCGGTTTGAATACCTTGCAAGATTTCTGTTGGGAGAGCTATATAACATCTCTAAGCATGTCAACAGGACTGCTTGGACCAAGGTCAAAAACACCAATGAAGTGTCTTTTCACTTATTTCTTCCCAGGCGCCTGTAGATAACATGAATCTAAGGAATATTTAAATTCTGCTTTGTTAAGACCGGCTTCCTCTGTCATACAGCAGAGCAGGTAGGCGGTTGTGGCTGCCTCTCGACAATTTGCCAGACAAGAAAAATGGCTTTGCAGACCATCTGACAGCTTTATTCTTGTGACTCTGGCAGAAAAATAGGCAAAAAAGATTGCAGAGGCGGCTGAGTGGAATACAACACAGAAGTTCAGAAAAATATTAACTGGTTGTAAAATGAGTGGGAGGATGTTGTAAAGGATCTAGCATTTCCAGTTATATAAAATCACCTATTACAACATTTTTATAGCCAAATTATGCTCTCTTTCTGGGCGGTATCTTCGGGTATGTTGCCCAGAGTAGACAAGAAAGAATCCATGCACGCCGCACTGCATGCTTGTATGCAAGAAGCAGCTAGGAATCATGGGATGGCTGAATCATGCTCCTGGTTCCACTGAAGAGCCACTGGCAGTTTGGGTCTGATTTACATTGGGTCCTGGGCTTTTACAGATCTGCTCTGGTCTCACTTATTTGGCTGCAAAGCCACCTGTAGGCTGTCAAATGGAACTTGTAATTAGTGTGCAACACACTGACACTTGTATCTACAAGGCTACGGGAGCCTTTGAGCAGCCAAGACAACCATGAAAATTGACAGGTTTCTGGTCTTTGAAGCAGAAAAGACACAAGCACAGTAGAACATTCCTTTAGCTGATAGCCCGCTTGGTATAGTCGTCCTCAGTACATTTCTTTTAGCCAAAGTTATCATTAAACAGGAAAAAGAACAACAACAAAACAGCTCTCTATCCCTGTGTAAGAGTAACTAAGGCAACCACTTAAGAAAGGTCTTCATTACCATAAAATTGGAGATTGCTATTTGTCCCCTGCGATCCTATGGTCTATGGTTTGAAAAGACATCAATGTGCCTTTGTTTGTTGAGAAAATTCTGAAACAAAATGCACAGGAAATATCAGATGCAGCAGAGTGAGGTAAGGCTTTCTCTTGCTGAACTCCTCACTCTTCTAGTATCCTAACAGGCACCTCAGAGGTGTGGACCCCACGGATGCTCGGCCTCTTATGAGGAAAGGTTGCACTCTTTCCTCAGGATCCCACCCTGTGGCCAGCACTGCAAATGATGGGCAAACAGTTGCTGTTTTGTATTGTTTAGGAAATAACTACGAGGAAAAAAATCTGTAATCTTGCAACAACTCTCATAGGGCCTGTTTCTTTGAAGCATCCTTCTTTATCTGGGATCATATGAGAAAAGGGAGACTTAGTCTCCCCCCGCCCCCATACCAGAATTGGTGGAATTCTACTAATCTGGCTGTTAGGACTCTTTCTCCTATCACATTTCATGTGATTTCACAGTATTAACCTACTGGTTTTCTGCTTCCCTGTCCTCTATCCTCCATGTGCCTTATGAATGTGTTTTTGTTTGGGTTTTTTTTTAATACTTTTTTTGGGGAGTGAGGGGTGAGGCTTCATCTTTTGGGGCAGAGTCTGCTATATTGTTGAGACAACCCAGATAGAGACAAACTAGAGATAGCCAATCTCCAAAAGCTCATTTCCACCTGGCCTTCTTGTCACTCATTTCCTGTCATGTGTTTTTAGTGGCCAGCACATAGGATGGTGGCAGAGTCTATGCAAGGGTGGCCCTGGGCCACCTAGCTGGAGTGTGTACTGCATAGAATGTGTATCATTGTCACACTGTATGTTTCATAAATCTGTGATAGACAGGGTGCTGGGCGATTTCCAAACAGGTCTACCATACCCATGGACAATAGCCTCATTCCACAAGGCTGAACCTGCGCAGCTGGACAAAAGCACAAGTACTTATAAAGCCCTCGGGTACCTCCTCTTTCTCAGCACCTATAAATGTGCACATCCCGATGAAGATGCTATGTCCAGGTTCATGCCTCGGTCAGTCTTTGGAGATGACGGTGGGTCAGGTTGTGTTATTCTTTGTGGCTTTATCATTGAGGACTATCTTAATTCTAGGCTCTGCAATTTGAGTGACATTTTGCACATTATATTCAGGTTTTTCTTTTTGTTTTGTTTTCGTTTGGATTGTTTTTGTTTTGTTTTGTTTTGTTTGTTTTGCATCTTTTTAGCTTTGGGAATGCCGGGCTGCATAGAGACCCATGTTTCCCCATCTTATCAGGACTTGATTATAGGTGCTGTGTTCAATCATTCCAAGGAGCAACAGAATTCTGGATTAGAGTAAATATGAGTTCCAGAGCCAAGAGTCTGGGTTAATAGCAGTTCCTAAATGAAACATCTGTAAGTTGGCTTAGCCTCTGTGACTTCACGTTATTTAGGTATAAAATGGCATGACAGTGGTACATAAGTACACAGCGATGGGGGCTGAGGAGATGGCTCAGTGGTTGTAACGCTCACTGTGAGAGCATTAAGAACTGAATTCAAAGCCCCCAGAATCTACACAGAGCTGGCATGGTATCAAGCACCTGTGCACACTATAGTGAAATGGGAAATGGAGGCAGGCAAATCTTTGGAAACAGTGGGCAGGCTCGCCTGCTGCACACTGCAGTAAACAACAAGAAAGACTTCTCAAGTCAGGTGGAAAGTGAGGAGCAACACTTGAGCTTGTCCACTGACTACAGCAGGACTGGTACATGGGTGTACTCACAAAATGTAAACATACACTCCACTCTTGTTCGCCTTCTCCCTCCCCCCGCCCCCCTCTCTCTCTCTCTCTCTCTCTCTCTCTCTCTCTCTCTCTCTCTCTCTCTCTCTCTCTCTCTCTCTCTCTCTCTCTCTCTCACACACACACACACACACACACACACACACACACACACACCTGGTGATGAAGCACTTAGTGCAATGCCTGAAACGTCATCTGTGCTGTAATACGGCACCTTTGATTTCGAGAGAAGGACTGATTTCAATGTCAGAATGCCTTGGGCAACATACTTACCATCTCCATGTGTTGTCCATGATAAAACAAAAGTCAGCTGACTGTTGCTGCATGACAGAACACCATGATGCAATCTAGATGCACTGTAGGTAGGCCCTCTGCTAGGCCACAGCTGAGGCGGGTTCTTTTTTGGAGGCCCAACTGGCAAGAGTCCACTAAACTCCCTCAGCTTGTTGGTCAGCTGCACTGACTGTGGGTCTTTGAAGCTCCAAAGCAGAAGCAAAGAAGGGACTTAGCGGTGTGAGCACTGTGCTGTGATTACCCACCTCAGTTTGTTCATCATAGAATACTACCTGGAGACGGGTGAAATGTCCTGCACTCACTGGAAGGCAGGCAGTCACATAAAGACATAGGTACCAGAGATGAACATCACAAGCCTGTCTTCATGTGTGTCCATTTCATAGGAAATGCTAATGGTAGAAAAGATGCTAATGTGCACTGTTGCGTACATTAAACAACAAACACCCGTAAAACATCCAGAATAGAGCCTGGTACATGGTAGATGCTCAGCATTAGGTTTTCTATTTACTGCCTGGCCTGTGTGTGGAGGGATCTAGATTGCTATGAATGAATGAAAGAATGAATGAATGAGGCTTCATCCATGGTTAGAGCTCATAGATTTCTCCCCAAGCAAGCCTTCTGCAGAGCTAATCTCCTCCGTGGTTTCACATCATGAGCTCTGCTGGGGAGTGGGGTGTAGAATGTTGGCTGTGGGTGGGTATTGCTTGCCTTAGTCATGCACACCCAATTTAAGGCACGCTGTGTTTTCAGGCCAATTGCCACAGTTTCTAATTGTTTGCTGCTTTCCCTTACAACCGTAAGAAAGTGAGTTGGGAAGCTAGAAACAGGACTGAATAGATTGCAGATGGTAAGCAGGTTTGGCTTTGTTATAAGGGATGGGCTTGTAGACAACATTTAGAAAGTCGCATTGGCTGGAGTCAGCTCATAAGCTTTGTGGCCAAGCATAGGCTCTCTAATTGACAGAGAATGTCACGCATGCACTTGCCTACTCTATCTCACATTTCTTCTATCCAGACTTTGTCCTAGATTCTCAGGTAATGAGGAGAAAGGAATAGAGACAGGAAAATATGCCCATGATATTTTCAAACTATCTTCCCTCCATGGAAGAAAAGAGGATCTCTGTTGCTTCTCCTTGAACTTGTTTCTGGGCCTCGTGACTAATAACATCGGACAGAAATGATAGAAAGTTGTCAAGATTCTAGTCTTGGGCTGAAGACCCTCAAGTCCACTTCAGTCTTTGGGTAAATTTGCTCTGGTAACAACTGTACCATCAACAGATAAAATGTTAGCCAGTCTACCTACCAGCCGCTGGGCAGGCCATCACACCTGCATATCACTCCAGCTTCAATGGGACAGATGCCACAGGGAAAAGAGATAATTGGCCGCCACCACTTCCACCCAAGCTGAAAGTTTCATGAGCAAAATGGTGGTGGTTGTAATGTTAAGACATTTGGCCTCTTTTGTTATGCATCAATAAATAACTATAAGGGGGCCTTTCCAATTGGTAGAAGAGCTTACATCTGGAAAACAGACAGAAATAACCAGAGCCCAGAACTGGCAGCTGCCTGTGTGCTAATATAAATGTTGGGAGGATAAGGACATGTGACAAAAGAGCCTGATGTAGGCAATGCTGCCCCAGAGGACTTTCTGAAAGAGTGGTAGCTGAGCCAGAATTATAGGGTTGGAAGATCAGCATGGCTGGATTAGAGCTGAAAGGTCTAACACAAGACTCTGCTCCCTGGTAGACATTCAAGAGACCCTTCCACGACCTTGGCAGCACTCTGTGTTCTCATGGGAATATAGGATGAGAACGTGGGGCTCACAGCCATTCTTAGGATGCGTGAGCCTAGGTGTGTGTGTGTGGGGGGGGGTGACCAGCCCATCTTATCCCCTCTCCCAGTGAGCAGAGGGCCGAGAGTAGGAGAGAACTCCCTTTGCTCCCTGGCAGAAGACAGGAACACTCTTCTCAACAGCCCTAACTTCCTTTCCAAACTGGGCTTCACAGCTGACCTAATTCAGGAGCAATGTCTGCAGCATTATTAATGGATTCACACGGGCTTGTTTTTCTCAGACCACTCTCTATTTTTATGTCTTTGTGGGGATAAAGTTTTTCCTTGCAGCAAAGGGTGCCTGACTTCTCTCTTCTGCCTCAGAGTCAGAGAGCAACTTTGAACGGAGCACTTGCCATGCCTGCCCTCCATTCATGTGCATTCCGCTGGTGCCTCCATCCCCCCTTCCTTCTCCAGATTCCTCAATTTCTCTTATTCTTCTTTCCCAGCTTTTATGGGACCATTTTCGGCATCACCCCCTTCCTTCATTTCTATACACACGTCACATCAAACCTCAGCTTCATTTTGAACCTTTCTGGGGAAGAGACACAAGGAGTTAGGAACAAGGGATACTGTAATTTGACGAGGGCTGTGGTCCACTCTGGCAATATGTTTAAATAACCAGGACTTCTAAAATATGCTAATGCTTTGCTCCTGTTCTTTGAGAGTCTACTTTTATTGGAATCTCGCTGTTTGAAATTACAAATAATCCAAAGAGGGAAGTAAGATCTATTTCATGTGGTAACTTACTAGACTCAGAGACTTCACTCTTGCCTTGCTATAGATAGACAGTTGCATATGAAGATATTTATAGAGGGAGCTGAGGAGAGAGTGGGTTGGTAAAGGGCTGTGTAAGCAGGAGGACCTGAGTTCAATCCCCAGTCCCTACATAAAAACCTAGGCAAAGTGACACATACTTGTAACCTCTGAGGAAGCAGAGACTGGCAAATCCCGGGGCCACTGACCTGTCAGACTAGGTAAATAGGTGGGTCTCAGGTCCTGTCTCAGAAAAACATGTCAATGGTACCTGAGGAAAAACAGCACCCACAGTTACCCTTAGACTTTCGCGTGCATATGCATGCATTCATGTGTACACAAACATGAATGTGAGCCTGCACTTACATGGATATGTCAGAAATACCTGTGTATACCATACACAAGCACTCACACATATACACACACAGCAGTATTTAGAGATGCATTATTATACACATTAACATAGTCATATAATCTCTTTGGTTTGGCAGCTGGTCTAAACACATCCCTAACAATGAGCACATCAGAAGCCAGATCCTGACTTTTAAAACTATTCTCCAATAAAAGGAACCAGGGTTTTCTGTTTTCTTTTGTTTTGTTTTTTTGAATTTTGTTGTTGTTGTTTTTTTGAGAAATAACTGATTTTAGAATGAGGGAAGAAGGTACAGAAACTGAGCCTGGAGCACCGTGTACTGTCACAAAGTGAGGAAGATTCAAAAATAATACCATGTAAAACCCCAGTATAATGGAATTATGTCAAAGAAGACTTAAAAGAGTGCTCCATAGAGCCCAGAAAATGTGCACAAGAAAAGAAAGTAACATTAGGTATGAGCCGAAGTATGAAATAAATATCCCCAAGTCCACACGGCATACTAATGATGGATTAGACAAATGACAAATGCAGAATTCCAAATAATAATTTACTTTCAAGGAGGTAAACACATCTTCCTAATTCTTAGGTTCAGGCCATGCTTAGTGACTTCCTTCAAAAGTACAACAGGGACATGGGAAAAATAGTGACCTTGCACTGGGAACACCTGGTAAGTCATAGCTCAGTCAGCCAGGTGTTGGTGCTAGCAGCCGCATGATAAATCAGGCTGGTGGCACATAGCCTCAATGTGATGTGGAGAAAGGGGCACTTTGCCTTCGCGATCTTTCTCTCAACTGTAACTCCATAATCATTAGGAAAACTCAGACAAATCCCAGCTTAGGGACATGCTGTAGATTCTTTCCTCCGTAGCCCTATCAAGATTACCAAATAACAAGGAAAGTCAGGGAGACTGTCACATCCTGGAAGAGCCTTGAGCGATAAGATGACTAAATGTAGTAGGGAATCCCGAATAGGGTCCTGAAGCAGCTAGTAAGAGCAAGGCAGTCTGAGTATGGCATTTAATTAATAGTAACAATATCAACACTAGCAAATTAACAGTTACAAACGGCCCTGATAATATAAATTCAATGTTAGTAGAGGAAGCTGAATGTTGAGTCTATGGGAAGCCTCCCTACTCTCACTCAGCTTCTCAGTATTTAAAAGCATACCAAGATTTAAACATTTTTTTTAAATAAAAGTGTTTCATGACATTTTAGTCATCTCCATTCTATTTGTCTGCTGGTAACTAGAGAGGCCATAGGCACTTTGAAATCAGGGAAGCTCTCTGTCTCTGTCTCTGTCTCTGTCTCTGTCTCTCTCTCTGTCTCTCTGTCTCTCTGTCTCTCTGTCTCTCTGTCTCTGTCTCTGTCTCTCTCTCTCTCTCTGTCTGTCTCTGTCTCTCTCTGTCTCTCTGTCTCTCTCTCTCTCTCTCTCTCTCTCTCTCTCTCTCTCTCTCTCTCTCTCTCTCTCTCTGTGTGTGTGTGTGTGGTTTCAGCTTGCTCTGTGAGGTCCCCTATCTTGTAGCTAGGCAACCAGTGTTTGTTAAATCCGCTGTAATAGCCTAATAATACATACTTTTAAGTAATGCATTTCTTTTCCAAGAAGGTAATGGATTTGGTTAAGCAAAAAGAAGCGTACTAAAATCACTCACGACTTCCTGGGGCCTAAAAAGACCATTGGCAATGTTTAGATGTGTCTTTACACCTTCTTCCCTGGCCACTGTAAAATTGGAACTACACATTACTTAGTGTTTTAAATCGTATTTTTACAAATAGTATGTTATAAACTTTCTCCATCCCATTAATAATCATTTTGAAGCACAAAATGAAAGTTTTAATGGCTGGGTAATGTTTAACTGTTGAAAGTCTATGGAAAACCCAGGCAAGGGGAGAGGGAAGCCAGACAAGGAACCTGGGGAATGGTAAAGGTTTGAGGGGCAGAGGAAAAAGCAGAAGTGCCTTTGAACCCACTGTCCTGCAAACCAGGGCTCCTAGAGAGGTTTTTCAGTGTCTTTTCTTCTCTACAACAGGTGACCAGGGTGTCTGTTCACCCTCAGTTTAGCAGCATCCTAGGGCAGCACTGGTTCTTTATCTCATTAGATGAGTGCCTTCAAGGCCCCAGAGGCTAGTTGGCAGGCTGCTGTGTCCTCTGTTATCAGCTCTAAGATACTTTCTGACCCATGTGAGGAGCACTAGAGCGTCTCCAGGGAAGAACTAAGTAGGGGATACCGTTTGTACCACCTGTCTTCAATGTATTTGTGAAGCACGGGCTGACCATATGCTACAAATCCTTCATCAATTTCTACCCCCCAAAATCAACTTCCACAGAGCTCATCTGTAGTACAAAGCCAACTTGGAAGGTCCTAAGGAATCATGCCCTGGGTTTAGGTAGAGTAATGGTTATATCTGTAGTCCGAAAAACCAACAAAAACCAGATACTTGGTCCCAAACTCTTAAATACCCGTGTCCCCTCAGACTTCAGAAGCCAAATTGAAAGGAAAATGTTATGCGAGTGGGATGCTGTGAGCAGTTACCTATTTTTGGCTGGGTGTAATAAGGACATCTAGAAAACAATGAATGCTGACATGGGAGGGAGACAGTCACTAAAGTGTGGGATTGGTGTGGACTGGGGATTTGAATAGTATGTGGGCAACTGCTGACATTTGAGAGCTTTCATCAGGGCTGAGTTGTAGGTGTAGGAATTGAATGTGTAGGATAAACCAACACCTACTCAGTGTAGTAGGGAGGAGTGCTATGACATGCTGTCCTCGGGATGGGGCATGCTTATTGCAATCACAATTTCACAGCAGTGATGGTTGTTACCTGCACAGGATCGAACCAAGTCAAGATGGCAGCGTAAATGGGGAAAAACATACAGCTCTACCCAAACAATGTGAAGTAATAGGATATAAAATTAACATACAAAAAAATCAATAGCCTTCCTATATACTGACAAAATGTACTACAAAAGAAAACAAGGAAGCAACCCTATTCGCAATAAGCAAACATACAACATAAGATTCGTTGGAATAAACCTAAGCAAGACAGTAAAAGAGCTCCACAATGAACACGTTAGGAGACTGGAGGAAGGAACTGAAGAAAGGCACTAGAAGTAATACAAGAAAGAAGACCAATGGCTTGATGAATGGCATCTCATGAAATTGAAAAGTCTCTATTCAGCAAAAGACACTGTCAATTAGAAACTGTCACACCAATGTAGGAATTAGTCTGGAGGGTTTTGTTTTTTTCCTAAACTGGAAAGAGAACTGCTATGTGACCCAGATACACTGCTCCTGGGCGTCCACCCCAAAGACTTCACATCCTACCCCACACATCCATTGCCATCCATGTTCATTGCTGTTCTTTTCATGATAGCCAGGAAATGGAAACCACCAAGATGTCCATCAGCAGGTGAGTGGATATGGAACATGTAATACACATAAGCAATGGAATATTACTCAGCTGCAAACAAAAATGGCATAATTAAATCTGCAGGTAAATGTGTGGAACTGGAAAAGGTTATTCTGAGTGAAGTAACACAGGTTCAGAAACACAAATGTCACATGTCCTCAGTCATGTTGATCGTAGCTTCAAATTGGCTATCTTGTGTATTTAAGTTGCATCAGAAAAGCCTTTCTTAAACATGCCTTCATGCTGGGTGAGTTTATGTCCTTGAACCATACACTGGCAAAGAAGAGTCAGAAGGTGCTTTACTATGTTCATAACGGAAAGCAGTCTCATGTCACTGTGACACATGATGATGATGTGAGATTTGGAGGTATGGATATACATCCTGGCTCTGTGATTTCCTAGACATGAGGCCAATGATGACTCACAGAATGTTTCTGAATTGTAGTTTGCTTCTTCTATGGGATGGAAGAGACTAGGAATGAATTCCCATCCTACAACCTCCAGCGTGGTGTCCTAAGTGGGAGGAGGAAGATGGGAAGACCTGGTGTAGTTGATAGAGTCACTGTATGAAGTGCTGTCACGGGCCCAAACTGGCACTGATACATCGTTTACTGTGAGGAGAAAAGCTATAAGAATAGAGAAATGCGTCATTTATTCACAGGTTGTATTAATATTGTCAGTGCCACAAGATCTAGAAGCAACTAGGGGACAGGCCTGTGGGTGTGCCTGTGAGGGAGTTTCTAGGTTGATTAACTGAGGGGGGAAGAGCCACAGACCCAGACTGCAGCTAAAAGGAGAAAGCGAGCTGGTCACTTCCGGATTGTGGACATAGTGTGTCCAGCTACCGCACACTCCCAGCCACCATGTGAATCTCCTTGATCTGTAGCCAAAGATAAAACAACCAAAACCTTCTTCCCCTTCAGTGGATTTTATGGGCTTTTGATCACAGCAACGAAACAACTAATAGAAGTTGCTTTAACCAACTTCCCTAACCTGGAGTCAGAATAACTCGGAGCCTAGAATAAAAGGAAACGTTTTCCTCTGTGATCTTTTCTCTATTAGTAACAAGGAACTCTCTCTGTTCAAGAAGGTGAAAGATTTTCAACTTGCCTGATGCAGGTGGTGTTTAAGAAGGAGCTGTTTGTAGGCCGGACAAGTTAAATTCCAGGCTAACACAGTGAGCCACACTCCACTCAGCACTCCCAGCCTCGGAACTGGGGAGGGAAATCTTCCACATAACTCCCTCTCCACAGATCACCTGGAGCTCAGCAACAAGAAGGCAGCATTGCCGGAATCACCCCCTCCCCCGCACACAGCCCTGACAGGAAGAGAGGATCATGGGCTCCCAAAGCCAGGATCTGTAGTCCTTCTTAAACCTTAGGATTTATACATTCCTGCCCTTTCTCTCCCACTACTAACTCGTAAGCTCTTTGAAGACAGGCGCGTGGCCTGATCATCAGCAACAAAGCATGTGGTAGATGCAGACAGAAACCTTGACACGGTGTCAGAAAAGCAGGTTCTGGTCTCATCTACAAAACCAGCTTTGCAACAGGCAGGAGGCTCCTAGGGCTGGGAATTGCTTTTTTTTTTTTCTCCTTTGGTTAATGAGAATTAATACCACAGCCTTCAGCAGGACAGTGTCCATTAACTTAAGCTTACCTAGCATTTGCTGCTTTTCATGCATTTCCTACCAAAGTCTTACAGCATGGCAAGGTACACAATATTATCACCTCAGCTTCTCAGATGGCATCTTCTGCTATTTTACACAAGTATGTATTGAAATGTTCCGGAGGTCATGAGCCTCATGAAAACCCTTACTTGTTTTCTGTTCTTTTCTATCTAAATCTGCTTCCTCCTTCGGGAGGTCATCTGGTTTCATGACCTTAAATACCAAGATGCCAAATGTTAGTTTAACTTTTTCTTTTTTCTTTTTAAAGATAAGGTCTCATGTAGCCTAGGATGTGTCTGAGGTCACTATGAAGCTGAAGTTGAACTTGAACTGTGATGCCCCTGTCTTCACAACCAGGGTGCTGGGATTATAGGCACATACCTACCTGTATGCCTGGTTTATGGGGTTCTGAGGATCACACGCAGGGCTTCATAAGTGGTAGACAAGCGTTCTCCCAACTGATGTATGTCCCTAGCAACTGTAGCTTCCTATGTGGAGCTCAGCCTCTCCCCCATACTTCACACGCTTGTGTGTAACCGGCCCCTCAGCACTCTAGTCTGTCCAGCCATCTGAGCATGCCCTAAACTGAGCCCCTGGTGTTTCTCTCAAATGTGCCTAGTTACCTTTTATGGGGGGGGGGGTGAACTCTGCTCTTTGATTGTTTAGGTGAGGAGTGTTGGAGTCCTCCCTGCATCCCCTTAGACTGATTAAGTCCCGGCAGCCCCACCTCTGGGGTGCTTCCATGTGGCCATCCACAGCTCTCTCCAGTGCGAGCCAGCCACGTCTCCCTGGGGTTACAGCAGGAGCCGCGTTCCCCGCTTCTGTTGCCTGTTCTCAACACGCAGCCGAGCAGAGGGAAGGTGGTCAGATGATGTGTCCCTGTCGGTGGATGGCCCTGTCATCTTTGTGAAGTCTGTGATCTACTGGATCACAAGGCCCAGCTGGGCTCATTTCCGATTAGTCTCAACCTCCTCGACTCCTCTCCAGTCTCCTTTCATCCTGGCTCTGTCCTCTACCTCAGCAGAGGCAGAACTTCCAGTTTGCTTTTCTCTCTGCCCCCCAAGTCCCCTCCTGGTTCACACCTCACTTTCTGCAGTTTGAATTCAAACATCTTTAGTGAGGTAACGTGAGGTCCATGTTCCAATGCTGGGAAAAGAGGAGGGTCACAGGAGGCTGGGAGGGTGAAGAGATTTCAGGGGGCAGGAGGCAGACAGACATACTTTACTCCTCAGCACACAGGCTGCCAGGCAGACAACTACTTCCTTTGCAGCCAGCACACATGCAACACACACAGGCAGATGCACACATAGACCAGCACAAGGCTACACCAAGGTAGGCACACATGCCTAAAGACAAACACACAGGCAGGCTGACGGAGGGCTCATGTAAAAGCTCCCACCTTTGATCTTAAGGCCATGTTTATACACAAGCACACCAGCAATGGCATTCTGCCAAAAGACCTGTATGTAACAGGTTGTACCACCGATTACTCTGGGATTCCCCAGAGGCCTTGTGTCAGCCGATTTGTTCTGGCTCATAGCCCTACCCCCGTGTCAGGTATGGAAAAAGTCTTAGCTGACTCATACTCAGTATTCATGTTAGCATCATGTTGTGTAAACATAAACTGGCCCACATGACCCTCTGTTTCTAAAGAGCACTTGCCTGACCACCTTTCCAACACCAAGACCAAACCAATACTTGGGGCTGGGGAGAGGGGTCAGTCATTCAAATGCTTGAGGACTGAGTTTGACCTTCAGCATCCATGTAAAAAGCCAGCTTCCGGGAAAAGTTTATAATCCCAGTGCTGGGCAGATGGAGACAGGAGGATCCTGGTGCTAGCTAGGCAACCAATCTAGCAAGTCAGTAAACTTCAGCCACTCCACCCCACACACGTACAGATGCATACATGAAAACACACGCATGCATACACTATGCACACATAAAATAAAAATAAGATAAAATAACAACATACAACACCCTGCTCCCTCTCTTTGACTTTTCTCCTCAGCAAGCATCATTCCCTAAGCTATTACATGTCTGACTTATGTATCAACCCCTGCAGGAGACCTCCAAGAAGCTGCAAGTGTGTTTTGTCCACGGCGTCACTGTCATTAGGTCCAATACAGTGCCTGACACTTAGTAGGTGCTCTGTAAAAGATGTGGGAATTAGTGAATAAGAAACTGTGGCCTCAGATACATAGAGGAATAGCCTTGCCTTCAAGAGGTTAAAGTGGGCAGGCTTATTGACAGTCTGAGGTTAATATCAGTGCGATGGAGAAAGAGGGTCTTAGACACTCTGCCTCTGAGCCACCAGTTTCTGAAAGCCCATGAAGTGCTTCCTCTTCTTGCAAAAAAAAAAAAAAAAGTTTCTTAGGATGCTCAGCGAGGTGCCCCAGCACATGATACTGGGACAGAAGGAAGGTACTGACACTACTAACTCTACTAACTCCGGAGTTCTGACGATAACCCAGATTCGTAGCCCTTGACACCGCCTGTCAGACTCCACTGCCTTCGTGGCTAAATTTGTATGATCTTAGCATAATTAGCCCGGTTTTTTGTCGTTCCACAGCTGCTAAGTATGCAGTGGCTGTGGTGTGTTATGGCTCCTCTCGGAAGCAGATGACATATCATGAAATATTTATTACAAAAAAAAAAAAGAAAGAAAACCACAAGCGCAGGCTTTTTAAATTATTACCACTGACTGTTTCCCCCTGGAAGTCCCAGAGAGCAGAGCTGAGCCCTGCAGGACCATGTGAATATGTTCATTTCCTTTGGATCTTTGTCTTCTGCATTTGGGTGCATTTTATGACTCTCTTCAAAAGCTCCACTCAGGCAAGGCTGGCTGCTTACCTGTTTGCTTTGCCCACTCTGTAGTACCTTTTGTTTTAGCATTTACATTTCATAGGCTGTTCCGGATGAAAAGTATTGCCCCAAAAGCTATAGTTTCATAAAACTATTATTGTTCATTATCTCTCCTGGCTAGAATTACCAGGAAACTAACTATACAATGGAGTTATTTCCTGGTTTGTATGTTAATATGAAAAAGTAATTTCTTTCCCTGGGACTCTCAGAGGGTATCCTTGGAAGGGAAGGTGGGGGGAAAGTGGTCTTGGGGCACAAGTTAATGACCCCACATTATTGCAAAAGAGGACCTGCTTGTTGGTTAAGAAAATTGCCAGTTAGTTCCTGGGTGGGCAAGTTAGTTGGAAAGCGAACTGCAGTGTACCTCTTGGTGGCCCCGGAAACCATCATTTAGGTGTTAATTTTCCTTAGTTCTATTCCAAATGGCTGTTCCCCCATGTTTGTTTATTCCCTCTTTTTCTCTGGATTTGCATAGCCAGAGATAGATTGACATTGATGATATGTGTGTGCCTTCATGTGTGTGCATGTGTGTTTGTTTCTCTCTCTCTCTCTCTCTCTCTCTCTCTCTCTCTCTCTCTCTCTCTTTCTCTGTGTGTGTGTGTATGAGTCTGTGTGTTCAGCTATGTATGGGTATATGAATGCATGGGTGTGGAGGCCAGAGATTATTGTCAGGCTTCTTCATCAGTTGTTTCTCCATCTTAATTTTTGAAACATGGTGTCTCACTGAGGCCAGAGCTTACAGTGAGACTGACTGGTCAGTGAACTCAGAGAGCTACCCTTTCCTGCCTTTCCAGGGCTGGGGTGCACATGACAGCATACCATGGCTTTTTCCCCATGGGTTCTGAGGGACCAAAATCTGTTCTCTGTGTTTGAACAGCAAGCATTTCACCCACTGAGCCATCTTTCCTGCCCATCAATAACCATTTTAAAGGCCTGTCCCATAGATCATTTCTATTTGAACTTTGTGGGTCATTTTTATGTTTTGTTTTGTCTTTGTTCTTGTTGTTTTGTTGTTATTTCACTTAAAAATGTCCTTCTACTTGGAATTTATTTGTGGTATTCTAGTTTGTTTGTCTGATTACCAGTTCCTTCATTTATTTGCTTACATCCTGGACTGCCAAACCTCTCTCCTTTCATGACTTGTCCAGCAAATGCTGGGAACTTCCTGACAGCACTAGTTTTCACCTAGTCTTGGCTTGTTAAATCAGTCAGCGTAGTCTGGAAATGCTGCTGAGATGAGAGCTCCAATCCTCCCCCTGATTAAAACAGCAAAGACTCCTTTGAACAAGTTCCCAGTTGATGATACTCACAGCGGTTCATGGACCACACTTTGTAAAGTGTCACTTTAAGTTCGTAGTTTCCTCCTTGCTAACTGATATCTCAAGGTAATAAGCCTTGATCCGTGAGATAGGTGAGTAGCCTTCACCACCAAAGCTACGTAGTCTGTTTGCTATCCTTTCAGGCACTCTCTGAAGGCCTGTTCTTATTCGGTCTTCCTTTCCAGGCAGAGAGTTTTCTTACCAAGGCCCTATTGGGAATCTGACTCTGGATACTGACCTGGCACGGTCTTATTGAACTGCCAGCACCACATAGACATTTCAGAGAGCCCATCCAACAGGCCTCATCAGTCTCCTTTAGGCTACCCTCTTTAAAAGTGGTCAACAAATTGAAATTCTATCGTATAGGCCAGCCTTCACTATAGGCTGCTACACCAGTCTCCCCTTCAACAAAGTTTCTTCCATGCAAGTCATCAGCAAGTCGTGCCATGTCAAGTTATCAGCAAGACCTGCCCATAACTTCCTAGGCAAGGGTTGGACAGCCTAGCGGGAAAGCTCCATGTAACAAGAATAGTGATGATCACTTGCCCCAAACAGACTCTCATCCCCATGAAATCGGAGTGTAATAGTTCCCATTCTTTTCCCTATACCATGTTATAAGGTTCTTCATGTAAGAGAGGTTGGAATTCTTCTGTGACAAGAGTTGAGCGAACATACCTTCTAAAGCAAGGTCTTGTGGAATTTGATTGCTGTTGGTATAATGTTCCTTTGGAATGTATATACCTTACCCTTGTTCATTCAAATGCTGATTTCTTCCCCCCAACTCTCTGGTTCAATCTGGATATTGTATTGTGATATTTATTCTAAGCATCCTGTCTCAACTCTGTGTAAACAAAATAAAGCAACTGGACACAATGTTGAGCTGGGAGGACCCAGAGGACAGGAAAGAGTGGGAGGAGAGAGGGTGAGGAGAGCTAGGAGAAGGCAGAGCTGGACGAGAGATCATGGAACAGTGTGGAGAGAATGAACCAGACCTAACATTTCACAAAAAGCAAGTATATTGTGGGAAATCAAAATGTTAGGAAACTGTGAGGGCTTGGAGGTTTAGGAGGGAGAAACTATTGCCCAGCATTGTGTTCTAGGTTAACTAAATAAACCCAGTCTCTGTGTGGTAATTTGGTTATACAGCTGCTTAGGACTAACAGCAGCATTACTAAAATATACACCAACAGTAAATATTAATAGTAATTTACAACAGATTGCTCAAAAGACAACACACAGCAGAAAGGGAAGAGGGAACAATTCACCCCAGGCAGGGTGATAACAAGAAGTAGGTTTTAGAGTTTAATTATTATTTTCAGGTTTCCTGCAGCCAAATCGATCTCTAGGCACCTGTATCTGGGACAGATTGAATACTCTCACCAGCCATTTTTTTGGAGTGTTTCTGTCAAAAAGCCAGTCTTCTGAAGGTTGAGAGCTAGAGGCTTATATATCAGATCTGGGCTGCTTATCACTAAGATTAGGGGATAGGGAGTAAATTTTCCACACTGCAGCATGGCAGCGCGTGCGCGCGTTTGTGTGTGTGTGTGTGTGTGTGTGTGTGTGTAGTGAGTGATGATTGTGTGCTAGCCACTAGAAGCCCTATAAAAATCACATGTCAAGAGCATCTTGGGATGGATTTTAAGGATTTACTTAATAAAAATCAAGGCATATGATGGTTCTTACATCTTCAAGTTTATAACCAAAACAATGCCTATTAAGCCACCAGACTATTTGATGTTGATTTTTGTAACGGGCCAAGGAAACTGGAGTGAACCATTATAGCTTGCAGAAAAAGAAAAAAGAAAAAAGAAAGGAAAAGAACTAAATTGGCCCAGAAACATATTTGAAAATCTTTTTCCCCAAAAAGCTGTGCTCTGCTTCCAAACAAAAGGGGTTTGGGATTCTTCTTCCAACACAGAAACAAAATCAAAGTGTGGGTGGCCATTATCCCTGAATGATTCCAAGCCCATTCAAGCCTCTGATGAAAAAAATTTTAATGCTCACCCGCTGCACCAGGGCTTTTGATCCACACCATGGAGATTTGAATACAGCCACTAGGTCAACTCAGACAATCTCATAGGCCGGACTGGGAAGTATCTTCAGAACAATTTTCAGAACTTGTGTTTTTAAAGAAGGTTCCTTTGGTACAAGTGTTGTCTGTTTCCAATGGGACAATAAGACAACCCTATTCAGAAATACTTTCTTACCCAAAGACACATTAACAGGATTGGAGGAGGTGATCTACCCACACACACACACACACACACACAATGCTGGGACAGATTTAAGAGTAGGTATTTACAGCTGCTTTTTATTTATCCAAACTGTTCTGACTCAGAGCAGCAATAGTGCTATATTATTCCCCTCCATTAGAGGAATGAAGAGGGGACTAGGTGAGCAGTTCTCCTTTGCATCCCTTGTGCAGTTGCAGTCCTGTGTTGTGGTGGTAGTGGGGGGCGGGGGCACAGCTACCTGAAGGCTGCTGAGGAAAGCTCTGTTTCAATGCATTTGCTTGAGTAGCAATAAGGACCAGGCTATCAGCTAGGGGCTCCGCAGCGTCTCACAGATCTGCTTGGGTATTTCATGTATGTGGAGGTTGGATTCCCTAGTGTAAGCCGTCCAGGAGAAAGGCGAAAGTTGCAGGGATTTTCTGGTCTAGCTTTCAAGGTCATTTCTGCTTTCGCCGTATTCGATTGGTTGAGGCAGTTCAAGTCCACCCAGGGTCAATTGGGAGAGAGAGGCTATCTCTCTCTCTGACAGAATAACAGCACTCTGTGAAGAATACATGGGATGGGATGTACGTCATCATGGTCAGTGAGTGCCCCAGACATCATTGTTATGAACTGGGTCTGCTAGACGTCAACGGGCACATAGCCTTCTCACAAAATCTGAATATATAAAGGCAGAAAGTTGTCCCTTGAAGAAGGACCCAGGACAGCAGATGTAGGTCATAGAAGAGCTATTCAAAAGTGAGAAACATGGAGAACCTGACTTGAGAGCAGTCTCCCAAGTGTAAAGGGCAAAATACTAATATTTGTGAATGGATGGCTCTAATGCGTCTCTCCTCATGCATGAGAAACTTCTAACATCACAAAAGCAGTTCTTTGAGAGTTCACAGATACAGTTTGGTGATGAGGCTGGGGCGGGGAGGTGAGTGAGAATGCAGAGTCAGATGGAACGAGGAAAAGATTTTAAGACTATAGATGTGAGTTTGTGCTGCTGAGCCAAGTGGGAAAACAGATGTCCTTCATCCTGGGATGAAGGATGTATTGGGGAATACAATTTCCCAGTTGTCACCAAGCAGTTGTGAAAGGTAGATAGGAGTAGAAATTTCAGTTTCTCGGCCTGGGCACTTTGGGGTTCTTGATGGGTTTGAACAAAGAAGGGTGCTCCCTACAAATCAACTCTTTCCGTTAAACTGGGATTAACCTCCATGGCAGGACTACTGGGGCGGAATTCAAATATCCAGAAATGAGAGATGTGGTTGAAAGTGAAATAACAGAGCATGGCGGCTCATGCCTGGAATCCCTGTATTTGAGAAGGGGGGGTAGGAGGATCAGAAGTTCAAGGTCATCCTTGGCTACCTACACAGTTGGATGTATGAGACTCTCTCTAAAAATAAACAAATAATGTCAAGTACAGCTGTAACGTCAGAGGTCGCTTGGGTCCGTCTTCAACCCCCCCCCCCCCCAGCACATAGTCACAGTGGGATCAGAACAAACTACTCACAGCTCTGTCCCCAGTCAAATGAGGTAATGCAGTTCCAAGCTTCCTCTACTGAAACGCCAAGTCCTCGGCAGCATTTTAAATACAAAACCCGATGCTGTGGATTCAGTTCCTAGTCATATGGCTTCCTATAGTTTGGCATCCGGGCAAAATCAGAGCTTTGCAAAAGTTTCTGAAACAGAATAATAAGGGGAGCTGCTTAAAATAGAGGTCCGCCCGTGAATCCGGGCCACAAGACTGTCTACTTAAGACAATTAAAGTTTCTTTGCCTTTGTTGAGGAAACTGGGGCAGCTACCTGGCTCCTCTGCTTCTGTTTGGCAGAGTTTGAACATCAGGGAGAAAAATAAGTTGTGAAAGAATCAAGTAAAACTTTGCCGACATTGTAATTCTTTCTGAAGCACCCAATTTGGGTTGGACTGAAACTCCTCTTTAGAAGTGTATAAAGTGAAATTGGAAACTGAGGCATTTATCAGCTTTCCCATTATTTTATTCTATAAAATGCTCAGGGATTTATTTTTCCTTTTTCTGAAGGATTAGATGTGGCTTAGATTCTCTCTCTCTCTCTCTCTCTCTCTCTCTCTCTCTCTCTCTCTCTCTCTCTCTCTCTCACACACACACACACACACACACACACACACACAAAGGGAAGAATTTTAACAGGGTTCACCTGCCACCAGAACCTAATTTACTGTCACTTTTCCCAATCTCTAGGGTTGTACTTGACTCTAGAGTGTCAGGTAAAGGTTCTAATGACAGTAATCGGGATGTCTAAAGACTGCAGTCTTTGTCTTGTAACCCTTATCTGTCCTCTACTTGTTTATTTATCCCTGCCCATACTCCTTAGGCATTCCCTGCACACTCATATCTGTCATGTCGTTTGGTTGATTTTTTTTCTACCACTAAAAGTTTCCGTGTATTCCATCATTTACTTGCATAACAACCCTTAGAGTCTTGTTTCACCATTTCAAGCACAGGGAAAATTACAAACCCAGATCTTAACCTATGTAAGATTCTGTGGCCATTCAGATGGCAGACAGAGTTTCCAGATCGCAAGTCCCTTTCTTATGACATGAAGCAGGCTTCACCGTGTTCTCGCCTCACCAGCCCTTTAGTTAGGTTTTATTCCCAAAGCAAGAGAAGTAGCACTTTTTAGAAGGTACTGTATACAGAGGACCAAGAGTAAGTAATAATTGCCTTATAATTTTTCCTTTGTTTTTGAAAAAAAAAATAACACAACATAACATAAAACTGAGCAAAAGTGGCCTGTCTACCTCTTCCTACTCACTGTCTCTTCTCACTAACTGCTGCACTAGTGGCTCATGAGCCAGGATGGACACATCACTATTAACCTGTGTCCTTATTTCACATTAAGGTTCAGTGCTGTGTAGTTCTTTGTGTTCATGAATCTACAATGAAAGCATAATATAGAATATTTTCATCATCCTAAAAATATTCCTTCTTCATCTCGTCATTCCTGCCCCCACTCCTGAAAAAAAAAAAAGCTGGCAACTTCTGATATCTCTACTGCCTATAGTCTTGCTTTTCTCCAGAACCTCTGATCTTTAGCCATCGTTCAGAGTAAGCTGACAGGCTGAAGACCTGTTGGGGAGGAGGGGGCATGGGGTCAGATGAGCACAGGTCAATTGTAAAGGCGGTCTGCTGGCAAACTCCCTCCTCTTCAGAAGAGTCCACTCCTCATCTTTTCTGCCCTTCCACTGCTTAGACAGGGTCCGCTCGCACTATGGAGGGAAACCTGCCTCACCCAAAGTCTACTGACATGACGCTAATTTCATCAAAAAAGTGCCTGACTAAATATCTAGATGAGCTGATAAGTGTCTGGGCCTCGTGCCTATTCAGGTTAACCCATAAAACTGATCAATAACATGAACGTGAGAACTCTCCACATCTTTTGGGAGCTTGATAGCTCATTTCTTTTCTCTTTTGTGTTAAGAACATTGTTGGACCTATAATAGTTTCTGTATCCATACACTTGCTGAAGGACACCCCACTTCCTTTCAGCTTTTGACAATTGAAAATAGGACAAGGAAGCATTCTATAGACATCCAAGCTATGTTTTGTTCTGCAATGAATTTTGAAGTCCCGTGGATGGATACTTAGAGCTATGAGTGCTGGAATGTTTGCTAAGACTCTGTAGAGTTTTAGGAAATGGCCAGGCTGTCATCCCATGTGCTAGGACATACCTGCATCCCTATGGACAATGGCTAGATTTCTTTAATAGGCCCACAGTATGTGTCAAGTGGTTTTGGTCATTCTTTTCAAGTTTCGGCCATATCTCAGAACTGTTTTAAATTACAATTCCCAAATTATGTCTGATTCTGATGTTCTCATTTTCTCATTCACTATTTATGTATAATATTTACTGAAGGAATATATTTAACTATTTCTCCCATTTTAAAATTGAGTTCTTTAGGTTTTTATTGAGTTTTATGAGTTATTTGCATAGTATGAATATGAGACTTATACCAAACATTATGTAAACGTTAGCTTCCAATTTGTGACCTTCCTTTTTATTCCCTTGTCCTATTTCTTTTTAAATAATATTAAAAAATATTTAATAATTTTAGTCACGCATGGCAACATACACCTGCTATTCCAGCTGTTCAAGAGGCAAGGACAAAAGGATCACCAGCTCAAAGCCATCCTGGGCTGCAGCATGAGTTCCAAGCCAGGCTTGGCAACTTTGTGAGACAATATCTAAAGAGACCATGTAAAAACAGGGCTGGGATATAAAGATCTGTGATAAGGTACTGTGAGGCCCAAGCTTCAATCTTTGGAACTGAAAAAGAAAATCTCTCATTTTACCAAATGTTTACAGTTCAAATAATTTTAAAACTAGTAGTAAAAATACCCACCAAACTCTTCAAGACTACATTCAAACCTGTTCCTTTACCCACATAAGCTGATATTGGTCTTCCAAGAATGCGAACCTCTCTACTGCCTGCTCTCACACCACAATCATGAAAGAATTCACAATATGGACTCTTGGCTGCAGTCTACTGACTAAATAGGTCTTTGACTATGGTTCATGAAAGTAGTCATCAAGCTCGCTTGCTGCTCTCTCTAGATAAACTCCTTCTTAGATAAGTGGGTTGGCATCCTTCTAGTTAACTGTATGCTCAGTGTATGAATTGCCTGGGTTATCTTCGGCCTCCTCAGGTGCTCTGACATTCATTTATGACCTTATATTATCTCATCTAGGCTAGATGAGACTGCAGTTATGGTCCCCAAATCTCAAAAGTTCTAAAGTGTTTTTGTCAGCCTCCATATTCTCCATGTATCTACAATATCCCCAGTAGTGAAAGCTGGTGTGGTTTGGACCACCTGGAGCATTGGTGCTTTCTATGGCAAGAGAAATAGGAAATGGGCCAGTTGTCTCTGTAGTATACATCCGACTCCCCATCAATGAGTCTACCAACTTTTACGACACACACACACACACAAAGGGAAATGGCAACCTAATCCATGTCTTGCATGAATAGTTCACATAAGGAAGTGACCCTTTCTACCCACACAAGGATAGCCCAGGTGTCATAGCCCTGTGACATGTAGGAATGCAGGATTTTCTATGCCAAGGCAGGGAAGGAAAGACTTTAGGAGAGAATGGGAGGTGGAAATCCAGCCCCTCTACTGTCTAACACTGACGCCCTAAATCTGGTGAAAATCGAACACCGAAATACTTTGGGCTGAATATGTGGTTGCAGGCAGGCAAGATGAATTCTGAATGTTGCTAAGACAATCTCAGTAACCCCAACTGGGTGCCACATCATGGAGCTGAAACAGGAAGCACTGCAGGAACTTGCTTCTCAGACATGCGAACTTTGACAGTATATGGCACCAAGCAAAGAAAACATGAAGTTCTTTTTGCTTAACTCTCAGTGAGCCGACTGTGAAATCAGATCTGTTCCCTGTACTAAAGACAGCCCACATTGCTATAGAGATTTCTCATATAAAATGCCTTGATAGCCTTCTCCCACTCCTTACCAATCGTGCTAGTAGCCTGAGAGGTATATAAGGCCAAATATCTCTTTCCTCATATCTTACATGAAGAAACCAAGGTTTTCAGTGTCTAGGAGACTTGGACAGAACGACCTGGTCAGTGAGTGGTTCTAACAACTCCTGATACCCAGGTTGTCTGAATTGCATAATGTTTCTTTGACTGACATGATTCATTAAGACCACAGTTTGAAAATTCAAATGCTTTGCTGACAGGAAGAGAACGTGGATTCGGAGAAACTTTGACAACTAGGTAAAGAATAAGGTAAAAATGAAAGTATTGCTCACAGAGGGATCTTTGATCTTAATGCATGCAAATCTCCCAGGCATTACTCTTTTAAAATCCAGACCTTTCAGCTCAGATTTTTAAGGCGTGTGGCTCAGAGTCCTACAGTTTAACAAAGTACTTCATTTGAATGGATGGGTCAAGGACACCAAGCCTTCACAATTCGGCGGCAGCCTTTTACTGACTTAGAGCTTTCTGGGAGAAGGCCATAGCTTTCTCACAAGGTTTTGAAAATATCACTCCTGAATCCTACAACTATGCAGGAAGCCACGTTGGATTCCCAAGACAACAAGGTCAACTTCCAGACAGCTGCCTCTGCTCTCTTCTGCCATCCCACTGGCTGCCTGTACTGGGATCTATAAATTCAGCAAAAGTTTTACTCTCTGCTGTATGGAAAAAAGAAAAGAATAGAACCAGATGCCAGCTCCAGGCAACTTAACTAAGGTTAGGAAATGTGCGTTTTACTGTTCCTACAGAAAGCATCAACCTTTCCTT
The DNA here is from genome assembly GCA_028658305.1 of Pachyuromys duprasi. Lineage (NCBI taxonomy): Eukaryota > Metazoa > Chordata > Mammalia > Rodentia > Muridae > Pachyuromys > Pachyuromys duprasi. The sequence continues at coordinate 45,494,217 of CM053761.1, forward strand.
TGACAGGATGCTGTTTACTTGCTGACTTAGCTCTCAGTAATTTATTATCTATAACTCTCTCTCTTTTCTCAGCTTTATGCTCAGAGAGGCACCCAAGTTCTCTCCTAGCATAGTCTGGGGGCGATGACATGGAGAATAAGAGATGGAATGGGTTGGTCATTTTGGCTTGAGACTCTGTACCCTAAAATGCCAAAAGGGGAGAGAGGGGCTGGTCAGGGAGAGGATGAACAGCCTGGCCCTGCCCTCTTGTTACCTTTCTTCTGAGATACAAATTCAGACTCCCATCTTGTTGCTCCCTCCATCCTTAGTCTCAACATTTTGCAGGCTGTGGGCCTTCTTTCTGTGGCTTGGTAGAGGTGGTCAGCAGGAGGATCTAGGTGCACAGATCGTGGAAGTGCAGAGCAAAGGTATGGGAAAGGGGAAGTAAATTGGAGACTTTGGCATGTTTAAGATGCTATGATTGCTGACATGTCCAGAGGTTCAAGAGAACAGGCAATGCCATGCCTAGAAAAAGCTTGAATCCTAGAGGCAGATTCATCCTAGGAGCCTGATCCTATTTCAGGCAAGAGTCCTGGAGACAGCTGCTCAGAAAGAGAAGGAGCTAAAGAAGCGATTGTCCAGAGGGAGCAAGGAAAGCAGAGGAAGTAGGAGTCAGGCAGACGTAGACAGAAAGCAGAAGACACAGTCTCTGACAAGAAGCTGCCTGAACAAGAGAGAGAGAAAGAGAGAGGAAGGGAGAGAGAGGCAAATGCCAGGTTCTTTTCACCTTGTGCTTCTTTTGGCTGCCACCTCCATTGGCTGGAGTTAGCTAGACCTACGAAGGAGCTAGTTTTCAGTGACAAAGCAGAATGGAAACAAGTTATGAATGGATCTAAAGAGGAGACAAATAGTAAAGGGAAGTGACTTCTGAGTGACATCACAGCATTTACAGAAAAACCAGAAATCTGGGAACAGAATATACATAAGTGTGGTTTGCAGAGATAACATTTTACTGCATACATGTTCAAAACCATAAAATATATTCAGGATCTTGACCCTGTTTAGTTCAGTGCCTTGTGGAAATTGCCATGATAATGGTGCATGAATGTATTCCATTAGTACTTGCGCAGGCACCTAAGAGCTGTAGCTTACTATGATCTGGGATTCTGCTGTAACATTGCACATCATCTCTCTCTCTCTCTCTCTCTCTGTGTGTGTGTGTGTGTGTGTCTGTCTGTCTGTCTGTCTGTCTCTGTGTGTGTGTTCATTCTAGTGCTCTGGATACCCCTGAATGGTATAGAAATCAATAACGTTCTATTTTCTTATATGTTCCTCCACCAAATGGTCAAAATTTGTCTTGCTTTTGTTGCTTTATTACTCAGGTCACTTTCTATTCTATAACCAAACTTTCTGCAATTGCTTGGTCTCAGTTGTCTCTAGTTTCAAACACATCTTGTTTAAAAATACTTCTCTAAAATAAATCACACACACACACACACGGATGGTGTGTGATGTTAAAGAATAATTCCAGGTTATAGTAAGCAATAGCTGGAGAGATGGCTCTGTGGTTAAGAGACTGGCTCTTCTTCCAGAGGATGCAAGTTCAATTTCCATCACTCACATTGTGGCTCACAGTCATCTGTAACTATAGTTCCTGGGAATCTGGAACCTTCTTCTGGCTTTTACAGGCCCCAAGAATGCATACAGTGCACAGATATACAGACAGGCAAAACACTCATACGTATAAAAATAAATAAGTCTTTCAAAATGTATATTTTTGAAAGTGCTAAGTCTATAAAGAACATTTCTTTCTGTTAACTTATTTCATTATGTACTCTTTGAAATCAAATTCCATCCCAGATTTAGTGTAGAGAGAAAAATCTGGAAGAAATTATGGCAGAGTAAACTTCCATTTTCACATGCCCAATTGTTAGGCATGCAGCTCTAGCCCTCAGCCTGTGTGAAAGAAACAAAACAGAGAGGAATTTTGCTGTGTGCCATTTCACAATGGCAGCATGTAGTATATAGACATGACATCGACCTGGCATATGAAATCAATGTCAGAAGCATTTCTGAAAGCCCACAGTTTGCCTATAAACAAGGACATGGTGTCTATTCCTTCCTGGATTAGGCGGGATGCCATTAGGTTGTTGACTACAAGCTGACCTAGGAGTTGTCCCAGACCGGACACTTTCTCTACCCTTTAAGTTACAGGTCTCAGCAATCACTTGGCTGGCTGTGCTGTCAATCATAGGCTTTCCTTGCCTAATTTGCCTCACACTTTCTTCCACACTGAGCCTTGTAAATTCTCCTTAGTCCTTTTCCTTCCACTTAACTCGGCTTGCTGCTTCCAAAGAGCATGGCTTTATTTTAAGTGTGTATTTCACACCCTGTCCTCTGAAGTAGCTTCCTCACCAGCCTCCCAACTTTGGCACATTCTGGATCCAACAAGTCTTCCCATCTACATATCCACGTGGCAGCTAGAGTGACAGCTCTAAAATGCTGGTCTAATTGTGTAACTTTGGTAAAATCTATAGAAGTAGTTATTCCTGTTAGGTACAGTCTGTTAAAAGGTCTCAAAGGAAGCTCTTTAGCAGAAAATACATGGATGGCCCTTCCAAATCTTAACCAGGCTTCTTATCCAGCCCTATTCTACAATCTTCTACCATTCCAACCTCTTTGTAATTCTATGTAACAGAACCTTGTTTGGGTTGGGTCAAGATGGATACAGGATTGTTTGTTGGTTTTTGTTGTTGTTTGGAGGGGGTTGTTACTTTGTTTTGTTAGTGTATGTTTCAGTACTGAGTGCTGTTTGTCAAGTATGTCAGCTTCTTTGCCTTGCTGGTTCAATGGAATTGTTCCCCTTTGTTCTTGTGCACAGGCTGGGTGAGGAGCCTTGGTGATGAGCTTCCGGAGTGCAGCATCTCATTGCTAGTGAGGGCCTTCTGTAGATCTTTGCTTGTGACAGTGGTGATAGTGTTCTTAGTCCCCTTGCTGAGTAAGCAGGATGAAGACTGAGTGTGAGAGGCACATGAGCGACACAGGAGCCATGAGTTGCAAGGTGCTAAGGCTCAGTCATTGTTGGCTTTTCACTGGAGATTTATTGGGGTATGATAGATGAACAAAAATGTTATATATTGAGGGCACATACAATGTTCTGCATTCTGGAAGTTTTTACTACAATCAAATTAAGGGTATACATCGCTTCTTATAGCTAACTCTGTGTATGTGGAAGTATGTGTGTACATATGTATGTATGTGATATACATATGTGTGTACATATGGGATATGCATGCATTTGTGTAGTATATATGTATGTATGTGTATGTGTACTGTATGTATCTATGGGTTATATGTATGATGTTTGTGTATGTGTACATGCATGTGTGTGGTACATGTGTATGTGTATATGTTGTAGTCACAATTTCAGGCACATACGGCACCACTATCCCCCAGCACAAATGTTCTCTGAATTAAGTCTCCATGACTTATCCACTTATAACTGGAGGTTCATATCTTTGAATGACATCTCCACTTCAAATCTATCCTCAGTAACTACCATTCTCCCTGCTACAGTGAGTTCAACCTTATTTTGGATTTTACATGTAAGTCTTTTTTGTTTGTTTGTTTTTAGAGACAGGGTTTCTCTGTGTAGTTTTGGATGCCCTGAAACTCGCTCTGTAGATCAGGCTGGCCTCGAGCTTAGAGAGATCTGCCTGCTTCTGCTGGGAGGAAAGGCATACACCACCACCACCTGGCAAGCCTTCTGGCTAAAATCCCTACCTCCCCATTTCTGTCTGTGCCTACTTCCCTATATACTTTATACTACTGATTCCTCTGTCAGCACACACTCAGGTTTTTTTCAGATCTTGGCTTGTTTTTTGTTTTTGTTTTTGTTTTTTTAATAAGGCTGCTGAGAACATGGGACTACAGATGTCTTTTCAAAGCATCGATTTTATTCCCTTTAGACTTATAGTGAGAAGTGAGATTGCTAGCTCATGTGGTGGCGCCGTCTTTAGCTTTCTGAGAAACATCCATACGGTTTTCCATAATGGCTGCATCAGATTGCACTTCTGCCAGCAGAGTACCAGGGTCCCCTTTCCTCCACGCTTGCAGCGTGGCTTATTTCTTCTTGACAACTCGACGATGACCATCCCAGCGAGAGTGAGGGGACACTGCGTCGTGGTTTGGGCCTGCAGAGTGAGCATGCTTTCATGCACTGCTGGTTGTTATATAGCTTCCTAAAAAAGAAATAATTATGCGGATGCTTTGCCCATGGGGGCCACGTGGCTGTTTCACAGTGTTCGTCCCCCAGATATTCCGAATATTACTCCTTAGCAGATACACGGCTCATGACTACTTTTTTACAGTTCCATCTATGGCTGTTTCATCTTACTGACTGCTTCCTCTGCTGCGCAGAAACTGTTTAATTCAATGTGGCCCCGCTTGTTCAGTGTTTGCTCTACGAACTGCAATTTACAGATTACTTTGCAGAGGTGGGTTTTCTTTCCAAAGAAATAGAAGAATTCTAAAATCATATGGAGCCTCAAAAGATCCCTGTAACTAAATCCATCTTGAGTAGGAAAAACGAAGCTAAAATACTCTGTCCAAACTACAAACCTAAAGGAGCGAAACATGTTGCTGGCATGGACACACACAAACCACCAGGACAGAATGGAGAAATAAACTTACACACACACACACAACTCACTTTTCAATAGAGGTGCCATGCTCTTAATCTTCGAATATGATCAGATATAGAATCACCTAGGAGATACCTTTCTGAGTGTCCAGGGAAATTTCCGAAGAGGTTTGACTGAGGAAGGAAGACCCACTCTGACTGTGAATGGTACCTTCTGTGGACCTCAGTCCCAGACTGAATAAAGGGGCTGATAAAGCCATCGGAGTGGTGACCAGCATTTATCTCTGTGCTTCATGGGCACAAATGGAATGTGACTGCCCGTCTGACACCATGGCTTCTCCTAGCCATGGACCCTGCCCCTCAGACCATGAGCCAATGTAGATCTTTTCCTCCCTCTGTTGCCTTTGCCAGGTATTTTGTCACAGAAACAAGAGGAATAAGTGACACAGGTGCCAAGAATTAGACAAGAAAAGGCAATTTACTGAAGTGCCCAGGGAAGGCGGGCATCTCTACACATAATAGGACCATGAACATGGAGCCTTTTTCGATATACACAGAAGTCAGTTTAAAATGAACTAACGACTTGGACCTGAGACCTGAAGCCACAAAGAAGAAACACGGGAAAGCTCAGACATCGGTGGTGGTTGCTACTCCAGCACAGCCATCAGCACGCTTTTTCTGTGATAGCTTTGGTGGCTGGGTGGGTCTCTGGCCCTCCTCCTCTGTAGCTCTTGAGCTTGTGTGAACAATTCTTCTCAGGATGAGCACAAACAAGTCCCCGGCTGGGTGCTCTCCAGGACCCCAGTTTGCCATCTTATATGCAGTATAACTCAACATCCAGTGATTAATTCAGCAACCTATCAGGCATCAGAGCACAGGGGCTCTCTTTCTTCTGATCTTTTTCGGTGACCCCAGTAAGGTCTCGTTTATACCTGGATCAGTTTCCCCAGTTGTTCTTGATCTGAGGATGACCCAATACAGTCACCACAGATGGCTCAGTGCAGCCAAAGACCTTTCTGATGTGTCAGTTCTCTCAAGACAGTCTCACTGGCTCATTACTAAGCAATGTCTCAGCTCAGGTGTCCATTCTTGATTCAATCTGCAACCAAAGAGCAGGAAGTAGGTGCGATGGTGCCGCTTTTAGAAGCTGGGTCTCACTGCAAGTCCTCTGAAAGGGACTGTGTCCTCGAGAGGGCTGTAGAATTTTCTAATAGAACACCCTCACATTTTGTTCACACCCATTCTGTTTCCCTTGTCGTGTATATGATATAAATATGTCACTTTAAGACTCAGCCTAAGCCTTGCCTCCTCTGTGAGGTGTTTCATTAACCACTAGCATGAGACAATGCCCCTACCCTCTTTGGCTCACTAGAAAAAGTAGCTTGCACTTGTATTTCCACAGCATGTATTATAAAAAGGCTCAGTGTATAAATTTAACAATTATAGATGTAGCTCTCTTTAAAGGGGTTCAGTGTGAGAGAATAGGTCACATAGCATTCACTGTGAGGATATATTTATTTGCTGCTGGGGGGGGGGTATCTCTTCAGTACTCAGTGGCCCCACTCAAAATTTCTCTCATTCTGTGTTCACATTTGTCTTTGCCACACCATTTTTGAGGACATCAACTATCAAAATGAATACACAGTCAATGAATTTACACTGTTCTCCAGTAGAATACAATCTTGATTTTACTGGGAGTTCATTTTCAGAAGCATAGACATTGAAAAATCTATAGACAGCCATGAATAAAACTTAGCTCCCAAATGAAATTCTAGCCTGAAGGGCAACAAGCGTTAAATAACTGCTGCTCATAGCTGAAATTCACAGGAAGGCTCTTCAGCCTTCAGTTGCCATAGAGCTGTGTACAGACTTTGCAGTGAGTTGAGGTATAGCTTCAGTTACCAAGTCCCAACCAGCTGGACTAGCTTTAATAAAACATTAAACTTCTAAATATGCCATGCCTGTTTGGTTCCAGCCTTGAATATGTGGACTGACTGCCTACAGTTTCTCTGGCCAGCAGAACAATGTAAATAAACCAACCTGTCTGAACACTTATTTATTTGGAATTACTACCTGGCAACATTTGGATCCCATTATGTTTTTTTTAAGGACTGAAGAACTCTTTCATCAATATATAGTGGTATATTAAAGGTAGAGTTTGCACTTGAAAAAGATTATCAAAAACTTTAAAATGCTAACGTTTGTAACATCAGAATCCCTTTTAGTTTGTCAGAGAACAGTGGACTTCTGGTGGATTGTAAACCAAGTTTGAAAGTTTGAATGTGATTTCTTTTTTGGCTTTCTGATGGGAAGGAAGATGTTGTATTACAATAAGCTGCTGCTTGGGACAGGGGAGACAGGTTGGTTGTCAGTGAGACAGAGCCTAGAAGTTAAAATGGAGAGCTAAAAAGGCTGAAAGTACACTCCTGGAAGGATGAATGGGGAAAGCCAGCATATGAAGACAAAGGTATGAGGAACAGATCCCTTGGAGATGGGAGAAGAGAAGAAACAAGACATGTGTCTGTAGAAATTGAGGGTCCATGAATATGCTGGACACTCAGCAAGTGGCAGTTGGACCTGAGGGAGTGTGGGCCTGAGCATGTGTTAGTTCCAGAGAGGGAAAAACATACAAATTCTGCCTTGGACAGCCACGAATTTTCCAATTGAGTCATCACAAGAGCTAGATTTCAGAAGACAATGATCAGTACCTGGGTGACTTAAGTATTTCTGTGGTTGTGCTTAGCACTGAGAAGCAGTTTGTGTGTGTGTGTATGTGTGTGTGTTTTATATAAGATAGATTGTCCCAGTTGAAGTTTTCTCATCAAAATCCAGTTAGAATAAATCAACCTTAGAGATAACAGGTTGTGAAGAAAGTCTAGCTCCAAAGTGCTCAAGATAAGAATCAATGAAATAAAGAATTCTCCATGCCTACCAGAGAAAGACAAAGAAGCTAGCCTTAGCTGGTCTGATCCCTTCCCAAGGTACCTTACAGGAAAGAACATCTAAGAGGAAGCAGAGATTCCAGGCCACCCAGGAATGGTGCTAGCCTTGTACCATCTCCCCATGAAACAAGGAAAAGAGCCATGCCCACACAGTCATGAGCTTTCTGCCTCTGAAAGCCTTCCAACATCTGGACATGCCACCCGCTTAGAGTAGGAAGTCCGAATCAACTGGGCTAGGTGAAGGAGAAAAACAATCCTGTTTAGCCCTACAGAACAAGACTGCCTCACTCCATTCCCTCTAATCTCTGAACACACTGTACACATAATACAGTCATCTGCCAAATACAAATGTTCAAATCCGATGGTCATCCCAGACTTTCGGAGTTGCTATTGAACAAAACTGGATAGTTTTGTTTATCAACCTGTTGTCTTTGGATCCTAAATATTGACAACATTTTGACACAACTCCTAGCCCTGATATTGTTATTCTTACATCTAAACTTTGTTCCTTAATAAAGGTGTGTTCTTTTAGAATGCTGCCAGTCTTCTTGACCTCGGGAAGATGGTGACCACATGTTTAACTCAAGATTCTGACTCTTAACTTTTAAGAGCAGAAGCATTTGAATAGCTCACATTTTCATATTGGAAGGCTTCCACTCTCTCTCTCCTTCTCTCTCTCAACAAAAGAGCTGTTTACAAGGGACCAATTTAGTAACATTTATCTCCGAAGTAATTTTCTTTTTATAGGCTATAAATAAATTTGCAAAATCATATAACTTCATGGTAATAACATAACCTGAAAATTACAAGGTGATTAAACCCAAAGCATCCAAGTATAGTGCTCTAAGAATAATTTACTTCTTGGTGCCAAGAGTCAAGATTTTCTGCTGCTAAGCACTAATGCAAAATGAATTAGTACTGAATGTTCCAAGCTAGGAATTATGGGGAACTGCTTCTGGAGCTGCAAAGTGTAAGTGATGACTGCACAAAGTAGAAGCAATGGTTATGTTTCTCCAGAAATACCACTGGAAAGGTTGGCTGTGGGTTTTTATTTTTGTTTGTGCTGGGGGTTTATGTGTTCATAAAGTGTGTGTGTGTGTGTGTGTGTGTGTGTGTAAATGCATATAATTGCATACTTGGAAGCCAAAGATTGATGTCCTCTGTCTTCCTCAAACACTTCCAACTTATTGTTTGAGATAGTCTTTCAGTAGAGCCAGAACTCACCAACTGGCAAAGCTGGCTGGCCAGCAAGCACTGTGGATCCTCCTGCCTCTACCTCTTCCATGCTGGGATTACAGGTTGCCATGCTCATCTTTTTATGTGGGAAGTATGGATCCAGACCAATGTTTGCGTGGCCAGCCCCCTATTGTAATGTAGAACCACTTCTGGTTGCTTGTAGCAACTGTGTTCCTTGTAGAAGGAATATAGGTTCTCTGTGGCTTATACAAGTGATTGCTGCCCTAGGAGTCAGTGTTCAGCTGAATCTGGAAACATGGAAGGTTTGAAAATGAAGGTAAGAGCATGGTGGAATAATTCACCTATTCATAGCATTGTAGCAAAGGTCTAGAAGATAATTTTCCCCGAAGATAAAATGGAAATTATTCAGCTCATACCTTAGACTATCTTGTTCTGTTAGGAAAAATCTAAACCTAGACACCAACCTGTATCTACCCTAGATGCATGCAGTTGGCCAAGAGAACAAGAGCAGCTCTGTTCATTCAGACCAGGGGTTCTCAACTTTCTTAGCCCTGTGACTCTTTAACACAGTTCTTTATGTTGTGCTGACCCCCCAGCTATGAAGTTATTTTGTTGCTCCTTCATAAACATAATCTTGCTTCTGTTGTGAATCTTAATGTAAACATCTGATATGTGACTCCCAAAGGGGTAGCACCCCATAGGTTGAAAACCACTGTTTTAGACTCTCCTTCCCAGTCTCTCCATGTGTCAGAAGGTGCCTCTCTCTTTGCTGAAGAGAAGAGACAGTGAGAGAAAGGAAGAGAAGCAGGGAGAGAGAGAGAAGAAGAAATACGAGAACACAGTTAATTTACCTTTATGTTGTCTGCCAACGCCTGCTGAGAGGGCAATGAGGAAATAGCTTTTCTCTAGGCTTCCAAAGAGCCAGTGTTTTCTGTCACACATTTGTGACTTAGTTGCTGAAGTGGCTGCAAATGGATCAGAAATACTCAGTGAGTCTTTGGAGCCCAAGGAGATAGTACCCTCATCCTAGTCCTTTGTCTTCTTCAAATGGCCCTCCCACAAGACCCTCTTCTCATACCACAGTTTGCAAAGCCTTTGGTAGTAACTACACTCATACTCCGAAGGTCTGAATGACCCTTTGGGGTATCTCTGCATCTGCCCACAATTTATAAAAGAGACTCACCCACTGAAGTTTCCATAGATAACTGATTTAAATGAACCCACCCACTGCCCATTGTGACCCTAACATTGTTACTAATGTGTCTGTATGGACATTTTAGATAAACATCTATCGTTGATATCTTTTTCAGTTACTAGAAGCATAAGATCTGTAGGTGCTATTTCTTTGAGGTTTTTTTAAAAATGTTTTTTGTGACCTAGAAATATGATTTAGTTTTTAGAAATGATCCATGGTTTAAAAACAAATATGGTTTAAAAAACAAACCATATTTTTATGTGAGGTACATATTTCCATGTGGATTATATTCATCTTTTATTTTTTTATTAATCTAGATGAGAATTGCTAACAGTCATAAAAAGAGATATTCTTGAAGAAACCTCAATTTGCAGTATTCCTAGAACATAAAAATTCTCTCATGAAATGCAGTGATCCGCACTGAAAATTGTAAATCAGTCCCACCCCACCCTGGGTCCCCAACAGTTAGGCAGTGAAGTTCAGAGGCTGATGTACCTGGGTCAGAACTTGAAAAAAAAAAATCACACAGAGAAGCATCATAGAAGCTACCAGAACTCAAGTACTCAGAAATGCAAGTGTGCAACTTAGGAATGCCATGTGACCTGGGTCCTTTGTTGTAGCTGTGACTTGGCCATGGCCCCGATACCCAACTGCAGGTAGTGTTGCTGTGACACACGCGTGTATGACACGCAGGCAAGAGCACCTGGTCTGTAGACTGCAAAGTCTGTGACACGTGTGGAGAAAGCCTGCAGGGACAGGGAGCCTATGAGCATGTAAACCAGAGAGAGGCAAAGGGTGAAGGAGTCACAAGTTTTTGTGTTTGTAGTTCTTTGTGGCTAGTGTCTAAAGAAACAAGAAACGTTAAACATTTAATTATTCTTGGGTATTTTACCCATTTTTTTTCAGCTTGATTTCCTAGTGTCAAGAAGAGAGGTGATAAAAAATTTCTCCTTATGAAGCTGTTTTCAAATTCCTACCTTAGGACTTTCTTTATTGATCTAACAAACCTGTCTTGTATCCTATTTCCTGATCTTGGTTTTTCCAAGGTGACAGTTATTGTTTCAGTTAATTTGCCCTAAAACATTATTGATTTAGAGTAAATTAATATTTTTCAGAATCCATAAGCTATATCTAGAAATCCCTGCTACTTGCAAATAGCCTTAGTTGTTTTTTAACTCTATTTGTGATTCCAAGAGACCACTAATGCCTCTGTGGCCATCTTTTGGTGTGTGTGTCTGTTTGTATTTATGGCAGTTTGCATGAGTGAGGGTTCCACTGCTGAAAGCCTATCATTAGAGGTTCTTCTGGATTAACTCAAACCCACATCTGCTCTACTAGGAGGGAGGAACTGAAGACAGATTGTGAGGCGAGGCGTCCGAGTGAGGTTCAGATCTCTGAAGAAAGTTGCAACATTGGATATACAGTTAGGCGGTAGCCTTCAACTGCTGCCTCTTCTGGCCTACCCTAGCTTTTAGGTAAGGCCAACCTCCTTCTGAGGTAGCACTCCTCAATAACTGAGCAACACAGTGGCCTTGGGTTAACCCTTCCTGTCCAATGCGAGATTTCTGCCAACATGTGCAGACTATCCCTCCACCTTCAGTTTCTTTTCTGTGTCTCTCTCGAAACTTATTTCCTCGTCAACCTCTGCACCTCTCGCCCAGGCTAATCATATGCTTCCCAGAGGGGCCAACAGACACCAGCCTTAACAGAAAATGTCAATTCTGATCTCATTCTGTGCATCCTCCCCAGGTTACTTCTGTCACCCTTCCATGAAGATGAATGATCTGGGCTAGTGAGCTGATGCCTCCAGGAAAGAGTTTGCTGTACAAGCCTGAGCACGTGTGTTTATTCTCCAGATCTCACATAAAGGTCAAAGCAGAGAACTGTGTCCATTAAATTGTCCTCTGACCTCCATCCCCTTCCATGGCACACATGTGCCTATCCACTGACATCATACACACACATACTAATTAAATGTTTTAAAGATAAAGATAAATTTTCATTTAGATGAAAATTTCAACATAGGAATCAGGTTTCATTTCAGCATATGAATTAATAGATCTAACAGATTCATCAATAGGGCCAAGATGCCCTTGATACCTACTCTTCAGTCATCACAGAGTCTCATCTGGTTGAACCCATCACCACTGAGACATGGTGTTCTACGCCAGTGCCACTACCTTCTCCGAAGCCACTGTGAGAAAATGTCGCTCTGGTTCCACAGGGTGCCCACCTGTATCTGCATAAGGAGAGGCCATGCAAGAAGGAAGCGGCGTTTTCATCAGGCTGATTGGAAATGAAAGCATTTGAGATTTTGGCTCTGTCTATGCCTTTATCACTTGTGACTATGGAGTGAAGGCTTCATAAAGCATGCTCAGCTAGAGAATGTGCGGCAAAACAAAGTGAGGCTACATCCAAGCCAATAAACACCCCAATTGCTGTGATTAGAAAAAAAAATCACAATAGCTGAATCTGTCCTTAAGTCTCTTGCATTAAGAGCGGCGACCTAAGGTGTCCAAAACACCACCATCCATTTCATGCAAACCTCAGTTCTTAGAATGTGAAGTCTTAGTCTGGTAGCAACCTCCTAACATAACTGTGGCTACACCGTGCATGCTGCAGCTGCCATGAGCCTTACAAGAGGATGTTAGTAATGCTCCCAAGGAAGGCTGACGTCCTAGTGAGCCCCCGCTGGCATTTCACACCTGGAGTTTCTAAGAAGTAGGTTGATCTGATGTTTGCCACAATTTATTCCCTTGGTGATGACCGGTGAGGCCAATTATATCCATTTCCTTTAAGCCTTTGCAGTCTCTGTGTTAAGATAGCAATGGCCTGGCTGTGATTCCTCCACAATAAGAAGCAGCAAGTACAGGGGGAAGATTGAAGAGATGCTACGTTGGGGTTCCTAACAGAAAGTAGGGAATTCAACACCCAAGAATTCATTGACTTTGGCATCTCTGTTAAGGTGTCCACTGGCCCTAGGTGGTTTGAAGCTTGTCTCCTTCCTTCTCTTTCCATATGTCCTGCAGATAATTCCAGATGCCCAGGTGGAGAAGTGCCTGGGAGAGGTGAGCAGGTCATCGTACTGTCGTTAATCACTTGCAGACAGCTGGCTCTACAGTTCTTTCGGCTCTGCCCTGGTCTACGATGATCTACAGCATCTCGCTGCAACAAGGTGGGAGAAAGCTCAGCCCCTCCTGGGCACTGTTCTTCTCCAGATGCCCATGTCAGACTGCTTTTCTCAGGGGGAGGAAAATGCATCTCTTGCTGTTCCTTTAAAACAAAAGCCTCCTTTCTACACATGCCTTTAGGAAAAAAGGGCTGTGGGCTTACTTTCTACTTTTAGATAGCCACCTGATGCGACAGGGGGCATACAAAAGAGAGATTGTGCATGAATTGAGTTAGTGGATATTTTTATATTTATCTCTCTTACATCAAAGGGTATTTGCTATTACAAATAATGCCTTACCCATCAACATTCGCCCGAATGAGTTATGCAAAATACTACTGCTTTAAGATTCCTGTAAGACAAGTTTGGGTCAGCTGGGCCCTAGAGGTGCCTCATAGGAGACTCACAGTGTTAGTCATGGCATGGGAGGAGCCCAGCCACCACAAAAACGTACTTATCTTAGCTGAATTGGGTGTTAGTGGTGGATTCTGTTATTGCCTTCTTCTGTAGAAATCATAGAGACACGAGGAGGCAAAGTACTTGCTGTGTAAACAGAATACTTAAGCTCAGTCCCAGAACCTATTGTAAGAACAAACAAATGAATAAAACAAACAAAACAAAATCCTGGGGATGGTAGTGTACCATTGTCAATGCAATACTGGGGGGGGGGATCAACGAGCCCCAAAACCTTGTCTCAAAAAATAGGATGCATGGTTGGCTTCTGACATCCACACGAATGCAAAGACACGTGCATTCACACATGCACATACACATACAAAAAGGAAATTTCAAAAAGAAAAAGAAGTGAAAGTGGAGGGGAGGAGAGAACTCTAGAGCTCTCCTCCCCCGAACACCTTACTCACAGAGCTCTGGCTCCAATGACTATCCGTCAAGTCCAGCATTAGAAGAGAGCATTAGTGTTCCCATGGGAAATTAGGGAGGATGGGAAGGGTGAAGCAACAGACACCAGACTCCAGCGTTCCAAACAACCCATTTCTTCGGTCTAGCTGAGACAAGTCAGAAAGGCTGGGAGCTGAAGAGCGAGTCTGTGGTTAAAGGCGACTGCATCATACAAACGCACACGGATGTCACTCTCTCACCCTTTTCCTGGTTCTCAGAGCCCTGCACGTCTGCAGGTACATTTCAAAACAAAAAGCCTGGGAGACATTTCCAGTGAGAAAATTAGTGTCAGAAGCCAAACTGTGCTCAGTTTTAAACTGGGGTCCCTCTCAAATTGTCCCATTCCATAATGTTAGAGTTTGATGGTGCGCAGCAATAAAAGGAAGAAGTGAGCAATGTAGCCATGTTTCAGCTCCCCCTCGGGCGGGGAATGCTGACTTTCCCGTTCCCTTTCCTAATGCCGATGTGTTTTAGTATAATGCTGTGTTTAGGGACTGTATTTTGTCCTTTAAAAGCAACTCAAATCAGCTTGCAAGCTTGCATCTTTCCAAAGACCAGTAACTAACTATCCATAAGCCTCCAGGAGCTATCAACTGTATACATGCAGGCAAGTGGAATTGCTGTGGAATGCAAGAGGTGAATTGATTTGCACCTACAATTTACATTTATTCTTGGGTACGTCTGACACTAATGTCATGACTGAAGGACTGTGATGAAGATTAATTGCATAAACATTTTTTTGCTGATTTTGTAAGCAGCCATGTTGGTTGTCTTATTTGATTTTTCAAGCTTGATGGCTAATAGTAGGATAGGGAGCATTTCTTCCTTCTTCTCAGCACTTTCAGAGATGAAGTATCCCAAAGGAATCTCACTTAATAAACTTTTGGGGCAAGGTGTCTGCCAACCTCAGTGTTCTAGCTAAATAGACTATGTAGGAAGAGGCCAACGGCCACTCAACTCAGCTGCAGAAATTTCATAAACCTTTGGATATGGGCAGGATTCCCCAAAATAAAAATTGAGCATACACAACACAGGATAATTTGTCTAGATTTTCTTGTTTAGTTAATGCTAGCTTTGAATTTGGAGTTTAGATTATCAAAGCTTTTATCTCCTTTGTAAGTGAGACTTGATTCTTTCTCTGCTTCCCTCTGTGCCAGGGGTTACTTACCAGCTTATCACAGGGATGTGATCAGAGCACATATTAGGTGCCCCTGTATTAATCTGCCACTGGAATGGAGCTTGGGACATCTGGTCATGGCATAGGGACACTTCTGCATTCCTTGGGGTTTCAGGGAAATTCTGGTTACATGGGCATAGCTCTCAGAGTCTCATGTTCCTGCTTTTGGATTCACTGTCTATGTTCAGAAACAGGGTGTCTGCACCCACACACTTCTGGGCCTGCTGCACCTTCTCCTGGTTGCGAATCGCCACCCATGAATTTTTGCTTCTAGCCCTTGTTGAAACTCAGCAGGAAGTTGAACTATCCTATTTTATACTGAATGTAGACTTGTTAATGACACAGTGTGCTAGACCGGGGGAAGGTATGGGGGAACAGGGGTGTCCAACTTTCAACTTGAAGAGGGAGTGTTGTCATATACAAATCTCACAATGGAGAACCAAGCAATCCCCTTATAAAAAATAATTGCAAAAATGTCATATTTTTTTACATTAATTACATTCATGATTCTGTGTTAGATGAATTCATAGCGGCATGCAGACCCCAGCCAGCAGTAGGCCAAACCCAAGCCACTATTTTGTAAATAAAGTTTTATTGGCCCACAGTTGTGCTCATTTGTCTATATTTTTCAGTCTCTACTCTTCCATTATAACAAGGGGTCAAGGAATTTTGTGGCAGACAGAGCCAAACATATTTATTATTTGGCCCTCCTAGAAAAGTTGACAGCACTCTGAACTAGAACTCAGGGATAGAGTGGAGACTAGAAGATCCAGTCTGTGACTTCTCAAGGTGCCTAGGGTTGGGTCAGGGAGACTGATTGACAGGTAATGAAGAGTTCTCAGTAAGAAATGCCAGCATGTCAGATGGGAAACCAAGGAGCCTTTCTGTCTTCACATCTTTCAGATCTGCCCCAGATAATTCAGGGTTTGTTTTACCTGGAAGGAATAGTAGGGAGTTGGTGCATAAGGCAATATATGAATGGGAAGCAAGATGAAACTGATCTACCAGAATCAGCCTCTGTGATGTGTGGGAATTGAACTGGCACATAAGCCCACACCCAAGGCTCTGCAGAGGTCCCTGTAGTTCTAATAACAGCGTGTCATCCTGCCCGTCTGCCTATACACTGCAGGCTCCCTCTCTCTTACCACCCAGGGAC
The DNA here is from genome assembly GCA_028658305.1 of Pachyuromys duprasi. Taxonomy (NCBI): domain Eukaryota; kingdom Metazoa; phylum Chordata; class Mammalia; order Rodentia; family Muridae; genus Pachyuromys; species Pachyuromys duprasi. The sequence continues at coordinate 45,510,574 of CM053761.1, forward strand.
CTCTACCACAGCTGCCTGCTGTGAATTTTGCTTCCCCCTGAGAGGTCACACGTGATTCCACTGGAGAAGGCACCAGATTGGAGCTGCACGTGGGGGCTTCAATGGAGCACATTGAACTTCCGTTTAACATCGTTGGGAAGGGTTTGATTTCACATCAGCTCCTGGGCAACTTGCAGAGGATGAACATTTGAGCACATCTGTGAAGGAGAAACAGTGCAGTGCCTTGCCACCCTGGTCAGGCCTGGAGGCATGAATGGACCAAAGACCTGTGGGGTGAGGAGAGCAAGGAAGAGCTGGGGTTGGAAGGTGGATAGACACTGGTATAAAGAATCCCAGCCTCTGGGCTTACCAGGGCAATCTCTGGGGCTTGTGTGTTTTAGTTGGAACTCTTGCTTTCTTCTTGGAGCTATTCTCTCATCTCCATCAGGCATTTGCATCGGATTTGTAGCTCCACAGAGGTCACCTCTACAGCTAGGTTGTTGGAAAATTCTCTCAAACCTCTCTGGATCACAGACCTTTGATGTTAGTGCTTCCGCCGGCCCCTCCAACAGTAGAACACGACTTGGCCTTATTCTGAGCTGCTTGCTAAAAGGAACAACTTGGGGCATGGTGGGTTTTGTTTTGCTCAGAACAAGCCTGAGAGAGACTGGGAATACTCACAAGGATATATGCTTATTTTGCAGAAAAAGGGGTGACGTCCAGACAGCATAGCCCAAACCTTCACACATATTTCCATGCCCATAACTCAAGATCGTGCAGATATCAATAACTAGTCACCACGTTCCTCTCTGCTAAGCCTGGGCAAGCCTCAAGATCATTCTGAATGCTGCCTCTCTGTCGAAGCTGCCAGGGAGTAAAACACAAGCTTAAATGGATTTATGACTTCCTATGCAAGTAAGTCACTTCTGAGTAGAAAACAGATCATGAATAATAATAGCTGACATGTATTGAGTTTTATTACGTGTCAGACATTGTTCTGTTTGACAAGGCGTCGCTTCGTATATGCCACACGAACAGAAGCTTTGTTTGGATTACTGTTCCGCAACCAGTGTTCATGAGAGTCTCTGGTTCATGGTGGTTCAAGCTTAAAAATGCTTCCTTAAATAAGTTCTACGACCAGCAATTAAACATAAACTTTGAATGATGAAACAGTGGCCCAGAGAGCTCAAAACTGCACAGGCTAGTGAAGGCTGGAGCCATGACTTTCTACCATATCCTATTTCTCTTATGCTTTTAACCATTTTGTCCCACTGTTTCCCATGGTAATGGCTGTTATTTCCAAATGCCCAGCGCATTGGCTGTTCAGTCCCCCGGGCCTCTTTAGTGTCCTTGGCATCCATCCTTTCTCATAGTTCAGAACAGTGTCTTCATATAAGAGAAAAAAAGGACATGATAGAATTGAAATCCAAATGCCTATGGGTTTGACCAGAAGCTGTGCTGAAAGAGCAGGTCAGGGGCACAGGGGAGAGGGCTGGAGAGACCATGTGCCTCCGGCAGCTGGTCCTCAGTTCCAGCAACTGCAGCTGTGGCTGATTCAAGCCAATCCTGCCAGCTCTTCTCATTTTTTAAGGGAAGCAGGATATCTGGATTTGGCATGGGAATACTTACATGAAGCATCGCATGTTTAAAATATTGACAAGCAAGGGAAGTTAAAAGACAAAACAAAACAAGACAAAAAAAAAACCCAAAACATTGCATGCCAAATAAAATAGCTGCATGGGGTCAGTCTGCCCCAGTGATGTGTACTGAGCCACCTGTGGAAGACAGTGAAGCAAAGGGGCAATTGGTCGTGTAGTGGTAGGCAGAGGAAAACCAGAGACAGGTTGGAGCTGTTTATGGTCTTAGATTAAAGGCTTCTGGGAATCAGAACTACGGCGATGACTCCTGACATTTGGCACCACACTTGGTACTTATCACCTCACTGTATATGTGCACTCGAATCTGCTGGCAGATCATGTAGGTGGGTGTCTTTCTTGGCCAATATTAGACTGTACTGTTCCAGAGCAGATCCTGGTCTTCCGGTTCTCCACTTGCTTTTCTTCAGCTTCACAAACCATCAACAGTAATGACTAGACACCCATGTTTGGTGTTCTCACAGCCCTGCACCGTTGCGTCTTTTATAAACAAGAAGTACAGCAGACAGACCTGGTGCCCAATTACAGACGACTGTTCAGACAGGAACTAAACTGGGGTGACGGCCACGATATAATGGCTTAGCCTTGTTATTCTTGGCAGATGGGGGCGGGGGTGCTGATTTCCACTTAGCCCTCGCCAAATTATCTCTAATTAAAAAAACCCACACCTAGCAAAGGCCAAATAACAGAATTGTGTCCTAATCAGTGTGCGCGTTCCTAAACTCTCAGGTAATGATTCCTAGTTCTGGGCTGTGGCTACTCCGAGCGTAGCTGCGGTCTGTCCCACCTGATAGCTACATGCTTTACATGCTCCAGAGAAACCAGTTACAATTAAGCAGATTTGAAAAATCATTAGGAGGAGGGAGATTTTTCTAATCGCTGGGTCTGTGTGGGTCTCTCAAATGTCAGTTCTGTGTGGGAAGGGCTGTTGGCATTTGACTCCTTCCTGCCAGGTTGTGCATTTGACAGCTGGGCTGTCTTTTTCCCAGCCGCTGGCCTGACTACTGTCATAAAGCCAATTAGAGTCTCCGGCAATTAATGTTATTTTCCTCAAGGGCTCCTGGCAAGGCTTCTATCATGTAGCCCTTCCACATGAAATCTGTGACCTTTGAAAATACATGCCCAAGAGCGGCAAATAAGCTTAGCTGTACATCTACTGTGCTTCATTAAATTACGAAGAATATGAAAATAAATTGTAGTTGCTGTGTGCAGAGATTTTTGTGCAGCTCTTTATATCCTAGGACCGTAAGCAATGAAGATGTATGTCTACACCAAAACCCAGATAAACCATAAAAGGCAGTAGATATGCCAAACAGCAGTGCGTTTACGTATGTTCAGCAAATTATTTGACAAAATTTATGAATTGGAACATGTTCAGAATTGGGCTTCATAACTTACAGCTTAAACTTGTCTTACCACATTTTAAAGGAGAATATTAATAAACTGAAAACAGAAAAAGTAAGGCCCTGAAGTCTTTGGAGGAGTAAAGGAGAATGGGGCTGCTTAATCCACACTGAGAAGACTCTGGGGTACATACAGACACAGCACAAGCGTATCCTGCAAAAGGTAAAACAAACTATTGAACTGTCTGCCAGGGAAGCTGCCTCTGGGTCCTCCCAAGGGAGTCTTCATGCCCCTTGCTTGAGAAGAGAGCAGAGGGCACAGTAGGCACCCAATGAAAATGGCTGTAGTTTGTAAAATAAATGAATATGGACTCTGGGCAGGGGAGCAAAACAGTGCCTTACTCAGGTGTCATCGGAGAAGCTTCCTCCTGCACCACAGGAGAAAAAAATACAGAGACTCCCCCGACCCCCAGCCAGACATTATGCAGAGAATGGATACTCATCCCTAAATGGGGTGTCACCATCAAATACTTCCACCACTGCCACCCCAGGGTTCAGAAAACACCACGGATGAGAAGGCACTAAGAGTGTAAGAGCCAGAGAGGATGGAGGGTATCAAGGAAATAAGGCCCTCTAAATCAACAGGATCGAGGCACGTATGAACTCCTAGAGACCGGGCTAACGTGCACAGAGCCTGCACAGGTCTACACCAGATGGGGCCAGAACTGGAAGGAGAAAGGAAAGGTGAACGCATGCTCCATCCCTAGCCCAGAAGCAATCTGCAATTAAGAAACACTTGTAAGTGAAAATTTACTCTTCTCCGAAAGAGTCTTCCTGGGCAAACAAAATACCCAAGGGTAGGCTGCATACCCAGCAGCAGACGGACAGCAAACTCAATGGCAGCTTTGGAGGTTCCTTGTCTCATAACGTCATGTCATGGATTTTCCCTTTTCTAATATATATATATATATATATATATATATATATATATATATATATGTATGTATGTATGTATATATATATATAATTTTAAATTTTAACTTATGTGTGTGTAAGCATGCATGCTTGCATCTATCTCCTTTCTATCCTACAGGTCCTTTTTGGATTTCAGTTTAGGGTTTGTACGGTATTCCTCAGTGTGCGAACAAGTGGGTCTCTGTATCTGTGTCTGTTTCCTTTGCCCTTTCTTTGTCTCCTTTTCCCTCTATTTGTTTGTTTTGTCCTGTTCTGATGTGTTAGTTTTGGTTGTATCTTATTTTATGATTGCCCCTCAGAAGCCTGTTTTCTAGTGAGCGACAGAAATTGAGTGGCTAGGCAGGGGGGTGGGGAGGAGCTGGGAGGTTTAGAGGGAGAACTAACTGAGACATATTATGTGAGGAAAAAAAATGTTTTCGATAAAAGGGAAAATAAATGCACAAATAATTACATAAAAGGAATGGAACTGAAGTCAAGTCATTCTTGACTTGAGAAGAAATACAAAGAGGCCGTGTGACTCGTATCAGGTGGTTTTGTAGCATGTGCTTCCTATCACCACATGAGCCGGGACTGCAAACCTAGGCTCTAGAAACCATTAGTTACATGGAGATGGGTATCTTTTATTTCTTCGGTGCTCTTTAAATTCTTGTCAAAAATTAGTTTACACACACGCACATGAACTGACTGGAGCTGCAAAGCTGGCGCATTTACACTTTGGCTTTCCTCGACCCCCACTATCGGATTCAGACACAGTTCCACTGACTCCTGGCTCCTGGCTCCTGGCTGAACGTGACTCCTTTGCGTAAAGAAGGGGCGGCAGCAGCCTCCTGTCCTGAGAGGGGGAAAGGTAGCGCCTACATTGGCAGAAGGAGGAAGGTGCAAGGTCAGCTCTGCAACTCTTAGGTTCCAGGGTGGTGTGATTCAGTGACTAACCACGTCTGTCCACCAGAGTGCGAACTGCACTGGCTGCCAGTTTCTCCCTGACCCAGATACTTCCTTTCAGATGAGCTAATCTGGGTTTCTCGGGCCTATGCGGGTCCAAATGCCGCTGAGCATGCTCAGAAGCCCATCTTGAATGTCCCAAGGTGATCAGCTCTCATGTCTTCATCTCACCTCCTGAGTTCTCTCCCCTTTCTCCCGCTCCACACCCAGATCCACCTCTCCAGGAGCCAATCAACAGACTGCGGGAATGGGTTGCAGCTTCTGATGGAGAGGAATTGTGTCACCAGTTAGTGCCGGGGGAAGCTGGAACTGAGCACTTTCACAGGTTGCCACAATCAGGGGCTTGCTAGAATTTGAAGGTTGCCATGGTTTTCGCTAAGTGCTAATCACTTTCCATCACCCTGGCTAACGGGTGCGGAATATTTGGCTCAGTTCCTTTTCAGCTACTCCAGGCTAGCTCCTAAGAGAGCTGCAAAACTCTGGCTCCAGCTGTGCCCCTTCCCTGTTGCTCCTTTTAAAGGACGTGAATTATTCTTAAATTTGGCTCCCTAAAATTTAGGTAATGATTCATAGGGGAGCCGGGGAGGCAGCTAGGGTAGAAAACAAACCACCTGCTTAGGATTCAAGGCCCAATCATTGACAGCAGACCTAATCGGGTTGAATTGGTACTAAAATGCTGGGTGTAAGTGCCTCCGGTGCCCTACAGATGCTGCAGAAGCAGATTGGAAAAGGCCAAATTGTCTTATTACTCATCGGGGAATGAGAGACTGTGAAATTTCTCCGGTGAATATAATTTGCATTCACCTAGCAAATGCTGAGGCTACACCAGCAATTCTGGAAAGGCTGTTCCCGTAGACTGGGGAGGGGGTTGTTCATCTGGGTTAGGACTTCTGAGTTTTCACCATCCCTCAGGTGCCATAAGCCGGCGGCCGGATGGCATCCTTGGGCCACATATGTGTTGCTTCTCAAGTCACTGTCCAATATGTCAGGCCATCAAGGCAGATGGAGAGTCAGACAATGTTACTGAACTTTGGAAAAATATACCACTGGAGAGACCAGCTGGGGAAATGCCTGAAATTGGAAAATAATGTAATAGAATATTTGATTTGCCACGAAAGACCTTAACTGGGCAGATTGCCACATTGAGCTGATAGGACAGCTTGGCTGATTTCGATCTGGGTGGTAACTGTCTATCAGCAGACTGGGTCCTGGACATCCAGTGTGTCCTCGGAGTGGATTGCTTCACCTCTCCTGCCCCGTATGCTGCATATCCATAAGCATGCACCTGAAATGAGGCTTCCAGCTGAATCTGTTAAATTGCAATGTTGTTGATTAGCTAATGTCTGGACCTGTTTCACTGGCTATTTTTTCAGAACTAGTAGGTGGCTATCAGAATAGATGGCAAGGTAAATGGAATGTCATTTCCATTTAATTCAATTTCCTGTCTCTCCAGGCCTTCAGCTACTGACCTGGCCTCTTGGAAGCAAACTGATTTTTCTGTGACTCTCCAGAAACTCTCTGGACAACCTCAGTCTTCCAAGGTTTGACTTCATTGGCCCACTAAAGAAGCATGATCCGACGTTCAGGGTAAGCCAGCTGCCATTTCCTATATTTCCATGGAAAGCTGCCCATTTTGAAACACCAGCAATTCTTTGTCCTTCGCCTACTGCCTTCCTAACTAAAGGGCCATACTGGACAAGTCTAAATCTTGTGGGTTAATGGCTCCAAAAGCAGCCTTGAGCCAGAAAAAGGCAGGAGGCCAGTAGAAAATACAGCTTCTTTGCCAGCTGTTGGGATGATCTTCTGAAGCTTGTTCTGAATATAGTGCTCCTTGGAATAAGCTCCAGCTGTCCACAGTGTCCCTGTTGAACAGTCAAAGTATAGGAACTACTTGCACTAGACATCCTGTTCTCTGCATCTGCTTGGGTGTAACCCAAATGAATTCATACCCCATGCAGCAGGAAGGTATGCAGGCTAGAATCTGAGACTGTACTTCAGGAGACATGCATTTAGCCCCAGATCTGACATTATCAGGAAACCTTGGTGTAACTGGAGCTTGCTACTTTGTGGGTTCCTTTTTCTCTCTTCAACCTTTCTCCACCCTTATTACCTCCCTAACACTAGATGGGAGAGAGAAAGGATAGAAGGGAAAGGGAACAAAGTTATTATTAGACTATTTCCTAATGATTAGGGGCCTCAAGTTCCTTGGGGCAAATCTGATCTCTGCCATCAAGATATCTAATTTCTTCTTCTCATTTTCTTGTGCATGACTACTTGACAAACAGCAACCAACAGCATCCAATCACCAACTAGCCAGCAACAACCCTGCATCTCAGGCCCTAGCATTTATATATCCTCTAAAAAGTTCCCAGAATTCCAAATGTCACACACTCACAGAAAAGTAACTGCAGCTGGCAAAGCCACACCCCTGTTAGAGTGTGAGGCAAATCATAGTCAGCTGATATGAAGCAGCCTCTTATCCCACACCTGGGATTAAAACAAAAACATGCTGCCATAGCACTTCTGTGTTCTTCAAAGAATCCCAAATCACAAAATTCTCACTACATTTCCCCCGTTCTGTTTTAAGTCATTAATTATGCTAGGTGTCCTGGGAAATTACAAAGACATTTTCCATGAAATAAGCACTTTTAGGATCAGTGGCCAAAGTTTTTTAGAAGACCTCTCCTGCTCAGTTCTAATCTTTAAAAGTTTTGGTTGTGTCCACAGTTTTCCATTTCTTGCAGAATTATAAGCAAATCCATGTCCCCAGTGCAAAACTCTTTTCAAGTTTCCATTCTGATGTTAACACATCCTTATAATATATAGTATATAGGCTGATACAGGCTGGCCAACCTCTCTGTGGTTGGTTAATGGCTATTTCCAACAACAAAGTATAAGTCCCGCAGAGGACAAACATAGTGATGGTTTTATTCAGCTCTGTGTTCCCATGAAGCAGACAATATATCCAACAGTTCTTTTGCTATTATAATGCCACTAATTGAGTTGTTTCCATGTGTTAGCAAGTTCATCCGTGCATCAAAACTCTAGTCTTTTGGGTACCAGAGCTCTATCAGCTAAAGGTATCCCTTTAATGGGAGGAAAATGTTTGGGATTCATTTCTAATTAATCCCATCCATTTTGTTGTATACTTTATGTGAACAATTAAACAATGTCGTTGTACATATGTCATCAGTACAGTCACATCTTAAAATGATTCTATCATCCTGTGTCCATCACACTTTTTTCACCTAACCTTTGTTCCCTTCCTCAGCTTCAAGTAATTATTGACCTTGTTTCTCTGATAAGTGAAATCATACAAATATGTTGTCCTCATGGCTGATTTTTTTAACTTATATTATTTTTGGAATTGTAGCCACATTGCAGTTTGCATTATTAATTCTATTTTATTTCTTGAGTGATTCTCTTATGTGGGTGTTTCTGTTGTCTATCCATTCACCAGCCGAGTGATATAAAAATTATCTTCTCTTTTTGGAAATACAATTGTTTGGGTATTCGCATAGAAGGCTTTATTCAGACATGCATTTTCACTAAGAATGGATTTGGTGAGCCACAGGGCAACTGTGTGTATTTCCTTAAGAACTCCCCAAATGATTTTGCCTCCTACCAGCATTGCATGAGGGACCTTTCCACATCTCCATTAATACTCACTGTGATCTGTTTTTGTGACTATTGATGCACTCCTGGCTGTGTTTACATTGTCACCTCCCTAGTGCCTTATGGTGTTGAACATTTTTCATGTGTCTATTAGCAATTTATATATCTCACTTGATAAAATGTCTGTTCATATCCTTTGCTTATCTTTAATTGGGCCTTTTTTGGTTGTAAGAGTTCTTCATATATTCTGGATATATCTTTTGTCAGCTCTGTATCTTTCAGGTGTTCTCACATTTTCTTTTCAATTTCCTAATGATATTCTCTGAAGTACATAGGGCTTAGATTTTGACGAAGTCCTGTGTATCCTGACTTTCTTTTGCAGTTTGTGCTTTTGGCATTATATCTAATAACTCTTTGTCTTCCACAATGCTACAGTGATTGTTTTGTTTTATTATCAATGTCCTATAGTTTCAGTTCTAATACTGAGAATTTTGACGAGTTGAACTTGCGTCCATGTATTTTCTTTCCTATTGACTTACCTGCCATCTTTGCCTTAAATCCGTTGATTACTTATAAACTAGTTCTGGGTTCTCAATTCTGTTCTTTGTATTTATCCACATTTCCTCATGCCAGTGTTGCACTGCTTAATTGATGGTATTTGTTGGGGAGCAAGATTTGGGAGCCACCATGACAGAGACTAATTTGAAGATGGAGTGGGGAAAGCATCTTAGATATATTGACTAGTGACAGCTTTGGGGGAGCCACATTCCAGTTAAGGCCAAGGAGGAAATAGTGTAGTGCCTAGGAGCCAACCAGGAGACATTTTGCTAGGTTAAGGTAGCGTTCTCTCTCTTCTCATCTTTAAAAAGGGATAAATCTGGCGTTTTCAACCCATGATGCATCGAGTTCCTCACTCTGGGACACCAACTGATGGTTTTCAAACTAATAAGGTAGCTTCCAGAGTCAACTTTTGTCACGGCACAGGATTCCCCGTCGCAGAGCCAAGCAGGATTCACTGGCACATTCCTCCACTCATTCACTAAATATTTGACAGTGTCTCCCGTGTATAAAGCATTATACTGCCTGAACACTGAATGAAACTCTTGGTTTCATGGAATTTATGGAGCTTTTCCCCTGAATATCACTTGTATCCATCATCTCCCTCTTGCAAGATTTAAGTGCAGTGGGCCAGGAGAAGGAATGAATACATGTAGCCGATCCACAAAACTGCCAGGATCCCCAATTACTTCTAAAGAAAGCAGAACAAACAGAGGTATTCTGCAAAGAAATGTGTCATAGAGTGCTAACTTTTTAACACTTATTTATCATGTGTATGTGTGGGGGAGGGGAGGGATGGTTTATACACGGCGCACAATGCACGTTTAGAAGTCAGAAGACAATTTACTTGAGTCAGGACCTGAAGATCAAACTTATGTCATCAGGCTTAACAAGCACCGAATCAGCAAAGCCATCTCACTGGCTCATAGCGCTAAATAGTAACGGATGGCCCAGCAGCTTGAGGTAAGTGCAGATGGTGGTTAGCGCTTTATTTTCTCTCAGCTCCAACATCTTCTGCACGCTGCTTCTGTGATATGCTTGCTGAAGCCTGTAAACATTTCTCTCAGCTAGCCGGCAGAATGTGAGATTTTTATCAAAACAAGGGACTGGAAGCATCCCAAAAGAAGAGGTAAGAAGATACTTCATTCTGGGTTTCAGGCTTCCATTGTTACTGGGTGACCTGGTCAGACAAGCTCCCAGGCATCCTCGGGCCACACTTACATGACCATACATGATTCTGAGCAACGTCCATCCTCTTGAACCTGACAGTGGAAGGTCAGGCCTAGAGACCACTGTAGTCTATGCTGGCTCGGCAAGGACTTTTTGTGCCTGCCCCAGATTCTGAAAAATGATAGGAGAGTTAGTATATTTATTATTAGCTTATGACATTAAGGTGTGCAGATTCTGAGTTATTTTAACCCTGTAGTGGCGTGACCTACATCCTAGCCATGTAGTCCATTACCTGTCTTTCCTAGTCTTGTCCTGGTACCTGCTTCTTCATCCATGTCCCACTCGTGACCTCTGCCTCTCTGATCCCCACCTGGGTCCCTCTGTCTGGGCCCAGAAATCCTGCCTCCTAATCTTGCCTCAGCTTATTGGCTGTCAGATTTTTATTAAAAACCAATCAGAAGGTGACGGAGAACGATGATTACAAAACATGGGAGACAGGAGATGCTTCATAAAATAGACAGTGTCAAAGTCTGGCCTGTAGTCAGATCTGCACACACACAGAAGTCAGCGATTGAGTAATGGAAGGATAATCTTAACACAGTGCACAGAAACATTGCTCCGACACTACGCCTCTTATCGAGCTGCTTGTCTGGGGGACGCATCCTATTAGCTATCTTTCTTCTCGCTGCGATGAAATACCTGTCAGATGCAGCTTGGAGCGGAAAGCTTGCTTGAAGACACGGTCCATCATGGTAGCCTAAGGCATCTAGTCACACTGTGGCTCCAGTCAGGGAGCAGAGAGCAGTGAATGTCAATGCTTGGCCTACTTTCTCCTTTTCAGTCAGTCTGGAACCCAGAGTTAGGACATGCCTCCCCGGCCCTTCAGTTAAACCTTTCTGAAAACACCTTTATAGACAGGCCTAGTGTAGTCATACGGTGAAAGTAAGTCCCACCAAGCAGGCAATCAAGAGCAATGCTGCATCTCCCAGGAACCATGCTCCAGGCATTGCCCATGGCCTCCTGCACCAGGTTTTCCTACAACCTCCAGAAACCTTGATCAAGAATCCCAGTCCCCACAGCCTCCTGCAGCAAGTAGGAGATCCCAGATTCCCCTGTTTAGGCCTTTCTGGCTGTTCCACTCCAGAACTTTCCGCACCAACCCTACTGAAGAAGATGGTATCTCAACCCTGCTATAACTTAGTTCTCTCCTGAATATAAACACCTCCACTAAAGAAGAAAGGCAACTTGAGGGGGGGGAAAGTAAAAACAAACAAAAAACCCCTCAAGCAACAAACTACTAGAGATGTTCAAGTCCCAACACAAAAACAAAAAAGCCAAGACAATATGTCTCCTATACACATGATGAGTCCCATAATAATGATACCTAATAGAAATGACCTAGAAGAACTACAAGACAAAGAATTCAAAGGAATGATTACAACCATGTTCAAACCATTCTGAACAATAAAAGAACTACTGGAGGTCTCATCATATCTGAGTTCTACTTATACTATAGAGCTGTAACAACGTAAATAGCATGGTACTGGCATAAAAACAAATAGAGTGATAAACGAAATCCTATTTAGAACCGGGGTATAAGTCCACTCACCTTTACCCTCCTGAATTTTGACACTGGAGAAAACTGGACAGCTATAAGTAGAAGACTGGAACTCAATCCTTGTTTCTCATCTTACATAAAATTCCAAATGGATCAAGGACTTCAACCTAAGACCTGATATGATGAGTCTTACCTTTTGGCCAAGAAACATTGATTCATCAAACATTTCTTGAATGCTAACTACACTAAACTCTGAGGAGAGAGTAGGAAAAGGCTTTCTGAACAGGACCCTGGTAGCATAGGCATTAAGATCAACAATTGACAATTGGGACTGTGGGAGAAACTAAAATGTTTCTGACCAATAAAGTGAAGAGGCAGCCTTCAGGATGGAAAAGAAACCTTTGCCAATCATGCATCTGACAGAGGGTTAATGTTTATAAAATAAAGAACTAAACAGATAAACAAAAGCCCTTAAACATTATTAAAAAAAAAAACCCAAACAACCCAATTAAAAGTTAGAGCGTGGAACTATAAAGAGTTCTCAAACAACAATCACAAATGACTGAAGAAGATCTTAAAAATTATTCACGTCCTTAGCCATCAAGGAGATGCAAATTAAAACTACTTTGAGAGTTGATCTCTTATCCCAGTGAGAATGGCTAAGTTTTTGCTGTTGTTTTCGAAAGACAACAAATGCTGGCTTGGGTATGGGGAAGGGGACAACTTGTTCCTTGTTGATGGGAATGCAAACTGTATGGAAATTCCTCAAAAACCTAGAAATAGATCTACCATATGACCCAGCTATACCACTACTGGGCATATTCCTAAACCTCTTTATATCCTATTATAGAGATATTTGTTCCTCCATTTTTATTTCAGCTTGAGTCACTATAACAACAGAAACAGCCTAGGTATCCATCATCTGATGAATGAATAATGAATATGGGTGCATATATACAATAGAATATTATTCTAGTATGCAGGAAAATAAGAGTATGAAATTTTCAGGTAAACAGATGGAGTTGGAAATAATCATTCTGAGTGAAGTAACTCAGATGTAGAAAGATAAATGCAGCATGTTCTCCCTCACATATGGCTGGTAGATTTAAATCTTTAGGCATATGTGTTTGAACTGGAGTACCTACGCTAACAAAAATCCAGTAAGTGTCCATTGAAGGTCATTTCAAAGAAAGTGGGACAGAGTGTGGCTGGGTGGCTTCTTTTAAATGGAGAAAGGAAACACAGGATGGAGAGAGAAGATAAGAAGGAAGAGAACTTGTTGAAGAGGAAAAATCAGTTCACACCAGTTTATGTTCCAAAACCCCAGACTCATTTCACAGCCTGTGTCCCCAAAGGAGCCCACGACTGATGTGTACTTCCCAAGACTCCACAAATCTGACAGTGCTGGGGAAAAATTGATGCTGTCCTCTCAAAGAGCTGATTTTATTTTTCTCTCAGCTCAAGTTTGCTTTAGGGTTGAGATCTCTGGGCTGGACAGAAAAAGATCCAAAGTGAAATCTTCACTCCTGAGACTTATATACACAAAAGATTCTCATACCAAACTGAATGGCCTGATTCTTTCCACAACTTGTGACTTGGAGCTGCTGTGATGGGTAAGAGGTCTTTTAGGCTCCTGGATTTTAAATTTGCCCATTCTTCCCTTCTGCCCTCTTTGTAAAGGGGAAAACATGGCCTGGTTTCTTGGGTGCCTGGCTAAAGACCTGGCTTAGCCACTCTCTCACTGTGTGATGTTGACTAAACACTTAACAAGCCACAGTCCCGTTACTTATTCAATGAGTACAGTAATACTACCTATTCGTGAGTTAGTGTTATAAAATACCTGGATAAATACCTACCTCATCATGTGCCTTGTGTCAGCTGTTATAACAACAATAGAAATGATGATAAATACCTAAATCCTGCAAGGAATAATGGTGGGCACAATAATAACATTGATGACAAATACAATGTAATGTTATTACACATCATGATCCATGTATCTACATGCCAAACCTCAGCTGTTTGGTCACATATGTATTGTTTTAGGCTTTAGGCAGTTTAAGCACCAAATCATAGCCAATTGCAGAGCCTCCTTCTTTTCTTCTTCCTTCTTCCTTCTTCTTCCTTTTTCTTCTTTCTTCCTTTTAAACCTCTTCTACTACTACTTCTGCTTTTTTCTCCTCCCCTCCTCTCCCTTCCTGTTTCTCCTCCCTCCTCTTCTTCCTCCTCCTTTTTTTCTCTTCTTCTTTTCCTTCTTCTTCACTTAATTAGCTTCATACATTCCCCTTTCAGACAAGGCTGCTGCCTAGAGAATGTTGGCTGTACTTCTTGCTAATTCAAGTGCCCTGGGTTGAATATGAGCCTTCTTGGTGTGAGACACATATCCACATATGACTTATGAGTTCTTAGTGTGAGACACATATCCTTCCAGTTCCTACAAAATGACTTATGAAGTGGCAACCCACAGGACTGCAAACCCTGAAGCCACAGGGTAATTCATTCATTGTATCCTTACTAATTTTTACTAAGGTTCCCAGTGGCTTGGTAGTCACCCCTCCTCCTTTTTCTAGGACACATTCTCTTATTAGACTATCTCATGCTCTCATAGACTATAAAGCGCTCACCGCTATTGAAATCATTTTATTTTTTTTCTTATAGTTTTCATTGATCCGTGTATCTATTTTGTGTCACTACCATGCTGGTTTTATTGCTATGGCTCTGTAGTGTAACTTGAAATCAGGTATGGTGATACCACCAACTTTATTCCTTTTGCTTTGGCTGCCTGAAATCTCTTGTGCTTCCTTATGAATTTCACAATTTATTTCTGTGGAGAATATCATTGGAATTATTATTGGGATTGTTAATTGAGTCAATAGATTATTTTGGTAATATAGCCTTTTTCACTGTGTAGATACATAAAATAATTTATATGTGATATAAAATAGGAGTCTGGGAGAAGAGGGATACTAGCAGAAGAGGTGGGGAGGAGAGAAAGAAGAGGGTTTAAGGATGACTGTGGTCAAAGTACATGATCTGATATTAATAAAATGTTATTATGAAACTCACCATTATGCACCATAAATATAAACCAATAAAAAATTAGCCCAGTGTGTCAGTGCACACCTTTAAGTCCAGCATGTATGAGGCAGAGGCACATGGATCTCAATGAGTTTTTAAAACAATTGGTCTATATAACAAGTTCTAGGCCAACCAGGACTGTATAGTGAGACCCTGTCTTCAATAGGTAGGTAGGTAGGTAGGTAGGTAGGTAGGAAGGAAGGAAGGAAGGAAGGAAGGAAGGAAGGAAGGAAGGAAGGAAGGAAGGAAGGAAGGAAGATAGGTAGGTAGGTAGATAGATAGATAGATAGATAGATAGATAGATAGATAGATAGATAGATAGATCCAAGATTTTTAAAAAACCAAATGTATCAGGTATACTTTTACCTTTACTATCTGGATTCCCCAGCTATTAACATTTACCACTTTTTTGTCTTTATTCTTTGGGCTTACCCTTTGTCAAAGCGCAACACAAATGGAAGCCAGGCGCTGCCTTTGAGTGGTCGTGAGGTGAATGTGCCTATTTTGAAGGCATCATTTGGCCCTCTTCCCATTGCACTTTCGGCTCAGAGAGGGAAGCTACAAGAAGGAGGGAGATATACATGCTATATGCAAGCTGGAAAGTACCCGAAAGCCACTTCTGCCCAAGTGACCAGGAACGTACTTCCAGGCTCTGCTTGATGGTCTCCTTCCCCAGGTTTATTTCCCAAAGATGAAATAAAGTTGGTCTAGCTGTGGCCTGGAGATACATGACCACACAGATCAGTGGTTCTCAACCTTCCTAATGCTGTAACCCTTTAATACAGATCCTTATGTTGTAGTGAACCCCACGCAGAAAATCATTTTCATTTCTATTTCATAATTGTAATTTACTATTGTATGAATTGTAATGTAAATATCTGATATGTGACCCCTTGAAAGGGTCACTTGACCCCCAAAGGGGTACTGTCCCCCAGGTTGAGAACCACTGACATAGAACCAGGAACTACACACTGGTTACACAGGGCCTGTGGAGCTGGAGGTATGAAAGGAGCAGGAAAGGAAGTAGATACTGAGCCAACAAAATGGCACCCAGCTACGTAACAGATGGCCCCAACTCCTGCACCTGTTACATGAGATATATCTGAGACGTGAGGTCTACACTGACTCCCAGAGTTTCCCAGAAATATCATGTCCCTGACTGAAGGCAGCTAGCTCAATAGCACGTGCTTCTATGGCTTCCTTCTCTTTCTTGTTTCACCTTCTTCCTCCTCTCACTGATGTTTCCTACTATCACCTCCCAAGCAAACGAACTTGTGTTCCTTTGTCTTAGGGTCTCCGTTCTGAAGATAACAAGCCCAGAATCTTTGTTGACATCCGACACTACAGAACATGGCATTTCAGTTTCCAACACAACATTTAGAAACCTCCAGTAAGAGACAAAACAATGCAACTGTTTCCCCTTGAGCAACTGTTGGGAAATTCTGCTTGTTTTCATTCAGAGCTAATTGTCCATGAACTTGTTTAGACTCTTTACTACTCAGGGCTCTTCTAGATGTAATGAATACAAACCCCTGAGGATGAAAGGGGTCTTTAAAAGGAAGATTGCACACCGGTTACATGTCCTCCTGAGGCCCTGGTGCTGGGTCTTTCAGATGGAGCTGCTGGGGGAATGGGTGGAGCCTTTAAGAGGTAAGATCAAGTGGAAGATCTTTATGTCATGTGTGCCAGGCCCTTAAAGGGGATTGTGGGACCCATTATGATACTTTCTTCATCCTTGTGTGTGTGTGTGCGTGTGCATGTGCATGTGTGTGTGTGTTTGCTGGCCAATAAGTAACCCCTAGTCTCACCACATACTCCCACTATTGCGTGCCACCACAGGCCCAAAGCAATGGGGCTAAGAAATCATGGTTTGGAAACTATAAAATTGTACCCTAGAATTCTTTTTTTTTTTTTTTACCTTTGACCAGTCTATTTTTCTCAAGCATTTATATATAGTTGAGAGGGAACAAAGGAGCACAATACTGAATTTTCCTGAAGGCTTGAACTGTACTACCAAGACAGGATTTGGAAGCACAAAGCAGACAGCTCTCTCTCATCTGAGGCCACATTTCCTGTATTTGAACTTTGTCTTAGCTGCTTCTCTCTATAGGCTGGATTTCCCCACCAGTTGGTACAAACAAACATCTTCTTAGGAAAATCTTGAATTTCCTTATTTTCTGTTTTAAAAGACAGCGGATTTAAAAACTCCAAGAAGAGGGCCCTGAATGTCTCAGCTTTAATCAAGTAACATCTCTGACCCAGTCAGCAGTGGTGATGTCGCATATCTGTGGGGGACAGGAAGTCCCCACCCACCTCATGAAGAAGTGCTACCTGGGAAGCTCAAAGGACATAGCTGAGGCCTGTCAGCGCCCCATTTAGACATAGTCTAATTTGTACATTTGATTGCTATTGCCTGCTTCTAAGGGCGGCAGATTCCAAATAACAAAAGTCTTGACATATAACTTAGAATACAAAAATGCTACCCCCTAATACCGACCCAAGAAGAGATGTAGCATGTGAAATGCTTTCACCTAGGGAAAAGGCAAAAATACGGATGTTTAACCATCACCTGTCATTTCTGATGAATATTGCCTCTGTGGGACAGGGAAGAGTATGGCCCACTTTGGGTGACCCTTGAAAGTTTAGCTTCAGCGTGTATTAGTTTCTACTTCAACGCTGTGTAGACAAAGTGCAAGCTCTCCCCTCCTTTTATCAGGAGACATTACGTCACTCGTTGATGAAATATTGAGAAACCGCCTACCAAACCAAAGAGGACGTTTAACCGGGGTGTGATGCAAGTGAACTATTGTTGTTGTTCTTACTAATCCACTTTGTGTTGGTTTCCATTAGAATAATCAGCATGGCAAGGTTGTAGAGATGCCTCGGTAGGTAAAGTGCTTACCCTGCAAGTGTGAGGACCTGAGTGCAATCACCTAGAACTCATATATATATTTAAAAAAAAAAGTCAGGAGTGGGCTCACGCATTTATAATACCAGCACCGGGAGGCTGAGAAAAACACAACCCAGGAGCTTGCTGTCCAGTCGACCGACCTAGCAGAATCAGTGAGCCTCAGCCCGGTGAGGGGGCGCTCTGGACAGAAGCACACGTAAATACTCACAGTTCACACAGTTCACACAAGCCTCCATTGAAAGGATATCCCAACAGGATTAGGTTAAGTCCCAGTTATTAGCACTGAATCCTAGCACCAAAAATCATATTCTTCTTCAAGGTAAAATTAAACCTGCTTTGAACATAAAGCAGCAGGCAGATGTAGGATCCCCTAGCTTGGAGGAAATATTCCAAACTAAGAGATTCATGACTCTGCATTCAGCTAATTCACTTGTGAGATGTAGTGAGAGGAACAGTCATTTACTCTCGTGTTGTGCAGCAGACAGCCACAGCTTTGAACACTAGCCTGCCTGCCGCGTCAGTTGAATTTGTGTTTGTTTCTGTGATGCTGGTGAACTGTTATCAATACATAGAGTATAAGAATCTCGGATCGAGTCAGTGCAGGAACCGGGACCAGCCCAACAAGCAATCCTGAGGTGGACTCGGGTTATGAGCAGGAGACTGGACTTCGGGTTCCCAGGCCCTCAATTTTCAGCTGTGAATGACCCTAGCTCGCTAGTTCTCTAAACGTCATACTTTCCTTCCTTCATTTACAGAACACAGGCCATGATGGTGTCAGCTTTAGGGGATTTCAATAGGACATACAGAAATACGCAGAAACTCTGAGTATTCCAACAGGGCCCAGGGAGATGGCTCATTTGATAAAGTGCAAGAATGGGGACCTGAGTTCAAGCCCCAGGACCCACATAAAAGTCAGACATGGAGCACATCTATAATCACAGCACTCGGGAGGCAGACATAAGAGGGTCCTTAGGGATTGCTGGCTCTCCAGTATAGCCAAATTGGTGAACTCCAGGTTCGGAAGAGATCCTGTCTTCAAAAATAAGGATGTGAGCCATTGAGGAAGACAGCTGATATTGACCTCTGGCCTCTACAAATGTGCACACACATGTAAACGCACATAAACATATACATACATACGCAACACAATTACAAAAGCCATAAGAACAATCCCACTTCGCAGATGAGAAAACTGAAGTCAGGAGGCTGAGTAGGAGCAAAGTGTCTATTGACTGAAATGAGTTTTGCCTTAGAGCTCGTGACCACCGTGCCCCCCAAATCATTCAGAAATGGGTCAGACTATACCTGGGAGAGTTTAGAGTGAGGACATATTTCCAAATGGAACCTTTAAGAGTCCGCAACTGTTTTCTACATGATGTAATTCAGTGATACCAGCCAACCGATCCATAGGACTATAGACATTGGTTCTTAGCCGATTCTTTTCCCACTTTGCTCCCTCTGGGAGATGAGGATGATGGGAGTTCATTGCTCAGCTCATACAAGTACGTACACTTTTTAGAATTTATGATACTTGAAAAACTTCTCTTAGAAAAATGAATACAGGGCCTGAAACCCCAGCAAAAGTAGGAGCAGTAAGGGAATCTACCTCCCGGGGCTGCCTTAAGGATCAAATAAGACAACACATACAGAGTGTCTCTAAGTGGAGGCCGGCTGTCAACAAGCCAGGACACAGTAAGTGACAGCTATGCAAGAAGAAAAGCAACTCAGAGCAGCTGGGGAAAAGCTAGGCCAGCAGAGAAAAAGCACACATATACTCTTATGTTATTGACAAAATAAGAGGCAAAAATCAGCTCCTTTCATGTGTCCCATTAAGACTGAGCTCCAGCACAGAAGTCAGGCTTTGACAGAGGCCAGACCATTATTAATTTAAGTGCTTGCAGGCTGTGTCTGTTGACCACAGTCACTCAGATTGTAGAGCTACAATAAAATAAGAAGCCACCAGTGTCTCAAGCCATTCAGCAGCTTCTTGCTGCATCAGTAACTAAAATCTGAATCTGCACTTCAAGGCATCTTCTTTGAAGTGGTTTTTTTTTTTTTTTTTTTTTTACTTTGCACTTTGGTTAATGTCGTTCCCACTCCTCTACCCCTCCCTTAACGACACAGATGCCCTTGATCTTGACTGATATAACCTGAGAGTGAGGCAGAAACTGCTGGACGTGTTGGAGACCTCAGTTGGTAGGTGAGTGCAATGAGAAACAGACTCCTTTGGAGGCAGGTGTCATTGAACAGCTCCTTTAATTGGGGGAACAAAGGCCATTTAAAGCTTTGGGGAGTGGGTAAGGGCTTTCAGGATGAGTATACATCATTGGCCAGGGCTAAAGTGCTGGGAATGCCTTATTTACATGAGGAGGAATCCCAGGTGCTTGTTGGACATGCTCTTATAAGGAGAGAGGAAGTTTAACCTATAGCCTGACCACCAGGCTGCATGACCCCCTCAGGGGTGGCATACACCAGGCTACATACACCAGGACACGCAGGCGGAGGGCAGAGAGGGAGGAGTCCTGTTTCTGCCAGTCTCAGAATGAGATTTTCAGAGTTTGGACATGCCTCGGCCTCACCCTTGCTCCAGGCCAGCTCCCCTGGTCATAAGGCATCCCTGGCCACACAAGTTAATTTTTTTTTTAAGAGCTCTCTGAGTGGGTGAGGCTCTCATTTCATAGATGGGGTCTTGGGCCTGTTGAATGTGGTTAACCTAGACAGGATCTAAGACTTGCTGAAGATCTGGCTTGAATAAATGAGGTATCAAATCTGCTACAAATTAATTCTGTACCTTTCCAGATTCTTGAAAATTACTTATCCTCCCCAAACCTTTCATTTCCTTGTCTGAAAGATGATGATGATGATGATTACCATGCTGATGATGACAATGATGGTGTTGGTGCCTAGCCACAGGGCTGACAATTTTTCCTTTTTTAATTTATTACAGTTTATTTACTTTGTATCCCAGCTGTAGTCCTCTCCCTTATCCACTCCCAACCCCACCCTCCCTCCCTCTTCTCTACCTATTCCCTTCCCCCAGTCCACTGATAGGGGAGGTCCTCCTCCCCTTCCATCTGACCCTAATCTATCAGGTCTCATCAAGACTGACTGCAATGTCTTCCTCTGTGACCTGGCAAGGCTGTTCCCTTGCCTCGGGGAGGTGATTAAAGAGCCAGCCACTGAGTTTTTGTCAAAGACAGTCCCTGCTCCCATTACTGGGAAACTCTCTTGAACACTGAACTGCCATGGGCTACATCTGTGCAGGGGTTCTAAATTATCTCCATGAATGGTCCTTGGTTGGAGTATCAGTCTCAGAAAAGACCCCTGGGCCCAGGTATTTTGGTTTTGTTGCTCTCCTTGTGGAACTCCTGATCCCTCTGAGTCTTTCTATCTCCCCCTTCTTTCACAAGATTTCCTGTACTCTGCCCAAAGTTTGGCTATGAGTCTCAGCATCTGCTTTGATACCCTGCTGGGTAGTGTTTCAGAGGCCCTCTGTGGTAGGCTCCTGTCCTGTTCCCTGTTTTCTCCCTCTTCTGCTATCTCTCCCATTTTCCTTTCTGAATGAGGATTGAACATTTTACCCAGGGCCTTCTTGCTTAGCTTCTTTAAGTGTACAAAATAGATACAGAAATTGTGGTACATTTCCACAATGAAATACTACCCAGCAATTAAAAACAAGGCAATCATGAAATTTTCAGGCAAATGGTGGGAACTAGAAAAGATCATTCTGAGTGAGGTATCCCAGAAGCAGAAAGACCCACATAGTATATACCCACTTATAAGTGGATATTAGACATATAATATAGGATAATCATACAAGGTTGTCTTAAGAAACTTCTAGATGGACACTGCATTCAGCTCCTAATATGAACAGATGCTCATAAACCCTGTAATGCTACCTTTTTATTGTTGCCAGGTGTATCTTTACAGCTTTGACTAGGACAGGAGGACTAGGCCTCCACAGATGGAAAAACTACCACAGTCAGACAGTAGAAAGAGCCACTGGCTGAGCGGGATACAAAGGTTTGCCAGGTGGGAATTGATGTCTGTCTTCTAGGTGCAGTTTGATGGATTGTTTTAAGAGGGCTATTACTGTCACACTGGAAGAAAATCACCAAAGTGCACTAAAGGAAAGGATATTGGGGGCAGGTTAGAGCACAGGCAGTGCTCTGCCCCAGCCATCTCCGCTGTGCTGCTATTCCTAACCAGTCCTACAAGGAGCACCACAAATCACTGTAAATTGACCGTTATGTCATCATGGGCATTGGGATGACAAATAACCTGGGGTAACCTCATGGATTCTAAGCAGAAAGTTTTCTTGCTGTGTCAACCCATATAGAAGTACTTAGGAGCAGTGCTGAATTGATGTCCTATCTTTATAAGCTTTTGCCTCTTTCACAAAATGGCAGAGTTGGAAGGAGTTAGTTCCTGTTTGCCCATAAGTGATGGTAGGGGAACCTGCCATGTTCCCAAGCTGTCAATATACCACGGATCTGAACTGTGAACAAGCCGTGGATCTGGTTCTGTGAACATGCTATGGAGTCTGAGCTGACAATGAGGGTTGTCTTAGACTTTGTTTGAAACTATGTACAGGGAATAAAAAACATTAACTGCCAGTGAATATACACATTTAAAAGTGTCTGTTGGGGATTTCAGGAAGCCAAGACAATGCAGAGATGAGCAGCTGGGGCCCCTGTGGAGGCAGTAAATGTTCTAATGCCAGGTCTCAAGAGTGATCTTACTGTGACTTTCAGTCCCTCCAGCTAATCCCCTGAGCAGGTGAGGAGTGAAAAGTTATTCAAGGATAGGGCTATGTAGCCTTTATGAATTATGCACTCTAAACAAACTTGGACAAACTGGAGCACTCAAGTGGAAGGCTTTTAGCTACAGAGCCCACTGAACAGCTCTGCTATAGGTCTCTGTGGGGTTTTTTAACAGCACATCTTGTCCTGAGTTATCAGGCCGAGAGTGAGAGTGTCCAGCAAATGCTCCAACTCATTTTTAGCTGCCACCTACCCCCATTCCCTGGTGGATAGCCACACTCCCAGCTTTTCCATGTTGGAGCTTTCGAAAGGCTACAGTCCTTGGAATGAGAATCACAAGGGTCACTGATTTCTTGTTTGAGGGGTTTTATAACAGGGCTATGAGATGCCCCATGGGTCTCCTAAATAGCCATGGCACCCTGGCATCTGTTCCAAAGATAAAAGGAAGAGTGGGAAATGCAGCATTGTTCATGGTGTTAGTATTAATTTATAAATAAGAGGAGGCTTACAACAGGTTTTCTATGAAAGAGATTTATTAAGTGGAGAGAGGGGGAGCAGGGAGAGTGGGCCATGATGGGGGGAAGAGAGAGATAGAGAGAGAAGAGGAGGAAAGGGGAGGCGCCCCGATAAAGAGAGAGAAAGAGGAAGAGGAAGAGAGAGAGGAGAGAAAACACGTGTCCGGTTGTCCCTTTTAAGGTCAGGTAACCACTAACCACGCCCCCCAGGTGTGGCCACCTGGCTGGGCGATACAAGATGACATCATAAGTTGCTAGGTAACCCAGAAGCAGGTTGTTTCAGAATACTAACACATGGGGAGGACACTGGTGTTGAGAAACAGCGAAAAGGAAAGAGTATATTTTTGAGGAGTGTAGATGCCACCAAATGATAAGTAGGATGTTAGTGTTATCGGCTTGTTTTCCTTAATGAAGGACATTGAGCTTCAGTGATGGATAAGTTAGGGAGTTTAAAGAGAAATAAATGTCCTCGAGTTTACACATACACACATACCACACACACACATATATGATGTCCCTAGAACATGTAGCATATTGGATACCTGAGAATTAGTAGCTAAAATAAATTGAGTTGGATGGGACTGAATTGATGTGCAGTAATTCTTTTGACCTCAGAGTTATTCTCAATTCGTTGCCTGCAGGCATTGCTACTAAAATCTAACATTTAGCATATGGCTGAGTCTTCACATCGGTACCTGAATTGTGCCATTTAAGCCTCTCAGCTACTCCTTGAGGGCAGACACTGTATTGTTTCCATTCTGTAATTGAGGGAATTGGGGTCCACAAGAGGCTAAGTACTTTTTAGGAACATCTGAAATACCCAGATGGCAGTCCCCAAATGACCGACAGGCTTTGAGTCTGATGCAAATCACACGAGGGTCTTTATTACAAACCACCCAAGCAGTTGGGTGGCTGCCCTTTACAAGAACAAAGGGGCAAGTGACCCCCAACTCTGGGGGAACAGGGTTTTTAAGAGGGCAAAAACAAAAGTAGGGAAGTGTAAGTCTTGGCAGTACAGGATTGGGTGAAAGGGTCTCTAGGGGAGTTGACCTTTAAAATGATTGGTTTGTTTTCAGGTGCCAAAACTGCAAATGATCAGGTCTGGCTACCTGGGGGACACCTGACCCCAGGTACTGACTGCCCTGTTGTGCAGGTTAGGCTATAGCAAGGGGGAGGGAGAGTTAACACATTCCATGGGCTTTCTTAGGGGCTATGTGACCCTAGTCACACCCTGAGGTTAATCTGGGTAGGGGACTGCTGCTGGACCCCTGCTCTGAAAGGACTGAGATCTGGTGACTTTGCCCCAGTCCCAAGAATTAACTCCAAGTTTTGAACCTCTCACATCCTAGCCAGAAAGTTACAAAACTGAGTCAAGCTATTTTTTTTTTTGCCTGGTGCCTTTATTAATTTTTTTGTCATGATAACAAATTACGAGTTAGTGAATTTATGAAGAAGAGACATTTATTCCATTCACAATTCTGGAGATCCAGAGATATGGCTGGCACTGATACCTGCCTGGCTCTGAGGAAGACTCCATGGGTGTGTGTGGAAGAAAAATCACAAGGGGAAATAACTTATGAATGAAGAAACAGAGGTTTGAGAAGAGGAGCAGGTTCGGAATTTTTCTGCTCATCTTCTTAAGCAGTTACCAGGCTCCTGTAAGAAACACCTTAATTGCTTCAGAGAGTGTGGCCTCAGTTTACCTAAGGTCTAAGCCCCATATAACACTGTCATCCAGGGGCATGGCTCCCAACATAGGAGACTTGGGGGAGATAAAACATCTCAACACTAGCCACCCTTTTGCTAAAAGCCCTGCCATAATTCTTAATTTGTCAGAGCTGAACCAAAAGCCAGGCCTTCCCCCATCACAAGGTCACTTCTGGGTTGGGAAAATAATACCAAGGCTCAAAGTGGTTGTCTGCATACTGTCAACAGTAAGGCTTTATTGTTTTCTGAGATTAGTCTGTACTCACAGGCTTGGCAGGGAGGCAGCTGGGAGTAGGTTCAAGTTTCTCTTCTCTCCCTTTCTAGCTCTGTGGCCTGGGGCAAAAATACTTAATGTCCCTAAATCCTGTTTGCCCACCTTGTAAACTAGAGTCTTGTCTCCTGGTGGTTTCTTGAGGGTTACATATGCTGATTTCTGAAAAATGTTAAGCATGGCGCCATGGCTCCAGCAAGCAGTCACCAACAGGTAACTTGTGTTAGGACTATATTTCTGTCCTTGACAGTTATGTCTCTTCAGATGCTAGCTGGGCCCTGGCATAGAAACCCAGTAACTCAAGGTTACTAGACTCACCCTTGAACAATTGATGTACTGCAATCACAGTGATTACACGCCAG
Source organism: Pachyuromys duprasi (assembly GCA_028658305.1). Taxonomy (NCBI): domain Eukaryota; kingdom Metazoa; phylum Chordata; class Mammalia; order Rodentia; family Muridae; genus Pachyuromys; species Pachyuromys duprasi. The sequence continues at coordinate 45,535,976 of CM053761.1, forward strand.
GGGCAGTGGGGACGGGCTGGGAATCAGTGTGTAGCATCTCTTGGTGGCTAGAATGATTGGAGCGTGGATTACAGAGCTCTCGAAATCAAGCCTCCCTTGTCTCATCCACCAAGCTGATGAATGAAGTTCTCTCTCTCTCAGCCAAACCAGCTGCTTCCATCTTTGGGAGAAATTTGGCGCCTCCTTTTCTGGGATCATTGTATTCCCCTGTGACTCCACTCTAACCAATGACTTCACATTGGTCACTGAAAAAGAAAAATGGCCAATGCCATGGCCTATATCTAGTCCTCCTTACTTTGCCTGCCTCAATCCTTGTCCATCCTCTACGGTCAGTGTGAGTAGGGTAGGGTTCCCAAAAGAACCCCACATGTCAGGTGTGTCTAGGCTCTGTGCCCTTCACATGCCTAAATAGTCTGACTCATCTTCCACCCTTATGGGTCCTACACACTGCGGAGTCCTGCCTTCTTCCAGTTCTCACCAGACTGTACACTCTTGTCTTACTTGGTAGTAGCTTTCAAATACATCTGCCCTCCATATTGTATCTAGGGTTCATGGTACAGTAGAATGAATGGTGAATAAAACAGAAACCTCATGATCTGACCCTACATTTTACAGTGCTCCTGAAAGGATCAGGCTAGCTTTACAGGTTGCTTTATAAATTCTGTACCCCATGTTAAAGTAAATTCTCCTAGCACTTTTGCAGAAAGCAGAAAGAAGAGAAAACAAGACCCCACCCCCTTGCAAAGGAATGCGAAAGGTCTCCTCCCCACCTTGGAGGAGTGTCCAGATCCACAGTAGAGGAAAACGTTGCCTAGCAACCAGTCCAGAGGTCACAGCTCCCTCACCCACATTGGGGCAGAATCAGATGGACTTGGCGGCTAACATGAACCAATCATTTTAAAAGTCAACTACCCAATCCAGTGTTGCCAAGCCTGCAACCCCTGAGATTCCCGCTCTTCTTCCTTTAAAAACTTCAGCCTTCTGGCTCTCCTGGCTGTCCCTCACCGTTTTTGTGGGGGGCAGTCCCATCACGATGGATCAGATAAAATGACCTCTTGCTATTGCATCGAAGCTTGGTCTCCTGAGTTCTCTTCGCTCCCTAAGGAAGTTAGGATCCCCCTTAATTGGGCCTAACACTCTTAGTACTCACACAGTGATGCTAATGCTAAGGGAATCTGGTATTTTTTTTCCCAGTATTGAAAGTATTCTGGGATTTAAGGGACTCCAATAAGGCCAGTCAACTAAAATGACAGGGCTGGGACTTGGAATTTGAGGGAACACTTTAAGAGCTGTATGAATCTTCAGTTGTTGGTCATACTTTGAGAGAGTTAAGATGTGACGAGAAATCAGCCTCCAGTGACCACAAGTAAAGGGAATGTTTGGGGATTTGGGTTTTGGTACCTAGAAGAACAGTTTTTGAATCTTCATCTCCAATTAACATACTAAAAAAACACATTAGTATGCATTTGAAAGAAAACAATTTCAAATTTTCCTTTTTCTTCTATCTGCATTAGTATGATTGAGGGTGTGTGTGTGCTGGTGGAGAGAAAAAGTAGAATTTAAATTTCCTTGGGGATCCAATGCTGGTGAGGAGAAAAGCTGGGAGTTGGTGCTTCAGAGGAATCTGCTTCCTAGAAAGACATGCCACATATTTCTGGCAGCACAGCGGCGCATGTTGCAGGAGACACAGGACTGAGACAGTGGTGGGAAAATGGTGGACGGAACCATGCCTTGACCAGGACTGCTTAGTTATGCATGCCTTTTGCCTCTACTTAAATATAAACCCCTGAAGATGGCACTTGAGAGTGGTCAGATCCCTTTAGCTCAACGTAAGGACATCGAATGTGTCTCTTTTCTCTGCTTTTCACTGCTGTTAGTGTAACTGACAGGGGGCGAGGTGGCCAAGCCTCACCTGCTGGAGTAACTGGAACCGAAGCTTTTACCCTAGAAACTGGGATCTCATGGCTTCCTAGTCTCAAATCTCCTGCTCAAAAACTCGGGGCATTGGGCCAAGTGATGTGAGTGAGATGCTCAGGCCTGCTCCTCCTCTCACACATGACTGCACGACACTGACATGTATCGTGGGTATGTGTAAATGTTCCCACCCCAGGTCTGTCCCAAAAGCTGGAGTACATAAGGGCTGGGGAGACTTGCTCATGCGACTTCCGTGAAGCTTATACTTAGTGACATCCCATGCCTTCAAACTGCCTGAACGCTGAGAGTAGAAGGTTAAGAGGGAATTATTCCTACTGAGCTAGGCAAATACATATTTAATTGCTAACATTTCCTCCTACAAAAATGTCTGAATGGGGTGATTTTTAAAGGTTTGACCCTTGACAGTCCCCCTTTAATCATTCCTTTGATCAGAATTTCCCCAGAGGGACTCTGCCAGCTTCTCAGAACGTCTTCCTTAGCTCGTACCTGCCTCTGCACCGATAGAGCATGGCTGCCTGTTAGAAGCTCAGCTTTGGAGAGCATGTTTAAATTATTAAACTGTTCATTATCACTGGGCCAGACCGCCCTTCTCCAGCTCGCTGCATTCTCCTCCTCTAGGCTGGAGCTTCCTTGCTTTTCCGGCTCTCTGGTGAAAAGGTCATTCTGTTAGAGGAACACGTAAGCAACTTATATGCTTGTAAACCCCATGACTTGCATTGGCTCCACCCAGCGTGTCAGAGGCGAGCATTCAGTCTTGACAGAGGACGCCAGTGTGCCTAACAGTGCATTTCTACCCAAGTCTGCATTGTCTGTGTAGAAGGCTGTGACTTTTATCTTTCTCTGGAAACAAGAGTGCGTGCTTGTAGCTGCGTCTTACATTTCTTCGAAAAGTAAAGTAGGTGCCTTCTTGTCCGTGAATGACAAGCTTTACGTTTCAACAGTGTCATCATCTGCCTTATGTTTCGCCTGTGCAGCACATGGATCCAAGATACACCATGAATGAGTGAATGTGTGTAGAGCTAATAACAGGACGAATCACAAACTGTGTGTTTGTTGAAAAGTTCAGCAAAAGAATATCAGTACATGAAAGATTATGACAATACAAGATGAAACTTCTTATTTCTCCATTCTTCAGCCTGTTTCAATGAAGAATGCAAAATTGAAATGTTCTAGTGATTTTAAAGTTTAAGGAAACCTAGATATTGAGTTTATTTTTTTCTAACTAAGGACTCGTTGCAAAAGACCTTGGGTTCCCTCCTCAGTATTCCAACAAATGAACCAGAATAGCAGCAGTAACAAAGCTGATTATAGGGGGACATCTTCACATGATGTCATATTTATGTATGTGGTTCCCCACAGCCACCACCAGATTCAGCAGTGACAAACTTGGGTGGAAGAGGGAAGCCTCCTGTGATTATGTCAACGTGGCCCATCAGTTCTCTGGTCATCCTGGTCACTTGTCATTGTCATTCTTCCTCTCACTTCCCCCTTGCCACCATTGGCTTTCGCCTAATTGATCAGAAGGTGCAGAGTAACTATGACAGATTTGAAGCACGGCAGTGTAATGACTAGAGCCCTACTCTTATTTTTGTAGTTTATTTCCTTAATGATTGTTTTTGCTCTACTTCTTTTCCTCATCTTCCTCCTCCTCCTTCCCTCCTCCTCCTTTAGAAAGTTTCTCCAAACATTCAATCTTCAGTTCCTCCACCTCCCAAGGTGCTGGGATTATAGGTATGTACTACCAGCAGGCATGCACCACCAGGTCCATGTCTTTAATCTCCCTCTTCCTCCCACCCCACCTTTCTCTGGTATGTGGGTTGTTGTTTGTTTGGGGTTTTTTTGTGAGGTGGGAGGGTCACATGCACATGAGTGTGCAGATCACTTGAAGCACACATGTAGAAGCCAGAGCAGGGTCTTGGGTGTCTTCCCTTGTTCCCCGCCTACTGGCTTATGGCCGTGTCAATGGAAGATCACCTTTCTATGTGGTAGCTAGACAGTGAGCTCCTGGGATCTGCTTGCTTTCACCTCCCAATGCTATGGTTACAGACACTCAGCCATTACTGACTTTGTTTGTGGGTGCTGGGGATTTGAACTCAGGTCATTTTGCTTCTCCCCAAACCCCCTCCTTAATGATTTTCAATTGATAATGTTCTGGTGTGTAATCAATATAAAGCATTGTGTTAACTATCATCTAAAAGAATCTATAATTTTAGCCTTTAAGTTACAGATTTTCTAGGTCTGAGGTTTCATTTGGAATTTCTTGATATTTTTGTGTACATGTCTCAAATTCATTTTTAGAAGTAGGTGTAATTTAATAAGTGTACAACTTAAACAGGTATGTCCTCATTCTCCACCTGACCCTTCCTCTCAAGTCCCTCTAAGTCTAGTGAGGTATATAGCTTATTTTTCCATCCAGCTGTCCTCCCAATAAAAAGTTATTGGGTGGATTGTAAATGCTGGACACATACTAGATTCTAAGGATGATCCCAGGACTACCCATGCTTTCCCACATCGTCAACAGCAGGTGATACCAGTTCCATACCACGGAATTCATGATGGGAACATATGTCTTGATAATTGATCAAAAGAAAGAAATACTGGCCTGAGAATGTTCAGGAGGATTTACTAGGGGGTGAACCTGAGTTGCAATAGATGGCTGTTTAGAATTTGGATAAACAAGATAGAAGAAGAAATGCAAAAGCATTAGACAACAGAGTCCATAAAACAATGACAGCTGACTCCCAAGCCCTGTGCTAAGGAGGTGGATAAAAGTTCCAGAAGGACCTGTGTGTGCAGGGCCACGTGAGGTAGGATGGGTAATCCCATCAACAGGCTAGGCAAGCACGACAAAGAAATGCTGTATTCTTTAAAACTATGTGTATAATGTTGGTTCTCATTAATAAAAACAGAATGAGCAGCCACAGCCCAGTCTTTCTGTTCAGATATGTTTAAACACAGCAATAGTCAAACGTGAAATTGTTATTTTATTCATGCTGACTAGAATCTGGAACTTGAACCAATTGCATTATCTTCATACATTTTTCTACTACTGAAACAAAATGCTCTAGACTAGGTGCTTATAAAGACTAGGTGGGTCTGGGGGCTAGGAAGTGCAAGATCATAGTACTGGCATGTGTTTGCAATATATTGAACAGACTCATGGTGAAAACACATAAAGGCAAGCAGTCGTGCAACAAAGAGCAAGACATGAGGGGAGGAGCCACCCTGTTTTATAATAACATACTTTGTGGCAAACAATTCAGTCTCAAGAGCACTACTATATTTAGAAATAATTTTAAGGGCTCTACTTTCATTATCCAAACACTTACTGGACTTTCTTCCAGACAACTGCTGTCTTAAAGAATTAACCTCAGACAAAAGGACTGTAGAGGAAAGAGAAACCGAGGGTGGGGGTATCTCTGTGACAAGCTGGAGACCTAAGTCAGGATAGACTCCTAAGATGATGTGAGGTGTACTCAAGCAGAGACTCCTAGTAGCAGAGGCCATAGAGACTGAAGAGGACACACACTAACTAGACTAGTCTCCTCAGAGGGAGAGGAACACCAACCCACCCACAAAAACGTCAACCCAAAATGTACCCTGCCTACAAGATGTGCAGAGGCAAAGATAGAGCAGAGACTGAGGGAATGCCCAAACAACGCCTGGCTAAGTCACTGACCCACCATTTCAGAGAAAGCCAACCGCTGACACTATGAACGGTGGGTGCTCTGCTGAACTTGCAGACAGGAGCCTAACAGAGTTGTCATCTGAGAGGCTCTACCCAGCAGCACCTCAAAACATGCTGAGACTCACAGCCAAGCACCAGGTGATGCATAGGGCATCTTGTGGGAAAGTGAGAGGAAAGAGAAAAGGACCCGGAGGAGGCAGAAGCTCCACAAGAAGACCAACGGAGCCAACTAACCCGGGGCCCAGAGGGCCTTGCTGAGACTGAAGCATCAACCAAGGACCATTCAGAAACTGGACCTAGGTCCCCTACAAAGATGTAGCAGAAGGGCATCTTAGGCTTCATGTGGGTCCTCTAGTAAGTGAAGTGGGAACTGCATTGGACACGGACTCACTTGCCAGCTTTTTTACCACTCTCCCTTGTGGCAGGACTGCCTGGCCAGACCGCAGGGGAAGAGGACATGCCCAGTACTGATGAACCTTGATGAGCTGGGCTAGATGGGAAAAAGTGCCCCTGAGGAAAGTGGGATGGGGGAGAAAGGAGGGGCGAGACTGGGAAAGGAAGAGGGATGGGGGTTCAACAAGGATGTAGAGTGGATTTTAAAACTAAAAAAGAATAAAAAAGAATTAACCTCAGTATGAACCTTGGTGAGGTTAAACCATACTCAGACCAGAGCACATCAAACACAATTACACACAAAAAAAATAGAGTCTAAAACAGAAAACTCACAGAGGCTGAAAGAATTCATACTTGTGGATTGGGAATTGTCCTCCATCCGTTCATGTGTTTGGGCACATGGTGCCCAGTAGGTGGCACTGTTGGGAAGGCTATGGGACCTTTAGAAGGTGGAGCCTTGCAAGGAAGTGAGTTACTAGGTCAAGCCTTAATTAAAGCTTAATAGCCCACCTAGTTCCTATCTGCTCTCAGCTTCCTGACTACAGATACAATGTAACCAGCAGCCTCAGACCCTGCGGCGGGTGCCTTCCTCTGCATGGTGGGTTGAATCCCTTGAACTGTGAGCCAAAATAACCCCTTCCTTTCTGAAACTGCTGCTTGTCAGATACTTGGTCAAAGAAATAAGAAAATTGGCTAATACAACACTGGAAGATGCATGTTTGAAAGTTGTGATTCTAAACATTTTCTTTAGAGAGAGAGGGAGAGAAGGCACATGTGCACCAGTTATCAACTTTGGGTATCAGTCATCACTTTTCACCTAGTGTGAGACATAGTCTCTCTTCTGTTGTTCATTGCTGCATATGCTAGGCTAGCTGGGGCACGGATTCTTCTCTTTTCCATGACTCCCATCTCACCATAGGAGTGCTGGGACTACCTATGTATACTACTGCTCTTGCCTTTACAGGAACTCCAGAGATTCGAACTCACATCCTCAGGCTTGCACAATTAGTGTTTCACCTACGGAGCCATCTCCCTAGTCCTTTGCACTTTATCTTTTGAAAGGTTAAAATCTTAAGAGATCGAAACTTAAAAGATTATAAGTGATTTAACTTTTATGAGCAGTTTCACTAAATAGGCAATATTAAATTAATGCTAGTGTATGCCAAAGTGGAAAAGGAGCTTTGTTAAAGCTGTATTTTTCCTTCCAGAACCTTAACTTATTTTATTAATTGAGACAAGTTTTATGTTTTTCCCTTCACAGATGATAAGTGATGATGTTAAAAATAAACATGCTTAAAGAGATTGTCCTCAAAATTATCAACATGAAATATTTTCAGCCATTCCCAATTTTAATCAGAAAAACAATCTTAATTTTATTTCACTTAGTCTAAATTAGTACACTTGTCCCTTTATCCCTCATAACCATTTGGGACTCTCTCTCTCTCTTCTGGAGGGGATAGCAGAATTGATGTACTGTTATTCTGCAATTAATGAAGCAGACTACATTAAGAAATCATGCTTTCTCTGTGGAGTCCTAAAAAGAATAGAGATCTCATGAATATTACATGAAAAAAAGAGCAAATTCTTGGTGTCTCCCTTCAGTGGACTCTCTGGGCATGGCGATCCACAATGCAGGAGCTAAATAGATCATACTGACTAGTTTTGTAAGTAAAACCCAGCCTGTGTTTTCCACTGTAATGTTCTGACTCGCCACAGGCCCAAAGCAAACCGTCAGATCACCACAACCTGAGACCTCTGAAAGCATGAGTCTAAGCAAACCTTCCTTTCTTCTAAGACAGTCATCTTGGCTTTTTGTCATCGCGGTGGAAAGCTAACCTGCTGGCCTGAATCAGTCTCATTGTGTATCCCACATAATTTTAAAATTCCAGCACCATCCAGGCTTTAACATTCTTGCTTCACGGACTTAGCTACCAAACCCAAACTGGATGTACAAATCCAAGATACCATCATTTGACATCTTTCAACTGTGCTGTACACATCTAAACTAGAATTTAAGTGGCCTTATCTCTTCTGTACAATGAACAGTAATTCTACAATACGACCTACTACCTAATTCATTTGGATAATCTTCTGCTTGCTTCAGAAAAATCTGTTTGTAGATCATTTAAACCAGGAAAAAAACAAATTAGCCTGTTTTGTTGTTTGCTAAATCTCTGTATGCTGAGCAATCTCTTACTTCTTAGGAAGTTGAGTCAGTCATCTTATAGAATGTCTGACCTCATTAGGATTGGGGTTATTATTTACACCGTGCTCAAATCAACTTAGGGAGGAAAGGATGCTTTTGGCTTATACTTCTGTATCACTGTTCATAAACCAAAGGAAGTCGGGATAGGAACCCAAACAGGGTTGGGAGCTGGAGGCAGGAGCTGATGCAGAGGCCACAGAGGGGTGCTGCTTACTGGCTTGCTCCTCATGGCTTGCTCAGCATGTGTTCTCACATAGAGCCCAGGAATGACCCCACCCACAATGAGCTGGGCTATCCCACATCAGTCACTAATTGAGAAAATGCTCGACAGGCTTGCTGACAGCCCAACCTTATGAAGACATTTTCTCAACTGGAGTTCTTTTCTCAGATGACTCTAGCCTGCATCAAGTTGAAATTGGCCATCACAACGTTCTTACAGAAACAACATGGTTTTCTACATGTGATCATTTGTTTCATGTGGTCAGCTTTAACTTCTCTATAAACCTCCTATGGTTCCTATGCCTTACAAATGAACTCTCAAGATTTTATTATTTTCAAATTAAATTGATTTTTGCCAAAGTTACTTCATGTATAATCAGTGTACATCACAGGACATCAAATCCTTGTTGCTAAGGGTGGTAAAGTGAACTTATAAAATGATTTCTTAGCCCTCTGTGGATGAGGTGTGATTCAACTTTTCATCTAGTAGATTTGTCTATTAATGATCACTATTTGAAGGACTTATTTCATTTGGGGTTATTAAATAGTATATTATACTTCTACCACTTTTAATTTTATTGATTTCTTAATTATGGTAAAATACAGTTTTGATGTAAAATTTGCCTACTTAACTATTTTTGCAATATACAGTGTGGTTATGATGAATATGCTCATGTTTTACAACAAATATCCTTTCTTCAGTTCATCTTGCAAAACTTCATATCTCTTAGATAACAGTCCCCCACATATCCAGCCCCTTGAAACTACCATTTCTGTAAACTTGACAGCTCTAGGTGCCACACTTCTCTGAAACCTTTGTGGCTGGTTTATTTCAGGTAGGTTGATTGAGGTTCTATCTTTTGTAGCAGTTTTCTACAAGAAACATTCGATCCTACAGCAAAGCTCGTCTAAAGAGGAAATGAACAAGTCAAAATAGCTTCAGGAAGGCGCTGAAACTGACCAGAGTTGCTAAGCTCCTCCCTCTCCAAGAGTACATAATAGTAAAGATTTCTGAGACTCACTCTGAGACAAGCCAAGCTATAAAAAAAAGGATTCTTGAGACAGACATGGCTGTCTAGAAGGAGGAGAGAGAAGCACAAAATGTGAGCCATATGTGGAGTTTTTCAGTAATAGGAAGTTTGAGTTCCACTCTAGACCAGGGTTTTGTGTTGATGAGAACCGTCTCTGGATTCTACCTGATGGCCTTTCTTCTCCATCAAAAATGTCTACTGACCATGGCCGGCTGTCTCATGAGAGATAATATCACCTGATTTTCTTTCTCTGGGACAGTTTATGTGTTCAAGTTCCTAAATGTAGGCCCTTCTTCCAACCTCTCCATTCCATCCCTCCTTCCTTCATGATCCTTAGTCTGGTAGGCATGCATGTCTTCAGTGTATACAGGCACATTGCATCTCAAGAAACTACTAAGTCAGTATCTCACAGAACAGTGAGGCTTGGATGGGTTATATCACATGTTCACCCTAGGATCTACATTTGCCGTGACTTAAATAGTTCACAAGGGCAATGAGAACTGACGAGTTACATGAGAAGAATCAAGCACATCTCTGTCCCTCTGAAGTATGCATACGTGTCAGACAGTAACTGTCACTGCTAGGGAATCTTCTAGAAGTGGGGAAAGAAACAGAGTGCAAGTTTACACATGAAGTAAGACAATTTCAGACTCCAGAAAAGCCCTTCAGGATCCACAGTGATATATAGTGGAGAGAGAGAGTGGGGAAGGCTAGCTTACAGGCTCCTGAAAGAACAGTGAAATGACATTTGGGTTTAAAACTGGTGCTGTCACATGCTGCTAGTGACATAAAAATTGGTTCAGCCCTCTAGGAAAGTAACTTGTCAATATGTGTCAAGGGCTATATAACACACCCTTTTTAGCTAATCATTTAACAGCTACAGGACATCTCAGAAAATGTGGCTGTTAAACCAAAAGAAAAATAGAAAATGCCGTGTAAACTATCTCAATGCCACAAATGCTTTCAAATATTGGTTGTGAAGAACATTTAATATTTAAAGTTATAAAATATGTAGAATATTCAAGATACAATGTTAAAAGGTTGTCAGTTTTTCACTGGATTGTTGTGTGTCTGACCTGAGATGTAAGAAAAACTAAATTAAAAAAAATTAACAGAATGATAAGAATGGCATAAAAGGTGCCTTTTGTTAGGGATGATTTTTCCTTCTTTTGTTTTTCGTGTTTGCTGATTCATTTTTATGCATCTTGTTACAGGCTAGGTAACCCTTGTCTGAAATGCTAAGGACCAGAAGTGTTTCAGGTTTCAAAGCTTTTGGAACTGTGGAATTCGTTCATAGTTGAGACTCCTTAATTGATAAGTTCAAAGCAAAATACTCCTAAACTGTAAGAAATTTCAGATTTTGTGTTTCAGAATTTGGAAGGAGAGGTGCCCAAACTATAACCTAATGCCAAAACCTTCTGATCTCGCCATTTACCTGCTGAAAGATTCATTGGAATCTTTTTTCAACATCAGTAACAATGAATTGGTGAAGTTTTTTTTTAATATTTGCATAGTCAGCAGTTATTTTTATTTCGTACGAAGCACATGATGCGTTTCACAAACTGTCCAGCTGTGAAGGCCATTAGCATCTTTACCTTGAGTTCTGCAGCATGAAATTCTCCTTCCCCTGTCATGAAAGCACGACAGCCACGCTGCATGTTCAAAGGGATGGTCTGGGATGTAGCCTGCTCTAATTTCCAGGCTCTGGAAAGTTCCTCTGGAGAATGTTCTAACTTCTAAAATAAACCCTGGATAGTGTGGACACTGTCACTTTTTCCAACCGTGCAGTTCAAGTCAAGAAATGATATTTTGCATCCAAGCATTTCACAGATTCCTAGATGCTCGCATTCCGGAGCCTGCCTTATGAATCCGAGGCTTGAGCTTCACCCGAGAGATTGTTATAGAAATGTGGAAATGTGAGATTGCCAGCCCCACCCTCACCTACTAAGCCCTATACACTTGTTTAATGAGCTCTCCAGATGGTTGTTGTGCATCTTAAATCCGGAGAAACCCTGCTCTAGACTATGGTCCAACCTCTCCATCATTAGGATTGTCGGAGAGATGAGAATTTTCCACAGTTAGGAGGGTGTAATTCTTCATTGTCTTTGCTTTTTTTTTTTTTTTTTTTTTTTTTGCGGGCGGGGTGTGTGTGTGTGTGTGGAGCAGATAAAGAATAACAACCAGGCAGGTTGATTCTGAATTCAGTGTCCTGTTTGGTTTTTCTGGATCTGTCTGTAATTTAGGGGCAGTGTCCTAGACAGGAGGATAGATGGCATAGAGAAATGTTGTGCCCCCCAAAAATCACAAAGTCAATAAAGAAATGCACGGCACAGCTAAAGAACTCTTGAGAAATGAGTTAAAGCCAACCTAAATATGACGATCCAATTTTAGAACAATAGGAAAGTCTCCTGTCTCAGGGATGACAAAGAAGGTGACAGCTAGAAGCTATTTTCCTCAAACCTAGGAATTCTCAAACACCCTTTTTCTGTCTAGCACTCTATCAGTAATATAAATAAATATTCAAATGGCTAAGAGCAAACACCTCCATAACACTTGATGGCAAAATATTCACTCTGCCTTTTCCCCCAACCTCCACGACCTTGTTTCACGGAGGAATGCAACCATATTTATGGCTCTCGAGCAAACAGAAGGATAAAAAGACTCTGTGGGTATAAAACATTTCTTCCCAGGGGTTCGAACTGCTTTCTAGACATTATCTCATTAATTGCTGCTTTAAATCTTTCTCATTGATTTTCATATTTTTTGAAGCAACAAATTCACTGTTTGTTTTGCATATGAAGGAAAGAGTTCACATCAATTAGAAAGTAAGGCCTTAAATATCTTCTAAAACAGACATCATAATTTAACTGATGAGTTACAGGATGGATTTAAAAGGGGCTGAACAGTGTTATTTATTTATGAACCCATCCAAAAGTTCCAAAATATCTCAGAAGCACTGTACTAGGAATGTGAATATTTGAATATGAGCCTTTCCAGTATCAGTCAGAGAAAAGTAACTGAAGATTAGAGATGGGTAAGTCTCTCGATTGGAAAGAAACATAAAATTCTTATATATATTATTAGACATGCTGCAGGATCAATGATGCAGTGATAATAGTGACCTGTGGAGTTCACTGCCAAGGTCAAGGTCATCTCAAACCAGCTACAGTCACAGTGATGCTATTTAATAGCTTTCAATTCTTAGCAAGTCGCTAAACATCTTGGGGTGGGTGCTGAGTTTATCACTTATAACCACATTCCATCAGTTGATTTGAACATTAGACTAATTAGCTCACACCAAGCACTGATGCGCTCTGCACATGATAGATGTTACATATCAACTACAACTAGGATCTTCAAGTGCAGACAGAAAGGTTTTGTTTGTTTGTTTGTTTAAGTGTTAGGTTAAAATATGTAAATTGAAGAACCAATTGTATAGTGCGGATACTTTTATCCATTAAAACTATCCTTATGTGAATAAATGTAAAGACACAGTGAAGAATGATGAAACTTTCTTTGTGGTAACCTAAGGAGGGAGTAGAGAGGGTTAAGAATCATGGTACATGCCTTTAATCCCAGCACTCAGAAGGCAGAGGCAGGTGGATCTCTGTGAGTTCAAAGCCAGCCTAGTCTACAGAGTGAGTTCCAGGACAGCCAAAGCTATGTGCAGAGAAATGCAGTCTCGAAAAACCAAAAAGAAATAGGAGCCATGTGTGAAGGAAGCTTTTATTGTTTTTTTCCTGTATATTAATTTCTACACACATTTCAATTTTTGGAGTGATTATATATTCTTGTGCTTTACTTATAACTCAAAAGGAAAACAATATTTGTCTAATGTTGGGGGACAGAGAGATAGCTTAGATAATAGCCACCTTTCCTTCCAACTGAGAAACACAGACAGTGTATGCAAAGGGCTATGCTTGCCCAGTATGTACATGCTCCTGTTCATCTTTTCATCTTGTCCTTTTCTTCTTCAGAGGCACAGCACACATGACAAGCACTCCTCAGCTTGGTCACTGGCTAGTTCTGATGTTAGATCTAAGTTTGTTCTTCCTGTCTTATTTCAGTGACTGGTACTCATCAATGATGGGCAGAAAGCCTTTTCACTCCTCCAAGATAATGGTTCTAGAAGGAGGGATCAATATACTAATAGAAACTAGAAAAGATTCTTAGGCAGCAGAAATTGGCCAATTTTGAACAGCTGTTCTCTGGACATCTTACTGTTGTCATTCCACTGATGTCCATTGCAGGGAGTCCATAGTCAAGATGTGCAAAAATCATACAATACAATAAGAGTGAATGATAATCACAGTCAACATTCAAGGGCTCACCATTGCCATGTACAGAAAGAAACGGAAGTCTCTGTTGTTATCTCCGTGTTGTAGACTGAGATGAAGAGATGAAGGAATCATTGTACATCACACAGCCTGAGGACCTCCAATGTTAGAACTTACGTTTCTCTTTACTGGTACGCTGTGCTGATTTCCAACAGCACAGGATGTTTAATCTGGATACAAATGAGTTGAGGCAATGGTTTCCCATTGCAGAGCTTCACAATGAACACACAATGCTGTCAGACACTCGGCATTTTAATTTAACAGCCTCCTCAAATGAACAGGCAAGCATTAGTTAGTACCTTCGCTCTTTTTAGAAAGTTGGGATCAGAGAAGTAAATAGTAAAAGCAGGGCAAACACTCAGATCCATCTAGTTTTACCATTACTATCTGGCAGTATTTTGTTGACTATTAAGTTATATTCCTAGATAAAGAACATAGATACAAATTCAATTTGGGGGGGGGTCTTGGTTATTTGTTTGTTTATTTCTGATGATGCAGACATTAAAAATATTTTAGAACACTACGAGATATTTTAATGTCCAAATAGTATCTGTATTACAAAGGTTTGACCTATGGGAAAAAATATTAAGTAGGGAGAATAAAGAAAGCTGAAAACCACAATGAGTGTTTATCTCTCTCACACTATAAAACTACAATAAAAACTGAAAAGTAGTGAGTGTGGAGACTCTGTTATTATTGTACACTCTTGGCTTTTAGTGATACAGGGACTGTGGAAGACGATATGCTAGTCCCTGGAAAAATTAAGACAGAACCGCCATGCTAGCCAGTTCTTTCACTTCCACATATGAGTTAGTTTTACATCTATGACAAAATACCTGAGAAATCAACTTAAAGGAAGAAATCATTATTTGGCCCTGGGTTTCACAGCTCTCAGGCCATGGTTGGCCAGTTCTATTGCTTAGGAGCCTATAACAAGGCCAGAGCATGGTGGTAGGAGAGAACTGTCCACCTCATGATGCCCCAGAAGCAAAGTAAGTAGTAAGAAAGTCTCGGAACATGACATACTGAAAGGCAGATCGCCCCAGATATACCCCATCTCCTAATTTTAACTATCTGCCAATAAGGGCATCAAAATTGGGAAAAACATTATTGTCATTTCTCCTTTCCCTTTCTTGGTCTCCAGCATAAATAAATGATTCATTTCGAGAGGTGAAACCTATAGTTATCTGTGTGCATTGGGATGAATATTTAGAATGTAGTTAGGAATCATGTTGGCTTAGTAAAGGGGAGGTTGTAGACTCTCATCCAAAGCCTTTAACTTCACCAGCCCTGAATATTTAGCTAGGTTCCAGTGACTTCTGCCTTGTTGAGGGAGCCTTAAATCTAATTAGAAACCGGTTGGTTACTGCCAAGTTATGCATACCACTGTTGAGCCCTTAAGAACACCGTGCCATCCTGCTCAGTGTAGTCCGCACACCACTACGTAAGGACTATTGTTGCTTTCCTCCCTTGGAAGCTTGCACGGCACCTCCAAGTACTATGAGAGCTAGTCCTCAGGGAGGGAGTTTTAAGGTCAGATCCAGCTCACTTCCTCTAGATTTTATGTATGAAGTAAGTGGTGTCTTTGGCAATAATGACTTACCTTTAGCCTCTAAAACAGTGTTTCTTAACCTCTGAGTCATGACCCCTTTGAGGGTAAAACAGCTGGTTTCACAGGGATCATGTATCAGATATCCTGCATCTCAGATCTTTATATTATGATTCATAGCAGTAGCAAAGTTACAGTTATGAAGTAGCAATGAAAATAGTTTTGTGGTTGGGGTCACCACAACACGAGGAACTGTTTCAAAGGTCACAGCTTTAGGAAGGGTGAGAACTGCTGCTCTAGGAGAAGACCAAGAAATGGCCTATGTTGGGGGAATCTTGAAATGTTAATTCCTAATCAGCCCAATAATTGTGTCAGTGTTCTCACAATCCACTCACTTCTTAATAGTGCCCACCAGTTAGGGACCAAGCCTTAAACACATGAATATTTGGGGACATTTAATGTCCAAACCACAGCAGGATGATATCTAAAAAGAATTGAAACTTGCATCTTAAAAGAGGATTCGTACATACTTCTCTCCTCATAGTAGTGCTACTTATAGGTCACACAAATAGTAGCCACCCCAGAGGACACTGATGGGTGTATTAGTTACTTTCCTCATTGCTGAGATAAAAATGGAAGACAAAAGTAACTGATGGAAGTGCATATCTTGAGTTACAGTTTGAGGGGATATATAGTCCATTATGGGGTGGCGGGGAGGGAAAGGTGTGGTGGCAGGAACATGAAGTGGCTTGCCACACTGTGTTCACATTCAGGAAGGAGAGAAAATTACACGCTGTCTCAGTCTTCTTTCTCTTTTTATTCAGGCTGGGACGTTCATGCTGGCTCAGTTAGTCTGATCCTCTTCCGGGCAGGGTTAGCTTATCTAAGAGTATTCCGGGCCACGTAGGTATCTTCCAGGCAGCTTGGCTGAGAGTGACTCTCAGCAGACTTTACTGCTTCGATGCTCTTGGGAACATAGGACCTAGTTAATCTGGTCAATTTCAGGAACTTCCTGAAGCAATTTTGAGTTGTTTGCTTCTGTTTTACTGAGCTTCTATATAGGAAGAAACATTCCAGATCCCTTTAAAATGCCCTATTGGTTTACCTCCCTTTTCACACCCTATGTCTTAAGAAGTTTCCCCCCTCAAGATGAAAAGTTTTTCCCTCAGAGGAAACTGATATACAACACATGGGATGGTGGTCCGCTGATGTAGCGCATGTACTTTCCTTGTGTGTTTCTGAGAATTCTCCTTGGGCTTGGTGCTATCAGGTAATCCTAGAGATAAAGACAGTTTGACAACATCAACAGTATCTTTATTATAGCAAGCCTGCTAGCTTAGGAAGCATTTGAGTATAGAGAGAAGAAGGAAAGAAACATATTTATACAGGGACAGGGTGTCTAAAAGCCCACCTCATTTTGTATTAGGTGGTGGCCTTTCTGGTTCCCTTTGGTTACCTGTGTCAGACATCCTGGAACTGGAAGCTCCCAAAAGTAGGTGAAAGCTAAGGCTACCTGGGAAATGTCTTGTTCCAAGTTGGGAGTTGGTCTGGTGCGGAATATTCAGGTGCTGATTTCTGTGTTCCAAGCTCTGGTTACAGTTCAGACACGGGCATTATCATTTCCATGAAGAATCTCCTGTATTGCTGTTGTGAAAACATTGCTCCCCAATGATTTCTGATTGTTTAATAGTGCTGAGAGCCAGTGACTGTGCAGAGAAGACAGGGAGACTAGACTTCCATTCTCAGTTTGGGGGCCTCAGGGTAGGGACCACAAACAAAAGAATAAAAAGGAAG
This sequence comes from Pachyuromys duprasi, assembly GCA_028658305.1. Taxonomy (NCBI): domain Eukaryota; kingdom Metazoa; phylum Chordata; class Mammalia; order Rodentia; family Muridae; genus Pachyuromys; species Pachyuromys duprasi. Next base: position 45,553,128 of record CM053761.1, read on the forward strand.
AAGAGTTAGACACAGGACATGGCCATGAGGACTGGCCTAATGGAGTAGAAGCATCCCAGGCAAGACCAATATGGCAAGTAATTCGAGGTATGTGGCTAGGAAGTAGCCAGACTAACATAGACGAATATCTGCCCAGCAGTAATGCCTTAAAGCATATTAAATAAATCTATCCAATCTGTCTCATTATTTGGGAACTAGAGCAGGTGACTAGAAAAGACCCCCCCACCCCAGCTTATAGAAACTGAAGCATATCTTTTCAGCTTCCATTTTTCTTCATCACTCAAAATAGCACTCCTACTAAGGAGCTAGTTCTCCCAATGACCCTCACCTCTGTGCCTTTGTTCCATGATCTGGCCTGAGTGACCCTTATCCAACACACCTCTTGAGACCATGGAGATGGCTCCATCAGTAAGCATTTGACTTTATTGAGGTTGAACCCCCAGAACTCATGGAGGTGAACACCTGTAATCCTAGTTCTAGGAAGCTGGAGACAAGCGGATCTCTGGGACTCACTGGCAGCTAGCCTAGTTGAAGTGGTGAGTGCTAGGCCAGTGAGCAACCCTGCCTGAAAAATTAAGGCAGAGAATAATTGGGGATGATACTCAAGGCTGACCAATAGTTGCTTCCTCGTGCACAATCACACATGCGATACACTCACACATGTACAACATCAGCGTCCACGCATACGCTGACAAAATGAAGCAGGCACCGTTCAACCCTGGCTCTACAGAGTCCTCGGTGTGCTGCAGTTGGTGTGCCTTCCCTGTCATCACTGTGCTCAAGTGCATTCTAGTTGTCTGAGGAGAGATGTTTCTTGTTACCTCCCCAGTCAGCCTCCTGAGGTGGGCTTCACCAGTCTGTCTACAGGCAGGGCTGCCTGCCCCAGGTTAGAGTGGGGGGAAATGGCACTTTGATGCATGCTTGCCGTAGTTTATTGATCCTATTAACACTAACTCTCGGGAAAATCAATGCTTCAGACTTGCAGGAGATATATAAATAAAGTGATAAAAATAAATCAAGGTCAATTGTTTCCTGATGGAAAAATTGAGAGGCAAATTATGACAGTCTGTGATGAAGAGCAGGGGGATATTTTAAAGCTCCTGAGGATTTAGGAATGAGTATCAGGGCTCTGTCTGACCATTCAATGGTGCTGCTATTTAGCCTGCTTGAAGGACATTCTTATCACAAGTCTCTGGCTGGTGTTGAGGCTTAGCCATCATGCTTTGCTCTAACTGGAACCAACATTGCTCAGTTTTCCTATCCATTATACCTTATTGAATAACTAAGACTGTATGCCAAGTCACGTGCTGACAAAAGAAAATACTGCTAACCATCGTGTGCTTGTTTCTTTCCAATGGCTGTGACAAAACACTATGACCAAAGCTTCTTATTAAAGAAAGCATTTAATTTGGGGCTCGTGGTACCAGACGGTTGGAATCCATGACCATTATGCATGGTCATAGGACCATGGCAGAAGGGAGGCAAGCATGAGGTGGGAGTAGCAGCTGGGAGCTTACATCTTGATCCACAGGCACAGGCACAGGCACAGACAGGAGGAGATAAGAGATAGGTACGGGCTTTCGAAAACTTAAAGTCTTAACCCTCATAACACACCTCCTCCAACAAAGCTACATCTCATAAACTTTCCCAAATAGTTCCACCAATTAGAGACCAAGTATTCAAACATGTGAGCCCATGGGGGCCATTCTCATTTACCATACACTATAAGGATAATAATACCAAACTATTACTGCAAGGTCTGCATGCCAATTCACTTATGAAGGGATGTTTTGTTGTTGTTGCTTTTGTTTTTTGTGAATACCTGTACTGTTGTGGGTAATGCTAATTTGTGGTAATGGTTGCAGTACACTGGCCACCAAGACAGACGTATTCTCTGACTTCATAGAACCTACCGGTTGCGTGAGTTTACAGGCAGCAAGCAGTCAAGTGTAATATGATGTCAAAAATGATTAATGTAGTGAAAAGAATATGGCAGAGAAAGAGGCTAGCCAGCGACCATTGTGCAAGACTAGAGGGAGGTCAGGGAGAGTTTCTGTTAGTTGACATCCGAGCAGAGACCCATGTCAGAGGCAGGAAAGAACCGTCATACATTACAAAATATATGCCCGGTGCTGTGCTCACATGGCCGGCTAGAGAAAGCCTGGGGAATTCTGAGCTCTGGAGACAGGACTCTGGTCCTGAACTTTGGAACAGTTCTGTGACTCTGGGAGGCCCAGAATGCATTCTGTGTTCTGAGTGCTCCAGAGAAAGGAAACAAGATGATCTGGAGACTTGAGTAAAGAAAAAGTTTCAAACAGTGAAAACTAAAGCAAGGGAAGCTCTCAGAAGATGCTAGTTCCCTTCCACAATGCCAGGAGTGCTGAGGGATAGCGTGGTGGATTTTCAAGGTAGCATATGTCCAGAGAGGGACTGCCATTTGTATATATTCAATCAGTCAGAATGTGAGTGAGCACCTTCTGTGTGCTAAACACATCCGGGAGACCTGGGTAGACAAGGCAAGCATTGTATCTGGCCTTGTGCCATTTGTTTCTAGAATGCAGACAGTGAAGCAGGACTGTAAGGGTGCAAGTCCCGAGTTCTTCCACTCTGTAGCTATTTCAGAATGACAGAGTACTTATATCTTCATCTCTCATGAGTAATATAGGATAATGTGGATAAATTTGGGTCCCGGTTGTTCAGTGAGTTTCTAGAAATGTCTAGAATAGGGTCTTACACATGACAAATATCAGGAAAGTATTTCAAGATTGAAATTAAACATGATGCCATGTGGGGTGTGGTTATAGAAAACGCAGGCTAACCTCCTGGCTTCGGCCCGATGCCTTGAGATGCACTCCAACATTGTCCTTTTTAACTATCTCACAGTTCACTTCATAGATGAGACTGAAATGAGGCAGCATCAAACACTTGCCCAATAGCACTCACTCTTCTCATGTTCCCTTAGTAGTCCTGAATGAAGACACTGGAGATGAGCAAGATGACATCCCCTCCAAGGAGGCTTTGAAATAGAAAGAGACACTAGTGGGCTGAACAACTGATCTCAAATCTCAGCAGCCACAAATCAAATCACTGCATTTCCCACCAAAGCACCGGTGTTGTGCTGTTTCTAGAATCAAATTCAGCAAGCATTGTTAAACGCTCCCCTACTTGAACAAACCAACAAAAATCAGGAATCTCCCTAGTAAACTCCGTAGGATGGCAACACATATGGTTCTCTCCAGGGCACTCCAGGGATCTCCTCTAAATGTGAGAACTGTAGAGAAACTGTTCTTCAAGCACACTTTTCACTTGAAATCAGCTAGATTTACAGGGAGAGTTGTGAGGGGGTAGAGTAGCTCCCATACGCCATTCACCATTTCCTTTACGATGGAAGCATCTTACATAGCCAAGGTACATTTATCAGAAGTGTACCTTAACACTGGTGTCCTTCTATTAACTGACTCCAGGCTTTACTCAGACTCTATCAGCCTTTTCACTGGTGCTTTTTATCCGGATGTACCACTGGATTCCAAAGCGAGTTTAGGGAATCCCCTTGGAGGAACCTTGGTCTCCTCTTATCTGCCCATCTTGAATTCTGTTCCTACAATACAAATACATACCTGTCATTTAATCAATCCCTGCCTAAGGCACAGCTGAGCTTTGAATAACACTCTCCTTATAAAGATGTGTTTACTAGAACAAATAAAGATTGATCCTATAAATAATGCCAAGATTTTCTAATAACTGTCAAAGAGCCAAAATTTCAATGGAAATAGTGGCCAAGATACCCTCCTTTTTGATTCGTTGAGCTTTTATTACAGAGACAAAATTTAGTTGCAATGTGTCGATTTGTGGCTTCCCGAGACAGAGTTAACTTTTTTAAAAAAGTTTAACTTGTGTGTGTGTGTGTGTGTGTGTGTGTAAGTACATAAGTGCTGTACCCATGGAATCCAGAAGAGGACATCAGAACCTCTGAAGCTGGATTTACAGGTGTTTGTGAGCCACCCTATGTGGGTGCTCTGAACTGGACTCAAGCCCTCTGAAGGAGCGGTAAGTGCTCTAAACCACTGAGCCGTCTCTCTAGCCTGCTAGCTTTTGTTTTTAACACACACCCCTTGAAATCATCCCATCCTTTCAGTGTGTGTGTGTGTGTGTGTGTGTGTGTGTGTGCACATACATATACTTTTCTCAAAACAAGGAGTTTCTCCGATGAGGATGAAGTAGTACTAACTAGAGAGAACACATGAAAGAACTCTTTGAGTTTCACATCCATTTTTTAAACGTGATTTTGTCTGCAGCGTTAGCTGAGCTGGATTCATAATATGAGTGTCTTATCTTGCACTGGCCTCTCAGTCTGTTTTAAACCAGAAGTCTTGGCTGACCTTGAGGCACCAGAAATATTGCACTCACATGGGTGAATGGTCTGGGTGTAGCTCTCCTGTGTATTAGGCAAGCATGGGTTTGTCTCTTCACCAAAATGCCATTCCTTTTTAAACTCTTGTGGATTAGTGTCAACAAAATTAATTATGACCAGTAGGAGAAAAGGCAAAGCAGAAAGCAGCTTGTGTTCATACTGAAGCTCCTGGGTGTTTTTTGTTTTTGTTTTGTTTTGTTTTGTTTTTTTTTTGCAGTAGAATGCACAGTGGGGGGCAGGTGCCATTTGGTTATTCCCACAGTCTTTCCCTGACTCGGTCATTTATATATATATATATATATATATATATATATATATATATATATATATAACACTAGTAGGGCACCTGCTTTTTAAGAAAATTTTTTAAACAGAATCTCACATATCCTAGACTGGCCTTGAACTCACTCAGTAGCAGAGGATGACCTTGGGCTTCCAATTCTCCTGTTATCAACTCTGAGTGCTAGGAAACACAGGCATGGACTTTGACCCCTGCTTTAGACAGGGCTGGGGATCGAACTCAGTGTTTAATGAGTCCTGGGAAAGTGTTCCACCAACTGAGCTACAGCCCCAGCCTTTGTAATGTGTCTATCCGGTCACAGTTTATTCCTGTGACTTGGGCTGTTCTTTACAATGGGGACTCGGTGGGGTTCTTACCTGAATTAGTAAAGGTCCTTTGGGAAGACTTATTTTAACGTTTGAAAAATCAAAAATACAGATGAGAAACCATTGGAGTTTGGCATCATTCCTCACACCACTGCAGCTGCATCATCTTATATCTGCCTGCTGGGAATTTCCCGTTGGTGGTATGGAACATCCTCTGTGCCTGCAGCGCACGGTGGGCGCGCAACAGCGGAGATGCCACCTTCTCGGGGCTTGTCTCTCCATCATCGGCTCCTGGGTTCCGGTTGTGCATCTCACTTCTTCATTCACAGAGGTTTCCTGCCTCTCCAACTTCATCCCCACACCCTCAGAATAGCTCTCGCTTTTCCTTCTTCCTCTCTGTGAGATGTTGTTTTCATCCTTCCGGGGTGGCTTCAAGAATGCTCTCTCGTTTTCTACCCTTTATCTGCCCTTGGGTAGTGTTTGTGGCATAAACTGCATGTTCTCAGTTTGGGAGGGTAGTATCATTCTTGAGTAATAACCGCAACAACAAAAATGTGAGGCATGGCATAGTCTTTATACACACGCACATAGAACATAGACTATAGTATGTCTAGCTTGTATGGGGGAAGTAGTTGGGAAACTGTCCCCAAATGCTTCTGAGGGGTACAGTCCTACATAAGCTTGAGAGGAAGTAAAATAGACCAGTCAGTGGGTATTCACTTTTTTCTAGCAGCAGGGCTCATGGGTCCAGCTGCTGTGTCTTCTTAGTGTCCTCAGAAAAATCCAACAAGAGAAGTAGACAGGGCACAGGCATGGAAGGCCATGCTGTGGGAAACAGCTGATGCCTCGGCCCATCCATGGTCATGGAAGAATGTCATCGATGTCACCATGTCCAGGCTGTCTGCCCTTTCATATGTCCTGATTCATAAAGCCACCAGTACGTGTTATTGTGCATAAAGATTGTAGGTATCCAAGCTTTACATGTCTATGTGCCCAGAAGTATGAGGTAAAGCAGAAAATAGAGATGGTGTCTGGGACCTTTGTGCCACAGTGACCACAATATTCGATGGACAAAGCTTGAAGGGGAGAAAGAGTTGTTTTGGCTTCTGGCTTTCTGTCCATTGTAGAGCATGGAGGAGCAGCTCGGTTCATGGCCACAATCTGTGACAGTGACTACTCACATGAGAGCAGGCCAGCAAGCAGAGACAGTGTAGAGGAAACCACAGGCCAGTTATTACCTGCAGCAGCCCATCCCTAGTCACTACTTCTATCTGCCAGCTCTCCCTTGCTAAAGGTTCCGAGGGCTCCCAAACAGTGCCGCCAACTGCTTAACAAGAATTCAGAGCAGAAGCCTATGGCGGAATTTCAGATTCCAATCAAAACAGAGATGGCTCATAGCCATTGTGGGAGTGCTTGAAGGGATAATAGGAAATGAGAGAAAAAAGTGCCACTCTAATGTCAAACAAGAAGGAACAAGTTTGGCCAAGAAAACAAACTTCCAACCTCTCTAATCTGTATGAGTCACTCTCATAAAACAACAACAAGAGCAAAACTCAGCCACTCTTAAAGTAAGGGTTGTCCACGTTGCAGACCTTAGATAAAGTTGCTGGTGGTGAGGGTGTAGGTCTGTTTGCTTTCTTCCCCAAAACATCAGCTGTACCTGTCCCTTCCTTCTCATTCTGCCTCTGACTGGAATAAAAAAAAAAATGGTATTATTATTTGGTCGCCACTGCAGTCATGAGGCAGCAAACACAGGACAAAACCCTGTTTGTAATGGGTAGCAGAAGGAGAAGGAAGACATTGGGTTCCTGACAGCATAGTTGTCAGGCAAACCAGGGCCAAGGTTACCCTGTTGTTTCTTGTACTAAGTTCCAGGCCTTCTGCCACCATTATTTGAGTTTGGTTTTTTTTCTAGAGAGAAATGCATGCCCAACTGAGGTAGGAAACAATGTCAGCTGACATTCATACAGTTTTCTATTCTGCCCTCTAAATCTGAGTGAATTCTAAATAAATTTTAATCCTCCAGGTGAACTTACATCTTCAGGCCTCTGCAACCTTAGCTCCCTAATATCCGTTGGTAAGATTGTTTGTTATTACTGTGTTTTAGACTGCAAAGAGGATCCAAATCTCCAGGATCCTGGAAGGCCAAAAATATACAAAGAATTTTCTGATCATCCATTTCACTCTTTACTCACTTCATCCTGCTCAGCATATGTGAAAGTTAAACATCCTCCAATCTCTAAGGCAACAGTTTGGCCATCCCTGTTTAAGCCTAGAAAGAAGACCAATGCCCTCTCACCACCTCCCCTGATTCTGTCCTCACTTCTCAACCAAACACAACCCAAAGGCAGCTCAGCATAGTGCACCACACATGTTTACAGTACCGTACAGCAGACAGACTCCCACAAATTTCAGTTCAATCCCTGGCTAGCCAAGAGGTTTCACCTTTGCATAATCAAGAGTTCCCTAGAGCTAGTGTTGCTCAGTGGTGAGCACTTGCGCAACATGTGTTCAAATAGAAGTCTCTCTGAGGGGATATATGTGTGTCTGTGTGTGTATGAGACCATTAACAAAAACAACAAACCCTGCTGGTCAATTTTTGCCCCTACTTGTGTAGAGGAATAAGTCAGCCATTGAGACTTAGCATCGTTTATGATCTTCTATAAAAATAATCTCTCTGTGTGTGTTGCGTATGTGTGTGACCATGTATGTGCTACAGCATGCGTGTCACAGCCAAAAGACAACTTTGGTGCCCAGCCTTACCTTCCACCTTATCTAAGGCTGCATTTCTTGTTGTTTGCTGCGCAGACTCCAGCCTAGAGCTCCCGGATTCTTCTCTTTGTTCCCCCATAGTCCCATGGCATGCATTAGGATCATTGGTGTGTGCTACAGGGTCTGGATTTTCTGAGGTTCTGAGGATCCTAACTCAGGTTATCAGCAAACACTTTACCCATTAACCCACCCCTCCAGCCCTTTTGATGTTTTTTAATGCATATTTTAAAAAATCCAGTCTTTATTATGTATTTATTATGTGATGTGTTTGATTGAGTCAAAGGTGTGTAAATTGACAACATTTTAGAAAATTCTGTGTGTGTGTGTCATAAGAAACTGACAAACTAAAGAGAAAAAGAAAACTTAAGTATATGGGTGAAAAAATTTTCAGGTTTTGACATTTATGACTAGAAGTATGTATATAAAAGGACTGTAGTCCTGTAATCATGTTTTTATTTGTTATTAACATATCTGTCATTAAGTGTTGTGACATCCTGCTTTGAGATAATGTCAAGAGGCTTTATTATACAGAAACATGAGTTCTATAAAAGGTCTCACCTATTAATAGACCTCAGTGTTTTTATTTTCAACACAGATATTGCTACATGAAATATTTCTATAAATTAACCATTAAGCATGACTTAGAGTCATTTTAAATAATTTTTTAGCTTTATAACTTATTGAAATGTGGAATTAACAAGGATAAATTTTATCTTCAACTCACATATCAATAACATATTACTTTGTCTGAGGTCGCATCCCTTTGCTGAAGCCATCAATCTGCTTTCTTCCAGATACCAATATGCCTGTGTTCTGGTGGTTCTGAACTTTCAGGGTAAAACTTCAGGTAAAACCAGTCCAATAAGCCTAAGTTATTTTTTAATTCCAAGAACACCATGGTTCTTACTACCAGGTGACCATACACTAGGCTCAGTGCTCAGATAACCATATGCTAGACAATGAAACCCTGTCTCAAAAAAAAAAAATTAAACAAATAAACTAGGGAGAAGTACTAATTAAAATTCAGGAGGAAAGACCGTCAGTCTGTGCTGACACACCTGTTTTCCTCGGACATTTCTCTATAAAATTGAAGCTATGGTATCTTAAAAGTGTTTTACATTCATCAGTAAAAATCCTTTGCTCATGGTGACAGATTTTATAAAGATGTTTTCACGCAGGTGTGTGGTATCCTTTGACCACATTGATTTATGCGTTCCCTCTCCCCCCTGTTCCCTTCACTAGTCACATTTCTTTCCCCAGACAGTCTCACGCTCTCAAGTTTACCAACCCTGCCTTCCTTGTGCCTATATGTTCTTTTTCCACTCAACTGTTGATGAGCACCAAACCGACTCCAAACTTGGTTATTGTCAATAATGTTTTGTGTGTATGTATGTGTGCGTGTGTATCAATGTAATACATTGACTTAGAGTCCTTTGTGTATGTTCCCAAGAGCAATACGGTTGCATCATATAGTAGTTTTACTTTTAGTTTTTGGAGGAACTCCCATATTGGCTAGTTTGCATTACAGCTAGCCACATGCAAGGTTCTCTTTCAATTTTTTTGTTGTTGTTGTTCTTGCTGATAGCCATTGTATCTAGAATTAGTTAAACATAAATGTAGCTTCATTAGCATTTCCATGATAATTAATATTGAACATTCTCCATGCTTATTGACCATTAATATTTCATCTTTTGACAACAATTTCTCGATTAGCTCATTGATTGAATTATTTTTTTGGAAATTGGGTTTATTTTTTAAATTTTGATTTGCTAACTGTGTGCATGCAAGCATACATCTGTTCATATATCTGCATGCATGAGTTTTTGTGCATGTGTAAGTGTTAATGTGTGTATATAAGCATGTTTATCACAGTGAGCATGTCTGAGAACAGCTCTCAGAAATCAGTTTTCCCCTTTCATCATGTGGGTTTTGTAGACTGAACTCAAGTTACCCAGCTTGGTGAGAGGTACCTTTACACACTGAGCCATATTGTCAGCCTTGGTGTTTAGTTTTTTAAGTTCTTTATGTATTCCAGATAGTAATCCTCTCTCCAATATATAGCTAGTAAAGATTGTCTCCAGTTCTGTAGGCTGTCTCTTTACTCATTTGTTCCTTGCTGTACAGAAGATTTTTTTGTTTCCTGCAGTCTCAATTGTCAGCTCTTGGTTTTATTTTCTGAGTCACTAGCGTCCTTTCCAGAGAGCTGTAGCCAGTGCTATACCTTGAAATGTTTTGTCTATGTTTTTCTCAGATGTTTCAGGCCTTCCATTAAGGTCTTAGATCCAACTGGAGCTGAATTTTGTACAGAGTGGGAAATAAGTTTTTTTATTTTTATTTTTTTTTTTTGGTTATGGGTATCCAATTTCTCTCACACCATTCATTGACACCAGCTTTGTGGGTAGCTGTGTGGGTTTTCTTCTCAGATCTCTACTCCATTCTACTGATACGCTTGTCTATGTTAGTGCCATTACCATGCTTTCTCCATCACTGGGGTTCTGAGGTATAATTTGAAATCAGGTGTTAGGGGCTCTTCTGCATTGTTCTTTTTGTTCAGGGTTGCTTTAGCTATTGAAGATCTTTTATTGCTTCCATCTGAATGTTAGGATTTTTTTTTCTTAGTTCTGTGAAGGATGTCATTGGAGTTTTGGTGTTATTCACCTTGGATCTGTAGACTGCTTTCAATGATATAACAATTTACACCGCATTAGTGCTGCCAGTCCATAAGCATGGGATGTCTTTTTCCATTTCGGTGCTCTATTGTGGAGGTGCTTTTCCTCCTTGGTTAGGATTATTCTTTTTTTTTTAATTAATTAATTTATTTTTGAATCAATCACAGGTTAGGTACTTAGGATTATTCTTTTGAAGCTGTTGGGAATATGATTCCTTGATATGATTCTGTTTTGTTCATTATTGTTAACATAGGAGCATAGGACTTTCTCTTTTGTTTTTATCCTGCTACTTTGTTGAAAGCTTTCATCAGTTCTAGGAGGTTTATGGTGGAATCTTTACAGCCTCCTACATATAGGACCATATCAACTGCAAATATGGAAAATTTCCTTTCCTAGTTATATCCTTTGTATTTCTCTCTTTTACTATTCTAGCTGTGGCCTTAAATACTATATTGAATAAGAGGAGAGAGGCTGGGCACCCATGTCCTCATCTTGATTTTACAAGAAACCCTCTCAATCTTTCCTCATTTAATATAGTGTTGGCTGTATACTTGTCTTATATACCCTTTACTATTGCACTGTACTCCCTAAGTTTCTTCAAGACTTTCCTCATGAAAGGATATTAGGGTTTGTCAGATAACCTTTCTGTATCCATTGAGATAATCATGTGATCTCAGTCCTTGAGTCTACTCATGTAATGTTTTATATTTATTGATATGTGTATGTTGAACTACTCATGGACAGTGTGATCATGATTAGTAATAATTTGGGTGTATTATTTAATTAAGCTTATGAATGAATATTTTTCTAAAACTTTTTGCATCCACATTCCTCAAAGAAATTGGCTTAAAATTTTCACTTTTTGTTTCTTTATGTGGTGTTGGTATCAGAGTAATGTTGGCTTTGTAAACTGAGTTTGGTAACACTCCCTCCTTTCTGTTTGTGGAATAATTTGAAGTGTGCTGGGGTTGGCCCTTTAAGGGTTTGGTAGAGCTCAGTATGAATTCTCTGGGCCTGGGCTTGTTTTTAGTTTCAATGTCTCTTTTGACTGCGTCACTGCCATCCTTTGTTAGGCTGGGACCAGGACAAAGACCAGCATGGCACAGACCAGGAAGACCCATGCTCCCTGCTCTGAGGTTTTGGCCTGTCTGATTATTATTATTATTATTATTATTATTATTATTATTTTTTACTGAAACAGTCCCTGTTTCCCTCACTAGGGTCTTCAGTCCGACACCGAACTATCATGGGCACCACTGTCTGATTATTAACATAGCCATTTGTATATATACATTTTCCTTTTAAAATTGCTTTCATTGGAGTGCACACAGTCAGGAGAGTTGTGTTTTCATTATTTTTATTTTAAGAATTTTTAATTTCCTGTTTCATTTCTTTGATGACCCATCACAATCAATTGTATCTTGTCAGTTCTTGTTAGTTTACATGTTTTCTTAGCTTCTTTTCCTATTAACTTCTACTTTTATTACATTGTGATCAAACATACAAGATACAGTGTTCCTTTATTTATTATAATTTATTATCTTGTTTCCTATTCCAAAATGTGCTCTATTTTAGAAAATAGTCTAGGGACTTGGACTGCTGAGAAGAAAGTATTTTCTACAGTGACTGCATAGAATAGTCTGTAGGTATCTGACCTATCTAACATCTATGATTTTGTTGTTCTTCAGTTTTGGCCTGGATAACATGTCTGTTGACTTGAATGGGATATTGGTGTCACACTATTGTGTTAAGATCCACCTGGGTCTTTACATCCAGCAGTGTTTGTTTAATGGAATTGTATGCACCAACATCCAGTGTGTGAGCATTTAGAACTGTTATATCTGCTTGGTGTATTCGTTCCCTTAGTCAATATGAAGTGATCTTTATCTCACCAAATTTGGGGTTCACGTGTAGTTTTCCCAATCTCATTGTCCAAAGCGCTGATGTTGCAACACCCATACTCGCTCGTGTTCACCTTTGCAGCTGAATATAGATGTCTTAAGGGATGGAACAGCCTTGGTGCAGTCTGCAGTCTTAGCATGAGCACGTGCAGCCACTGAGTTTCAGTTCCACTCAGCTCCCATGAGGTGCGGCACCGGTGAGGTGCCCCATGACTGTCCAGGTCTTATGGTCCCAGAGAGTGGATGGGGAATTTTGAAGACATGGTTGTAGGGTTTCCTACAGAGTAATTCGATTTCACAAGCATCCAGGACAATAGGCAGTGAGGCCATTGCTGGGCTTTCATGAACCTTAAGGCTCTGTCATCCAAAAGTTTAGTTTGTGTCATTCCTTCTCTCTCTTGTCTGGTACAGAGTGGAGTTGAGGGGGTTCCCCTACTTTTCTCAGAATTTTTTCAGAACTGTAGGCCAGAGTTGTTTGTTGCTGTTTTGTTTTGTGTTGTTGTTGTCGTTATTGAACTAATGGTTTAAGATTTTGTATTTTAGTGGCGGTTTGAATAAAAATGGCCTCCATAGGTTCATGAATTTGAATGCTTGGTCATCAGGGAATGGCGCTAATTTACAGGGATTAGGAGGTGTGGCCTTTAAAGGGATTAGCAGGGGTGGCCTTGGTGAAAGAGTGTGTCACTCAGGGGTAGACTTAGGGGTTTCAAATGCTCAAGTCAAGACAAGTATCACTTTCTCTCCATGCTGCCTGCTGATCCAAATGTAGAACACTAGGCTCTTTCCCCAGCAGCAGGTCAGCCTGCCTGCAAGCATGCTCCCTGCAGCCATGCCTCCTGCCATGATGATAATGGACTAGACCTCTGTACCGATAAGCCAGACCCAGTTAAATGCTTTTCCTTGTAAGAGTTAGTGTAATCGTGGTGTCTTTTTGCAGCAATAAAACCCTAAGACATTATCTCATCTCTCTTCCTTGCCTTTCCACCCTTCTTCCCCTTTGAAGTCACAGATAAAAACCACTTCTCTCAACTTTGTGGGGACACAACAAAGTGAATTTTACTTATTTCTACTCTGGACCTTTCTCTCTGCTACAGTAATTTTAGGCTAAACCCATTTTTTAGCTATGATACTTCTGGTTTTGTTCAACCCAGAACCTGGAGTCACACTTAACGCTTTTTAATCTCTCCTCAGGACTGCAGTACACATTCATGCCTGTTGTGTCAAATTGAAATAGTAACCACAACACCACCTTCAAGGAGTTAACTGACAGCGTTGTAGATTTCCTTTAAGGAATTTTTTATGCTTACTTGAAATTAATGCACATGTATTATTTCTCATTCATTGTTACATTGTAACTGCTGATATGTTTTATTAAAAATTCTTGAACACCGCTATTGCAATCTTTATGGAATACCCTGATGGAAAAAAATGCCATAATTTAATCAGGGTTTCTAATAAAAATGTCTATGCTTCTTAAAATTACATTTCACTGACAAGAATACTTCTGAGATGAATATCTTTGAACTTCTTTGTCAAAACATTCAACTAATTCCATTAAGAGTTCTTAAAGTAGAATGACTAGACTGGAGATTATAAAATTTTATGTGTTTTTTATAACATATAGTTAAATTGCTTCCCAGAAGGTAATTCATACTTGCTCCTAAAAATAAGAAAATCTCTATCTCACAGTATCTGATTCAAGTTTTTTTTTCCTGACTTACAAGCAAAACAGTTTTATCAAGGGGGGGGGGGGTAGGTGTGTGTGTGTGTGCATGTGTGTGCGCGCGCCCGTGCATTCATGTTTGATGAGTATGCCCATGAATAGGCCAAAAGAAGTGATAGGGTGTCTTTCTATCTATCATTCTCAACTTTATTCCCTTGAATAAAAGGATCACTCAAAGGGAGGGACAAGATGGCGGTGCCAGGAGGACTCCGCTTCTGAGCTGCAGAACAACATTTTCCGTACAGCGACCAAGGGACTGATCTCTGGGCCCTAAAACAACAGTGATCTGGTTTCCCAGGTGAGAGGAAGCCCCAAGGTGCGGGAACTGGACAGGTCCATTCCTAGGACACCCAGCCAGAACCCGGAAGAGTTCTCCAGTCGCATAGGCAGCCGGGCGCCAGACTAGAATCACATGCCTGCGTGACCTGATCCCCTTCCCAGGCTGAATGGTGGGCACAAAAAACATTTATTGGAGTCCCAGTCGAGAAAAAAACCTACAGGGAAGGAAGGAAATGGGACTGACCTAGGTCACCCACCCTTCCCAGGGAAAAGATCTCTCAGAACGGGGACTCCCACATGCCATCTCTGAACTAGCCTCCACCCCTGAGCACAGAGATGTGCTGTGCGCCCAACTCTCCGTCACAAAAGAACTGTGTACCCCAGAGAATCAGAGTCTGTGGTGCCCGGTCGGGAGAAAACCCCACTGGGAAGGAAGCAAACAGGGACTGAACTAGGGTACCCAGAATCTCCCTGTCAAAGGTCCTCTAGATCGGCGGGCACTCACAGTCAGCCCAGAGACCTGCTGGAGCACTGCCTACCCTTCACAGACCGATCTGTGCGAACCTAGTGCACCAGACCCTGGGCTTCCCTGTCCCCGAATTGGTGAATCGAGTGGCCGTGGAACCCAAAACAACCATACGAGGAGCCGGGGGGGACGGGGCACAAAACCTGATCTGAGCCCAATAGGACACAGGTCAACTGCGGTCATCTCTGTGGACTTCTCTTGGGGAATCGATTCCCAGGCACTTCCTCCCAAGGGACGGAAGCAGCTGTGTACATAGTCAAGCCTGCAGCAGAGGAAGCAGGGGGGAGATACAGCTGCCAGCAGGAAGGCAGCATTGGAGGTACCCCTAACAGCAGTGAAGCAGAGGAGGCAGCCCGCAGTGCACACAGCAACTTGCAAGGAGCACAGGCGGCACGTTCCAAGCACAGATCTCCAGCATTCCCCCACAGCCTTGTCTTAGGGGGTAGCTGCTGAGGAAGCAGATAGTGCTTCCCAACTCAGAGAGCAGAGTGCAGCCTGCCGAGCTTCCAACTTCCAGCGCAGAACTCTGGGCCAGGTGCAGAGAGTCCACAACTGAACACATGCCACGCCCACAGTGCCAGCCACAGACCTCAGAGTCCAGCCTGCTGACCCTGCCTCAGTCTGTAGACCACCGGGTATCCAGAAAACCTGCTCAGGAACAACTGAAGCAATAACACACACTCACAAACCTCTGGTCCCCACTTATCTTCCTGAAGAATTTTACAGACACCACAGTAAGAAGGTTCCAGTCCAAAGGTCAGACTTGAGGAAGAAACAGAGATTATATATAAGCAATGACCAAAGGATGATGTAAGAACTCACCCAACAAAAAACAGGATATCATGGCACCACCAGAATCACTGAAAACTAATGGATATTTTAATTCAGCAGAAAGTCAGGAAAATGATTTTAAAGCTATGATAATCTAGTTAATTCAGGAACAAAAAGAGGAAATGAACAGAGCTCTCAAAGACATTCAAAAGAATATAAAGGCCCACAGAGAGGAACAATTAGAAACATATAGAGAGGAAACAAAAGCAGAAATAGGAGCAACCTTCAATCAGAAGAAGGAAATGGTGCAAACCATGAAAACAGAATTAGAATCTATAAAGAAAACCCAAACAGAGAAAAAACTGGAACTGGAGAACTTAGAGAAAATATCAGGAACCACAAAGGTAAGCATCACCAATAGAATACAAGAGATGGAAGACAGAATCTCAGGAGCTGAAGATACACTTGATGAAACTGTTTCCTCACTCAAAGACAAACTAAAATCAGAACAGTTCCAAACACAAAACATTCAAGAAATCAAGGATGCCATGAAACGACAAAACCTAAGAATAATAGGAATAGATGAAAAAGAAGACTCCAGGCTCCAAGGAATGGAAAATATTTTTAAGAAAATCATAGAAGAAAATTTCCCTAATTTAAAGAAAGAGATGTCCATGAACATACAAGAAGCCTACAGAACACCAAATAGACTAGACCAGAAAAGAAATACCTCTCATCACATCATAGTCAAAACACTAAGCCTACAAAACAAAGAAAAAATATTA
>CM053761.1:45570070-45670147 GCA_028658305.1 Pachyuromys duprasi
CAATTTGATGTTTTCTTAGACAATTAAGAATAGTGCTTCCCCGAGATCCAGCTATACCACTCCTAGGCATATATCCAAAAGATGTTCAAGTACACAACAAGAATATTTGCTCAACTATGTTTGTAGCTGCTTTATTCGTAATAGCCAGAACCTGGAAACAACCCAGATGTCCCTCAGTTGAGGAATGGATACAGAAATTGTGGTACTTTTACACAATGGAATACTACTCAGCAATTAAAAAGGAGGAAATCATGAAATTTGCAGGCAAATGGTGGGACCTGGAAATAATCTTCCTGAGTGAGGTATCCCAAAAGCAGAAAGACGAACATGGTATATACTCACTTATATAGACCTATAAGATAGAATAAAAATACAGAAATCTATACACCTAAAGAAGATAAACAAGAAAGAGGAACTGAGGTAAGAAGATTAATACTCACGTAGAAAGTCAAATGGGATGGACATTGGATGTAGGAGTAAATAAGCAGGACAAGAGCCGGCCACAGAGGGCCTCGAAAACACTCTTCCTAGCAGTGTATCAAAGCAAATATTAAGAAACATAACCAATCCTTTGGCAGAGAGCAGGGAATCATATGAAAGAAGGGAGAGTTACTATGACCTGGAGAGGTCAGGAGCTCCACAAGAACCAAATATAACAGGGCACAGGGGTCTTTTATGAGACTGTCTCTCCAACCAAGGACCATGTATGGTTATAACCTAGAACCCCTGCTTGTATGTAGCGAACGGTAGCTCAATTCCCAAGTGGATATACTAGTAAGGGGAACAGAAACTATTTTGGACATGAACTCAATGGCTGGCTCTTTAACCTCCCTGTCCCCTGAGGGAAGAACAGCCTTGCTAGGCCACAGAAGAGGACATTGTAGCCATTCCTGAAGAGACCTGATAAGCTAGAGTTAGATGGAATGGGAGGAGATCCTCCCCTATCAGTGGACTTAGAAAGGTGCAGGGAGGAGATGAGGGAGGGAATGGGGGTAATAGGGAGGGAATGCGGGAGGGGGCTACGGCTAGGATACAAAGTACATAACCTGTGATTAATATAAAATAAAAATTAAAAAAAAAACAGGATCACTCAACCTGATACTCACTGATTTGGCGGTTGCTGGAATTTGAACTCAGATCTTTATGCTTGAACCATGTCTATATACCTGTATAACTATAAAACAGTTCCATACATTTAATGAGTGTTTGTGGTTTGTGAGAAATATGAAATCACCTGTTTCTGTTGTAATAGTCTGTAACAGTCCTGGGGACAGTGGGCCATAGTGAGCAAACATTTCAGAACCATGGAGAGTACATTTAGTAGATGTGCTCTTACTCAGCTACTGTAGGAACAAGCTCCAAAACCACTCATGCCACATGGATAAAAATTTTAATTATTAAAAAGAAAACCAAACAGTTGTAATGGAGTATGTAGGTATTTTTTAAAAATGATGAAAAAATAGAAAAAAAAAACTTACTAGTTAAAACTTAGAAGATCCAAAGGAAGAATTAGGGAAACTTAGCTACAGATACCAGATTGTGTCACAAGTAAAACACCTCCATAACTGTGTAGACCTTAGTCCTTGTGATGCTGTTTGCAAATCCTTTGCTTTCATGGCAGTTTATAAATTTGTTAACTGCATGACTACATACAGGAACAGGACCTTCTCCTAAGGTCCCAAGGTACAAATGTACCAAAGCCCACTCTGGTGAAGCAATACATTTATTGGGCTTCCTTCAGGAGCATAAGTGAGAAGCTACTTACAGAAACAAGGATGTTCCTCCCCTTTATAGGTCACCTCTACAAAACCTTTACCCAGCAAGGATGAGGGCTTCTCCATGACCACACAGATGGAGGCCAGCTCCTCTAGTCCTCCTTGGCCTATATACTCTATAAAATCTATGCCCTCTCCATGGCCATATGCAACTAAGTCAGACTTGCATAGAACAGGTGGTAGGGATGTCTGGGCACTCACTGGGTCACCTGATTGTCTGCCTTACTCCATAAGGGCTTGTTAAGCAGCCAGCGATGCTTTGACTGGAGGGTAGTCACGGATGCGAGATTACCTTTTGATGTCATTGGTTCTAATGTCTCCTGGATACTAATTCACCTGAAAGACCATTTGTGTATGAGTAGGACAGAGAGGGGGACCTTAGCTGCAGCCTAAAAAGAAAACTTGTAAGATTCTCGTCTTTCAAACAGTGTTGAAATGTGCATGTTTTACCATAATGGCTGGTGGCTGCCTTTTATCACTTAGTTCCCTTTAAGCATTCTCTCTGTCCAATTCAGCTCACTCACATATTGCAAATATCTGGCTCTTCATCTAAATGACACTGACCCAAGTGTCCAGTTGTAGATAAGATTTCTGCTTTTTAAGTAAAGTTCCACTAGGTTATAAATAGCTAATGGCTCTGAACTCCTCTGGTTTACAGGCAAAATAATTTAATGAGGCCTTAGATTACTTTGTGTGGCTTTGTTAATGTAAATGAGTAATGTGTATTGATTTTTCACAGCTTAAAAATCTTTTTGTTCATCTTCTGCCAGAAAGTCTGTTAAAGAATTATTAATGATGGCATAATTGCTTTAAGATCTATGCCCTAATTAAAACAGTAAATTCTTTATTACATCTTTATTTTAATTAGATGTACAGAAAAACAATAATTTTTACAAGAAAGGCTGTGTAAAATAAAATTACCTCATTTAGAAATGCTTCAAGATGCCGGTGGGTGTGCTACCCAGAAAAACTTAAAGATAAAACATTTCCAGGCCCAACTTCTCAGCCCTGCCGGAAGGAGCAACATGCAATAGACTGTGTTAGACCTTTGGTACAAAAGTCACCTATGCTAGTAAATTTATGCTTATACTTACAAAAGGTTCTCCTTTAACAATTAAAGGACAGGGAAAAAATAAGTCTGAAAGGTTCTATGAAAGACTAGGAAAATAAGTTTATTGTCACAAAACTACCTCCTGACTTCTACTCATCTGTTTTTTAGTTGTATTAAAAAGCAACAAATCAAGTAACCCAATTAAAAAATGGGATACAGAGCTAAATAGACAATTCTCTGTAGAGGAATATAGAATGGCAGAGAAACACTTAAAGAAATGTTCAATGTCCTTAGTCATCAGGGAGATGCAAATCAAAATGACCCTGAGATTTTACCTTACACCCATCAGAATGGCTAAGATCAAAAACTCAAGTGACAACACATGCTGGAAAGGTTATGGAGAGAGGGAAGCCCTCCTTCATTGCTGGTGGGAATGTAAACTTGTACAACCACTATGGAAATCAATCTGGTGCTTTCTCAGACAATTAGGAATAGTGCTTCCCTGAGATCCAGCTATACCACTCCTAGGCATATATCCAAAAGATGTTCAAGTACACAACAAGAACATTTGCTCAACCATGTTCATAGCAGCTTTATTCATAATAGCCAGAACCTGTAAACAACCCAGATGTCCCTCAGTTGAGGAATGGATACAGAAATTGTGGTGCTTTTACACAATGGAATACTACTCAGCAATTAAAAAGGAGGAAATCATGAAATTTGCAGGCAAATGGTGGGGATCTAGAAAAGATCATCCTGAGTGAGGTATCTCAGAAGCAGAAAGACACACAAGGTATATACTCACTTATAAGTGGATATTAGACCTATAAGATAGGATAAACATACTGAAATCTTATACACCTAAAGAAGATAAACAAAAAAGAGGACCCAGGATAAGATGATCAAGCCTCACTTAGAAAGACAAATGGGATGGACATTGGAAGTAGGGGAAAACAAGTAGCAGGACAGGAACCTACCACAGAGGGCCTCTGAAAGACTCTACCTAGCAGTGTATCAAAGCAGATGCTGAGACTCATAACCAAACATTGGGCAAAGTGCAGGGAATCATATGAAAGAAGGGGGAATTAGTAAGTTCTGGAGAGGACAGGCGCTCGACAAAGACCAAATATATCTGGGCACAGGGGTCTTTTCTGAGACTGTTTCTCCAACTAAGGACCATGCATGGATACAACCTAGAACCTCTGCTGGATGTAGCCCATGACAGCTCAGTATCCAAGTGGGTTCCCTAGTTAGGGAAACAGGAACTGTCTCAGACATGAACTCAATGGCTGGCTCTTTGACCTCCCTCTCCTCCCACCCCCAAGGGAGGAGCAGCCTTGCTAGGCCACAGAAGAGGACACTACAGCCAGTCCTGAAGAGACCTGATAAGCTAGGGTCAGATGGAAGGAGAGGAGGTCCTCCCCTATCAGTGGACTTAAAGAGCAGCAGGGAGAAGATGAAAGAGGAAGGGTGGGATTGGGAGGGAATGAGGAAGGGGGCTGCGGCTGGGATGCAAAGTGAATAAACTGTAATTAATAAAAAAATAAAAATTAAATAAAAAAAGAGGAGAAGGAAAATAAGTTTATTGTCACAACAGTAACATCCTGATATCTGCTCATCTGTTTTTTAGTTGTGTTGGGCTCCCTTTCTTCAGTCTGTGAGACTATGCTTTTGAATGATTTGTCCTGGGCTATGTGTATGGAAAAAGCATCATCCAAACCAGTTAGACCTTCTGGCCTTTGGTCTGCTCTCTCTCTCTCTAGCTCCCTCTCCCCCCTCTCTTTGTGTGTGTGTGTGTGTGTATTCCTGTGAGGTGTTATGCCTGTGGAGGTTGTTCCAGTGTCCTTTCTCAGTGTCAGTGGCCATTTAATTTCACTAGCCTGAAACTTACGACGTAGATGTGGCTGGCTGGTCACTGAGCCACAGGGATCTTCTAATCTGTCTATTCAAAGCTGAGCTGACAAGTGTGCACCACAATGCCTGGCACTTTTTGTTTGTTTCGAGACAGGGTTTTTCCTGTGTAGCTTTGACTGTCCTGGAACTCACTGTAGATCAGGCTGGTCTCTAAGTCACAGAGATTCTCCTGCCTCTGCCTCCCAAGTACTGGGACTAAAGCCATCACAGCCAGCTCCTTGGCACTTTTAATATGGTTCTAGGGACCAAACTCAGCCCTGTACACACAAGTGAGCACTTTAGCAACTGAGAAATCCCCCAGGATTTTGTGTTTTGTTGTTATTATTGTTGTTGTTGTTGTTTGGGCTTTAATTAAAGTGTGCAGTGATGCTCTGACTTGAAGGAGTGGGGAATGACTTAACAGCAGAATGCAGACCTCATGTAAGCCATTAAGCTGGGGCATTTCATAATTCTGATTCAGTCCTCAGAACCACTGAAAGCAGGAAGGGATGGGTTCCATTTTATGTAGAAGGAAATTGGCGCTTGGGAATCTGCTAACCTGGGGGAACTAGTGCTAGAAACAAGCGTTTGCAGCCACCTTCTGCCTCAGCCACAGATATCTCCAGGCTCCTCACCAGGACACTGTAGGTCCCTGGCTAACTGACAGTCCCATCCTGTGCCAGGATTTCTGGGAAGTAGGTGAATTTCAAAGGATGTAGATCCACATCTGTGCTCTCTTGAAGACAACTATCCCCTGTAAGGCAGATGTACTTTTTAATTATCTTCCATTACCATTGAACTTCAACCAAATGCAGGTTTTGCAGACAGTTAATTTTCTTTAATTGGTTAACAATGAAAGACAACATTGTGCCTTTTATGTATGTAATAGGCGCATTTTCAGGCATTTTACATATAGCAACATACTTCTGTCTCACTGTTACTAGTTTTCTGATGAGGAAGCTGGGGTATAGAAACAGTTATCTATCGGAACAAGTAGTTTATAGCTAGTTAGTGCCAGAACCAGGCTTTGAACCCAGGCAGTTTTTTGTTGACCATTTGGATATCCAATTTTAATATTAAATGACAAACATTTTCAGTTGGCTGTTAAGTATGTTCGCATCCATGTGAATTGCAGGCGAATTTCAATTCCTGAAATGTGAGGGTTCTTTTTTGGGGGGGGGGGAGTGAGACTAGGGGTGAGACATCCCTAATCAGCAGACAGATAGGAAAGGGGGGTCACAAATGGATAACAAAAATGGCAAACTCCCAGCTTCCTCCTCACCCTCTTCTCTAGAGACAAAAGCCTAAAGGCTTGGCAGGCTTTTCCTCCCACCAGTAGGCCTTCCTGCTTGAAGACTGTTTGGGCAAGTTCAAGGCAAGATTAGGACATATTTACTCCAAAGTTTTGGACATACTATCTTCCCTGTCTTTGTTCAAGCTGGCAAACCCCAAATTAGAGAAAGAAGACCCCCTTGAAGACTCCTAGCCTTCAAAGAGAAAATGGAATCCCGTCTCCTGTGTGGAGGTGTAAACAAGGCTGAAGCAGGAAACAGTGCGGGGTCATAATTTTCACCTTATTTATTTACTTAAGGTAAATGATCTCTCTGGTCTCTTTCTCTGAAAATCGTTATTTCTGGTTTTTTTTTTCTGCTCAAAGTCTTTGAATTCCTAAATTATAACAACATACGGCATTTGTATCGTTAACAGAGCTGTGCCTTCCACACAGCCTTAACTGCTCCTGACAGAATCCAAGGCTCATGACAGCACATGAGAAGGTAACTCATGGAAGCAAACACAAGGACGGTCCAGAAACAAGCAGGATGCAGTTGTCAATGACTACTGTACTGTGGCCTGGATTGCTGTTTGTTGTTTTATCATTTCTTCTTTCCACCAAGTCCTGAACTCGCTTGCCCCATGCCCTTCTGATAGTTCGGGTGACAAAGGCAGAGAAGTGTGTTTAGAAAACAAACAACCTAACATGGACGTTATAGGTCATTTGGAGCCAGTTGAAATTACCAAGTTTGATAGAATTATAGAATAAATCCATGCAGTGATTATGGGACTAGACTGAGGAACTCCATGCTTGCATTTGCTGTGTTTTGTGGCTGTTACATAATGAGACACTTTGATTTAAAAATTTCTTCAAGACTAATGTGATGAAAGTGTTTTTTTTTTCTTAATAATAGGTTGCCCTAGAAGTTAAAAGAAACAAGAAATGAAATTATATATGGATTTTTAAATCTAATTTGTCTATCTACATGATAACTTAGCATGCCTCTCACTATATATTCAAAGCAACTTAAATATAAATTTATGTAAAACATAATTATAGGTATCTGGAGAGGGCCCAGATATTTGACTTTCCATAGTTATTTATTAGGGATTTTTTTAAATCTGTTGGGTTGGAATATTTAGCCCTTTGATTTCTGTCTTCAAAGGGGCTGTGTGTCAAGATTTGACTTATTGAAATTCTGAGTCTCTCTTCAAAGTATCCATCGCCCATCCCACAAAAACATCACCTTGTGCCCTGTAAACAATCCATTGCATCATTTCATCATGTGCACCAAGCATGTGGGTGCTCCATGTAAATCAAGCTGGGATTCTATGTTCTTTGCTATAAGATAAACACTTCCTTTGTAATGTAAAAAATATAGTTAAATATGAAATTGTTGATTGTATGAATGAAGTCTTTTTCCTTGTAAGCCAAGATGATTTTTTTAAAAAGGACCTAAAGCTCCTAGTATTTTTTGTTTGAAGTCTTAGACTATTTATGTTCAACAATGATAATATTGTTATATAACATACTATAATAATTATAATAGTAATTATATCTACTACCTAGAGATCAATACACTGTGTTGTTTATTAATGTTAACACATTTACATATTTAATCACTTTATTAAAATATACTCATTTTATTATTTTCTAATAACACATAATGAATATAAATGACCAAACTCTGAGAGAACAACATGCTCTTTCTTGTGCGTAAGTTCATAAGTCATAAACTATAAGCAGATTGAGGTGTTGTTATGCAAATGAGCCAGAATGTGTAGCCATGAATTGTTAATGGCCACTGAAAAGGCAGAATGTGTAAGGAACCATTTATTTTGAATGTCAAAAGCATTTCTATGCCAGAAGAAGACAGTGTCTAAATTTATCACTAATGCTTACAGGTGTAATGGAAATTTCCAGGGTTGAATAATACCTGTGGAAGACTATGGAGGGGAATATTGCCTTTAGCAGTGAGGCAGGCTGGAAACAGCTCACCAGACTCCGGTACAGGATGGGCAGGGACCATCAGAGCAAAGGACATCTTCTTAGAGGCCAGCGAGAAACAAGACTGGCGTGAGACTCAGAAAGCATTCTGGATACCCTCTAGCAGTGTTAGGATGCTTAATCAAAGGGAAAAGGCAGCCCAGAATCAATTAGGGTTAGTACCAAGCAGATCATTATTTAAATGAGATGGTATTGACATGACAGATGATACTGTAAACTGCAGGTAATTAGAAATATTTTTAATTAGAACAGTAGCTGGCTTCATCCTCACATTCTGCCTCCCAATGTGAGTGTACTTTGACCTTGTCCTATATACCTCATCGGGTGACTTGCTATCATTGAAGCTGCCAGCTGGGGAGAGCACCGAATTATGAGGTCTGGAAAAGATTTTCCACAAATAAGGAGCTGAGTCTGATCTCAGCAACAGGGACCGGAATGACCAAAGTTCCAGGTCATCTGTCCCCAAGTTTAGCTCTGTACCCTTCACAGCATATGCTACTGTTGAAGCCCTCCATAGGCATCCATCTCGCTGCTAGCAACATCAGAAGGAAGGGATGGAGACACAGTCACTCCTAGTACAGAAAAAGCTTGACCATTCATAGATTCATATTATTATCTGATCATGAGACACATTTACACACATTACAGAGTGGCTTAGGGCCCCAGGGAAGGTGGAACCATGTTTAACCTCATGGAGCTGGAAAGCACTAGACTCCATGGGATCAGCAGGCGGCTGCTGCCACAGGCCCAAGGCATTGGAGGGGCCCCAGCGTTTCCTTTTCCCAGCCTCTTTTGTTTTAGTGTATACCTTTATTTTCCATACCATAGTTACAATATGGTTCCTAGAATTTACCTATCCAATCCAGTTTCCAGGTCAGAAGCGGGACTATACGGGGTGTGATAGTTAATATTGATCACCAACTTGACAGGCATTAGAACTGTGGAAGAATAAGACTCTGGGTGTTGCTGTAAGGGCTAATCCAGATTAGCTAACCAGGACTCATGGGGCTAATGAGCTAATAAGGGCTAAGCAGCCCGTGAAGGAGGACCTAGATTGGGTTAACTGCAATGAGAAGACCCACACTGAATGTGCAAGCTGCCATTCCATGGGCTGAATATAAAGAAAGAAGCGAGCTGAGCCTCAGATTCCCTGCTTCTGCTTCCTGTCTGTGGCTGCAATCCAATCAATGCCTCATGCTCTAACCACCATGATGGACTGTACTCTCAAACTGTGAGCCAAAGCAAACCCTCCCTTCCTTTAGTTGTTTCAGGCGCATTATGTCACAGCAATGACAAATAACTAGTACAGGGGGAAAGGAACGTTTAAAAAGCACATTTTTCATAAGCCCTGTCTAGTAACATGCATTCATCTCACTAGCCAAACCTGGTACCTGATATTTCTTTTTCAAATGAAATCTGTTAGTGAAATTAAGTGAGAACTACATAAGGGCTAGACTAGCAAGCTCTGGGAGTCCTAGCCAAGACACTCAGAAAATGCAGAGACCTCTGAGGGGTAGAAGGAGATGTGTGGGAATGGAATTCAGGAGTCAGTGAAAGAGAGAATGTCTCATGGCTCTCCCCATAGAACCCGTGATGTGGCCTCAAGGTGACACATTTAAGCAACATATTGCGGCGCACATCCAGAAATGTTTCCTAAGATGTTTCAACACATCTCTATTCAGCTGTATATTCAGAAACCTCAAGTTGCATTTTATGTGCATATACACAAAGTATACTGCTTTTATATCATTAAAGATGTCTAAAATCTGTTCCATATGAGCACATTCCTCTCTTAGGGAATACCCAGCGGAGCTATCAAAGTACAGCGACCTAGGAACAAAGTTGTTGATTGCACTGAGATACTCAGTAAATGCGTTTGAGAAAGTTTTGTTTTAAAGCAGTTTATTTTTGGAAGTGCCAGTTTCGGCATTTAGAGACACCACCCTTGGATAAAGGGTTAGAATTGTACTTATCTGGAGGTGTAAAAGTGAGTATTTAGAATTCAGTTAGAAATTATTTTGCTGCAGGAAAATGGCAGTAGTAGATTCTCCTGTCAGGTCTCTGACTCCTCCATGAGTAGTTGGCAAGGTTTATAGTACCAGGCATGAATTCAATCCTATTGAGCAGACTTTAAGTTCGATCAGCCAAGTATTGGTTACCTCCAAGATAATACCACTTT
This sequence comes from Pachyuromys duprasi, assembly GCA_028658305.1. Taxonomy (NCBI): domain Eukaryota; kingdom Metazoa; phylum Chordata; class Mammalia; order Rodentia; family Muridae; genus Pachyuromys; species Pachyuromys duprasi. The sequence goes on from CM053761.1 coordinate 45,580,249, forward strand.
TGCACCACTGAAGATTTCTTGGCTAGCCAGTCATCGTTATGGTCATTTTTTTTTTTAAAGCTGGATAAAGCTATTGGTTGCTTTTATCTGGTGGTAGTTTGCATGCCAGTGTCCAGTACTAGGAGAGCTGGTCTGCAGGCAGGAGGCTTCCGGGTCACTTTCATCTAGATTTCTCCAAGTCCTGTGACTGAAATGTGTGGTGCCTTCAGCAAAAGGGTCTTAACCTTCAAGTTCTGGGAGGCAACTGAAGATAATGACCGTATCCTCTATTGTCGAGGAGTCTCTTGGACCCCTGACCAACAACTCACAGGGTGCTTTCCCATGCCTCAAGTTGTTCTGAGAGAGTTTATGGCTCTAGTAGGGAGCGTTATTGTGCTGTGTGGCATAACTAACCCACGAGAGCACACATAGACACAAGTATGCGAGAAAATAAAAAATAAAAGGTTTCCCTGTGGCTTTTGATCCTTAGCGTTATTTATCTCTCCTTCACCTGTTATTCCTCCCTCTCCCTCTGTATTACTTTCCCTTCCCAATTAAATCCCTTCTCCCCATTTTCTCATTTTCCCCTTTTGTAGAAATATTAAAGAGATGTACAGTTGCTAACTATGATTGATACTTCTACAATACAGGCCCTATACCTAAGGCTTGGAACATCAAAAAGAGAGGGGGCAGAGGACCAGAATTTCAACTGCATGAGAGTGTCTTCTAAACATGGCAACTAAGCTGCACACGTGGAGTATCAACAGTGTGGTTGCCTAAAGGAGATGGACATAAGGACAACACTAGTTTTTATGCCAACATGGATAAGGGGAAAATTTCACAAGCTCTCATCCCTAGATGGGGGCTGTCAATGGCTGAGAGGAAGAATCAGTTTCTTCAGGGATGAGGTCCTCCACAACAGACACATTAGAGCAACACCAAATGGACTCATCAATTTGTAATTATATATGCATATGTGTATATATGTACATATGGATGTAAGAACAAGAACTAAAGAAGAGGTCATGGATGTGATAGGGAGTGGAGAGCCAGGGAGGAGTTGGAGGGGAGCAAGGGAAGGGTAAAAAGATAACATCACACCCTATACCAAAGATACTCTTGGTTTCTCATGAGAGCAAATGTTAGCAGCAAAGAAAACGTATATATGAACATGTACTCTTTAAATTTAATTCCATTTCATCTCAAAATCTCATATGAAAGCCGTGTGAATAGGTAGTTGGTTTTAGAGAAATGTATAAAGGTGAATATGTAGTAAAGCAAATGGAGAGTTGATCATAGGGCAACAACCATGAGCGCCACAGCAGGAGACAATACAACTCCGTTCTGTGTCCAGAGGGTTTGCTCACAAAGGAACTGTAGACAGAGACATGAGAAGAAACTACAGAGCCACAGCACGTGTTACCACCTGGGCCAACTCATGGAGCCTGAGGCAGATGAAAGTAGAGGAATATGGGGCTGGCAAGAGGGTTCAAAGGGTAGAGGCATCGGCTGTGTAACCTGACAGCCTGAATTCTGTCCCTAAAACCATCATAACAGTTGGATGTGACAGTTTATATTTGTAATCCTGAAATTCTTGGATGGGAAGGATTGAGGCAGAGACAGAAGAATCAACTAGAAGCTCACAAACACACATTGCACAGCAGCAGAAAGTACAAGAGAAACCCTGAATCAACGCAGTTAAAGGAGAAAACCAACCTCTGAGAGTTGTCCTGTGACTTTCACACAGGATTGTGTGTGCACGCATGCATGAGTGCGAGTGCTCACACACACACACACACACACACAAATCTTTGCTTTAAAACGTAGAGAGTTGTTAGCAAAAGACAGGAGAGACTTGTGAGGACAAATTTATCCCCATTAGCAGTGACTTTAGGAGAAAGGGCAACAGCCAGTTTCAGAGACATAAACTGGTGACCTCAAAATACGGGAAGCCAGAGAATAAATACACTCGCCCTACCTCTTATCTGAAGTATCAGCTTGCACTGTTTCAGTGACCTGTTGTCAAGTGTAACTCCAAAACAGTAAATGGAGGATCCCATAATGAAGCCATGTGAAGCCATTCGTCACTTCTCTGTTGCTGTGGTTAAAAACCAGCGTGGCCAAGGAAACTTCTAGAAGGAAGGTTTATTTGGGCTTACAGTTCCAGGGGAGAGAAGGGCACATCAGGGAAGCAGCAAGCATGGCAGGGATCACATCCTGAACTGTAAGCAGGGTACTGAGAATGTGGAGAAGTTTTGAAACTTCCAAGTCTACCCCCCAAGTGACTTCTTTTAGCAAGGCCACGCCTCCTAAACCTACACAAACAATGCCACAACGGTGGACCAAATATTCAAAATCTGAGCCTGTGTAGGACATTCTCATCCAAATCAGCATACGGTTCATGTAATGAGAACCTTCTCAGTAGCATAATGAAATCTTGTGCCATTCTCCTCCACTTTATTTAGGACACAGATCATCCCTTAATTCAGCCAGCCAGCTCTGTATGTATACACCATACAGATATACTATCTTCTCAATAGTAACTTAGTATCTGTCTTGGTTTTCAGATACACCGTCATCATATCAGTGTTTGTCTTCATGTAGCCATTGTTTTACATAATAAAGATCAGAAGTGTGAAAGCAGTGAAGCTGGCAGTCTGGATCTACCTAAGGGAAGCCTGTGTGCTTCACTTAGGAGGAAAAGCCATTCTCCACTTAGGAAAGAAATAAATTATAACAGAATTTGCTAAGATCTGTGGTTAAGAAGAGGTGCCTATAATCCCAGCACTCAGGGAGACAGGGGCAGGCAGGTTACTGTGAGGCCAGCCTGGTCTACAAAGAGAGTCCAGGACAGCCAAGGCTACACAGAAAATCCCTGTCTCACAACAAAAAACAAAACAGCAACAAAATGTCTTCTGCTTGCAGAACTGTAAAGAAATTCATCTCAATTTTGTTATCAGATCTCAAATGGCAAATTCAGAGCATACATACATACTCAGTGAAGATGGAAAGGGGGTCAAGTTGCATGGTTCTGTACTGTGTGTGGTTTCAGATATCTATCAAGGGGTTCTGGGCCATGTCCCCTTTGGAGTAGGGGGTAGACTACCATCCCCAGGTCTTTTGTTGGTGCTGCCAATGGCCAAATCAGCCTAAGTGGCAGACTGCATGGTTCAGGCAGATGAGCACTGAAACAGAAAACGTTGAAAATGGGGGCAGGTGTGAACCTGGATGGATAAACAAAAGACCAGACAGTCAGTTCAGGTCAGGAATGCATCCATCTACAATATGCCACTATCAGTGTGTCAAGAGGCTAAGGGTTCTCCAGTGAGGGGCTGTGGAATGCAGTGCTCTATTTGTCCACATAATGGATCGCCTGGTGTCACCAGGAATACTTTACAATGCTGTGCTGCCTTTCCAGAAATCACCTACAAAAGCTAATTAACAGAGCACCCTTGTTAACACATGCAGATTTGGCATTATTAGGCTAATTAAAAGGATTTTAACAGTCTCTACTCCCCTCCCCACCAATTCCTGCATATCCTGGTGAAAGTAAATTAAACCCATTAATCAAAGTAGTAAAAATGATAGAAGGTGCAGGATATGGCAGAGCTGAGAAGAGACTAACAGCTCTCATTATGTTTAATTTTGTTCCTCAGTAAAGGATAATAAATTCAAGTTGTAACATCACAATAAAATATTTAATTATTCAAGAGCAGGCTAAGGCATGTTATAATTACCTACTTATTATGGATCTTCATTTAGGTAGCAAAAGATGCAGTCTAGTAGCCCTGTGAGTCTGAAACCAAAGATTTGAAGAGAAATGTCAGTCACTGTCACCATGGAGAACATCCTATGTAGCACTGACCTTTAAATGCAGGTGCATGGTAACTTTGGTGTGGGGATAATCCAGTGTATTCCAGTCAAGAGACCTTGGTTGAGTAGCAGGTACCTGTTAGGCAGAATCTGGGCAATTCACTGGAGTTCTGAGAGTGAATGAGTAGAATTTGGTTAATTAATCTTGATACTGTTGGTCGTCTTGGGGTGTATTCCCAGAGAATGATATGCATGAAAGCATCTAAGAGGAGAAACCTTTCCTGAATGTGAGTATTTTCATTCAATGGTCGAGGGGCTACATGGAATCACATTAGGCAAAGAAAACTCCAGCCAGTTCACATGAGCTCTGTTCTTCGTGAGCAAGTGTGTCTATTGCTGCTGGTATCACCATTGGCACCATACTCCAGCTACTTCAGCCCTTCCAAGTAGCCTCACACCAATGACTCCGCCGAGAGCCTGGGCCTTCAGTGTTGGAATGGAATTATATCAGTGGTCTGCCCTGTTCTGAAGCTGCCAGCATTTTGAATGGAGCAGTTTGGGGGTTCTCTGTATCTTCCAAGATACAGACAAACCATAGTTGGATTCCTTAGCTTCCAACTGGATAAGCCACTCCAATAAACTCCCCCCATAAGCACACATTCTTTTTTCTTGTGATGGTCAATATTATTGGCAGGATTTATAATTACCTGGTAGACACAGCTCGACGTGAGTCTATGTGAGTGTTTCCAGGTTGCTTTCACTGAGGTAGGAAGACCCACACTGGACACGCGGATGATACCGTTTCATGGGCAGCGGTCCCAGACTGCACAAAAAGGGAACATGAGCTGAGCACCAGCACGCATCGTCCTCTGCTTCCTGACAGCGGATGCCATGTGGCCAGCCACCTCAAGCTCCTGCTGCCATAGCTGCTCTACCATGACGCACTCTTCCAGCCATCTAAAACTTCTGCTCCCTGCCTGGCGGACACTAACCTGACTTTCCTCCTCATTTGTCTCTGGCCAAGACAGGCCTGTCCTGACAACACTGATCTAAGGAAGCTTCTTGAACCTGCTATGCTTACTATTCCTCACAACATTTATCCCTGCCCAGCAGTATATAGTATTTATATATTATTTATCTCTCCATTCGTCCATAGTGTGATGTAAATTCTGCAGGAGAAGTACTTGTTTTTCTTTTTTCTTTCACTATATTCACAACATGTATTCACATAACAGGTTCTCAATATGTTTCTGTGACTGAAGAGGATCTTCTAAACCTGGCAACAATAATAAGCCCCGTGAAACATAGTCAGATTCCCATAAAATACAGCGACAAGTTCTGTACCCCTCTTGGAGCCAGTACTGTGTGGTTAACGGGATCTTGCATCATTTCAGAGGCTGTCCATGACTGGTGGCATGTGTTGCCATCAGGATTCTGATGGGTCCATGATCAGAGACCCTGGAACTACCAGAGAATGAGTGGGCCCACCCAACATCTAGCCATTTCAGCTCTACGTTCTCCTTGAGCAAAGAAGAAAGAAGGTGCAACTTACTGCTTCTAGTGTAGTTCAGAATGGAGACAGCATGCAGTCAAGTTGGAAACTGCACTGCAGATTTGCATGTCTAAATAAAACACAAATATCTCAGGAAAACAAAACTATCCGTGCCTCAAATACAATATGGACTCATTTTTCACTTTGATCCTGTATGTGCTCCAGAGGAGGGCAGATATTATACCACAATGGAAGCCATTGCTTGTAACACGTGTGTTAAAAGCACCTAAGATAACTTCTAAAGAGAAGTAGATTAGAGGGCCGGAGAGATTGCCTAGTGGTTAAGAGCACTTACTGCTCTTGCTGAGGACCTGTGTTCAGTTCCCAGCACCCACACAGCAACCCTGTCACTGCAGTTCCAAAGGATCTAACACCCTCTTTGGACACTGCATACATGTGGTTCACTTACACACATGCAGGCAAAACACCCATACACATAAAAAAATAATTTTTAAAAAGGGAGATAGGTGTGTTTTTAGTTTATAGTCACGGGACACAGCTTTGTTTTGTTTTTCAGCCTAAAGAGGAGCAACATGCCACAATGGGTGAAACAAAGCAGTTTACTCCATGTCTAGGATGTGAAAGAGAAACCTGGGTGCCATAGTCCACCTCAAGATTTTTCCGCCAGTGACCTAAGGCTGTCTACCAGGCCCCACCTCTTCATGGCGCACAGTTGGCTAGGGAGCAACCCTTCAGCACCTGAGCCTTTACAGACACTGCAGAGCCAAAGATAACAACAAGTCAAGGTGGTTATTACTGAGTACAGTGTTCCCTCCTGCTATCTCTGGCTTCCTAATCCATGGCAAGCACCCCAGTGTTTGCCATGTCAACCCTAAGAAGACCCTCTCACAGCATCCCAAAAAATGATCACTAAGTATCCTCACTCCTCACCTCATGCTCCATTACCTAGGATTTCCACAGAGCTTGGGAGAGTGTGAGAATTCTCCTAGTTGAAAACATTTGTTTTGTTTTTGAACTTCTTAAACTGTGTAAGAACATCTCTTCCTACCATCTCACTGGAGCATCGATATTTTTATGCTTACTATAACTTTGTACTGGTTGAAAAGTAGTCTCGGGGTTCTCTCTTCTGATGACTCTATCATGGCATTTTGCTATGCCATGAGCAGCCTGTGTTTTTTAAGAAACTTTTTCTGATTGGGTGTACGTTCTGTGGCACTGAATCATTGGTTCTGGATGGTTTGTATTCCCTTAAAGCTGTTTCGTGCTTTGGGGGTTTTGTGCCTGTGTTTGCTTTCTGGTTTTTTGTTTTGTTGTTTTGTTTTTAACATGCTGAGGATTAAACTCAGGATCTTTTTTTTCCCCAAGCATAACTGTATCCAGCTTTATTAAAGATACTTTTCATAAACAATTATGGTATTTCAGGCAGGACATGGGCAGAAAATCATTAACAGTATACAAGAACTTCCAATCTCTCTTCTTATAAAGACTACCAAAATCAGAAAGCCAATGAAATCTTCATTCGGTGTTTTGAAAGGCGGGAAGTAGCTTAGAGTGAGGGTTGACATTTCACATTAAAGATGTTGTTTAACAGCTTTTCACAGGCTGACCCTGACTTTCATGAAATGAAACGAAAATGGCAGAATTATGAATCTAAAGATCCACAGCTTTTTATAAAAGGAAGCCCCATTCTTCTGAGGACACTCGGTGACATCACTGCAAAGTCCTGATGGCCCAATAGACTGGAAAACCAATTTCGGGTGTCAGGTTCCAATAGGTCTCTGGTTTTAAGGGAGTTAAGTAAATGTTGATGATACAGGGGGAGGAGGATACAAAAATGAATTTAGAATTTTCTCCCCCCACAAGTCATTTTGTGCGATGGCGACCACATATGTCAACACCAGGGCATCTCTCTTAGGAGCCAATAGGAGCCTTTCAAAATAATCAGGGAAAAATGTTTTCCATCATCAATCCAGCTTGGGAGACATTTTGTTAGTGACACATATTCTTTCCCCCCAAAACAAGGAAATGTTCTGTGTACTAACATCCTACCTTAAAAAAAAAGTAAAACAAAATTCTGCATTTTATAACACTTGATAAAAAATGGTATTTCAAACTGTACAGTCACCAGAGTATACGGTTATCAGAATTGCACACAAGTCACTTGACATCTCCAACACCTTCAGCTTTCTGTGCCTGGTCTGTTTGGGGGATCTCCATTTTCCGCAGGATTATTTGCATCCTTACTGGTATCAGCCTTCCCCTTCTTCCCCTTGGGTACCTTCTCTCCCTTCTTTGCAGGGGCCATTTCAGGCTTGTGCTCTGGTTTTTCAGGAACAGGCTTAGCAGACAGCCTTGCAGATCTTTGAGGCTCGTCCTTCACCTTACTTTTATCTCCTTTAGCATTCCCTTCAGCCTTTCTTTTGAGCATGGCGGTGGTGGGGTACGGTGGTGGGGTACGTCGGTGCTGGATGCAGAGATACAGTGGGGTGTGGGTTTGGTGTCCCCGGGGTCGCTGTCCCTGCTTCTTCACACTGCTCCTAAATTCAGGATCTTACACCTGCTAGGCCAGCCCTCAGACCCTCAGTCACACCCCGGCCTTTATTTATACCCTTGTCTCATTTTTATCCATGCACATATGTTCCATTCTTAGCTATAAAAATAGGTAGACATTGATATTATTCACTTGGAGCCAAACTGAGAAATTTTAAGTGCTTTTGGATAAAAACATATATTTGTGATATCAAGTACAACTTTACCAAGCAGCCTTTCCCAGTTCTCTCCGTAGCTAGAGCTCACTCTTTCAGAATTGCTATATTGGTGGGAAACTGTTAGGGATGCCCATTATTCTATTATTTTGTGACTACTTTAATTCTTCCAATTATACCAAACCTCCCTGAGGGCAGAACCGTCTCTGACTCATCTTAGCATTCCCCATCGTGCTTAATAAAATGACCCTGCCGATAGACGATTTAGCACATTTGAAATGTGGCTATGCAAATCCACTTCAAATTTTATTCTAGCACACACTCACTACTCAGGTGTATGTGTACACACAGACACACAAACACACACACACACATGTACACACACCTTTTGTCCATTTGGACATAACATACAGGAGGATATTCTGCCTAGTGAGCTCTTCTCAAGGCAGGAATGAATAAGTCAGTTATTCCCAACATGTGGCTATCAAATGTATATAAGAAGCAAATTATGTTTATCAAAAGAACTAGAGGCAGAAGTGGGGGGGTGAGGTGAGAAGGAGGGACAGAGATGGAGAGGAGAGGAGGGAAGGGAAGCTGTGATGGAGATGTAAAGTAAATAAATAACTTAATCAATTAAAATTTTGGAGGCAATGCAGCTGGCATTCAGAGCAAAGGGTCCAAGAAGGTGAAGAATATTGAAATGTGAGCAGTCTTCTATAAGATCATCCTGCTGGCAAACATGTCCTCTGTGAGGACGCCACAAGACTGCTTGCCTGGCTTGTTCTTGACGGACAACCTCGTGATAGTCACTTACTCTGCACCAGGCACTGACTATAAGAACTTCCTACAAGTGATTCTCCAAGTTTAGCCTATTGTAACCACCAGGAAGGTAGACTAAGTAGATCTCAGGTCCCCATCCCTAGAGTTTTGTGATCTGTGGCTGTGTGGTGATGCTAAGACCTCTTTCTATTTCTAAGATGCTGCTGCTCATAGGTGGGTCCACCTTTTCAGTACTACCAATGTATCAACTAACTTACGGCTGACACCATCTGTGCTCTACATTAACCCTATTTTTCAGATGAGAAAGCCAAACTGGACAGGGACAATCATTTTTCCATGTAGTCTATTTTCCTAATTATTTTTTCTAAATAATTAGGATTTAGAGCCAGATGTCAGAAATACTATGTATCAGAAGAGTCAGGAAATCATTCCTATGCAGAGATCATAGAGGAGTGCTGCTTGCTAGCTTGCTCTCATGGCTTGCTCGGCCTGCTTTTTCATACGCCACAGGACCAGCTACCAAGATTGGCACCACCCACAATGGCTGGTTCTCCCACATCAATCACTAATTAAGAAAATGTCCCATAGGCCCCTCTCCCAGATGACTCTAAACTGTGTCAAGTTGACATAAAAACTATCTGATACTGGGTCACTGTGTCATAGCTATATAAGCTTGAGAAATTATTTATGTTCTCTGAGTCTTTGCTTCCTTTACCTAAAATAATGGTTATAATAGTCTTCCCCATAGGAAAATTGTACAGATAGGATGAGATAATGTATGAAAGCCTTGAGAACATCCTATGCACAGAACAGAGTTACACAAGAGTTGTCCAGGGATTCACATTTCAGAAAAACAGCTGGGGAATTGGTAGAGATGCTGTAGAAGAGGGCAGAAATTGTTCCTGAAATGATTCCTGAGCTGAGAATGAAGGACACGGAATAAGCCAGGTAAATCCTGAAAGTGAGTGTCCCAGAGAGAGGAAAGGGTGGTCCTAGAGGCATGCACGCTCTAGCATGGCGGGTGGGAGGAGAAGGAAGGTGGAGGAAGAAACAGAAGGAAGATGCCTTCTGCTGGTGGCAGTGCTGTAACTGACCTTTTAAGGCACAATGAACAATGTGCCCTGTATTCCAAGGAAAGCCATCAGGGGGCTTTGAGGCAAGGGGGTGACTTGACTGGATTTTGCTTGGTTTTTGCTTACTATGGCTATGATAAAATTCCATAACCAAAAGCAACTTGCAGAAAAAAAAAGTTAGTTTCACTTTACAGCGTATCATCAGAGCAGGAACTCATGGCAGGAACTAAAGCAGAGGCCGTGGAGGGACAATGCTTACCACCTTGCTCTCCCTGGCTTGCTCACCCTGCTTTCTTTCATAACCCAGGATCTTCTCTGTGGAAGTAGCACTATCCCGCACCCCCACCAGTGGGCTGGACCCTTCCACATTACTCATTACTCAAAAAATATGCTACAGACTTACCTACAGGTAATCTATTAGAGGTGTTTTTTCTCAAATGAGGTTGCTCTTCCTAGATAATTCTAGTTTGTGTGAAGTTGACAAGAAAATCAACCAGGGCAGGTTTGTGTCTTAGCATGTCAGTGTACATACTATATAAAGATTGATTTTGTTGTGCAAGGGTGTCAACACAGCCGTAGCCACATGAGGGACACGGTCTGGGATGTGAATTAAGAGGAGTGGGAAGAGTCAGAGATGCTGGACAGCATTTGTAGAGGAGAGCGGTGCTGGGCCCAGCAAGAGGGCAGTGGCTGATCAATATGCCGCAGCAGGTGTATCAGAGGTAGAGACACATTACAAATTTGGAATAAAAAGCTCTCTTTGCCTATGTAAAGTTGACTACAGTGGGCTACAAGGAAAGTTTTGTGGAGTTACAGATATTTTCACCTTCTTTATATGGTTTGAGTCTCATAAGTGCACGCATAAGCTAAACGTCATTATCTTGCATAGCTTATGTGCACCAAGTCAATGATTGGCCCCCCAATAAACTATATTGAGGAAATATTATAAGGAATAGCAACAAAAACAGACAGACATAATTGTCACTAAATCACACTGTCAAGTTTAAAGTTAAGTTGGCTGCTAGAGAAATATGAGTTTGGAATTTGCATGGAAATATCTCATGAGATTTTCTGTGACAACTCTAGAAACTCACAGACTTTTTGTTGTTGATGTTGGTTTTGGTTTTTAAGACCAGTATCTTGTCCATTGGACAATGGAGCAAGATTCTGTCCATTGTGATCATCAGGTAGCTGGTATTAAAGATTCAGGGACATGATGCAATGCTTGGCCAATCTTGCTCTTTCTTTGTTCTTTTTTTCTCGGTTGGAGTGACAGATAATAGCTTACACAGACAGGGGTACAATGTGGTATTTTGATGCACGCACATGTACATTGCGTAGTGGTCAAATCACAGCAAGCGGGTAACATATGCCTCACCACCTCTTGTTTATTCATGGTGAGAACATTCAGAATCTTCTCCTTCAGCTATTTTGCAAAATAAAATTTCAAACGTTAGCAGTACCAGGGATCAGCTTGGCCAAATGAGTGAGGAATTAGAAGCTAAAACATTTGAATTCTCATTCCTGTCAGATGCCACATAGCTATCGAAATTTAAATATACCATGGGATCAGTGTGGCCATATTTTGGGTCAGTGATAAGAGCAGTTTCTTGAGCTGCAGAGGACCAGAGTTCCGTTCCCAGCACTGATGGTGGGCAGCTGACAACCACCTGTAACTCCAGCTCCACAGGACCTAGAGCCTTCTTCATTGCATCTCCATGTGGCATCCACATACAGACATACACACACATGGACACACAGACACACACATACAGACATACACACACATGGACACACAGACACACACATGGACACACAGACATACACATACAGACATACACACACATAGACACACAGACACACACATACAGACATAAACACACATTAACACACACATACAGACGTACACACACATAGACACACATATACACACACACAGACACATACACATAGACATATAGACACACACATACAGACATACACACACATAGACACAGACAAAAATATACATAAACACACAGATACACACTTACAGACATACGCACATAGACACACAGACACACAGACTGGCATACACACATATAGACACATAGATACATACATATAGACATATATACAATTGACACAAAGACACAGCAGCACACAGAAATATACAACATGCACAGACATACAGACACATACATACAGATATACAAACACATAGACATACGTACATATATGTCACAGACATGCATATACACACACAGACATACACCAGTAAAAATAAACCTTAAAATGATGATTATATTGATGCTGAGAGGGTAAAATGTGTGCAGTTGTGCATGGTCCGGAAGAGTTACACGTGCTCTACGAAGCGTGACGTATGGTTCTGTGGGAATGCTTCAGGATGGGGCTTGTGAGGAAAGCCTTTGGTCAGAAGAGACCACGAGAAGGAAACACGAGCAACATTCCCAGTAGGACAAGAGAAGAGAATGAAATCTTGCATTTGCTTTATGACCAGTACCCAACACTCGTCTCCTCTGTGAGCTTGAGGAAGACAGAACTTAAAGGTCTCGTGAGCATTGAAGTGTTTCCATAATTGCTGTCTACCAAGCACGCATGTCTTGCAGCCTATAAAGTATCACTAAATTATTATTTTGAAAATACTGGGATGGTGTGGGCTTATTGAGATTCTAATTGTTCCATGCATGAAATCTCTCTCCTTACAAACCTCTCTGTGGGATTATGGCCTTGTTTAGATGCATTTAAAAATAAACAAACACGACAGTGCTGGGTTTAGGTGTGACACACCAGCAACCAGTCATTTAAAGACTCATTAATCACTGGCCTAAGTCCCAGAGTGCCCAGCCATCGAAATTAATGCCTGGTCTCTTGCCTGACCATGAAGAAGAATGTCAAGCCAGCCATACTGACTTTTGCATGATAGAGAGGAGAATGTTATTGAAAGTCGAATACATACATGTAAGCTCAACTGAATCCAAGAAGGAATTACATGTCACAGAGAGAATCTAACATGAAAACAGGAGTGGACCTAATACATTGCTTAATAAACGCTATCCCAAGATTTTTAAGCAATAAAGATCAAATTAGAGTCACATTCAACTTTCAGGTGTGCCCTGTAAGTCACTTCCTTTAAGACCATTTGAATACTAAATGGCAAACTGGCTTTGTTGACAAACTAAGGGATGAGGTGGTAGACAAAACATTACCAATGTTGAGTAGCTGATTTAAAGAAATAGAAAGAGTAACTGAATGCAAGCAATCTTCCAGTAACACGCAGACTATACAGTCCACTCGCCATGAGGGTCGATGCTATTCTAAACAGCTCATCTGCTTGGTTCTTGCCTTTACCTGTTATTTATTTACTTGCTTATTCCTGTACATATGTGCATTTGTGGGATATTTAGACCTGGTCCTCAGGCTTGCAAGGCATACGCTTGATGACTGAGCTGTCTTCTTAGCCCCCTTGGTACACATATGCACTGGAAGTACTCAGCGAGTTGATGGGACTTTAGTAATGACCACCACGGTAGTCTAGGGCTCAGCTGCTTAATCGCAGGAATATATAAAACAGCTAAAAAGGGCTTTGAACAAATATTGGGAGTTTTCTGAAGCTAAAATAGAACTAATTCCTTGATGGCTTGAGCCTTTTAAGCGCACTAATTAAGAAATTTCCCTGAATAATTAAGCAGTTTTAAAATCTCACATTGATTTTATAAGAATACTATTCCTATGGGTGTCATGAACGGTCATTTACACAGAGATAATATTTTGTAATGGCAATAGTCTTGTCAGGATGCCATACCGCTTTGTGACTTTGTAAAGTAGAGCCATGAATTTATCCTACAGATTGTTTAATTATTAATTTTTCTAGCATAGTTCAAGCAAAGAGAATAATGGAAACTCTGGATTATAGGAAATTTGTAGCTCCTGTCAAATGTTGAGCTAAAGCACAGCAGGGATCTACCTTATGGTTTAATAATTTAATTTTCATATCTAGAACCATCTAGGTTAGCTTTTAGGTGGTACTGTGGAGATGTTCTCCTTTATCCTTAGAAGATTTACAAACGTGTGTACAATTGTTTTTAGGCAAAATATTACTACGTAGCCCCAGCTTGGCTGAAACTCACATAGACCAGGCTGGCCTTTACCTGAGTTCTGAGATTAAAGACACGCACCATCATGCCTGACTTTACAGCTAATTATCATTATTTTAAGTTCCAATTGACTTGAATTTTATTAGATAAAAACATTTCCTTGCTGAAAGTACACAAAGAAAGGAAGGCAAATGGGAACAAGTACATTTATAGTCCCATGCCTTTTTGCTTATACTCAACTGCTTATCAGTACTTTCATATCCAATATCCTAATCTATTGATACCTTAATAAATAATACCCTAAGCCAGTAGTCTGTTAGTCATGGTTCTCTAAAGGAACAGAACTGATCAAGTAAATATTTTTATTTGTGTCAACATGTGTGTGTGTGATTTAATTAGACTGGCTTACAAGATGCAGTCTAACATCGGCTGTCTCACACTGAAAAGGCTGAGGCTCTTGAGAATCTGAATCTTCTCTCCCCAAGGTTATCACTTCTAGTTTATGTAAAAAGCCCAAAAATGTTGGCTCTAACATTGGCAAAGGAATGCAGCAGCAGGACAGATGTACCTGCCAGTGAGAGTGAGGGCAAGCAGGCAAAAAGCAAAGTGTCCTGTTATGTTTTTTTTTTTGTTAATTGGGCTTTCACCCAAAGAGAGGGTCTTTATATTTTAAATAATCGGATTGAGAAAAATCTCTCACAGGAGCGAGTGCCCGGTGGCTGTGTTTTGGTTCACTCCAGATCCAGTCAAGTTGAAAACCGATATTTGCTGTCACAAGTAGGAACCACAATATAGAAAGGTGTGATGAAGATAACATATTGCCAGTAAAACAAACAAACAAACAAACAAACAAACCTCCATGTATGTGTCGTTTGCTGTCACTGGCTAGAATAGGCATCTGGAAGAGTAACATGCAGACAACATCCAAGCCACAGAACGAACTGGGGTGGAGGTTTCTCTCGCTTTCGCTTCGTTCACTCCCTCCTTTTGTTCCTATTCTTTCTCGGCAACTCCATCCCTTCAGAACCAGGGTTTGAAGCCAGGGCAGCCTTACCACTTTCCAGGCTTGTGTAAATGGCATTGCATGGGTGTTCTTCTGTGTTGGGATTGTTTTACCAAATATGCTCTGTATTCATTCAAAAGGAAACGAGGAAGGGAAAGAGGAATGAAGAAATGAAAGATGGAAGAAAGGCAGAGAGGGGAAGGAAGGGAAAAGGAAAGAAAGGACTACTCATAGTCCTACCATTCACCATGATAATCACACCATGCCACCCTTGGAAACATTAATTTAAATTTTTTAAAAAGAGAAAAATGATAGAATGAATTTCCCAGAGTTACAGTTATTTAGAGGAATCAGATGTAGTGGGCTACATAGTTATTTAGACTTGGAGCCCAGTCTAGGACTTGGGTTTTTTGTCTAAATTTCCAAGAATCTTTCTGTTGCATAATTGTGTAATTATAGCCTTATGAAGGATTAAAGAACTATATTATAAAGTATGTAGGAAAGCTATTTGCCAGACAATTTAAATACCTTGCATTCAGCCCTGTCATTCACGTGTATCTGTGTTCCCGTATAAATCAGGGCCACATATTTTTTGAGACACTGGGATGTGCAGAGCAATTTTAAATGATCTCCGTGGAGCAAAAGGCGTTTGGACCATATTTTTAGTCCAACAAATTTTGCACTGGAATATTTTGTGCCAGTTAGATAATGCCCTGAAAGGCGAAGGGCAGAACATGTGAGTCACCCCACTGAGGAGATAGCTTGTTCTAGAGACGGTTAAAAGGAAAAAAGAAAGAAGGAAAAGAGAGAAAAGAAAAACAAATGCTGGAAAGCAGTGTTCAGAGCTCTGGATACTAATGCAATCAATTCAGAGTTCACACCGTTTTCCTGCAGAAGGCTGCGGGTAAAGCATGGCGAAGCCACCATCTATTCAATAAGATGTCCCACTGAGGGGGAAATTAAACGTCTCCTGTCACACACCTCCTGGGTTGGCTCTGATTTACCTATTAAATATAAAACTTTCACTCTCCGGAGTCACAGTTTTAGAAGTAATAAACTGTTGGCAAGGAAAATGGGTGAGATTTCTTTCTGCCCACAGTCTTTTCCTTTTCCTTACCGTGAGTAAAGGGCTCTGCTGATGTCCGATCAGCAATGAAGATGTGGCAATGGCATTTGTATGATTCTACTGATTTCTTTAAATAAATAAAGTATTGTTTTCCGCCTCCATCCACCCAAATTCTCCCCACTCTGTCATTCAGAGATGAGAAAAGTGATTTGCAAGTCCAGTGAACGTATAACTGGCATTGAAGAATTCTGAGTGTCTTAAAAGATAATTTTTACATTGATCATCATCAGTATGTTTTCTCAACCATACTTGATATAACACTACCAACTTTAATGATATTGGAATGATAACATTTAGCTCTAGGATATTTTTATTGTTAACTACAACTCTGGCCCCTCTATCAGAATTTATTTTCTATAAAATAATTCAGAAGATCTAATAAAATGAGCTTAAGGGGGGAGAGGGCTGTTTCCCTCAATGAATACTAGAAATTAGACAGTGGGTATAAGGATATGACTTACTATACTCCCACAGAGGGAAGTCTGTGGGAGATTTCTACCAGCTTCTTGGTGATCAGGGATGTGTCCCAATCAATGGAAAGCAGGGTTTGTGTAATTGGTACAGAGGGGGAATTGAACTTTTTCTGTTCCCGCTGTGAGCTGTCTATCATGATTCAACAGTGCAATGAGGTCACCCTAAGACTCCTCCACATCAGTGGCAGCCAGTCACATCAATCAGCACACTCATTAAGCTCCCACGGGGCTGTTGAATTTGGAGAAAGTTCTTAATCTGCATCCCTGGCAGACCTGCTTCCCTTCTGGGACTTAGTGTTCTCTTCTGTGAAATGCTGTCTTGCTTTGACTAGGAAACATTCCATGAATTCTGACCTTTCTACATGGTCTCTTCTTTTTATTAAAAAATATCATCCTGTCATTGTAAAGTATCTACAAAACATGGAAAATGAAAAGAGAAAAGTATGAAACCTATTAACATTCAAAGTAATATTCTTTTAGACTTTTTCTTCTGTATTTGTGCACAAACAATATGGCTATATCCATATTCATATATACACGTGTGTTTATCTACATGTTTGAAAGAAGCATATGCTTCAAAATGTAATATCTATTTCATGTAATAAATCATACCCATGGTTCTATATTAGAAAGTATAAATCTACATAATTCTAAACTGCTACAGTAAATTCCCTTGTCTTACACACTACAATGTATTTAGCCAGTCCTTTATTGGTAGACATTTTCTAATATTTGACTAAAAGACATTCATAGACATATAGTTTTCCTTATCTAAGAAGATACTTAATCATAAGTAAAACTTTTACCCATGAGTAAAATCAGTATGTCAAGGAATACAAACACATTTAGGTATTTTATATTTCTATTACACACAGGTTCTGGGAAGAATGTCAGGGGCATGGAGTAGTTCATTCCCCCTGATCTCTCAAGATTTACAAACATGACCTAGGTACTGTGGAAAATTAGTTTCAATAATGTTTGAGCTGGGTATTTTTAAACGCAACACTTGCTTTTGGTGTTAACCCAGCTTTTGGGATTTTGTCAACAATCCCCATTCCTTGTGTTCCAGAAACTGTCAGATTCCATTATAATAATGATCTTGGCGGTCTCACTGCTCTGAGTCTTTTAGTGATGACGCATAGACAGGAAATGTCCTCTGAATCTCCTAAATCCCCAGTGTTTACCCAGCACAAGCAGATCTACTATAAACTCTAAATTAACTGAGTTAGCCCTATGAAAACTTACCAACACCATTCAGTTTTGAGTCTATCCTTCATTTCTTTTTCCTTATTGCTTTAGCTTTGGGTTTGAAAGAAAAAAAATTAGTTAATGATAAGTACCATGAAGGGATCAGAGCTTGGCAGGAGAAGAGGAATTGCCAGGATTGGGTGTCTTATAAGAAGCATGGTTAGTATAGGGAAGGCTTCTTGGAAGAGATAGTATTGAAGTAGAGGTAGGGTTAAAGGAGAAAACCAAGCCATGGGGATATCAGGCAAAGAGCATCCAGATGGTGCGATGGGCCAATGAAAACCCCCTAATTAGAGGCGTTTCTGGCATTTTAGGAAACAGCAGGAAATCAGTAGTGCTGAAGCCAAATAGGCAATAGAAGTAATAGCTCAATATGAGACATTAAATACAGAGGCATCAAGGAAAGATGCCAACAAACAGTTAGGTTTAGTGTGTACATTTTAGGGGAATCTTGGAATGTGCTATGGTAAATCTGAGTGGCATATGTATATAGATGTGCCGCTCTAGGAATTGTTGTAGGGCATGGTTGAAAAAAAATGAGTAAAATATGGCTATATATCCATATGTGTTATGTGTATAGATATAAGAAGTTGGTGTTTGCTTTTGTTCAGGTCCTGGTAGAAGCAGGCACAGGGAGGCGATTACTTTTCTGCCACTACGACAAAACACCATGATCAAAGCAAATTAAGGAAGAAGCAGTTTCTTCTGGCTTACAGTTCCAAGGCTGAGCATTTATCAGGAGGTATGGCAGCAAACACAGGGATGGGTGGCAGGATCAAGAACCTGAGAGGTCACATCTTTACCCACAGCAAGAAACAAAAGGGGTGAACTTGAAGTGAGGCAATGCTATGCAGTCATACTTCCTCCAGCAAGGCTGTACCTTCTAAAACCTTCCCAAGTGATACACCAACTGGAGAACCAGTGTTCAAATACCTGAGCATGTAGAGAACATTTATCATTTAAACACCATGGTCACATAAGAGATTCATTGAGGGAGATGCCTAGGTTGGATTAAAGAAGACAGCAGCAGAAGCAGACAAAGGGAACTTCAGAGTGAGTCACTAAAACAGAGAAAGGAGAAGAATATTGAGTAGGAAAAGCCACTAGCTATAGCAAGGCTGTAAGCAGGTCTCAGCCAGATGATGAGTCCCAACAGAGGCAAAAGGTATCTGTTGAACAGGAGGCTCAACTCCAGATCCTAGGCTGTGCTCTGAGTACTCCCTGAGAAATGTCATGATGGCTCTGAAGGCTGAGAAAAGCAGTCTGAACAGTGTGTCCCATGGTCACTGAGTGCTCTGTGTCACCGAACACAATCTTGTGGCCTTGGCAAGACTATCAGCAGAATTGGCTCTGCTTAAAATGGAAAACAGTAAAGTTTTCTATTTGGTTTGAGATATTTTTTTTCTAATTGAATGTTGCATGCTGTGAAGATATTGAATATGATTGATTTCACATCATCACTTAGCAGTGGATTGGTAGGTCAATGGATGGATGGGTGGATGAATGGAAGGACGGATAAATTGATTAATGATGCTAAGGTCAGGAAAATCTTTTATATTCCATGTAGATGACACATATATACCAGCCAGACTATAAGCATCAGACTATAAGAGTCATCCTAAGGAGGGGACAAAAATTAATAATTTCAAGGAGGATGGAGAAGATTGGAGTAGTACAAATTTTCCTCTGCCCCCACCCTTCTTTCACACACACATCAAAGCCAGCCTTGGAGGCAGAGGGCATTTCTCCTTCTAGGTCATCCTAACTGTGGTTCTAAGAGAGCCTAAGTAGTTGATCTAGGATTTCTCTAACAAGTAGAGCTTAACCACCCATGCCTGATGTGGGTGATCTAAAAGCAGGGTCTAATATGGTTGATCTAGGAGTTCTCTAACCAAGTTGAGCCTAACCACCCGTGCCTGACGTGGATGATCTAAAAGCAGGTTATTATTATGAAATGATGAGAGCCTAACTGGGCACGGTGACATACTCCTGACATTTCAGCACTCAGAAGACTACGGCAGGATATTCTGAGGGCAGATGAGTTATTCAAGGCTGAGACCTTACCCATCTTAAAGTTTTAAGATGGGGATCAAATTTATAAGTTATTAGGTAGAGTGATAGGTTTCAATCATAGTAGCTAAAGATTTTTACTGTTCAGACCTAGCAAGTGCATTTATGGCCCTGCCCTTCAGACTTGGTTATTTTGTGGTTAATTTTCATTTCTTAGACTTTAACCTAAGTTATCTCAAGAATTTTAGGTCAGCAGTCTTCAGGATCAAAAATAAAGGGAGATGGGTGTAGAGTAAGCAATTGAGTGCTAGCACCAGACAGCCTGGATTTGAGTTCTGCTGTCATCAGCTACCAACTGTCTTCGCGCCAGTCAACTCACACTGCTCTGCAGTCAGTGTAAAGTGGGTTAATCTGGTATGGTCCTGCTGTTGTTGAAAGTGTTAAAAAAATGAAGCATGAAGAGAACCTTGGAACTGGCCCTCTTTTGCAATTTGTAAAGTGTACAGTTTTGTAAAAGTTGCCTAGAAGTTGTATAAACTTTAGATTTAAAAATGCACGTTTTACCTTCATAAACCACCTACCCCATTTCTCTGAGGAGCTTCTTTGTTTTGTTCCTTCTGAACATTTTTAACATAATTTTTATTTATTACAATTTATTCACTTTGTATCCCAGCTGTAGCCCCATCATCATTCCCTCCCAATCCTGCCCTCCCTCACTCATCTCCTCCCACACTCCCTTCCCCAGTCCACTGATAGGGGAGGTCCTCCTCCCCTTCCATCTGACTCTAGCTTATCAGGTCTCATCAAGACTGTCTTTCATAGTCTTCCTCTGTGGCCTGGTCAGGCTGCTCCCGAGGTGACCAAAGAGCCAGCCACTGAGTTCATGTCAGAGACAGCCCCTGCTCCCATTACTAGGGAACCCACCTGGAGACTGAGCTGCCATGGGCTACGTCTGTGCGGGGTGTCCAGGTTATCTTCATGAATGGTCCTTGGTTGGAGTATCAGTCTCTAAAAAGACCCCTAGGCCCAGATTTTTTGGTTCTGTTATTCTCCTTGTGGAGCTCCAGACCCTTCCAGGTCTTTCTATCTTCCCCTTCTTTCATAAGATTCCCTGCACTCTGCCCAAAGTTTGGCTATGAGTCTCTAGCATCTGCTTTAATACCCTGCTGGGTAGAGTCTTTCAGAGTCCCTCTAGGGAAGGCTCCTGTCTTGTTCCTTATTTTCACCTTCTTCCGATATCTATCCCATTTGCCTTTCTGAATGAAGATTAAGCATCTGACCCAAGGTCCTCCTTCTTGCTTAGCTTCTTTAGGTGTACAGATTTTAGTATATTATGTCTAATATCCACTTATAAGTGAGTATATACCATGTGTGTCTTTCTGTTTCTGGGATAGCTCACTCAGGATGATCTTTTCTAGTTCCTACAAATTTCATGATTTCCTTGTTTTTAATTGCTGAGTAGTATTCCATTGTGTAGATGTACCACAATTTCCATTCCTTCAGTGAGGGACATCTGGGTTGTTTCCAGATTCTGGCTATTACGAATAAAGCTGCTACGAACATGGTTGAGCAAATGTCCTTGTTGTGTACTTGAGCATCTTTTGGATATATGCCTAGGAGTAGTATAGCTGGATCTTGCACTTTCTCAGACAATTAGGAAAGTGCTACCTCAAGATCCTTCGGAACATTTTATCAGCAGTATAGGAGCTGGTGGGATTGCTTAGTTGATAAAGTACTTACCTAGTGGGGAAGAGGACCTACGTTCAATTCCTGGAACTCACATTAAAAAGCCATCGGGTGCGCTTGTAATTCCTGCACTGGGGAAATAGAAATAGGTAGATTCCTTGGGGTGCTCACTGTGACCAGTCTAGTCTACTGAGAGAGTCCCCTGTCAGAGAGACTCACTCTCAAAAAATAAGGTGGATGGTTCCCGAGGAAACACACAGAGGCTTCCTTCTGGAGTCTACACAGATATTCACACACAAGAACACGCAAAGGCACACCCATGAATGCACACACGTATACAAAGTGAGATGGGGGAGGGAAGGAAGGAAGAAGAAAGATATATGAAAAAAGAGAGAGAGATAGGAACTTGGCCAAATAAACTTTGGTCATTAGCTTTCAGAGACTAGTCCTAAAACATCACAGTAGCAAAGCCAGTGAGGAGGAACACAAGTTCCCACCAGGTCGGAATCTTGTTCTCTACATCCTCTAACTACGTGCCTTGCTGTCGCTGCAGAGATGTGACATTCTGCTCCAGTCTCTCCACATGGATGCAGGTGCTACTCACGCCTGAACATGGACCAGACAGTTTCTCCCACTTCTTTGAGAAACAAAATTAAACATGCATTTTCATTTTATTTTCGCGTTGTAAAGTCCACAGATATCATACCGGACTTGGCCCATTCGTGTAAGTTAACCCATCTACTATGGAATTATCATTTCTGGAAACCAGAAGCTAACATTCACAATCTAGAACAGCCTCCAATTAACATGATTTGTTCTAGTTACCTCCTCCCTGTTCTTTATGTAGCTCTGCCCACATGTAGCCTGGCTAGGGTTTGGGTTTGTTTCACTTATTTGTTTGGGGTTTTTCTCTGTTTCTTGCCTTCAGTTTGTTACTGTTTGGTTGGCTTTGTTCTTACTATTGCTGTGGGCAGTACTGAAGATTAAACCTAGTGACCCAGCTCAATGCGTGAGCTGAGCGCTCTATCACTGAACCACAGCCCAGCCCTTGTTTTCAGCTTTTTGAGGAAATTCCATACTAATGTCCATGGAGACTGAAACTGTCTCTCTTTCCTTCTTCTTCCACATCCTTGTAATGCTTATTTGTTTCTTGATGACAGCCATTCAGATGATGAGCATTTCCTTGATAGCTGAGGACGCCAAAGACCTTTCTTTTTCATATATTTATAGGTATTTGTACTTCCTTTGAGAACTGCGTCTTTAATTCATTTATCTATTTCTTGAAGCCTCTACTTTTGGTATAATAATAATAGGGGCTGGAGAGATAGTACAGCAGTTGCTCTGGGTGAAGACCTAAGGTTAGTTCCCAGCATCCACAACAGGCAGCTCACAACCACCTCAAACTCTCTGATGCGCTCTTCTACCTGCTCAGGCACTCATGGGCATATGCCCTCATTCATACATTAAAGAAATAAAGTTCATCATTTTAAGATGAAATAATAATACTATTAACGTAAGCATCTGTCCACTAAAATCTCTGGATTCCTGAGAAGAGAGAAGTTGTGAAACACAGGAGTTGTCTCCTAGGAGTAAGTGACTCTGACAAAGAATGGCAGCGCGTCTCTCTGCCAAAGCAGCTGTGCACCTGCTGCCGCAGAGATACTCAGCCTGGCGCACACTTTCTGCCCTGCTCAGCTTCTCTGGGGGACAGCCATCTAATCTCTAAGAAGAGAACATCAATCATTATCCACGGGTCAAAATTTCCAGCCAGGCTGGAGGAAACATTTTGATTAATGCCCGCATGATGACCTGGGTGATGCCAAGGGCTGGGACTTGAGATGAGAATGAGGTAAGAAATAATTGTTTTTAATAACCTTGCTAACTTTCCTTCTTCTAGCTCTTATCATAAATTCTAAATTTATTCCACACCAGTGAAACCTGGTCTAGATATGTTATTATGATCAAGGTCCTGTCTTCCAGGAACCATAGTGGAAGAGAGAATATTTGAACCCCTTTTACATAGTACAATTTGGATTTCTATAGTTTGTTTGTTTTTTCTCCTGAGAATTCAAATAGAGCTGATTTCATCTGCCTTGAATAAAGGTAGAAAGCAAGGATTTCTAGCAGACTTCGATAGAATTCAAGTACTCAATAGATTCTTATCTAAACAACCCCTAGTTCACAGTAGAGCCTACAAGAAGATAAGTTAGGACTCTTGATGAAAATATTTCCCAGCCCTGAAGAATCAAAAGAGCCATGGAAGTTTCCTAGGCTGAGCTGAGTAATGATTCCCTCAGGCGGCGGCAGCATATACGCCTTAGTATGTGAGTGTGGGCATAAGAGGCATGAATCGAACCTGCTTGTTTTAAGGTGTGACAGTGGTCGATAGAGGGCTGGAGAGTGAAAGCGCAAGGACCTGACTTTGATTCCGAGGACACACAAGAAAGCTGGACTTAACAGCATGCAATGATGACCTTAGCAGCATGGAGAGCGAAAATGCAGCAGTCCCTGGGGCTTGCTGGATAGCCGTTCTCACTGGATTGGTGAACTCCAGCTTCAGGGAGAGACCTTGCCCCCAAAAGAAGATAAAAATATCAGACATTGACCTCTGGTTGACACTTGGTCTCCATGTGCATGAGCAGACATGTGCGCTTACACACCAACACACACGTATATACACACATATACACACAGAGAGAGTGTGAAAACTGTGCCATCATTCAATGAGAAGGGCTCTTCCTTTGGTGATACTTGTTCTCCTTTGGTGATACTTGTTCCCCTGGTGGAAATGACCAGGAAACACGCACCTGGGAAAATTTTCTCCCCATTTGAGCTGTCAAGAATAAGGAAGAACTAAGACATTGTCACAGAAGAGCCTGGGGAGAGGTCAGAACTGAGTGCAGGGTTGCGCCCGAACCATATCCTGCAGCAAAACAGGAAGTATGGGAAGAGTTGGAGAAACCCAAGTTAAAGTCGGGGTTTAATAGATAGCAAAGTGCTTGCATAGGTTTCATAGCAATAGTAATAAAAGCAATTGGGAAATTTGGTGAAGTTACATGGGACTCTCTCCACTGGGCTTTGTGTGTGTGTGTGTGTGTGTGTGTGTGTGTGTGTGTGTGTGTGTGTGTGATTCAAAACTATTCTGAAATTACCAAGTTTAGCTGGAACTGTTATGTAGCCAGGAGCTGTTATTCTGCTGAACTCTCAATAGATGTGCTCCCAGTCATTATTAGTGGGGTACCCTCAACCTTTACTATGTGTTGAGACTCTTGGCTTGTTGGTTTTTTTAATATTAATCACAGGTTATGTACTTTGTATCCCAGCCATAGCCCCCTCCCACATTCCCTCCCTATCCCCCTCATCCCTCCCTCATCTACTCCCTGCCCCTTTCCAAGTCCACTGATAGGGGAGGACCTCCTCCCCTTCCATCTAACTCTAGCTTATCAGGTCTCTTCGGGAATGGCTACAATGTCCTCTTCTGTGGCCTAGCAAGGCTGCTCCTACCTCAGGGGGTGGGGGTGGGGAGGTCAAAGAGCCTGCCATTGAGTTCATGTCCAAAATAGTTCCTGTTCCCCTTAGTAGTATACCCACTTGGGTATTGAGCTACCATTTGCTACATACAAGCAGGGGTTCTAGGTTATAACCATACATGGTCCTTGGTTGGAGAGACAGTCTCATAAAAGACCCCTGTGCCCTGATATATTTGGTTCTTGGGGAGCTCCTGACTTATCCAGGTCATACTAACTCCCCCTTTTTTGTACGGTTAAAAAACTAATATGCCATGTTTACACCCGCAAGTTTGTTGAATGTCATATCTGTGTTGTCCTGTTTGGGAATATGGTTTGGACATGTTGGGTGCAGGCTAGGCAAGCAAACTGCATTTCTATTGCCTGAATTTAATTTTCTTAAAATATACAAAGCAGTCATGCTCTGAAAAACCCTGTGTTTGTCTGTAAAAAAGATCACTAATGAAGGACATTGTTTTCAGTGTTCATAGGGACACTATCTATCTATCTATCTACTTTTCAGTCTAAGAGGGAAATAAAAGTCCCTCCCTTTCCTCCATATCTCTGGTATTTATAGATTCTATATTTTCTCAAGCTTTTACCAAAAATGAGAGAGAGAGGAGGGGGAGAGAATTACCTCCTTCTATTTTATAATTAGAACATTCAGAATTCCCTCGTACACACACACAAACAGAAAAATTATTTGCCTGCCTAGCATGAGTGGAGGATAAATTGCTTCAGAGAAAAGCATGAGTCTACACAAAAATAATCCTGCATGTGTGTAATTACAAACCACTTCATAGAATAAACACATTAACAGAATAAGGACCTGGGCATAGTGGAAATTCTCCACACTCTGCATCCAACCCTCATCTCAAACTTTCACGTAAAAGAAACAGGTGCACGGACTGCCTTTCTTTTTAAGCCGCTCAGTACTTAATTTCCTAAGTCTAGAGTAACCTGCGTCTTTCCACTTGAAGACAAGCTTGGCGTCTCCCCGTTGCTCATACCTTACCCCTTGTCAAGGCAAGAGATTTAATGAGCTCACTCAGTGTGTCCGGAAGCCTTCATGCCAGGTAGAGAACACACCCAGGAGAACTGAGAAATAGAGCAGGAACGTTTTGATGTTACAGAGGAGGCAGAAGTGCAGGTGGGGAATTAAGGAGAAGAAGCTCTGACAAGAGACAGAGATTGGTGATCTGGAGTCAGCAAAAGAACAGGCAGTGAGGCCTTTGTGAGACCCAGAACAGAGGTACAAGCTGTGCTTGCAGGTCATGTGTGCAGAAATAAATCTGAAGTTCCCCAAACCCAAAATCCTTTCAGTGTGTCAAGGTCAACGAAAAATTGAATCAATGCCAACAAAGTTTTAACTGTAAAAAGGGAGCTGCTTTGGAGGTAGGAGAATTGAGCAGAGTATCTGTCTACAAGAGAAGCCTTGAGTTCAGATTCCTAGAACCCACATAGATGCCAGACAGGCGTGGCATCTAACCTGTAATCTCAGCACTTGAGACGTGGAGACAGGGAATCCCCACAGCAAGTTAGCTGTCTTAGACTTGCCAGAACTGGCAAGCTCCAGGGGTTCAAGTGAGAGACCTTAACTCAGTATGAAAGGTGAAGAGTTATCAAAGGAGATATCTAACATCAACCTCCGGTCTCCAAGTGCACAGCGCACACATGTGCATGTACACCTGCTCCCACACATACTCCCATATACATGCAAACATGTACACACATGTACATATGCACCCAAAGATAATATAAAGTGGACTATTCATGTTAAGAAAAAGTCTTAGTGAGCATGAATGTAGGAGGCAACAATGCAAGTATTTGTTTGGATTGTGGCTATAGTCATTTCTCAAGAGATACACACTCTAAAGTATAACTTTGGTGAAAATTTGTCCTTCCTTACATTATGACTCTTGATAGATATGAGTCCAAAACTAAAGAATAGATAGAATACCACACAGGTCTCTATAAATCCATCTAACAAGCTAAGTAAAGTAAGCTGTATCATACTTTGACAAACATATTTTCATTAAGTCAATAAAAGACATATGTAAAGGGATTTTCTCTGTACAACTGGTTTTCATATCACAGGCAACTGAATTTAATTTTTAACTTCCATTGTAGGTATTAAAATAATGACATTTAAATCAGATATATTATAATGAAAAATAAGCTGTTAATACATACTTTTTCTTTTTTCATTATTATTATTTTATTTTTTAATTGTATTTTTATTATTAGTTACATTTTATTAACTCTGTATCCCAGGTGTATCCACTCCCTCATTCCTTCCCAACCCCACCCTCACTGCTTCATCTACTCCCTGCCCTTTTCCAAGTCCACTGATATGGGAGGACCTCCTCCCCTTTCATCTGACCCTGGTTTATCAGGTGTCTTCAGGACTGGCTGCAAAGTCCTCCTCTGTGGCCTAGCAGGGCTGCTCCTCCCTTGCAGGGTGGGGAGGTCAAAGAGCCTGCCATTGAGTTCATGTCAGAAATAGTCCCTGTTCCCCTTACTAGGGAAACCCACTTGGTTACTGAACTACCATGGGCTACAGGCAAGCAGAGGTTCTAGGTTATATCCACCCACGGTCCTTGGTTGGAGAGACAGTCTCATATAAGACCCCTGTGCCCAGATATATTTGGTCCTTAATACATACTTTTGATGATAAATTGTTTTTCTAGCCTTTGTTTTACCAAAAATTACTAACTCCATTATTATGGTTATAAATTTTACTTATTTTGTATTCTATTGGCCAGTAATAAGCTGATTGGTTTTTATACTTTTCATTTATTTGTTTATTTATTTAATCATTTTATAGCCTGATCCTAGCCCTCCCTCCTCCCCTCTCAGCCTCACCCTCAAGCTTTCCCCTCCCATTCCCCCCTCTCTTTCTTCTCAGAGAAGGGGACACCCCCAAGATGAACCACGTTAGTACCTCAAGTTGCAGCAGCGGTACTAAGCCCATCCTCTCCCACTGAGACCAGACAAAGCAGCCCAGCTAGGGGAAAGAGATCCAAAGGCCTGTCAGCAGTATCAGAGAGAGCCCCTACTCCCATTGTTAGGAGATCCACATGATGACCAAGCTGCACATCTGCTACACGAGTTAGGGAGTGTAGGTCCAGCCCATGCATGCTCTTTGGCTGGTGTTTCAATATCTGCAAGACCCCCATGGGCCCAGGTTAGTTTACTATGTCAGCCTTCTTGTGGTGTCCTTGACCCTTTTCAGTCTCCCTCCAGCCTTCCCCCGACTCTTCCACAAAACTCCTGGAGCTTGGCCTATTGTTTGGCTGTGGGTCCCTGCATTTGTTTCCATCTGCTGCTAGGTGAAGCCTCTCAGGAGACAGTTATGCTAGGCTCCTGTCTGCAAGCATAGCAGAGTACCATTAATAGTGTCAGGAGTGGGCTCTCTCCCAAGCAGTGGGTCTCAGGTTAGTCCAGTCATTGGTTTGCCATTTCCTCAATCTCTACTCCATCTTTATCCCTACGCTTTCTATAGGCAAGACACATTTTGGGCTGAAGGTTTTGTGGGTGGGTTGGTGTCCCTGTCTATAGCTACAGAAGGTGGTGGCTTCAGGCTCTATCGTCCCCACTGCTAGGAGTCTCTAAGCTGACTGATTTTTTTTAAAGGATATCTAATCATCTTCAATATACTCACATTTTTTAATATGCTTCATCAAGAACGCAAGTTAAGTCAGTGATAAAAACTGAAATTACAATCATTAATTGTTTCACAAAGTTATTTTTCCTACTTATCTAGACACAGTTGTTAAAATCAAAGTCAAAATTGCTAATTGTAATTTTATAAATCAGAATCTGTCTGTTTTCCTACAACTCTTTAATTCATCTCGTCTCCGTTTATGAAGAATAATACTCTGCTCTACTCCAGGCTTGCTGCCCGTGCTGTTGCTGATGCAGAGTAGGGCAGTAGAGATCTCATCCACACTCGGTATGTTTAACATAGACTGATGAACATGTGTGCAATTTCACTTTAGAAAGTATTTCTCAGCACTACAGTGCTGTGAACCCCACGATAATTTGCAGATATCTCCGGGCCAGAAATTGGAAACCCAAGACAATCAAGAAAACAAGTATTCACTCTGGTTGGAAAGTGACTTGATTATGTGAGGATCCAATGAGAGGCGTGGTGGCACACACCTGTAATCCCAGCATTCGGGGAGGCAGAGGCAGGCAGATCTCTGTGAGTTCGAGGCCAGCCTGGTCTACAAAGTGAGTCCAGGACAGCCAAGGCCACACAGAGAAATCCTGTGTTGAAAACACACACACACACACACACACACACACACACTCAAACAAAAAAACAAGCAAAACAATATAAATTATCTGGTCCTCTTAGTGCAGCAGGCAGCATGTCAGTCTCATATCAGGATCCAGTCAGTCTTTACAGTCTGAGAAGGTTGTAAAGTTGCTCTGTCTGACTCTACCTCATGATCTTCTAGCTCTTGGAATCTTCCCGCCCTCTGTGGTAGACTCTGTCTCCTATGTCTGTGGCTGCACATGCAGATACCCACTAGAAATGACCACCTGCCATTTGAGTAATTGGGAGATACAATGACAATTGTATAAAAGGCATAGGAGACTGAATCTGAAATGATAGAAGGCTCACATGTTCGTAATATAATTTTGTTGGTATTTTGATATGTGATATATCACTAACATGAGAGGCCTGGGTTTAAAACTCTGCTTATCCAAGTATGAGAGCCTTACTGCTTTTTCTTCTTAATGATCTTGGTGGCCAATCATGGTTGCTCAAAGCTTGTACCATGTAGCAC
This sequence comes from Pachyuromys duprasi, assembly GCA_028658305.1. Lineage (NCBI taxonomy): Eukaryota > Metazoa > Chordata > Mammalia > Rodentia > Muridae > Pachyuromys > Pachyuromys duprasi. Next base: position 45,610,060 of record CM053761.1, read on the forward strand.
AAATCTCCTACAGGACATCATTCTGTCATAACCAGAAGGATTGCACCAGGCTCATAGTTTTCAAATCATAAAATTATTCTGAGGTCCAAAGCTAGTCTGTGGAAGCAAGGAGAGCAAAGTGAATACCACTGTATATTTATCCTCTACCCAGCTCAGCATTACAGAAAGGCGTAAGAATTAAAGATTACCAGCCTGTAGTTACAAGTGCCATTCATATCCCAGTTCACACAGCTAGTCATTGTAGACCATTTTTTTTCCTTGCCTAAACATTTAGTAAGATTCTAATTAAGTGTATATGGTAATGCTGGATGGGTAGATGGATAATGTCAACATTTGTTCATGTTCCCGGCGCAGAGGAACAAAGGTACTGTCTGTCAATCAGCAGAATTAAACAAACAACAAAAGACTAAAACAGAAAAAAAAAGTCCATATTCGCAGCCTGCCAAACAGAATACCTTTCCTCCTTTCCCATCCACTTCCAAAGGCAGACAAGCCTTGCTGAGGACTACCTGTCACCTGACAGTGTAGGTAGAATCTTGCAGCTGGTGAAATGGGAGCAAAGTGTTATTGAGTTGAGTTTCAGACTGTCCCAAAGAATAAAGAAGACTTTCAGTGACCAAAGGAAATGAGATCATAGGTCATTCTACATCTTTCCCAGAAGTAGGTCCTGGTACACGCTCCATGCTTTGAACTCCAGGATGTCCCTACTGCCAGCTGCAAATGAGCTGCAGCTACGTTAGGAAACTCAAATCTAGCATCTCTCTTGTTTTCTCGGAGGTCCTCCCTGATGTGCATACGTGAGCCTTTGCCCCAGCATATATCCCAAGAACCTCCAGGGCTGCAAGCTACTCTGATTTTTTAAAAATTCTTTTTAATACTAAAACTGTAGGCCCATCATCTGAAAGAACGTCCTACTAATGAAAACCTTGTCCATTTTCATCCAGACCTCCAGACCATGTCTTGTATGGCTTCTGATGTCTGCTGAAGCACAGGTCTTCACACTGTGCCTGCTGTGGTGAACCTTACTGTACATATACATTTATTTTGAAAATTTTTCTCTCCGGAAGACTCAGCTTCAAGAGTGCTGGCTACCTGTATGGACCAGAAGTTTCAGTTTGTGGACTCACAATTAACCCGCTGTGAAAACACAAAAAACTAGAGCTCTCTGCTTACCCATTTTTGCATATTCCTTATACACACACCTTCAGCAAGAGAGACGTGTGGAGGGCCTTAGCCAGCCTGGTGAGCCCCAAACTAAGAGCTTGATGACTTGCGACTTAATGGCTTCCTTTGTCTCTGGTGGAGTGAGACCCATTCCAATGACAGGAGCAAAGGTCATAGCATCGTGTTTAGACCTTATCAGCTTCTTATTGCTGCAGGATATTTGATCCCATTGTGTCCCCCAAATCGTGAACTGTAAAACCCTGTTTCTTTGGTGTGGTTGAGCCCTATCACACACCTTTAATGCAAGAACTTTCTGTTTATTGTAAACTGGTGATTATGGTGTCTTTCACCCAGCCCAGCACACACCTTTAATCCAAGATCTTCTGTGCACAGGATTTAATAAAGTTAACCCTGGGTCAGGAGGCAGAGCTAGAAACCAGCTGACAGAGATTAAAGAGTAGGAGGGACTTTGATTTGAGGGGTATTTAAGACAGCATGGAGAAAAGGAAAGGGCTATTAGCTCAAGTTCTGATTTTAGCTTAGGCTTCAGATCCTCAGCTCCAAAAAAAAAAGCGTGTTGGGGCTTTGACCTATCAAGTCTTTGGCCTTGGGTTGTTTGTTCGTTTTTTGGCATTTTTCTCCTGGGCTGTCAGCTGAGCTAGTGAGCCTTTTGGGTTTTTTTTTTGTTTTTGTTTTTTTTTTTTTTTTTTTTTGGTTTTTGGTTTTTTCCATCTAGACTTGAGCTGAGAAGGAAGGTTGGCTGGTTACTTTCTCTGCCTCTCTGAGCTAGCAGGTTTTCACTCGAGCATATAGCTCCTAAATCTTTACTGGTAAAAAAGAACAGTTGGGATTTTTCTTTGTTTAAACAACATCTTATTTACTGATATTTATTATTGTGATCATTACTGCCACCATCACTCTCGAGGCTGAACTGTGACATTGCATGTCCCCAAGCCCTGATGTTCATATAAAATCATTTACACTTAAAGTGGCTCTTGGTCTTTGGGTAAGTATGTTCTGTATAGACTATCCTTCTATACAGATACAAAGACCCAACTGGCTGGCCCTCACTTTGTCATCTTCTTACTCTAGAGGGTGTTATCATGGATAGACTTGAAAGGTAGAAAAGGACCCCTAAAATGTTATCACAACCTGAGTTCATTCCCAGCCATGGACTGTCCAAGGACAAGAATGGTAATCACTGTTTGGTAATCATCAAACAACAACCTCTTACATAGGTTTTTGTTTTGTTTTGTTTTGTTTTGTTTTACCAATAGCCATAAGCAGACTACAGAGCCCCATAACATAGACTACACCATTTATGTTCTTTCTATCCAAAAATGGGAAAGTGGCAATCAATTAAACTCTGGTGCTGCTCAAAGAAATGAACACTGAAAATCACCAATGTGTGGATAAACATGAGTGTTTCTCTCCTCTTTGACAGTTCTCAAATGATACCTGACTATTTGTGTTAATATTAGTAGGTTCATAGATTGAGAAAATATGTAAAAATTACAATTAGAAAAGAAAAAAAGGATGGAACTTTTCTAATGTATTGGATGATATCTATTAAATTAGTTGTAATCAGAATATATTATGAATTTCAGAGTATTTACTAAAAAAATCATCAACAATGGACACAAATTAAATAACAGACAATCCAAAAAATATAAAATAGTAAAATGAAAACAAAGAACAGAACAAAAAGATAATTTTAAAACATAGTGACAGTTTGAATCCAAATATGGTGATATATTTTTGAAAATATCTCTTATATTCAAGGAGATTAGAACATTCATTAGACCTCACATCTGAGCTGATAATACACTTTAGGGTCTCTCAGGACTTATGGCTGATATCCTGCTCAGCCTGTTCGTTTAATTTGATTTTAAGAGAACAACATAATATCCAACCTCACTTGACGTAGATTTTCCATGTAATCAGCTTTTACAATGTAAGCTAATTCATAGCTGAAATTTTAAGTTATGTACATTTCTATGGACCCAAACCAAAGAGTAGTGTGGGTGTGTGCATGTATGGGTGTGGGTGTGGGTGTCCGTTATGGTCACCATTCACAGAAAACAGCAAACAGGTCAAATGTGAACCTATGTAACAAATATTCATGATAAATGTTGAAAGTAACATACAGTATTGCTTGATGATAAGTTTATAGTACTAAATGCTTTGGAATCAGTTGTGGTCAGAGTAAATAGCTTAATTCCTTGCAAAATGGCTAAAGGTGTCTATAAAGCATTTTCAGTTCCTTCCCCATGTGGTGCTCTCTGTTTAGTAAACACAGCACAAAGCCCTTTGTTAGAGACCATTGGGCCCTGGGCAGGCATAGGGACAAGACAGACAGACAGAACAGACAAGACATGGCAGGTCAGAGAGTCAGACTTTCAGTCATACATCAGAAAGGCATACACACACACATACACACACTAGACAGACTACAGACAAACCCCAAAACACAGACTAAAGACAGGTGGAAGACACAAGGAGAGAGGTAGAGAGTTAAAAGTCGGGTTCATTCTTGTTCAAACAGATCTGAGAGGAAGTGTTGTTTTTATTTGATTTTTTTTCTCTTTCCTCAGACAGCCTCTAAGCCTATCTCTAATACGTTTGACAGACCTATCCAAGTATATTGACAATCACATTAAATGTAAATGGTATAAACAGTCTACAAAAGTTAACAGTGGGGCTGGGAAGACAGCTCAGAAGGTAAGACTGCTTTTCTCAGGACTCAGATCAGTGACTCCCAACTGTCTGTAATTCAGTTCCAGGGCACCTGATGCCCTCTTTTGGCTTCCACTGACACCAGGCATGGAAACAGTACACAAACATACATGCAAGGGAAAGGCCCATGCTCATAAAATAAAATTTAAACATAAATAAATGAAATAAAAATGTTGTCAAAAGGAATAGCATGTAAAACTCAATTGTGTTCTACCTATAAAGAAACCACTTTAAATATAAAGTCACGGACTGATTAAGATTTTTAAAAGGATGGAAATATATATTCCACACAATTACTAATAATAAAAAAGAGGGGCTAGGATCATAGCTCAGTGGATAAAATGGTTGATTTAAAAGTGTGAGAAATGGAGTTTGGGTCCCCAGAACCATGTACAAACCAGGCAGATGTGGTGGCTGTCTGTAATGACACTCAGTGGGTAGAAATCAGATTCCTAGCCAGAATCACCATGCTCCGAGGTCAGCAACAGACTTTGCCTCAACGAATAAGATGAGAGATATTGAAGAAGACTCCTGATGTCAACTTTCACAAGTACCCATACACATATGTGCACCCACATGCAAGCACACATAATACACCCCCCTCAAAAAAAGGAAGGGAGGGAGGAAGGAAGAAAGAGAGAAAGAGAGAGAAGATTTAAGATTGATTTTGAGCTCTGGCATTTACTCACTCTGGGATGAACCTTGTTACTTAACTGTCAGAACTTAATTTTCTCCCATTTGTTTACAATGAAGACGAGATACCTGTCTTTTAAGGTTATTCAGTTTAATTGAGTTAATGTTGAGGTTTATGATTTGGTTTCTAATAAGCATTAAGTGCCTGATAAATATGTTGTTGAACTGCTACTGCAGTTTCTGGGTTTGCTGTAGAAACTCTAGTCAAGACTCTTGTGAAATAGCCTGCCAAGTGCTTGTAGTGTCCGGGGCTTTTCCAGTTTGGCCTGGCTGGGATTCCAGCTCACACGCAGAGGACATTTGTATTTTGGTGTCTGAAAAACAAACAGCAGTTCCGGTGTAGGTCGCTTGGGTAGTCGGGCTTGGTGAATTGCAGAGCCCTTGGCAAAGGTAACTGTGTTTATCTTTAAGCAGAGCGGAGCTAGGGCTGTCTGTCATCCCTGAGCCGGCTGGAGGCTGGCGTCACTCTGCCCCAGAGGAAAAGGCATGTGCTCCAGATAGCTCCAGGGAGCGAGCAGCAGATGCGGATGTGGAGAAGCCGGAAAGGCACCTGGAAGCTGCGGGGCGCGTTCACTGGCAGTGGACAAATGAGAAAGGAGCACACATTCCCCCCTTTCCACCGTGGCATTACGTAAAGATAATGTAACACAGATGCTCGGGATAAATAATTCAGGAGAAAACAAGAGACATACAGCCTGAGTGCCCTGAACAGCAGCCAAGATCTCTGTGGAAGCAGCTCTGTGCTTCCTCCATCTGACAAAGTCTGCATTGCATCCGGGTGTAAATCCATGATAAGAAGGCAAAAACATCATAATTCTAGGGCTGGGAGCTGAACGCCGGGTCCATCACTTCGAGCACCTGTTTCTGAGCGCTTCACCTTTTGGCTCTAATTCTTTTTCTGTACATCCTTGCCCTCTCCTATCAGTAAGCCTTCACCCGCTGATGTCTCAGTCTCTCCCAAGACAGCGAAGTGTCACGTCCTTACTTCACCGAACACGGATACTCAGTCATTAGTGTTCCACTGCTAACAGTTCCACACGCCACTGCTCTAGAGCTCCGTGGTAGCTACTGAGTATGAGACGCTTTCCTAAGTACTTGCCCTGTTCCACCATGTTTAATTCTCACGAACACCCCAGGAAGAAGAAACCTGGGTTCAGAGAGGTTAAACGATCCTCCAGAGGCCATATGAATGTTAAGTGGTAGGAGAAGAATCAAAAGCTGGGCAGCCTGACCCTAGAGCGTGTTCCCTTAACCTATATTACACTATTCCATGAACTCGGCAGCACTTGGGGAAATTATGCAAGGCGGCCAACCTGAGTCTGGCTATTGTATACTAATAAGTTAGCAGCCTTGCAGAATAATGATCAACAGGCAAGAACTTCCTTCCGTCAGCTCCTAGATGGGCTCCTGTAGGCAAGTCCCTTGCCCCTCCAAGTCTCCTTACTCACCAGAATAATGACAGTGAACACATACCTCGCTTCATGGATCCCTGAAGAATTAAATAAGGGAATCCATGTAATGATACAGAACAGTGTCTGAGGCAAACTAGGCACACAGTAAGGACTGATGAATCAGCTGACAGCTGATTAGGTTTTAGTAACTAGTTTTTGGTGTCCACATTGTACATGAGAATCAGCTGTGCAGTTAACCTAGAGAAGGCTAAAGACACAGAGGATGTGAGTAAGTCAAAGAGAAAAAAAAATCTGTTCTGAACAATAGTCAACGAGTGTACTTTAAAGGATATTTTTTTCTGGGGTATTTGGTGGAGGAGAGCAGACTGGAACAGTTTCTCTCTTTGAAGTGATGCAGTCCTGTTTGTCCAGGATGGGGCATGAAATCTTGTGATCAGGTGCTCTGAAACAAATGTCACTGCACTCACTGGAATTATCCAGATTATCTGAGATAAAGTCCCAATATGGCAGTGGACTATGGGCTTGACCCCTGGGAGCTTCTGGGTACCAGAGTTCATATGTTCCCTAGTTTGGGAGAAGGGATGACAAAGACATTGGTCTTGTCAATGTCCCTGGCTTAATTGAGCATCTTCAGTGGGATGGAAATGGAATGTGTGATCTAAGCTACACTCTATGGTGGAGTCAAATCTAGAAGCTGCCATTTTTTATCATTAAAATTATGAAGGGAGGTGCTGGGGATGGTTGGTAGGGTGCTTGCCTAGCATATCTGGTGCCTTGGATCTAATCCCTAGGCTGCATGAGCTGAGCAAGGTAGGTCACATCTGCAATCCCAGCATTAAGGAGGCAGTAACAAGAGTGTCAGAAGTTCAAGGATATCCTCAGTATTCCCTAAATAATTTATCTTGTAGGAGATAAAACATGAGGTAATTTCTTATGGTATTTTATGTTCTGTGCTTTCATACTAAAACATTATGAGTGAAGATAACTTTGAATACACATTCAGGGATGGTCGCCTACTGGCAGGTGAAGGGATTTTCTAATGAGCTAAGCTGTCTAGTGGAAGGTCCCTTTCAATATTCTTTTGGTTAATCTCTTTTAGTTCTAAAACCAGTAGAGTGGCAGCGAGGTGTGGAAGTGTACCCCAACACACTTGCCAATGTCCATTTAATTTCACTCACAGTTTCATAGTTCTTTGAATCTGTATTATTCTGTTGAATGTTTATCTTACCCAGTCACTCCCAAATGTTTAAATGAGTGAGAGTTACATTTTTCTTGCACCTCCTTCATAATAGACTAGCAGAGTGCCACTTTCATAGCAAGAATGTCTTCTGTAAATACTTTCTGAATAAGTAATTATCTTTACTCACCCCTGAATTTGTAGACTCCTTTCTTAAGAGTAAAAAAAAAAACTGATAAGAATAAAAATACCAAATGACATACTTTTCAGTGGCATCATATGAAGGCCTACTTCATACAAAGTTGTGTGATTCCTCATTTATCTTAACTTACTTCCTCAGCAACGCAATCAATTGTATACATTTCCTTTAACACTGAAGGAGGGTTGGGGAGATGGCTCAGCAGACAAAACACTTGCCAGGCAGGCATGGCAACTGCCTACAGCCAAGCACATAGAAGGCAGAAGCAGGGGATCCCCAAGGCATCTGGTTAGCAAGATTAGCTGCAATCAGTGAGGTCTAGGAGCAGCATGAAACTCTGTCAATAAATAAAGAATTTCAAGCCTCCACAGCCACTTACCCATGCTTACTTACATGCAAAAGCACATATACACGCTTGTATACCACATGTATGTTCACATGTTTAAACATCCTAAAGAAAGGGTAGTTGATACTTAAGACTTATTTAGGCACTGTGACAAGCCCCCTACCGGTTTTATTTAGATCTATTATTAAAGCAATAGTGTAGAGCTGGAGTGGTTCTGTCTTCATTTCCATTTTACAGATGGAAAAGCATGTTCAGAGAGGCTGCACAGTCCTCCTGATATACCAGTCTACAGACCAAAAGTGTGTTTGGTCATGTAGCTAACCTGTGTTCCTCAGAGACGATCTAAACCATGCATTCACCTATGGATGGAGCCCAGGGAGATGAAATAGGCTGCCCGCTTAAAAAAAAATACTAATGATACAGTCAGGACAAAAAAAAAAAAAAAAGTATGTTAGTCCAGAGCACCGGTGTCCTCTTTCTGATGTCCCCAACCCTCGTGGCAGTGGGAGGGACTTAACTGTGAGCGCTGATTGTACGCTGGCAGTGCACAGTGGTCACAAGGGTACAGGTTTGGCCTTGGTGAACACTGCTCTGATTAAGGCTGTGAGAGAAAACGGTCCTTCAGGGGGCCATTCTGGAGTTATGGAACATTCCCAGAGGGCTCCTACTTACGGAGTACAGTCGCTGGTCCTGTCCTAAAAGTCCCCAAGATCCCCTGCAGATGTCTAGAGGCATGTTTGAGAGCCAATCCTGGCCCCGCATGTGCTAGACCAGATGCCACTCTCTTTGGAGTCCGCATCTGGTGCTGTCAGTGTGCTTAGCGGTTGCTGGATGGGAAAGAGAGCAGAACATGTTGGTCTCTCTCCTCCTGAGCTCTTTAAAAAACCCGAAAGCATTTGTGCTAGCTAGCATTTAAATGGTTTCTTTGTTTTGTCTGCCTCTCTATTAAAGTGACATTAGTGTAGCTGAACACTTTGTGTAATGATATGCTACCTCTGCTCTCCAACATTAACTCCTTGTCGGTCATGTCACAATGGCACTCCCACCATGCGATGCTTGAATCAATCAAAAAAATCAATCAAAACAAGTCTTTTACTCAAAAGACTAGTTGTGCAATGTGTACATGTGTTGAGCTGCCTTGTGGACCTCATAAAGATGTAATTTTAACTTTCCTGTATCCATTTAAAGTAAGCGTAGAAAAGAGACAAGGTGTGAGGGTGACCAAGAAAAGAACACAAGACTGTGGATACATTTTCTACTGGCAGAAAATACTGTCCTATTGTCCTCAGCTTTAGGTTACAGTTACTGCTGACACAAGGGATGCTGCTCAGATGTCTGAATTTGGAAGTGTGCTGTGCACACAGAAAGCTGGGAACTACAGGTGTGAAATTTGAATAGCAAATTAGCTCCACACTGCAGGGAAAGGGAGAATAAACCAGATGAGTTACAGATGGCAAGATGGAGGAGACTCATCCAAAAAACCCATCTTCTATAGCATATTACGAGGGACCAAGTGTTTACATAGCCCACTAATACAGAGCAGGGACTGCTACTCTGGTGCTTACCCCCAAACCTATGTAGTCATCTTGTTGGACCAGGTATGTTCCATAGGGTGGTAGTGGAGGAGGATAACTTGGATCTGTTGAGAAGTAGAGGGAGGTGCACATGAGGTCTGACCCAACAGAGAACTGCTCAAGGGATTGCTGACAGTTTCAGACAGTTTTGACAAGTCCCTGGGAGAAGTAGCCTTGTTCAAATTCTCGTGCAAACTCTAAGTCACTAGAGTCAATTGGATTCTTATTGATGCAGGAAATAGAGATTTGAGAGCCTTTTGCAAGGGCGTTCCAGAATTGGATACTGGTGGGCTGTCAATGACAGAGTGAGCTCTGTTTGGGAATGAAGTTGTGATCGATGGTTTACATCCTTTCTTAGAGCTATCATTAAGGGTATGCTCGGAATAAAACGATCAGAGAGGCAATGTGAAAAAATGGTGACAATGAACAAGTTATCTAGAGTCCATCAAGGCGGCTCAGTTGGTAAAAGTGACCTGAGCTTCACCACTGGGACCTGTGCAAAAGTGAAAGGAGAGAGCCGACTCCTCAGCAAAGTTGTACTCTGACGTCCACACATGTGTAGTGGCATGTGTGCTCTGTGTGTGTGTGTGTCCATGCACGTTCACAATAAACGATGACAATATTTTAATTAAAATTATAAGAAAGATATAATACAATAAATATCCCCCTCTCAATTATTTAATGGATTTCCTTTCCTAAATGAAGCTAGAAGTTTTTATTCAAATATAGTAAAATGATGTTTAATGTGTTTGAGATATTTCTGTTGAGGACTTTATTTTCTAGCAGAAAACAGAGAAAACTCCACGTTAAAAGTCTGAAGTATCTTCCCCCTGTTTGCATTTATTTTGGTTGAAAAAAAATTGAAGCAAAATGTAGACATTTTGTTTTGACCTTTTATTCTGGTTAATAGAGTGTTTTAGTCCAAATATGTTGGCAGAAGAATTCTGCAGTTTGATTGTACAGTGCTTAGGTATCGGCATATGACATGGGCAAGACATTTAATGTTTCGTGCCTTGCATATTAATAGATGTGGGGAGTTGGAGGGAGAGGTCCCGAGGGCCAAGTGAGACTTCTCTTTCCTTCAAGTACTCATAGATGGCTTTCCCAATTTCTGCTCCAAGGGGATTAGGAAGCCCAAGGAGCTGTAGGCAGGTGTCTGTTGCAGCCCAGCAGCAATTCTGAGAAAATTTAAGTAGAAGTTTCTACAGAATTCACATCCTTAGAGCCCACATTTTAGGTCATTTCAGAAAAAATTTAATGGAGAACTCTTTCTCTCTCTCTCTCTCTCTCTCTCTCTCTCTCTCTCTCTCTCTCTCTCTCTCTCTCTCTCTCTGTGTGTGTGTGTGTGTGTGTGTGTGTTGCCATAACAACCAGAATCAGATTATTGTTTATAATCTAAAAGAGTTGCATGAGTACCACACCAGTCAGTAAAGTATTTATAACCCTACCCTGCAAACAATTAACTTAAAAGTAATTACCCACCCTTTCTCTCTTGAACATGAGTTGTCTCTTGGAAACCATTAGGGCAATAGTTAGCTAGTGCTGGTAGGAGAAGATGTGGAGAGAGTAGAGCTGAAAGTTAATATTCGGATGTGATAGAAGCAAGCCTATGGCCTGACATTATTAATAGCCTCTGCACCCATATTGATTGGGTGCGTGGAATTGTCCATGGGGCACTTAGCGCTTCAGGCTTGAATCAAAATTGCTGTAAGGGTAGAGCAACATAAAGTGCTGAAGATGGCACAACCCAGGCCTAGAGCTCTTCCCCACCCCTCTTCAGAGGGGCATCCCCACCTCACTCATTTGCAGACAGTCAGTACCCAGGGGATTTGTCTGAATTCCTAGATACACCTACTACAAGAAAACTGCTCTCAGAGGGGCGCGGCCACCACAGCACCTGGCCTGTTTGCCCTCTGACCCACTGCTCTGTGCCAGCAGGCCCCTCTCCCAAGGTTGCTATAACAGGGGATAAATAGCCCCATCCCAGAGTGAATGCCCAGAGTGCAACGCCCCGAGGGCGGGAGTGCCCACTGTGTGCAAGGCTCCAGCTCCCTTTCTGAGGAGGCTCACCTGTCTTCCTCGTTCTCTTCTCTGTTTCAGCTCCTTGATGCCTAACGGTTTTCAAGCTTTTAAAAGTTATAGAGTGAGTTGTTTTAACAATAACAGCCACACACACCCAGTGTTAATCAAAACTTTTCCTCTGGGGAGAGGTACTACACACTATCAGAGAGGAGTAAAACACTTTATTTCTCCAGGAAAGAAAAAACGTTGAGCTTTTAAATAATCTTTTTTTCTATACGTCTGTGTTTCTCTCTCTCTCTCTCTCTCTCTCTCTCTCTCATGTACACACATTATATATATATATAACTTAAACTCAGACATTCAGATATAAAGAAATTCACTTTCAAGCCTCAGATTGTGCAGCCAAGCACACTGGGACTTGCTTCAGTCCAAGGGTTTGGCCCTGGGTACAGGATGCTGACATGGGGCTAGGTACAGTGCTCTGCCTCAGAGCTGTGCTTCCCACAGTAAAGAAGGAATGAAAAAGAAGGTTTCCAGTGTGCCCATAAGGCTATAGAGCCTCAAGTAGAAGGTACATCTGCCACATGGTCCGTACCAAATTCTGTATTTTCGAGGAACTGCAGGAAAGTGTGTGCCTTAGTGTGCCATGAAGGGGTGAAATTTGCTTACTTTGAGTCATTATTAGAGTTGGACAGTATGGAGGTTTGAATGAGAATGGCCTCCATATGCTTATAAATTAGAGTGTTTTGTTCCTAGGTGGTGGACTGTTTAGGAGGGATTAGGAAGTGAGGCTCTGTAGAAGGAGGTATACCCTGGGGGTTGGCACTGAGCTTTCAAAAACTTAGGCTAGGCCCAGTCTAGTTCTCCTTCTGCTCCATGTTTGAGGATCAGATATGAGCTCTCAGCACCATGCCTGCCTGCATGCCAGCAGACTTCCCACCATGATGAGCATGGATTCACCCTCTGAAACTGTAAGCCAGCCCCCAGTCAAATGCTCTCTTTCATAAGCAGCCTTGGTCATCGTGTCTCTTCACAGAAATAGAACAATAATGGAGACAGAAAGTAAGTATTTATATGGCCACTATAGTGGACAGAGACCAGAGATATTTCTCTGTTTTCATCAACACTCAAGACAATGGAAAGAAAGGGGATATTCAAGTACTGAGAGCCAGATTTAATTGATTCAAACTGTGTTTGTACTTGCACTGAACTATGTGACATAAACTTATAGCAGTTACAGTAGTGGCTAGGGTATGGGTGTGCAGTGACTCATTTGCTAGTGTATGTCTTAGGGAGCCCTAGAAGCTGGCTTGGGTGCAGGTGACTTATTTGAGAAAGGAATCAAAGAAAACCTACCTAGCAGGTGACTAAGCAATGATTCAGAAAATAGGATACAGCTAATAAATTGTAATTTTAAAACAGGGTATGACCATGAGTATTGGAAAGCAAGCCTACCAGGCACTGCCATGGTCTCTAGCCCCAGAATACATTGCCTGGAGAGAGAGAAGCTTGGGACTTTGGGCACCAATTTACAGTCCACATTATTCGCGGCTGCTTCCAATAGCCATTCATTCTCTGGGTTCCCAGCCTCTCCAACTCAGCAGCAGTGACTGCAGACACCTGAGACAGCCCCAGGTTCATTACCATTTGAGGTATAGTCGGTGGGAATGCCCCCAAGACGAGGGGCCCCAGAAAGGATCTGCACACAGCTGTAGAGTCTGACTAGACGATGGCTCAGGTGATAGCGAGACCATTTCTAATCACACCTACAGAGTTTCTCAGGAGTTCAGCTTCTTAACATCTTCAAGGGCGTTTTATAAACAGTCCTGGGCTTAGAAAGGGCCAGACATGGCATTGTATTTTAACTCTCAAAGCCAAGAGACAGTAGGTGATATGCCTGAGTTTCCCCTTATTATCGCCATAGCCTGTAGTAGCTATGTTGTTAGTTTTCTGCCCAACATAGTTTAGGCCATTATAGAGGCTTTTACTACCTCTTAGCTGCAGGTATAGGTGAAAAGATTCCAAGCAAAAGTGTACATAAGATACCTTCTAAGCTGGCGCACTAAGCCTGGGAGTGTCACTCAGTGTTTTGCGTGACATCTCCCGCCCCCTACACTCACTTCTCAAAGCTTCTCACTGTGCTATGGTGAGTCTGTAAGTCGTTCTCAGTCCACGCCTCACTTCTGCCCAATTCTGTGGCTCTGCCGCATTTCCTATAACTGGAACAGAGGTCGATGTTTTGTCCACATCAGCTATTTCTCCACTAGAGGAGCTTGCCACCTTCCTAGGCCCATCAAAAGCTGCTCTTTCTGTAAGCTCTTCCTCACATCACATCCCAAAATCACCGCTTTGCCCTCTGTCCCTCGACAGTTTGCTGACACCTTTACACCAAAGCGGGCCAGGCAATTTGCTTGTCGGCTGCCATGCCTGCATTCTACTCTATAAGTTATCATTCTGAGACCAGCATACGTCCTTGTGTGATTTAGGGCTGTGCTAAGGTAGTAAACATTGATTTCTAGTTCTTCTCTCCCTGTTTCTTTCTCTCTCTGTGTGTCTCTCTTGTGTCTGTGTCTGTCTGTCTGTCTCATTCTCTCTCTCTGGCAAAGTTTCACTACGTGTCCCAAGCTAGCCTCAAACTCACCATGTAAAGGGGAGTACAGGGTATCCTTGTACTCACGATGATCCTCCAGCCTCGGCCTCCTCTGTGCTGGGATTATAGGTATATCACTACACCCAGCAGAAGAGCTGATTTCTGAAGCATGCCTTATGTCCAGGAGGACTCACCTTGGGGTCTCCTCCTTGCACTGTCATCCTTCTCTCTCAGGACTGGACTGGCAGGAGACATGATATCTGAAGTCGCAGATATAGAGGGAGAAGGTCAGACAGTGTGATAACTTAAGTGTCCTCTGTCGGTTTCTTAGTGAAAGTATGGTCTCCCCAAAGGCACTACTGGTAGGATGGGGTGAGCTTTTAGGAGATGGGGCATAGGGAGAGGTCTTCAGATGACTGTGGCATGTTCTGGACAGAGACACTGGGAGCCAGTCCCTAACTCAGTCAGTTTTGCTTCCCAGCTGCAGTTTTGCCCTGTTGCATGTTCCCACCATACTGGGACACCAAGACAGTGGCGCTGGGACCTCTAAAACAACGAACCCAAATCAACTCCTTTCCTTTACAGGTGGATGATCTTTGGAACTGGCTGTAGTGCTGGGAAGGTGGCCAGCATGGAAAGAAAGCACCAATTAGCTTCCCAACACACCACCTGGCACCTATGCACAGCTTTGCTCTTATGTTACTGGTTGAAGCAATCCTCAGCTATGCTGGAATATGTGCTAGTTGTCTTAATAATTACTTCCATAACTTCACCCTATAGATGTTTAATAAATGTTCGGTCAATAAACAAGTGTGAGATGGTTATATATGTGTCCTGAATCTGATTGAGTTGTGTACACTCTTTTTGTATACTCAAAAGAGTCTCTTACTTCACAGAGTCCACTTACCATCAACATCACATGGTGCTCATCTATTCAGTGTCATGTGCTGGGCTTTAAGTTGTGCATGTTCAAACATCAGGCCTCACGACAATGCTGTAGATCATACAGTAACATTTCGCCTGGTTTTATTCCTGTTTCATAATTAAGGTCCAGAGACATTATTGTTTATTTGATGGTGTATTGTGGGGAAAAAATGAGGGCATCAAATCCAAACACAGATTTGTCTGCCCCTAAACCCCATGTGTAACTCTCAAAGTGGGGCGGGGTTGAGGGGAGGGCATGTGCTGTCCTCCCAGGACTTCCCTTCCTGCCCTTTTAATAGCTGGGGTAAGAATAGTGTTTTCTAGAACGGCCACTTAACTGTTCCCAGTCCACAGACAAAGATGAAATCGACCCACTTTTGTACTGGGACAATGAGGAGCAGTTCCAAGCATGAATCATTTAAAAGTTCCTCTGCCACTGAATATTCTGCACTTTTTTGTAGCTCTCGACAGTATGGTTTTCAAACGGAGAACCTGAGGTTTTGCTGTCGATTGTCCACCGATTATTTACAGAGATCTAACGTTCTGTCTGTGAGATTATAAACTGTTGCCCTTCTTAGCCTCCACCGCTCTCTCTTCTTCTGAAGCTTTGGAGATTGAGCTCGCTGCAGGCCTGCTAGAGAGCCAGAATCTGGTTGCACACGGGTCAGGCTGATCACGTCCCTCCAAAGTAATGGCCACTCTGCCCCCTAGTGGACGGAATGCGTGTCGCTGTCCTTGGTACTAAAACATCAGTCAGCCCAGATTCTCAGACCTTTCCCGTTATCCATGGATCTTTAGTGAGGATGCAGGTTGGGTGCCTGAAGTCATTTCTCCGGCCTTTATCCTGGTAGCAGAAGAACTTATTTCATGTAATTTTTATAGTTCTGCTCTTCACTATAGTCATTATTTTTCAGAGTTGAAACCACATGTTCTTTCTATATGCCTTCTCATCTTTTTATATCCTCTTAGATCTTAGGCCTGCAGGTTGTTGTAATTATCCCAGCAAACATCTGAAATAAATACACTAAAGAAGATACCGGAGAAAGCTCGGTTAGGAGGTCTGGCTGCTCTTTCAGAGGATCCAGGTTCAACTCCCAGCACCCACTGACTGGCCCACAACCACTTGTAACTCCAGTCCTAGGGCATGTAAGGGCTTTCATAAACTCTGCATGCACCCAGTTAACAGATGTGCATGCAGAGAAAACACCTGCACACAGGAATACAAATGAATACATATTATTGTATAAAAATACATTATATATATTAAACAAAGTAGAATAACCATAAAGCAGGAGCTAAAAAATACAAACTTTGGAATCAGTTTGATCCTGTTCGAAACAGAGCTCTGTTGTGTACACGCTGAACAACACTGGAAAAGGTACTAAAATTTTCTGAACCTCAGCTTCCTCATCATTAAAATGGAAAAACCACAGTGCAGAACTCAGAGAGTCATGTGGGAATGAAATGGAACAACCCTTGTAAAAAGTTCAGCACAGGTCTTGACTCCTGTGACCCTATGGCACCTGAACTTGTTGTTGTTATCGTCCATATTTTAGTTGTTCTTCATTTTGTTTATTTTAACCTAAGATGGGAGAGACTTTGATCTAGCACTTGCAAGAGGTTTAATTCATATTTTAAGGGGAAAAATCCCTGAAATATTAAATATATACTTTCTGTTCTTTCTGTTATTATTGAACAAGGTATATAGAACACAAAACACCTGGACCATATGACCTCAGCATTTTCTCCCTAGAGAGATGCCAATTTCATGTATGCTTTCATTCATTAAAGAGAGTTGTTTAAAAAAAAAAAAGTCTAGCAGAAGCCTGTACCTCCTGCAAGGCTGCAGCTGTCTGCACTGTGAGCCTTGGCGCTTTTTTAAAAAACTCAGGTTTAGAAAACTTTCTCTCTAGAAGTTAAAAGAAAAACAAAAACTTTTTTCTGCCTTCTTTTGGCCCCAAAAAGTAAATTAACATTATGTAACTTGGTATGTCTTTTCTCTCTACCTTAGCTGCCGGAAACATACAGTTGAACTCAGTCCAACTCAGTGCCTTCTCTGCCTGCACCCCAGCCAGCCCCCAACTTGATTTTTATCTGCTATTTATCATTGTCTGATTTAATTTTCTTATCTTCCCATTCACAGCCTATCAAAAATTCATTCATATATATGTATATATTTTATATATATTTACAAATAACCAGTCTGTTTTGCACCAAATTCTGCCAGCTGCTATGAAAAGTCTAATACAGATGGAGTACGTGTTGTAGATATACAAGTAGACCCTAACGTTAATTAACTTTACTCCATGTAATAAGTCATATTATTGAAAAATAAGCAGCTAGTCTTTATATTGCTGTGGCTAAAATCAACCAGGACTAGAAAAGCAGGTTAACAGGCTTCCCTCGGCCTTTCCCAGGTCAGACACAGCAGGAGGACCAGAGGGGAAGCAGGCTGACGAGGTTAAGATCCTGAAGCCTGAGAGTGGCCGTTCTTTTCTCCCATGGAGTGTGTGATTTGGACAAGTTGTGAGATGTTCCCTTACTGGGCTTTATTCCCTTATCTGTGAAGGACAATGGGTATGAGCACTCAATGGAACGAACCTGATGCACAGTGAGGACTCAGGAAGTGTGTGTCGTAGCACACGCGATATTAGCAACTGCTGTAGCTACCGTTATTTCTGCTGGAATCCTTCCCTAAACATTCTGTGTAAAACCTCATGACAAGCACACCAGCACCCGCCTCCTCGCTCAGCAGGTGTTTCCTCTATGCAGTGTGTGACGCATAGAGGAACAGTGTATTTACTCACTTGTTCATTTTCTAGTCCCATTTTTCTAGTCGTCTCTACCTGAATGTAGAATGTAGACAGAGTTGGGTGGCGGGTTCGTTTGTTGTTTCCTTCTGTGCTCTGAGTAACTAAGACAGTTTCATGACATGTTTGAAGTGCCTAATAAATATCTAATCAATTTAATCCATTAATTAATGTCTAATCATAGGTGCCTATTTACACTGGTATTTGATGGGAAGTGGGATTTATTAGTATAAAAATGATCCTCAGCCTGTGGGATGTCACTCAGTGCTGCGTCACTTTCCTAGCATATGCAAAGTTCTGGGTTCAATTCCCAGCATGGGAAAAAAAAGATTTAAAATAGGTTAAATGAATACTGACACCCTAGACAATCTGTTATTAACCCATCCCTAACATGACCTAACTTCTTTGTCATAATTATACTTACATATGGTAAATCTTAGGATTTTAGACCTTCCTCCATTAAAATTTAATTAAAATATAATACATCACAGGCCCCTTTCCCTTTCCTTCCTTCAATCCCTCAATGCTCCCCCAACTTCTCCCTTGCCCTTCACTCCTTCTCAATTTAATAGTCCCCTTTTTATGATTACTATTATTACATACAGATAAATTTATAAATATATAAATACAATTTTCTGAATCTGTTTAGTGTGTGTGTGATTTTAGGGCAATCATTTGTGTTTGATAATCACTAAGGGGCCTCATCCCTAGGAGGGACTTATTCTCTCTCGGTCACTCATTAGCTACATGCAGTTCTTGTCTAGGGGTGGGGCCCTGTGAGTCCCCCGTCTTCTGAGTTAGCATGTCTATTGATATTGTCATTGTCTTAGCCTTATTAAGGCAGACATAGCCTTGAGCTTCTCTGTCTTTTCTAGGAGATGCTGTCTTACAGCAGCTTTTCTGGTCCTCTGACTCTTAGAATCGTTCTTCTCCCTCTTCCACCATGTTCCTGAATCTTAGAAGCACGAGATCTGTTCTATATGTATCCACTGGGGTTCGGCTCACCACAATGGGTTCAGCTCTGCATTACGACCAGTTGTGGTTTTCTGCAGTGGTCTCCCCAGGCTGCAGAGAGAAGCTGCTCTGGTGTCAGGTGGGAGCTATACTCACCTTTGCGGATGAGAGTTAAGTAGTTAGAATGCAGTTCAGAATTATTCTGGTGTCGTGACGCGGTGATTGTAGATTTTCCTCTAGACTCTCTAATCTCACCACCGCCAAGGAGTTTTCTAGGTTTCCCGTACAGACATGATTTCCCACATGTTGAGTGGTCCTTCAGTCCAATTATATAGCTGTTAGTTACTACTAAGGTGAGCGCCACTATTGCAGAGCCTCCTTTTAAAGCCATTTTAAAAAAATGATCTAAGGTGGCCAAGAGGAGTTCTAGCTGCATTCCAAGTTGATGCATGTTCTCTGTTATTAGAGAGGGTGGAGCCCAGGAGTACTTGAGGAGGCAGTCCAGGCATCTTGCAATACCCCCATTGAAGGTAAAGCACATGACTTGGCTTATTATCCAATTCATTCTGGCCTCTTGTAACTCATCTTCAGCTCTTCCTTCTATCAAGCTTGCTATTATTCTCTTTATCTTTCCTTTCAGAGTTCCTACTTAACTGAACACAGTGTTCAGGTGGGCGTCTGGCCTTGAACTCCAGCTGCTTGCCAGTGTTCAAGTTACTTATCTCTTGTTAGCCCGCGTATTTTATCTGCCACGTGAAATTATGGAGGCTTTTTTAAGATGATGTGCAATAAACCACATAAAATGCCAAGAAGTTAACAAATGCTCAATAATTATTAGCAATTATTACTTATCCCTAATTTGACACAGAGCTCATTTTTGAGGCCTTGGGGGTTTTTTAGCTTGCCCACTTGCAAAACTGACAAAAGTATGTCTTAGATGTACTTCATCAATGCAACTTTTTGTGTTATTGGAGCCCTTTCACCGTTCCCTACCTTTCCTCAGAAGAAAACAACAGAAGCTAGAGAGACAGCTCAGAGGTTCAAAGCACTGACTGCTCTTCCAGAGACTTGAGTTCAACTCCTAGCCCTGAAGTGGTAGCTCACAACCATAACTCATAACTCATACCTGTGGGGCACAAACACATGCAAGCAAAACACCAATATACAAATAAATAAATAAAAATGTAAAAAGAAAACAATGAAACAATTGCCCGAGTCAGCCTCTGAGATGATATTTCTATCTTCTAAAGCTGGACTCACATTCCAGTATATCCTCTAAGTGCTGCCTGTGACATGTAAGAGATACTTCAAGTGGTGAGGACATCAGGAGCTAGAATAGTATGTCTCTGTCTCCATGACTGACTCTGTCCCCAAAGGTTGAGCTTCCTAACTTCATCCTTACGAGATGCTCCAGGTGGGTAAGAAGCTTGGGAGGCCCTGTTTCTGCAGAACAAGACTCAGGGTGGTTTCCCTTGTGCAGAGGATATGAATGGGCAGGTTGTTTGCATTTGCAAATCACAAGCTGACAACAAACTCTTTGTCATCTCTTGTAAAAACTTCATACTGTTCAGCTTTGAGATCAGAGCCAGCAGTTATGTGTCTGGTCGACCTGATGGCCTTGCCTTGAACCCACAAATCCCACTGACTGGAAGCACACTCATAAATCAGTCTTGTAACCATGAATAAATAGTACACCTTGTGGGTTTTGTTTTTAAGATTTGTATATTTTTATTTTATGTGTGTGTGTGAGTGATGAATGCATATATGTGTGCCGCATGTGTTGTAGGTACTCACAGAAGTCAGAAGAGGGTGTTGAATCTCCTGGAACTGGAGTTATAGACATTTGTTAGCTACTTAATTTGCATGCTGAGAACTGAGCCAGGATCCTCTGTGAGAACAGTCGGTCAGCATTCTTAACCACTGAGTCATCTCCCCAGCCCTTATTTTGTTTTTCGGGTGGTTTTGTTGTTTTGGTTTTGGTTTGTTCATTTGTTTGAGCATTCAGGGTTTTGTGTATCTGGTGCTGACCTTGAACTCTTTATTCAGTCAGGGATGACCCTGAACTTCTGATCTTCTTGCCTCTATCTCTTGCATTTTGAGATTATAGGTATGCGCCACCACACCTACTTTAGGTGGTGCTGGGGAATCAAACTCGGGCTTTGTGCATGCTAGGAAGTACTCTACTAAATGAGCTATGTCCCTAGCACCTAAATATCACACTTAGAAAAAAACACACCAGACTGGGGATATAAGGCTCTGGGTTTAATTACTAGTGCATGGACAAAAAGAAAGAAAAGGAGGCAGAGAGAGATGTTGAATCCCTTTTTTAGAGAAAGAAATTCTCATTCCCCAGCAGTGACATTCAAGAATGTTCTACTTGATGGCAGCAGCAAGCAGGAGATCTGAAGTGTCAGACAGAAAGCATATGTTAATAAAGTCAGCCCCTTGTACTTGGATTAGATAAAGTACTTGGGAACCTATATGATTTGTTTGGGAGGAATGCTATTCTATTTTCTTCTGAGTGGTCATATAGATAAGAGCAAGATTGAACTCTAGTGGTGAAAAGGCCACACTACAAGCTATTTCAAAACCCTACAGATGAAATAATAGGCGTGGAATGCTGAACCTAAATAGAGAGACTGCGAGGCTGCCGCCGACAGCAGACTCGTTCCTAAAAGAGGACTCTGTTCAAAAGAACCCAGGTTTTGTCCCATATGGTGTGGCTGTTATGCTGTGTTCTAGGGCAAATGCCAAGAGCCAGTATTTTTAGATTTTTTAAAAAAGTAACCACTGACTATATATGAATCTACAAGGATAGCATTCATGAGGTCATGGGCTGAAAATATGTTTTATTAAGAATTCCTTAAGTCAACCTTGACTAGGTCCGTGTTAATAAGAAAAAAGAGCAGCCTGCATTTCATTCATTCTGCTAGCACGCATCGGATAACTCCCCTCTCTATGTGAGACATGACAGGGATCAGAAAGTAAAATTAAACAAGTGTTCTGCTTTCTTGGTGTATATACAGAGGTGTGGAGAACTGGCGTATGCAGGTTTTCTGGATTGAAATATTTCTAAAGACTTCTATGAATAGAACCCACCCATACCTTGAAATTGGATGGAAAAACCTTATACATTCTTGCCCTGAACAAGCTGGCCATGTGCGTGTGTGACATGCACAGGCTTACAATATACATACATGGGCTTGCCCTATACATGATTGACATATACAGGCTTGACTTGTTTGGCCTTTACACATTATCATGCTGTGTCTGAGTGCCTTGCCCCTGACGGTAGCTGACATTCCATGTAGCTTTAATTTGAGAAGGAATAGTTTTAGGTTCGTAAACTATCTGTGGCCAGCAAGATGGCTAGGTTAGTAGAGGCACTACATGCCAAGCCTAATGATTCCAGTTTGATCCCTGGATGGTACATGGCAGGAGGTGACAATCAACTCTTCCAAGTTGTCTGAACTGCACTTGTGTGCATGTGCACACCATGCACACACACACAGCCCAAATAAATGAATAAGAAAATCAATTTAAAAGAAAACCAATATTCAGAAGCAAAGTACCATTTGCTTGTTGGTTTCTTGTTTTCCTTTAAAATCCTAGTGGACTGGTCAGCAACTGATTTGTTAGTGAGGTTATCACAGAGCAACATTTTCTAAAACATATAAAGTAAAGGTGATATTGGGTATATATTAGTAAGCCAGTCTTTAGAACCATGACTCATTTTTAATGTAAACAGAGGCCTGGGTCTGTGGAGATCCGGAATTGACTTGAGGTGGCTTTCTTCAGGAGCCATTCATCTCTTTTAAGATAGGGTCATTCTTTGGTCTTGAGCTTGCCAAATAATCCCCAACACTCAAAACACAAGCATGCCACCATGTATGGCTTTTGACCGTGGGCTCTGAGGGTCTAGCACAAGTCCTCAAGCTGACATGAGCCACCTCCCAAACCTTGGATGAAGGATGTTTTTGTTGTTGTTGTTGTTTGATAGTTCAAAGAATCCACACAGGCTATTTAGACCCTTATCTGGAGCCCCACACAAAAGGGGGTGAGGGTGGCATTAACTTTGTTCATGTAAGAGCTTTCCTTAACCCCAGATCCCCACTTTCCACCTGACACACTGTTGAATGAAAACCAGGAAAGAAAGGCTGAATCGATGGACAGTGAAGAACTGAAAAGGGAAAAGGAGCCCCTGACCTGGGCTTAGAGGCACTTGCAGGTGGCAATGCTTCCAAACCAGATAGCCTGTGTAACAGCTGCTGGGCACGTGTATCTGTTTAGGCCATAAGTAATTCCAACAGTAAACTTTTGTAGTTAGCTTCCCAGTAATCTCTCATATTCCATATGTTTACGTGACCACACATGTCTAATAGCTACCACGTTGGACAGCGTGTTTCAGTGCATGAAATTCCAACCCATAATTGACTTTCTTTGCTCCTAAATTTAGTAGCTTGCTTGTTTGCCTGGACGCATCCCAGCTTGCTCATTCATTCACCAATTGAGGGACATCTTGGTTGCTTGCAGCGTGCAACGGTTTTAAATACAACAGCTATAAACACGCACACGCTGGTTCTTGTATGGCCATGGGTTTTCTCATGAGTTGGTAAATACCTAGTAACAGATGTTAAGCCTAACTTAGCAAGGTGGGAGACTGTAGAGCTTCCACAGTGACTATCCATTCTGTGTGCAATGCAGGCCTGAATGAGGCTTCTGGTTGCTCCATACCCCTGCCAGCTGTTGACGGGGTTGGAGTTTGGGATCATAGCTGTCCGAACACAAGGTAGATATGCAGAAAGAACTCAGTTTTAAATTTGTTCTTTCCTGATGGCCAATGGTGATTAACTTGTCATCTTCATGTCATTCTTGGTGAGATGTCTATTCAGATATTTGGCGTGTGTGTGTGTGTGTGTGTGTGTGTGTGTGTTATACGTGTATGTGGAGGCCAAAGGCCAACTTCAGGTTTGTTCTTCAAGAGTGGTCCACCTTATTGTCTTTTCTTAAGATTTATTTTATGTGTGTTGGGGATAAGTGTGTATTATGACTACAGATAACCAGAGAGAACAGATGAGGGCACTGGACATCCCCCCCCCCCGGAGATATAGTTACTGGCGATTGTGAGATGCCCCACACTGGTGCTAGCAACTAAATTCAGATACTCTGCAAAATGGTTCCTAACCACTGAGCAATCTCACCAGCCCCATCACCTCGTTCTTTGAAACAAGGCCTTTCATTGGCCCTCAGAGCTTGTGGATTTGGTTTAGCCTGCTAGCCACCAAGCCCCAGGAATCCTCCTGTCTCAGCATTCCCAGCACTGAAATTACAGACATCTACAACACGTCCAGCTTTTTACCATGGTGCTGGGGTTTAAACTCAGGCTCTTGGCCTTTCCTGGTAAGCACTTCCCTGACAAGCCATCCCCCAGGCCTGGGTTCACATGTTTTTTCTTAGCTTATTTCTTTATGTGTGCACGTGTTTGTTACAGGAAACCGAACACAGTCGAGTCTTCTGCCACAGAAGAGCATCCCTACCGTTCCTTATGCTTCTTCTTTTGAGACAGGCTCACTAAGTTACCCAGGCAGGCCTTCAACTCAATATGACTTACAGGCCTCGAAATCCTCCTGCCTCAGTTTCCAGGAAAGCTGAGATAACAAACCTGAGCCATTAGGCCCAGAACTTACTTCTTTTTTGCTGTTGAGTTTAAGAGTTCTTGGGTGTTACAGATGCAATGCATGACATCCATGTTCTGCAAACACTGGCTTCAGCCATGACAAATCTCATGTTGGTCTTCTACCTGCTGAGCTTTATGTTTCAGAAATCAACTGTTAATCCCAAGGTCATTTAAATCTTCTGCCATGTTTTCATCTGAAGGATTTAGTCTTGTCTTTTACACTTAGCACTATAAAATGTTTCTGGTTTGTTTGTGTGTGTACGTGTGTGGGTACACATGTGCACTTGCATGTACATATATGTGGTGTTGAGGATCAAACCTAGTACCTACATTTGCTAGACATGTGTTCTAGCACTGACTTACAGCCCTGGCTACATTGAGAGAGAGAAAGAGAGAGAGAGAGAGTCTATGTTGCTCATACCATTGGTTGACAAGCAATCCTTTCTTCACTAAAAACCTTTATACCTTCTCCAGAGAACAGCTGGCTCTATCTGTGTCATTTTTCAGTTCACTGGCTTTTGTACCCATTCTTATACCAACTATTCTGGAGGGATACAAAGCCCTCTTCTGGCTTTTGTGGGTACTGCATGCACATGACATCCAGATACACAGGTAGGTAGAATATCATATACATAAAGGAAAATAACAGGATTTTTTGTTTGTTTGTTTGTTTGTTTGTTTGTTTTTAAGACAGGGTCTCTCTGTATATCCCTGCCTATCCTGGAACTTGCTGTGTTGTCCAGGCTGGCCTCGAACTCACAGAGATACACCTGCCTCTGCTTCCTGAATGCTGGGATTAAAGGTTTGCATCACCACTGCCTGGGGATATATAACTTTTTAAAAAAAGAAGTACGCTGGACTATCAGTCTCAGGAAAGACCCTTGTGCTCAGATTTTTTGGTTCTGTTGCTCTCCTTGTGGAGCTCCTGTCCTCTCCCTATCTTACTATTTCCCACATCTTTTGTAAGATTCCATGCACTCTGCCCAACAGTTGGCCATAAGTCTCAGCATCCGCTTTGATATTCTGCAGGGCAGAGCCTTTCAAAGGCCCTCTGTGACAGGCTCCTAGCTTGTTTCCTGTTTTCTTCTTCTTCTGATATCTATCTGCTTTGTCTTTCTGGCTGGAGATTGAGCATTTTAGCCAGAGTCCTCCCTCTTGATTAGTTTCTTTAGGTGTACAGATTTTAGTAGTTTTATCCTATTTTATATGTCTGTATGAGTGAGTATATACCATGTGTGTCTTTCTGCTTCTGGAATAGCTCACTCAGGATGATCCTTTCCAGTTCCCACCATTTACCTGCAAATTTCATGATATCCTTGTTTTTATTGCTGAGTAATAGTCCATTGTGTAGAGAAAACCTAGAACCCCTGCACAGATGTAGCCCATGGCAGTTCAGTATCCAAGTGGGTTCCATAATAATGGGAACAGGGACTGCCTACAACATGAACTGATTGGCCTGCTCTTTGACCACCTCACCCTGATGGGGGAACAGCCTTACCAGGCCACAGAGGAAGACTCCTGATGAGAGCTGATAGACTAGGATCAGAAGGAAGGAAAAGAAGACCTCCCCTCTCAGTGGACTTGGGGAGGGATATGTGTAGAGAAGGGGGAAGGAAGGTGGGATTGGGAGGGGCGGAGGGAGGGGTTTATGGGGGGATACAAAGTGAATAAAGTGTAATTAATAAAAAAAAATAAAAAAAATACACTGAATCTGTAGATTGGGAAGTGTTACTTTGTAATAACACTGTCTCTTAAAATCTGGGGCCACAGCACATCTCTCCGCTATTTATATATTCTTCCATTTCTTTCACCAGCATTGTAACTTGTAAATTTTTATGCAAAAAATTATATATAACTTACAAAATCTTATAAATTTGTTCCCAAGAAATTGTGTGTACATATATATGTCAATAATTTACATTTTAATTTCTGCTTCCCATTGTTCCTTGTTCAACTTTGTACTTTGACTCTTTCAAACTGCAGCTTTATTTGTTTCCTTAGTTAATTTCTGTTGATTCTCATCATTTTACATAAATAATGACATCATCTCCACATGGAAGCTGTTTTGTTTTCTTTTTCTTCCTCCTCCCTTTCCTTTTCTTTTTTTTTTTCCTTTGTTTTTAGACAGATTCTCACTTCATATTCAGGCTGACCTGGAGTTCTTTCTGAATGCTGTTACACTAACTAACAGTGTAACCAACACTGTGCCCAGTTTATTTCTTTTTGTATTTCATGCGCAGAATTTCTAGCATAGGTATTTAATCGTAACGGTCAGAGAGCAGTCTGTCTTGTTTCTGATCATAGACACACACACACACACACACAGAGAGAGAGAGAGAGAGAGAGAGAGAGAGAGACAGAGACAGAGAGAGAGAGACAGAGACAGAGACAGAGAAAGAACTCATCATGAAAAAGGATGCCAGCTATAGTCTCTTTCTAGGTAGTCTAGATCAACCTGAAAAATCTCCCCCATAGACCTCACTGGCTGTGATGACTCAGAATTTTATTTTATTAAGTGCTTATTTAGCACTAACTGATAAGGAATCTGATCTTTCTTCTTGAGTAGTGATATAGTGGATTACATTTATAGATTTCTTGACAATTTCACCGACTTTGCACACTTTGAAGAAATCCAGTTGATGGGCATATATCTAATTTTGTGCATTGAATTTGCTTGAATAATCAAGATATGTGGATTTTTATTCATGAGAAGTATTTGTGGTTCTTCTTTTTTAAAAAAAATAACTTTTATTTTATAAAGGCATCAGATCCCTTGGAATCGTCATTACAGACAGTTGTGAGCTGCTCTGTGGGTCCTGGGAATTGAACCCAGGTCTTTGGAAGAACAGATGGAGCTCTTAACCACTGAGCCATCTCGCCAACCTTCCTGTAATGTTTTCAGTTGAAGGGTAATACTGGACTCAATGTTTCAGAAATGTTTCTTCTTTGGTTTTGGGGAGACATTGTGGACCAGGCTAATTCTACCTTCAATGTTAGTGGAATTCTCCAGTGAGCCCACTAGAGTCTCACTTTCATTTTTAGAAGGCTGTTGAATATTGATCTTAGTTTTTAGGACACAGCTATTCTCACAACTGTGCACATCATGGAGGTCTGTTTCTCTCTAAGTCAACAAACTCTCAGGTGTGGGCCTCTGTTCACAGTGTTATTTTTGTTTTCCTGAACTGTGCAAGGGATCGAAGGTGACAATGGGTTCATGGTTTGTTGCTTCCCTTGCTGAGCCTTGTCAGGCTTCTTAAATTTTCTAAGTACCATGCTCCTGTGTTCCTCTGTTATTCTGTGCTTTGGCTTTGATGGGGCTTTGCTCTAATCCCTATTATTTCTTTTCTCCTGCTAGCTTTCTGTTTAAATTTTCCTTATTCCTTTAGTTTTTATTGGCAGAACTTTCAAATTAGAGCACTTAATGTATTCATCTTATTTTAATTTCCTTTTGGCTCATTCTAATCACCTATGTCATGGCTGAATCTGTTTCTACTTTCTCTTTGCTTGCTTTGTGCTTTCAGAAGCCTTACGAATTTCGGTGGCATGGAGACCATCCCACTGGGCAGTTGAAACAGAAGTAAGGTTTGCTAACCTGGCAGGAAGGAGCCCGTGTCTTCCCTGTAGATACAAGAGGCCTCAAGGTTTTCTCAGGCCCTTGCTCAGGTCTCTCCTTGACTGTGGGTTTATCCGTCTCAGACAGTTTGTGTCTTGCAGCTGTCTTTATTCCAGGGCCCTCTCCTGGATGGTCTCCTGATGGTCTGATGTGGGTATGAGGGAACCGTTTATATATTTCGGGAAATCCCCATGCTTCTGTGTTCTATAGAAGCCTCTGGGTAGATCGCACAATACTCTTTCTTCCCCTTCCAGAGTCCCAGGGACAGTGTCCTTAGAGCCAAATGTGGCAGGAGAATGTTTAAATGGCACATCCACAGAAGCATGGCTCCTCGTGCTTTCTCATCCTCACATGATCACCACCCTCACAGTACTTGACATCCAAGCCCCCCAGTTCCCTGAACTTCCCACTGAAATGCCCCGAGCGGTCCGCACTCCAGCAGGTCCTTCTCCAAGAAAGAAAATCCCAGCTGCTTCCCTCTGGCTAAGCGTGATCCTCCAGATTTAGGGGTGACCGTTAGCCTTGCAACTATGATACTCTGCTAGATCTCAGAAAAAAATTGTTTGTTGTCTGCGGTTACTTGAATTTTCTGTTTGACTTACAACAACTAGAATGCTAGTTCCCGGATTCATCCATCCATCCATTCATTCATTCATTCATTCATTTATTTATTTATTTAGTACAAGTATATGTGAAAGCCACAAGTATGGGATAACGCTTAAACCATATTCCCATCAGTTTTACAGAACTAGAAGGAATTTCTCAGCATCGAGGATGTACCCCAAAAGGAGGCACACCTGGGTTCTCAGTTCTCATCTCCTCTGTGGCTTTATACAATTTAAAGTAAATATCTGAAGTCTGGCTATTGTACCAGAGGCTTTGAAGCCCTGTCAGTGATAACCAGCTGAGAAAGGGACCTTTTGTTAACCCTTTCCTTTCCACCAGAAAGGTGCTGACTCTGATGCCATGCATATGGCTGATGCCCTGGGTCTCTAGTGAATGGCTTCTGTGAACATTGTCTGTTCTCTTCCCTACAGACAGGACTAAGTGAATTTCTGTTTCTGTGATGCTCTAAGATTCTCACCATCTCAGAGGGTAGTTAGCCCCAAGCAGGGCCTTTGCCTTTCTCTTCAAATGGATTCTGGAGCAACCTCAGCAAATCCTCTGGCAGTGATGAACAGCTAATATTGAAATTCTTCTGAGTTTTCCCCTGTGCTCGGTGATGTTTCCATAGAGCAAGCATTCATCTTGGATCATGCCCCCCTCCCCATTAACTTGTCCTCCACATAGTCGCAGATTACAAGGTCATTGCCATAGAAGGCAGGATCACATAAGGTGGCCTCATCTATAAAAGCAGTCTCAACAGAACATGTCGTGTGTAGCTCAGTGTGAGCTTCGGCTTCGGATGGGGCATTTGTTACTTACAAAAAGCCGCAGGGATCGCATCACAGGGCAGACATAAAACCCAGACTCCCTCCAAGCTGCACAAAATGGAAGAACAGTCAGCTCCATCACTTACGCTAAGTTGTCTGGGAGGTTTATGATCGCTCATTAGTTATTCTCCACAGCACACTTGAGAGAGAAAGGACTGGATGCATTCTGAGGGAGGAGGGGAGTCCTTGAACTGAGCTCTGTAGCTTCTCTGCCCCTTTCCATCCTAGCCTGCAGGAATCCCCAGGTGGACATTGCTGTCATCTGACAGGAAAGCATGGTTAAAAAGAAAGAGAGGGCCTTTTTTTTTCCTGTTTCAGCTTGTATTTGGTAATAGCAATTTCCTTCACAGAAATAAGTTTGTCCTCCTGGAATCGAGGGTGCTTTGTGCAGACCTCCCAGAGTTATGCCTGTAGGCTAGAAAGCGGGTATTTCTTTCCAGGGCTGTGTTACTGCTAGAATATTTACAGTTGTCCTCACCGCTGTAACCTCTCTGTGTGGGTACAATTAAAAACATCTCTTCAAGGTGAGGATGAGTCAAGAAGTGGGGGATTATTAAGCAATGAAGGACATTGTTGCCTCTCAGGATCCTGCATCTAACAGCTCTGCTCTAGAAAACAGCTCCAAGCTTTTGCTTTCCTTTTCTTGGTAAAAATACCATCCAGATCTGTGAACAGGGGGCTTATTCTGTGTGATGCCTGTGGGCCGCACAAAATTGTTCGTTGTGATGGAGGCTGAGGCCAGAAGTGGCCATTCCAGAGAACATGCAGCCTGTTTCTAAATGGCGTCTGAGTAGGCCTAGGAAATAATGGATTCTTGGAAGAAGGCCAGAGGCAGCACACATTCTAGGAGCTCTGGATTGAATCAAGGACTTCTATCGTGAACAGCGCTTGGAATTTTCCAGAATAGAAGGCTGTCCATCCCAGTTTGCAATGCGTTCACATTCAAAAGCAAATCAACTCCTGTTGCCTGTGGGGTTTGAAATTTTATCTTAGAACTTCAGCCAGTCCACACATGTTCCCTAAATAAGATACACAGCCCCCAAGGAGGAGCAGGCTTGGCCTTCAGACAGACTCCCTAGTTGTTTATTCACAATATCAAGTTTCTTCCTGGGTTTTCTATGCATTTTTTTTATAATGGGGTAGGTCAACAGAGAGCACAGTTCTTTTACCAAGGGGAATTAAGAGTTCATTTTATGCTGAGCTCAGTGTGAGTGACCACAGCCCCAGGATATGGATTCATGTTACCCTAAGAGATGTGCTCCAATGTGGAAGAAGTTGCAGGGAATTTGATAGTCAGACAGAAATCAGGGTGTTTATTCGACTCCGTGAGGACAGCATGTGGGTGGGTCTCTAGAGTCTGAAAGTCTCAGCTATAGGTTTCAGAGACTACAACATTCTTGGCTTCAGGGGTGGTAAAGATAATGGTTGACTGAGTATTGCACCACCAAAAACTTACCTAGTACCCACAGAATGTTAAGGCAAACACAGAGGTTGGTAGCAAATGACTAATAAGGGGTCTAAGAAGACCCCAACCTAATTATGGCTGCCTATCTGCCATTTTCTTCCTCTCATAAGCAAAAACTTGTAGTCAGCCAATCTTTAACATAAGTGTGAGTTCAGAAAACTTCAGTTCACACATAGCAAGTTCCTTTTTGCTAAACCTCAGTTTTATCGTCTTTTAAATGGAGCAACAATAGTACGTATGGGAATAAAATAATTAAGCAATATGTTTCCTGGTACATAGTGCTTAATTACTGTTTGATGCTTTTACACACCGTCAGCACTTTTTTATTTTTTTGCCACGTTCTGTGGACTGGCTGTGACACCACATCTAATGCTTGGGCTAGCATGGATATGTCTAGTTAGTTCAGGTACTGAACGAGACCAACAAGTTGGCACTTCGGTCGCTGTCCCTCTTTTTTTAGTAGGTACCTTCTCTTTATTATCCCACATCTCTCTCACACACAGAAAAGAACTACTCTAATGAGTTTCTGAAACTCTATTATAAATTAGTCCAAGTAAAAGCCCTCCCTGTCATATTTACGCATTGAAAGAGTTGATATTAAGAGGTGCCTGCATGGCCTGCTGCTCACCTACCCAGCACACTCTCTAAGGACAGAACTATGGGTACCACAGGGAAAGGAGTCGGAGACCTCAAAGTCTCCCAGAACACCAGGCAGGCACACACTGTAGGACAAATCCTGCATCATACAGCTTTGCTAAATGTTGTCCATTTCTAGAACATAAGTTTGAAGGGAAATTTTTGTTGAGCTTCCACCTGCTGATTAATTGCTGTATTTTTGAGGTCAATGCAAATCAAACCACAGTGTTTCTATGTTTCATGTTAACATCAGGCCCAATAACCAATAAAAATACTCTCGGGGGGGGGGGGGGAACAGACGAAAGACAACATTAGGCATGAACACAACCTTGGAATTCGATACTTCTGTGCATGTCAGTCTGTTCTTGCCTCAGTATATCTCTCTGACTTCAAGAAAAGATTTCAGGGCTGGAGGTAACTACTACATCAGCTTAATTTTATAAGCAAATGTTAAAGAAACATGAATGTCTCGTGGCTGAATTAATTGAGATGATGAAACAACTTGTGCCCCCAGATGATGGAGGGTGCTTTGCTGAGACTTCCAAAATATTGTTTTGATGATTGGAAAAGACAAAAATGCTTCAGAAGCTATTCCTGATTGGACAGACATTTATCCAATTTGGTTCACAGCTGGCTGACTTTGCATGGCTCTGATTACTGCTTCAAATTGAAGACCATTTCTATTGTGGATCTGAGTTATATAAAATATCACAAAGCCACTTGCTCAAATAAGCCCAAGGCTCTCTGTATGGGGTCTATGGTGGTTAGTCAGTCTATTTCTGGATGTTGCCATTATGAAAACATAGGAACTTTATATTAAAGGCAAGTACTTTAAAATCACTACACACGTGTCAGTTAGAATATTGACGTTATCTGTTTAAAATTACAACTTGGTTTGTTCAAATCATTTATTCCTCCATGCAGTTGAGATCCTTCTATGGAATTATACCGATCCATTCCCCTTTGGGGTATTGGGGCCCCTTGCCTCAGATTCCTTTCTTAGCCTCCAGTTGTTGATGTCATGGAGTCTGATCTTTGCTGATGAGTGAATTCTCTCTTCCCAGACACTGACTGAAGCCAGAACAGGTGACAAGCCCACATGCCTCCTCAACAGACTAACGAGGAAAGGATGCAACTAAGGATGGCAGAGGGCTGGTACAGGACTCATTTGTCTTCTCTGGTCTGTTCCTCGACTCTCTTCACTCAATTAGCCCATAAGGTTGCCAGAATCCAGGTGTCTGTGTCTGGATGCGTGATTGGGGCAAAGATCTATTTTTTTTTAGTTTAAAAAATTTCACATGTATTTTGTGTGTATGTGTACACACATGTGGCATAGCGTACGTGTGAAGGTCAGAGGAAAACTCAGAGGCTTCAGCTCTATCCTTCTTCCACACGTGTCCCATGGACAGAACTCAGGTTGTCAGGCTTGGAGATAAGCACATTTACCCACCAAACCATCTTGACTGGCCTCAAAGATCTATTACTTAGGTTGGCTTCTTATTGTTTGTGTCTATTGAGACAGTTGATTTTTTTAAGACAAGGTCTTGCTGTGTATTTCAGGCTGCTCTGAATCTCACTGTGTACCTGTCTCATCCTCCTGAGTACTTGTTCAACCTTGTCTTGAACAGGAAAATTACTAAACACAAACAAAAACCACCAGAGTCTCACTATGTAGTCATGGCTGGCTTACAATTCACTTGTAGACAACATTGGCCTTGAATCCACAGTGATCCATCTGCTTCTGCCTCTTGAACCACAAGGGATTTTTGAAGGTATTTCTTTTCTATAATCTTAAGTAGACTCACATATAAGAAGGTCCAGTTACTGGCTACAGATACAAGTTGGGCATCCATAATACCTAAATCCAAAATCCCAAATGCTCAAAATCTAGAACATGGCTTCAGTCAGTGTCAGAAAAGGGTGAGTTCACTCATGAACAAAATCTAATGACAGAAGCTGAAAATTCTGTATTTTAACAGCAAATTTTGTATTATGGTAAAAATTATTCCAAATGCTACATAAAGTTGCCTTCCAGCTATGTGTGTAAAGTACACACGAAATGAATGATTTTTGTCTTTAGACTTTGGTCTCATCCGATGACAACTCATTACATATACATAAATGTGGCAAAAAAAAAAAAAGTCATCTGAATTCCAAAATACTCCAGGTCCCAAGCATGTGGGTAACGGACATGCAGCCTGTGCCACTGTGGTTGATATCACAAGTGGAAGTCTGTGGCGGGCACGTGGGAAAGTCTGTGTGGCCATCTGCTACAGTCTCATCTGTGATGGAGACGCATGTGCCGTGGCGGCTCTGCAGACTCACTGAGAAAGCTCCCTTCTGCCTTTCGCTGCACCTCGGACAGCCCCACAAATTGCCCCAGCATGCTGTCTTTAAGACTGTGTTTTGCTGTATCTCATGATGTGAAAGGATTAGCAAGGATTCTTCTTGGGCTGTGCTTCTCCATGTTTCTCAAGCATCAGAATCATTTAGCGAGTTTGAAAAAACAGGGTTCCGCCCCCTCCCACTCAGAGTTTCATATGCAGGAACTCTGGGGTCTGCGAATTTGCATTTCCCATGAGCATCCAAGAGACTGCTGTGGTGGTCCAGGCCACACACTTGAGAGCCATTGCTTCAGATGCTTTAGAAACAGACAAAAACAATAGCAGAAGATAGGGAAGCAGGAGAGGATGGGACGTTCTCAGTCCTGTCTTCATTTGTCTTTGACCCATATCATATCATATGAAGAAACTTTTTATTCTTGTTTTTGCACAGACTGTCCTTGAACTTGTTAATTAGCCAAGGATAGCCTTGAGCTTCTGATCCTTCTGCCTCTACTTCCCAAGGGCTGGGATTACATACATGTATCACCATACCAGGTTCATGCAGGGCTGAGGATCAATCCCAGGGCTTTATTCATGCGAGGCAAGCAAGCTACTGACTGAGCTACCTCCCCTCTCCTCAGGAAACTCTTATTATATGATTTCCTGAAGCCACCAGTACTGAGTCCTTGGTGTTTTGTGACCTCTTTGATTTTTGTATTCCTTTGGTCATTTTTCCCCTTTATCTCAAATTTTGTAAATCTATTTTCCATCCATATGGAAATAGCACAGGGGCCATCCTTACTCAGTTGTAGTCATCATTTTCCAAAATTGAATCCACTAAGAGGTAAACCTCCCAAAAATCTCAGTTTGTCCATGTCGCCCACTACTGAGAGCTTTTCGGAACAGGGCATCTGCAGTGCTAAAACAGGAAATTTCTAGGCAAGCCTAGTATCTGTTGATAATTTCTAAGGTTAATGAGCATGTAGTTTTGTTTAGTATTGCTGTGTTCATGTGTATGTGCATGTGCGTATACGTGTGTGTGCGTGCACATGTGTGCATGTGTGCATTTGGAAAGCGGAAATTGACATCAGGTGTCTTCCTCTATCTCTACCGTGTTTTCTGAGACAGCATGTCTGGCTGGATTTGGAGCTCAGTGATTCAGCTACAAAGGAGCCCCTGGGATCCTCCTTCCTCTGCACCCTCCCAGCACTGGGACTATAGATGCCCGTGTCTGTGTCCGTGTCCGTGTCTGGTTTTTGCATAGGTGTTAGGATCCGACCTCAGGTCCTTCTGCTTGTGCGGTGGGCTCTGAGCCATCTCCCCAGCCCCATGCACACTCATTTCATGTCATCTATGTAATTTACACATTTTAAGTTATCTCACATCAGTAATACACATCTTTTCAGTGGAAGCTGGATGTGGTTGCCCTTGCCTGTAATTCCAGCACCTATGAGAATAGAAGCAGAAGAATTGTCACAAGTCTGATGCCAGACAGTGATACATAGCGTCTTCTAGGCTAGCCTGAGCTACAGAGTGAAACCTTGTCTCCAGAAACAAACAAAAGCATTCAACTGATTAAGTAAATATTGTCTTATTTCTTACCTTTATGCTGTCTCCACTGTAGAAAATAAAACCCCGCTTTCTTTAACCAATCACAGGAACCTTTTGAGAAGGAGAGGGATTTTGTGCCACAG
Source organism: Pachyuromys duprasi (assembly GCA_028658305.1). Classification (NCBI taxonomy): domain Eukaryota; kingdom Metazoa; phylum Chordata; class Mammalia; order Rodentia; family Muridae; genus Pachyuromys; species Pachyuromys duprasi. The sequence goes on from CM053761.1 coordinate 45,645,503, forward strand.
ATCTGATATCTGGAATAAAGATGATCTTTGGCTCTATAGGCTTTCGAAAAGACACATTTGAAACACTAAATTAACCCTGACCTATAGCCAAAATTGGCTGTTAAGAATCATATGTTTGGGAGTAAACAAACCCATTTATTTCTGAAGCCTTTCCATCTCCTCTCTCTTCGGGGCCATTAATTCCATGAGCCTTTCAAAACTGTGATTTGCCAGCAGCTGTGAAAGTGTAACAAATTAATTATAGATGTATGTTAAATTGCTTACATTACCATCCCTGGTTTAGGGATAGGCTCTTGTGAGTGGAATGACTGATCAAAGAGTTTCTATCCAACCCCCTAGCAATACAGAGCCATTTTTGTTCTGCTTGCCCTGCTGTTCCTAGGTGGGGGATAAAAATCAAGCCCTGATGTACAGACCTGCCTGCAGGCTCCTGAGGACTGCGTAGGCACCTAAGGGTAAAGGCAGGTGCACCCTTCTGCTACTATGTTCATCTGGAACAGCACCCAAGGCCTGTGTGTTAAAGGCTTGGTCCTTAGTGTGATGCTATTGGGAGATGGCAGGCCCTATAAGACAGGAGGCAGAGTAAAGGGTGTCCTATCACTCTGTGCCCTTAGACGGGTATCTGTGCTGCCACAAGTATGTACTGCTCCCTGGCTCAAGGTCTAATGGCAATGACTCTGCCCCACATATGACTAAATCCCAAAGCTGTGAGCCACAGTGAACCTGTTATGACAACCTCCTGTATTTGTTATAGGGAGAGAGAACTGATCAATTCGCCGCCATTCCCCTGAGTTTTTCAAATCCAGAGTTCCAGACATCACTTTAAAAAAACACCTTTTCCAGTATCGGTCAACCCTTCCATCTTCAGGCCTCACCATACCTAAAGTCTTAGTGGATCTTTAGGAGACTGCAGTTTCTCGTGTGTAGTTCAGAGTTCTAGTGTTTTTCTGTTGTGTTTCCAGGCTACTGCTACCTTTTGGTCAGAGGCCCGGGCCTCTGAGATGTGGTCTGTGTCCTATTCATATTAGCTCTTTCTAGTTAAGCTAAGGCTTAACTTCTCAGCAAATGTGGAGTCTTACCTTAGCCCCTGCACATAGGACCTCCTGCACTTCCACAGAGTTGAGCCTCTAGTAAGAGGCTGAATATACAAGTAAGCATACGTCAAAATTAACGTTGATCCACAGTAACCAGTCCAGGCATCCAAATCATGAATTCTGTAACAAATGTCTCAGATAGTTGTCACCTCATCATCAAATAACAGAGACAGCTTCTATTGCCAGAACTAAATGCCACAAGCTATGTAAAGAAGGAATCAACTTGTGTCCTATAACTCTAAAGGCTGTGGAGATCAAGCACATGGTGCTGGCATCTGTAGAGGCCTTCCTTGCTACTCTAACAAGGCAGTGGGCATTATATTAAAGGGCAAAATGAGTGTGTTTTCCCTTTTCTTATGAAGTCATCATGGGAGCTCCACCCGTAAGGCTACATCTGATCATAATTACCTCCCAAAGTCTTCATTTCTGAAGTGTACGACTTTAAGGATTGTGTTTAAATATGAGTTTTAAAGAAGATAAGACCTAGACCATTGTAGACATTTTTCTTTTTGTATCCCCTCCTCACCTCAAGCCCACCAACCCATCTCCATTTCCACCTGTGAACCATACAGAGAAAGCCAAAGCAGTCACATGCCATGACCCCTTCTAGTAACTCTTCCATCAGATCCCTTGTGCCAACATTCTCCAATAACGATACAGCCGGATCCTTTCTTTATTCTGTGTGATTTGTGCATTGCACATTGATGATGGCCTAGCTTCCTCGTGTAGCACTCAAAGACCTATTTTCTCTTACTTGGGCACCCTTTGCTCTTCTATAAAAGACAGTTTCTAAGCAAGGCAGGAGTCAGAAGGGGCCTGGGGTTGTTTATAAGAACAATTGGAATACGATAGGTTCCAGAGCATCCCATGGAAGGCTTGGAGGAGGCTACATGGATGCCTGCTGTCCACCCACCATGCACCCAGATGTTCAGCTTTGTGCAAGACTAGAAGGGACAGCCTCTATAGCCAAATTAATGACATAACACTGTCATGGATAACTTACAAAAACAGCAAAGTCTGGAGGAAATAGAAAATGAATGCATGGTATTTTATGCAACCTGTTCACTAACAAGAGGGGCACTGAATATTAAAACCAGTTAGAAGAACAGGAAAAAAAAAAACAGGTGTTTGTAGGTGATGTTACGATGTGATTTCTGGGTTGGCTACAAAATGAGAAAGTGCCCAGGAGAGCCATGCTGTCATCTTCCCCTCCTGGTGCACTGTTCTATGAGGCAGAACTGATTTGCCTTTCTGTGGGACAAAACCTGTAAGTTTACCTCTGCCCCTGTCACTATAAAGTAGCTTAATGAATGAGAAAGCAAGTATAGATTGTCCTGAAGGAACCATCCAGTCCTCCTCCTATTTCTAAGTTTCAGATACTTGATATGGCCAAAATTTTCATCCACATGGGAAAACCAAGGTTCAGGGAGGTCCTGTAGCTGCCTCGAAGTCACGTGGTTGCTTAGTGCTGACATGGGAATGAGAATTAGAGACCATCCAAGGAGAAAGTGTCTCCTCCGAAGGGCACACCTTGTCTTCTTGCAGACTCAGAAGTCCCTACCCACAGATAAGCATGGCCTCTCTCTGCTTGTGGACATGGGAGGTTTCCTTATAGGGACAACAGATATGTCTGAAAGTCAGTGTCCTTGGAATGATACCCAACCAATGACAGAGAGATCTGGGTGAGCACGCAAGACTTGCACCTTGGCTTCCTTACCCTGAAGTAGTAGTATATTCCTGAGGTCAGCTTCACACAGCCCTTCAGATGCTGTCCAACCAAAATGAGCTGCAGGTGCCCTCAGGAATAGACTGATGCTCACCACCTGCTGAAGCTCATGCCATCCCTGCTCACTCCCCGTTCCCTCTCCTCTCCTCAGATTCCTTTCCTAGGGAGTTACTCACACCCAAATCCTTGAGGGCAAGCTGGCCTTAGGAGGACCCTAACTAAGCTTGCTTTTAGAAATAATTCAACTACCACTGGGATGGGTGAAAGCATCTCTTACCTACCATGGCTTGAATGAGACACATATGGTCAGATAGGAAACAGACAGATAGTGACAAGAACACAGCTTGTTAGGAAAAGATTCTTTTTAATAACTCTTTTGTCATCAAATTATAAAGTCTTTCTTATTAGGATTTTAGAGTCAGGATGCGTTACAAAGTCTGCCTTTGTATATCTGTCCAAATCCTTTAATCCTGTGTAAATATTCAGAATATTCATAACTTCAGATAGGAGACGTTTAATTAACCTTTGATAAGTGCAAATTTCACTGAGTTTAAAAACAAATACTTTAAAACTTAAGCAATGAGGTGGTAAAAATCAAAATTTCAAAGGCAATATAAAGATTGCAGGGATTCAGAGGTAGACAAGCATAATCTTAGAGTGCTAAGAAAGCCAGAAGCAGAGGTGGAGAAAGCAAGTACAGAAGCAAAACAGTTTTGAGTTCAGAAAGTAAGCCCATGTGCACCATCTCAGCAAAGGCAAGCTGTAGTGAAGAAATGTGGAATCAGATGATGAGTTCCCCACTGTCTCTTGTGAGAGGTGACCTTGCATGGTAAGTAGAGTTCACTTCTATACAGGTGATTACACATGGCTAGTATGTCCTTCTCACAATAGCTCTCACCGACCAATAATCAAACACAGAAACAAATGAAACGCATGCTCTGCGTGTTTGAATGTGTGGCTGTGTGTGTGTGACTGTGTGTATATGATTGTGTGTGTGAGTGTGTTATGTGTCTGTGCTTGTGTGTATGTGAGTGTGTGTATGTGTCTGTGTGTGCATGTCAGTGTTATGTATGTGAGTGTGTGTGACTGTGTGTATGCAAGTGTTTGTGAGTGTGTGTATGTGTGTGAGTGTGTATATGTATCTGTGTGTGCTTTTGTGAGTATGAGTTGTGTGAGTGTGTGTATGTGTGCATGTCTGTGTGTGAGAGTGTATGTGTGCATGTCTGTGTGTGAGAGTGTATGTGTGCATGAGTGTGTGTGAATGTGTATATATATCTGTGTGTCTGTGTGCATATGTGAGTGTGTTTCTATGTATGTGTGCACAAATCTCTATGTGTGTGTGTGTGTAATGTATTTGACTGTGTGGGTACACTCATGTGTATGCTCATGTGTGTATCTGTGTGTGTGAGTATATGCCTCTTTGTGTGTTTGTGTGCGTCCTAATAACAGAACACACTCATCGTACAAAGAGTTACTTAAGAGGGACTGGAAAGAAATAAACCCACACACTTATTTTTGACAAAGATGCCAAAACCATATGATGGACACACTAAATCTGTTAGAAGAAAAAGTGGGGAAGAGCCTTGAACTCATTAGCACAGGAGACAACTTCTTGAACACCACCAGCACAGGCTCTAAGAACAACAATCAATAAATGGGACCTCATGAAACTGAAAAGCTTCTGTAAAGCAAAGGACACCGTCGTCAGAACAAAACGACTGCCTACAGACTGGGAAAGGATCTTCATCAACCCTACATTTAATAAAGGGCTGATATCCAAAATATGTAAAGAACTCAAAAAGTAAACACCAACGAACAAAATAATTCAATTGAAAATTGGGTACAGAGCTTAACAAAGAATTCTCAACAGAGGAATTTCAAATGTCTGAGAAGCATTTTTAAAAATGTTCAATGTCTGTAAGTCATCAGAGAAATGTAAATCAAAACAACTCTGAGACTCCGTCTTTCACCTGTCAGAATGGCTAAGATAAAAAACTCAAGTGACAGCACATGCTGGAGAGGTTGTGGAGAAAGGGGAACACTCCTCCATTGTTGGTGGGAATGCAAACTTACACAACCACTCTGGGAATCAATCCAACGCTTTCTTTCTCAGACAATTGAGAATAGCTCCTTCCTAAAGATCCAGCTATACCACTCCTAGGCATATATCCAAAATATGCTCAACCATACAATAAGGGCATTTGCTCAACTATGTTCATAGCAGCTTTAGTCATAATAGCCAGAATCCGGAAGCAACCTAGATGTTGAAGAATGGATACAGAAACTGTGGTACATTTACACAATGGAATACTATTCAGCAATTAAAAACAAGAAAATCATGAAATTTGCAGGCAAATGAATGGAAGTAGGAAAGATCATCCTGAGTGAGGTAACCCAGACCCAGAAAGACACACATGGTATGTGCTCACTTATAAGCGGATTTTAGAGTATGGGATAGACATACTACAATTCACAGACCCAAAGAAGATAAGTAACAAGGAGGACACAAGTGGCTGAAGAGAAGGAAAGACAGGAGCCTAGCATAGCTGTCCTCTGAGAGACTCTACCCTGCAGAAGATCTAAACAGATGCTGAGACTCACAGCCAAACATTGGGCAAAGCATAGGGAGTCTTGTAGAAAAGTGAGAGGAAAGATGAAAGGATCTGGAGATTCCAGGAACTCCAGAAGAACCAGCAGAGTCAACTAATCAGGGACCAGAGGGTCTTGCAAAGACTGAAGCACCAACCAAGGACCATGCACAGGCTGGACCTAGGCCACCTACACAGATGAAGCAGATGGGCAGCTTAGGCTTCATGTCCGTTCCCTAGTAAGGGGAGCAGGAGCTGTCTGTGACACGGACTCTGTTGCCTGCTTTCTGATCACTCCCCTCTGGTGGTGCTGCCTCACTAGACCTCAGGGGAAAAGGACTGATGCGGCTTAATGAGCTGGGGTTAGGGGGGAAAGAGGGAATGGCACAGGACTCCCCTTATCTGAGGAATAGAAGAAAGGGGGGAAGAAGGAGGGAGGGGCAAAGAACAGGATGTAAAGAGAGTTAATTAATTAATTAGAGGGGCTGGAGAGATGAATCAGTAGTTAAGAGCACTTTCTGCATTTTCAGGGGGACCGGAGATCAGTTCCCAGCACCTACATCGGGCAACTCAACCTTTAACTCCAGTACCAGAAGACTCTGGGCTCTGAGGGTACTGCATGTACATGGTATACATACAAAGAAATCATCCATCCACACACATGCACACATAAATCTAAAGAAGAATACTAATCACTTAAGAAAGAAAATAAGGAATGGTGGTACTACTTTAAAGCAATGAATGCTTTAGGAAATATATCCTAATTTCATTAAACGTTTTTTAATACATTTAAAACTAAGTGTATACACACAGACAAACACATACACAGAATTTTCATCAAAATGTCCTGATTAATATCTTGGACCATTCATTTATTTTACTGAATCTCTTTCATGTCAGTAAGTATTTATCAAAAATAACTTATATTGGAGTTCTTAGTATCTCACTGTGTTGGTGTGCCATGATTTGTGTAACTTCTACCATTAGACATGGCTTTTTTTATATTTACAAATACCTTTCATTATAAATAATGCTACAGTGATTATTGTTATTCCTTAATTTGTTTCATATGGTGAGTTATGATAAGTGGAGTTTCATGAAACACAGTTGTGAACATTTTAAAAATCTTGACACTCTTTGCTACGTTGTTTACTTACAGATAAAAGGCTGGGCACGGCTATAATCCTAGCATCTAGGAGGTGGAGGCCGGAGAATTACAAGTTCAAGATCACCCTCAGTTACAAAGCAAATTCCATGCCAGCCTGGGTGACATAGACATGCCCCTCTCTGTGCATGCAGTCTCTGCATATATGACTTACATATTCTTGTAAATGAGCAGCTCATTGCATTTCTTATACAGGCTTCTCTCTGTGCAGCCCCGGTTGTCCTGGAACTTACTATGTAGATTAATTTCTATCTCAACCTACCTCTGCCTCTGCCTCTGCTTCCTGAGTGCTGACATTAAAGGGATATGTCAGCACACTGGTTTTAACTATATTCTTAAGTTATTATATTAATATTTAACATTTATTATTTTGATACATGAGAAATGTCTATTTTAAATCTAGAAATACTTTGAACAAAGGTTGATCTGTTCATATCATACGTCTGTTTTACTGTATAATTTTAAGAGGTCTATAATCTCAAACAATATTACCCTTTGTCTTCATTTAGTGTGTATATATTGAGCATCCATTTTTATGCCAAATTTCATTCAAGAGACAATATTAGGGCTAATGAGATGGCTTTTTAGGAAAGGTACCCACACTCAAACCTCAGGACCTGAATTCCATCACCACAAGAGATGAGAGCCAAGGAGAGAGCCAGATCCTGCAAGCCATCCTTTGATACCCACATTCACACGACTGTCTTATAGAAAAACTTCCCTCATGAGACATTTGCTTCATCCTTTGATTTCTCCTGCTGAGTCACAGAAGCACAGAGTTGTCTTGGTGACCTGGATATAGACACTTACCCAGGTCCCAGCAGCTTCTGTAGACATGTACATGAGCAGTAAGAATTTCTCACGGTAGGAAAGTTTACCTGAGTTCAAACACGGTTTGAGTGTCCCTGGCCCTCTTAAATTGAGACCTGAAAAGATCTCATTGCTTCAAAGCACCTTCACCAAGAAAAGCTGGGAGATAATTTTAAGGAAAAACAAACAAACAAGCAACAAAAACAACAACAACAAACCCTCAAGCACTCAGCCATAGATAACATTCAATCAAAGAAATAAAAACATTAAAAATTCACCAAACTTAAGAAAGAGCAAAAAAGCTCAAGCCGCAAGAGGAAAGCAGCAAAAGCTCATTAAGAAATTATTAAAGCGATGAAATGACTAGAAAAGAACCTTTAAGCCATCATTAAACCAGTTCCTATCGTCAATAATAAGAGGAAAAATCATACAGTTGTGACTAGAAAACCAGAAAGGACTCAAAACGAAAACTCGACATCTGGATGAAAAACAAGCACTCTGGGCAGACGGTTACAGACGAGACACGGCCGAAGGAAAGGCTGGTGAACTTAAAGACATGGGGTACACCAGCCGTCTCAAACATATCACAGGACTGGAACAGTTGTAAAGATGGGAACGGGGACCCGTGAACTCAAGGAGGCTTTGTGCAGCTAAAGAAGAGGTAAATGTGTTTCCCAAAAGGAGAGAATCGAAGAGACAGAATAAGAAGAATAATGACACAATTAAAAGCTACCAAATACCACAAAAGAGTGAGCTGTAAAGGGAATGAATACTCCTGAGAGAAATTTGGGGCAACGAAAAGCAAAAGACATGCAGAGGTCGCTGGAGATTTCTTTGCTGTTCCTCATTCTATTAGAATATTCTAGAAAATACACGATCCTTGACTTACAATGGAATTACATTTCTATAGGACAATCCTAAGCTAAAGATAAATCAAAGCCCCTAAATTCATCACTGCTGAACGCCAAGCAGCTTAGAGCACCCTTGCCCTCCATTTTAACATCATGGCTGGCTGGAAGTTGTGGTTCACGGCTACCACATAGCATCATGAAAGTACCATCCTGTCTGTCTATAGGCCAAGGAACATGTTCAAGTGCAGTTATGTGAAGAATGGGTTCTTCTGAATGTATATGGCTTTCACAGTACGGTAGAGTTGAAAAGACTTCAGTGTGGTCATTGTAAATTAAGAGTCCCCTGGACTTATTCAGTGCAGGCCTTCATGAGAGCCCCTGGTTGGGTGAATGCCTGATTGTATCAGCATCCTGTGCAGCAGTGGACAGCTGAGTGATGTTACCAGGACCTGAGTCTGTTTCCCATCCACCCCTCTGCCTCACGCTTAGTAAACTATGGGAGCATTGCCCTCCTGTTTTAACTTTAATCAGACTCCAGCTAAAACAGAGAAGTGCAGGAAGGAAACCTTTTGGATTTTGATGGGAGGACGTTGAGACAATTTTCCTGATTGCTTCTATTTTTTTTTTTCATCAAGGAGATGATGAGATGGGGAAATTGGGAACTTGATGAAAACGAGAATATTTGACCTAAGTCCTGTGAAAACTAAGCTTGAATGGACAAAAACTAAGATGGAAAATAGGATTGTTGGACAAAATGCACAAGCTGTTTAAGGTCAGTGACCCGAATGTCTATTGGCCTCAATTTGCACAGGTGTGTGCCGAGTAGCTCTGAAATCTGAGCGCAGGCAGGATGCTCTTCAGAATGGCTCCAAATGTAGACGGAATTTTTGATAGTCAAGTGTAAAGTGGCAAAGAACATTGAAAATACTTGCAAGATAGTGATTGGAGAGGTGAATGCTAAGATGCATGGAGAAGTAGGAGGAAGATTAAGGCAGAAGGACCTGGGAGACGAACAAGAAGGACTACAGCCCACACAGTCACAAAGCAGTGAACCGCAACGGGTATAGAGAGAGTGGAAAGAAATGTGATGGTCTCAACACAAGGAGGAAAGCCATGGAGGAAGATACCTGACATCTTCCTCTAGCCTCTGCATAGGGCACATCTGCCAGTATTCCTACAAGCATGCCCCACATTCACATATTTTACACACACACACATGCACACACTCACACACACGAACATGCTCACATACACAGATACACCTGCATATGTTCTGTATGAACACAATTGTTTTTTAAATTGTTTCAGATTATTGTCGGCTAAGTCTGCTGATATTTGACCCTCAGATTTAGAAGGCCAGCTACACATTGAACCCTATATCTGATTTTTAGTTTGACCTGGTTAGGTCTAAACTGATTCTGGGCTTCAGCATTGCTGTCTGTGTTGTTGTTGTTGTTGTTTTGTTTTGTTTTTCAGCCTTAGAAAGGAAGTTACTTTTTACTATCTACCTCCATTGTCTTTATAAAAGCCAGATGAAATAAGATATAAGAAAAGGTGGTGTCATTTATTTGGAGGCAGGCTAGCTAGATGGCCTGAGTTTTTCTGTTCTATGTATCTCTTAGCAGAAGTCAGGGATCACCTTCCCCTACCTACTTTTTAAAGCAATCCTGTAAAACACTCTAGCTTACCATATGGTTTCAATTATGTTGAAAAGCCATTGTTTGCCATTGGCGGTTGTCATTCTTTCCGCTTTAGCAGAGGGAAAGTGTGTGTTGAGTGTCGAAACGGAGCTTCTTCTCTAAGGCAGGGAGTCAGTTCAACAGGAAATGAGCATCTGACCTGGCACGTCTCATTGCAATGCTCCACACCCAGAGATTTGCTTGAAAACAAGCCAGGTTCATTTAAAATTCTTACTGCCCAGAAATGAGCAGCTCTGCATTACATGCATGTTAATCAAGAGGGACAGCTGAGGACCCAGATGTGCAGGTGTCTTTCCTATGCAAATGTGTTTGCAAAATTATTTACATGCTTATATTCTCACAAAATCTCACTGAATCTTACTTTCCCAAAAACCTTAGGTGAGAATTTTCATTTCCTTGGAACCTACGGGGAAAAACAAAACAAATAAACAAATAAAATTAGATAGCAAGGTGATTCTAATAATAGAGCAACCTTAAGAGCCGTGATTCTTCGACAGTGTTCATGTCATACAGGATAATACAAGTGAGCATGATGCTTCAAATATAAATTAAGGAGGAATTGATCGAATGAGCTTTGTAAAGTGTGTTAGTTTGCTTCTCTGTTTCTGTAACAAAACAGTGTCAAAACCAACTTAAGGAAAGAAAGAGTATATCTAAAATGATAGTCTATCATTGAAGGAAGTCAGCACAGAAACTCAGGGCAGGAAGCTGGAGGAACTGAAGTAGAAACCGTGGAAGGATGCTGCTTACTGGCTTTTTCTTTATGGCTTGCTTGGCTTTTGTTCTTATACAGCCCAGGCCCATCTGCCCAGGAATGGAACTACCCCCATCAATTACTAATCAATAAAATGCCCCATAAACACACCCACAGGCCAGTCTCATGGGAATAGTTCCTCAGCTGTGATTTCTCCTTCCCAAAGATATTTCTAGGTTTGTGTTGAGTTAACAAAAACCAAACAACATATAGTCCATAAGAGAGTATAAAAATAGAGGTGAAAATGGTAGCAGGTGATTCTTGGTTGCAATAGCTGTAGACATTCTCATGAAACACAGATGAACCTACTGTATGCCGTTTGTGTCCAAACACTTATTTGAAGCCCACAATCAGATGCATTTCATATGCAAACCTGGAAGACAGGATAACTAACCTGAAAGAATCTCAACCCATTGTTTGCCTGTTTGGAAAGTTAGAGAACATTCTAACACTGTGCGTGCGTGCGTGTGTGTGTGTGTGTGTGTGTGTGTGTGTATGTGTGTCTGTGTTGATTTGAAAGAAAATGGCCCCACAAGCCCATAGGTTGTGGCACTATTAGGAGGTATGGCCTTGTTAGAGCAGGTGAGGCCTTGTTGGAGAAAGTAGCTCACTATCTTTCCTGCTGCCTGCAGGTCCAGATGTAGAACTCTCAGCACCTTCCCCACGCCATGTCTACCTGCATGCTGCCATGCTTCCCACCATGGTGATAACGGACTAAACCTCTGAACTGTAAGCCAGCCCCAGTTAACTGTTTCCCTTTATAAGAGATGCTGTGGTCCTGGAGTCTCTTCATAGCAATAAAACCCTAAGACAATATGTGTTCACCAGTAAAATTGTAGATTTTTTTCCCTCGGAAAAGTGAAAGTTAATTAACTCATGGGGACACGCCAGAGTCTCGTCAATCAAGGTGTATGTCCCACTGTTTTATTTTCTTGAGAAATGCTAGCATCTGGGCTTTGAGGTGGTGATGCAACTGAATATGAGAGCTCCGAAGGACAGCTCAGAGCCTGCATGTCAAGCCAAAGAACTAAAACCCTGATGTTAGTTTCAAAACACTCTTTTATCTCATTTCCCATCCAGATGTTCACAGATAAGAGAAAAGAGGTCGTGTTCAAAAAGTACAATTTCTACAACATTCCGGGATGATGGATATTTGGGGGATTGACGGTTGTCAGGGCCTGGGAAAGAGAGAAAACAGACGGAAATTCTGAGAGCTGAGACAGAACGTGAAGAAAGTAACAAATATGAAGGCACACTCTCAAAATTTCAGAAGAGCAGCCTCACCAGGCCACAGAGGAAGACAATGCAGACAGTCCTGATGAGACCCGATAGGCGAGGGGAGGAGAGGAGGAGAGGAGGACCTCCCCTATCAGTGGACTTGGAGAGGGACATGGGAGTCAGAGAGAGGGGGCTACAGCTGAGATACAAAACTAATAAATCGTAATAAATTAAAAAATTTCAGAAGAGTATGTAAAAATCAAGATGAACTGGGATTATCTTTTCACTTTACCTCACTTTCAGTTGGCTGAGCAACTTCCTCATCTTAAAAATTCACTAGTCCCTACATAATCAAGTTCAGATCCTACACTGACCCCCTCCCCAAAGTGCCATTCATTAGAGCCACAGGGTAGCTCTGAAGTAGCATTTATGTAGCAATTGCCTTAACACCCTCATGCATCAGTGAGCCGCTTCTGACTCATTGAACTCTTTATAAATTGTGATTATAATGTAGTATAATTGCAACAAATAAAGATGAGGCGTTAACAAATGTAAATGGTAACGAGTAAATGATCTGAAAACACATTAGCGAAGCAGTCTGCACTCTGTTAAGAAACAGTTGGCTGAGATGAGCAGGTAGCTTGGTGCAGCGCTGGAAGAGCATGCGCATTGAGATCGAGAACTTTTCACAACATCAGCAGCTTGTGTTTCAAATCACCTCGAGCACAGTGTACTTTTCTTGTCCCTTTATTATTGTTCTGTTTTTACTTCTGACATTAGGCTGTTTCCTATCCCCCTCCCCATTTGTGCTTTGAGTCGGAAATATCCCTGTAGGCTCATGTAGGTGAACATCTTGTCCCCATCTTGACGCACACTGCTTGGAAGGAAGTGGAACCTTCCAGGAGTGGCTTCTTGATCAACGAAGTGGGTCACTAGGAGTGGGTCTTGAGGTTTCATAGGCCAACCCACTTCCTATCCAACCTTTGTTCCAGACTGTGGTTGCAATGTGACCTCCCGCTTCTATCTCTATGCCTTTCCTGCCATGCTGGAATGTATTCCCTCAAACTGTAACCCAAAAAAAAGAATCTGTCATTCTTTTCCTAAGCTGCTTCTTGTCAGGTGTCTGCTATAACAACAAGAAAAGTAACCAATATGCCTTATACTTGGAGAAATTTTACCCTGACTATTTACATCCTTTTCTCTTTGCATATGAGGAAGTTAGATCCAGTCAATTAGCCAACGTATCTAGGCCCCACAGCTGAAGCCACAGATCTGGCATCATTACCTCCTCACTGCCATGGCAATGGTACTTCCCACACCTGCAGTCCCTGGATGATAGTAAGAAGTCTGCCTGAGTCAATGGCTCTCAAACATCTGTGAGTACCAGCATCAAGTTATAAACTTATTTAAACATTGTGATTTTTTTTCCTTTTATGACTCAATTACAGGGTTCTGAAATGCAAAGTTGATAGATGACAATGTTCTATTGCAATGTCAACAGGTTGGGTATGCCTGGTAGGAGGTGCAGAGATGTTTATGTTTTCATTACTGAAATTCTTAAGGGAAAACACTAGTTCCAGCAGCTCTAATGGGCAAGGCTCAGCCACTCATCCCAATATGCTAATGAAAGATATCACCAATGCTGAAAAGCTGGGAAAGGAGAGTTATTAAGTGAGGCCATGGGCAGAGAAGCACCTAAACAGGTTCTCTCTTAACAATGTCTGTCTTGGGTACTGGCATGAACTTTTGGGTTAAAAAGAAGAACCATTAGATTGGAGGGGCAAAGAGCTATAAAAAATTAGGCAGTCCTGGCCAAGGTGTGGTCTGGTGGAACACTACTGTGATGTGGTCTTGAGGAACTTCTCACTGTCATCATTGCTAGATTGGTAGCAATCTCCTTCTTATGAGCTAATTGTTTTCTGCTCCAGGATATGCCTTTCGACCAGAAATAATTGCCCCTGTTTGGATGTGGTGTGTCCTGCAAGCTCACCCTGTCCTGTTGCTTGGTGGTATAGTCTAATTCCTATCTCAAAAGAAGTTTTACTGAGTAGTCCTGTTGTTGCTAGGATTGGATGTGACTCAAGAACAAAGATTAAGAAAACAACTTTATAACCAGAGGTGGACAAGATGGAGCTCCTGAGACCCATGATCAGGTTCCTTTCTTCATTTTGAACTGGCACTAAACTGTCTTGTGATGAAGGAGGACAACTGTGTCCTTATTTACCATTCAATTTCAGTACAGAAACAAACAAGCAAATGAAGAGGGGCTATCTCCCATTAATTTATAACCCATCTCTTATAATTAAAAGTCTCATGCAATTGTCATCATGAGTTAGGAGTAGAGATCCTACATCTTCCCTCTCTTCTAGAGTTCAATTGTAATTTTGATGCCCACTTGGAAGAATCACTAGTTTCCTAAGCTAAGCAACAAAGATGTCTACCATTTGCAGATTAAATTTGAGTGATTTTAAATTTTGTCTTCTTTCTTTTTTGTTTCAAAGATTTATTTCATTTTTAATTATGTTTGTGTGTGTGTGTGTGTGTGTGTGTGTGTGTGTGTGTGTGTTAAGAGGTATTGCTGGCACCCTCAGGGGCCTGAAGATGGAATCAGATTTCCATGAATCTGGAGTTACAGGTTGTGAGATACCTGTAACGTGGGTGGTGGGAACTGAACTTGGGTCCTCTGGAAGAGCAGTGCATGTTCACAAAACACTGAGCCATTTCTCCAGCCTCTTGTCCTGTTTTCTTGAAACATAGTCTCACAGTAGCCCAGGCTGGCCTTAAACTCACTATGTAGCAAACTATGATCTTTCTGCCTCAGCCTCTCAAGTGCCTATAATTATAGGTATATACCATAATGTCCAGCTTCAATGAGTGTTCTTTGCTTAAATATAATTCATGATTTAACTTATGCTTTTGACAATACTGTCACTTGTCCAACAGTACTTTGTATTATTTGATCAACAACATTCGTATAGGGATTCTGCATCATGCCCTGTACTAACACTGGAAGATTCTTAGGAATCAGATCCTATTTTCCTAGGATTCCCACATGTGTAGAGAAGACGGGAAAAAGCCAGACTTATAAACAGTTCTAGTCCATCTCCCAGTATTTTCATGGAAAGTGCAGAGGGCATATAGAAGAGGAGGCTGATACAGTCTGGACCAGGAAAGCTTCAAACCTACAAAATGCTGTATCCTGTGGGTATTAGAGAGTCAAACCAATATGCGGACTCAATCTGAACTACATGTTAGAAAGGTTAGTCTAATTGGCCTGAGTGGGAAGGAGAAAGGGAATGGGGTGGAAAGGAAAGGGAGAGGAAGAATCTATTTAGAAGATAATACATATCCACACAGGGAGAGTAGATGTATTTTTGAGATGAGATGATTAAAGCTCTATACAGCTACTAGCTATCTGCCCAAGATCTAAGGAATTGATGTGCAAATGGTAGAGCCCAGGTCCTCTTAAAATAAATCCATCATCTTGATCAATGTTATTTAATTTGGTTATTAGTTAATTTTCAGCTTCCTCTGGTTCAGAAAGCAGGCCACCTGGATTTGACTCTAATACCTACCGTGTTCTATGGCTTTGTCCCCAGGGAAAGCATTGGGTTTCTTTGGTCTACATGATTCTAAAGTACATAAATGAAGCTATGTTTCAGCTCTGGCCACCTTTGCCCAGCACAAAAGCTGGCACATGCAGCACCCAGTAAAGGAGAGTGACGATCATCATCTCTGTCTTCCAGAGTGGGGACATTTTTATAGAAGGGAGTCTATAAGCTCCTTCCCAAGCACAGCTCACATGTGTCGTGGGGCAAAGTCCTCAGCTCTTGTTTTTGTTTGTTTCGGTTTGCCTTCTCTGCTCCTTGCAGGCTTCTCTTCATTGCTCAGATCTCTAAAGGGGAAGTTGTCAGGCCACAGAGCTTGAGTCTCTTTTCCGTGTTCACCTTCATGGCTGTAATCACATACATTTTTACAGCTGTAAGCATCACCCATATTCTCATAACTCCAAAGGAGACACCTGACTTTTTTTTTTTTTGCAAAGCCCGCTCCTGTTATAATCCACCTCCTTTGAGTTGAAAAAAATGCATATCTTCCACTTTCTCAGGCCCCACACAATGGGGCTATACCTTCTTTTGCACACCATATCTAGTCCATAGCAAATTATCTGTTCCTTCAGAATATACCCAGAATCATTCCGCTGGCCGGCTCCTTCCCGCCCCACCCTTGGAAACTTCTTCTTTGATATAGTCTTTGTGATTCATTTATTTTCTTGCCTCTGTACTGTCTGCAAAATATGCTAAACAAGGCAACCACTGTGACGCTCTGAGAAGTATGTCAGGCTGAAGAGAAGATGGCCCAGTCACGAAAGTGCTGTTATCTGAGCACTAGGACACCAGTACCCACTCAACAAACAAAACAACCCAGAAGACAAGCCTGGTGACATGAATGTGTGATCTCAGCACTGAGGAAGTGGAGACAGGAGGACCCAGTGAAAGAGCCTGTCTCAAAAGAAACAGGGTAGATGGCATAACACCTCAACCAAGGTTGTCCTTTAGCCTCCATGTGCACACTTTTACACACACCTCGCACAGCACAGCTATCTACACACAGCCCTGCACATACATGTACATACATACTTAAGCATACAACAACACACACACTCCCAGATAAAACCACATCAGGTCATGCCCTTTGGTCTCACCCTGACTCCAAAGATGTCCCATGACCAGACCCACTGCGATCATCGTGGCCCAATTGCCTATTGCTCCCTCCTTCGCTAACTGCTCCAGTGACATGACCTCTGTAGATCCCAGAACCTGCCAGCCACAGTCCTCTGTCAGAGCTTTGTCCCTGCTGGGCCTTCTGCCAGGAAGTCCTTCAGACAGTCACATTGTCAGTTTACCCACTTCTCTCTTTGGCCCATTACTTCTTCAGGAAAAGCACTTATAGATGTCTCTACCGGAAAGTCGAGCTACGACTCCTGTTTCTTATCCCACATCTTTGCTTTGTGCTCACAACCTCACTCACTGAGCATAATCAACCCATACTTGTGCACGCTCATATTACTTCCTGGATCTCGCTCAGTCAGAAGGAAACTTGGGACTGAGGTTTATATGTTTGGCTCAATGCTGTGTCCTCCCCTGGGACGCATCACAAAGCCTTTACACAAAACAGTCTTCCAATAATTACCAGTTAAATGACTGAATCAGTCCAAATCCCCGTTCTTGTTATGTTCCTTCTTGTTCTGTTGAGATAGGTCTCATTGTATAGCTACAGAAAAGAGAGACATCTGCTGCCAGGTGGGGACTGGCTGGCTTTCCTGCCCTGGGCATGCAGTCTGCACTATTGATTCTGTACTAATTCCAAGCAGTTGGCCTTCAGATTCTTTGCCAATTGCAGCTTGTCTACTTCCTTGGGTGTCTTCCTAGTCAAAAATAGCTTTGGATGGAGACTTTCCCAAGCTTCTCCATCTTGCCCTCATCACTGTCCAAATCCAATCTGATTGCAAGGATTAAAGTAATCCATAGAGGAAAGAGGGCCAAGATGATACACTTTTAACATGTGTGCTGTATTAAATCATTGGAGAAGTTGCCATAATTCTATCTGTATAATTCCAGGTTTTAAAATCTTTCCTGCCTATGAATTATCCAAATGGAGTCTGCATTATTGCAGCTACATTTGAGCGTCACCACATAAATAACATTTATTTTTGCCAAGGTGAATAGCTTCTTTACTTGGTATGTTCTCTGAAGACCCATTAAGCCTAAGGTGATTGTATACACTATTGTGTCTGGGGCAGTCCTACCTTGTATTCTTACAACTAATCACAAACCCTGATTTACTATCAAGTATCCATAGTCAGTGCTCAATGATTTCATCACTCAGCTTCTTATGTAAATAAATAAATAAATAAATAAATAAATAAATAAATAAATAAAATTCTGTACAGTTCCTTAAATAACTGTCTTTCTGTTAGGTCTTACAGAAACCACAGACTAATGGCTAACTGAAGTGACTGAAGTGCCTGTTCAACATATCAAAGCAGACACTGTCTGGCAGGTTCTCAGTAACTATCTGTTACAAGGTCATCCTGGCTGGCATGCCCAGTCCCCTACCCTAAACTTCCCCTTCCCTCAGCCTCTCTTCCCTATATGACCTGTTTAACCCAGCCATTTTAACTATTCTAATCTCTTGGTCTCTTTGCCTCTTGGCGGCCAGCCTTGGTGCCCACTCTCTTGGCCCCTCAGTGGCTGGCTTTTACCTCCCCCACCTTCCACAGTTCAGTCTGCTGGCTATATTCACTATGGACTGTTCCAAATGCCTGCAATTATGTTCTCTCTCTTCTCTACAATAAACCATCCATATCTCAGAGAAGTCACGTCCTCATTTCATTTTTCATTCATTTTTATTACCTACTTTCATTGTAGTTGGGCTTTGAACTTTATTTTTAAGTTGTGTGCATCAACACTTACTCTGGCGTACAGTTCTGAGTTCTACTGTGTTCATCAGTTCATATAACCATGACCACAAACAATACCCTTGACCCTTTACCCTTGATAACCAACCATTACCCATTATTCCTGCTCCACCCTAGGGGCCTTCTCCCATGATGCAATATTTCTAATTCATTTCCCTGCTTCTTTTTGGTCTAGATGCAAAACATGCTAAACAAAGAAACAGCAATGACTCTTTAAAACATGTCAGATCACTCTGGGGAGAGTTTTGTCCTTTTGGAATGTCATTTAATAGGACCATGTGGTAAATAAATGGTTTCTTTCACTTAACAAATGCCTTTGAGATGTGCCCAAGTTATTGCATGTATCACTATTGCTCCTTGTTGTTGCCTGGCAATATTTCAGGACATGATTGCCCTCTCTGATTATCTATTCACTTGAGTTCTTTGCAATTTTTGATGCTGATGAATAGAGCTGCTGCAAACTTTCACAGATAAGCTTTCGTAGGAATGTAAGTATTTCTCCAGAGCGGATAACTAGGAGTGGTCTAACTTTATAAAAAACTCTCAATTTCTTTAGCAAAGCTGTTGTACTAATTCACTAGCAATGTGATGGGAGTTCTGAGTGCCCTGTACTTTGGCCAGCACTTGATGTTATCAGCATTGTTGTTCACTGCTTATGCTAGTAACTTTATGTCACCTTGAGGTAAACCAGTCATCTGAGAGGAGGGAGCCTCAGTTTAGACAACGCTTCCATAAGTCAGGCTGTAGGCAAGTGTGTAGGGCCTGTTCTTAACTGGTGATTGATGTGGGAGGGCCCAGCTCATTGTGGGTGGTACCACACCTGCACTAGATGCCTTGAGTGCTATAAGAAAGCAGGCTGGCAAGCCATGAAGAGCAAGCCTGTAAGCAGCACTCCTTCATGGCCTCCTCATCAGCCCTTGCCTCCAGGTTCCTGCCCTGCTTGGGTTCCTGCCCTGACTTCCTTTGATGATGAACAGTGATGTGGAAGTGTAAGACAAATAAAGTCTTTCCTTCCCAACTTGCTTTTGGTCATGGTGTTTCATCACAGAAATAGTAACCCTGACTAAGACACTGCTGTTTCCATGTTGTTTGGCTGTTCTGGTAGTTATGCCCATGGTAGCTCACTATGGTTTTAGTTTACACTTCCCTGATGACAAGCATTGCCATCTTCCCATGTGCCTGACTGTAGTCTTAAAGCTGCAGTGGTGAAGTATGTGTTCAGAGCTTTGGCTTATGTCTTTATTGGATTATTGTTTTTTCTTGTTGAGTTGTTCATGTTCCTTATATATTCTAGATATAAGCCCAATATTATATGTATAATTTGTGAATATTTATTTCCATCTGTGGCTTGTCTTTTCACTCTCTTATTAATTCTCTCAGAACAGAAATTTATATTTTGGTAAAACCAATAGAAATGCCTTCCTCATCTTGCCAAAAAGTAATTGAGCACATCTGTCTGCATCTGCTTCTGGACTCTTTTCTACTCCATAGATTTATACATTAGAGGATTTGACTAGACTTTAGAAGTTGCTGTTAGTATGTTTCTTTTATTAACTTAAAATCTTATAATCTATAAAAATTGTTTTCTTCATCTGAGAAATAACTGAATTGGTGGGGAGCTGAAATTCATGTAATATCACTTGACAAGACTAGTCAGTAATAAAGTTGGAAACATAATAAGCACTCAGTACATGTCCTTAGATACCATTTAAGGTGTGTGCTTAAAAAAAAAATCCACAGCAACTGTCACAGCTACTTCAAAAACCAATCTACTCACCCACCATGTGTCCTCTCGGTGATTACACTGTAAATCCTGCAGGGTCTGAGTGACCCTCCAGTGAAGGCCTTTTAATATTTAGCGCAGAATGTTCCAGGCATACCACTTTTCTCAAATCTTCTAACCACTCTTAGGAATGTTTCTTTAAAGAGTACTTCATATACAGGTAGTCTTGTGATCCAATCGAAGAATTCCCAAGCTCCTCCCCCCTTCCCCCTTTCCCCCTTCCCACCTTCTTCAAAACTAGAGTGACCTACTCCCCCTCCTACTCCTACTCCTCTTCCTCCTTCTTACTACTTCTCTTGTGATTATTAATTAGACTTTTTTTTCTGATATGTAGGTGAATTGTCTCTATAGGAAATGAGGGAGTCATGGTTAGTGCTTAACTGAAAACTGGTTAACTGTGTGCTCTGGACACACAGAAATCATCCCTGTGATGACCACTCCTGCCTTCCATGGTCCATTTTAGCACCTATGGAAATAAGTGAATCCTAAAGCTTTAAATGTGATACCATTGTCATGGATATTAATCCTCCTTTAAATAACCTACAGGAAAGCAACAGTGAAACTAGTTGCAACTGTTAGTTTGAAAAGCGATGAATATAATCAAAACAAGCCATGAAATTAGAGAGCACTTTTCTGTTTTCCAGCCACACATATGTTTCTCATTTATTTGACAATCTAAAGTTAACAAAACCATCCCTGGACACTTTCTGCTTTAAAGAACAACTTTGAATTGGTTTTGGATTTTAAAGTTTTGTGGTTTGTGTTTTGTCTGATAAATCAGACAATGCACAAGTTTTTACACATTTAATTAAATGTTAGCATTGTGTGTGTGTGCATGTGTGATATGAGTATGTCAGTTTTCTCGTGTGGCTGTCTGAGGAAAACTTATGTCTTTATTGGATTATTGGTTTTTTTCTTATTGAGTTGTTCATGTTCCTTACATATTCTAGATATAAGCCCAATATTATATGTATAATTTGTGAATATTTATTTCCCTCTGTAGCTTGTCTTTTCACTCTCTTATTAATTCTCTCAGAACAGAAATTGTTTCTTCTGCCTTTACATCGAAGGCTGAAACAACTTTGTTACTGATGACAGCTACAGAGGATTTTTTTAAATCCTAAGCAAGCCAAGTAGTAGTATATGAATCTTGATTCCTCGTTAATACGAATTATTTTTGCAGATGACCATAGAATGAAGGAAACCTTATTTGCTTTACAAATGATAAACCCCAGGTTTGTGCAAGAAGCACCTTTACCCAATGAGCCATCTTACTGACCCAACACTATATAGGTTTTTAGAGACTATTATTATCTTATCAATTTAGGTTTGATTTTTAAATGAGCATCTGTAATAAAAAGCATTCCTACCTTCATTTGATAAATATTTTTAGCCATCTTCTCAGGGTGTGTGTTGTAAAAGGAACCAAATTATGTTGCAGCTTGAATTAGAACCTCAGAATTGGGGCTGGAGAGATGGCTCAGTGGTTAAGAGCACTGTCTGCTCTTCCAAATGGACCTGGGTTCAATTCCCAGCACCCACATGGCAGCTCACAATTGTCTGTAACACCAGTTCCAAGGAATCTGACACCTTCCCACTAACACACATAAAATAAAAATTAAGTAAATTTAAAAAAAGAAAGAAACTTAAAATTGTTGATCGAATATAGCCAAAATTAAGATAATTCAGAGACTTTTCTACCAACTAAAAGTCTAAAGTCTTTCTCTGTGACTGTTTGAGAGCACTGGGCTCATCTGTTGGTATTTTATCTAACTGCAATATCCAAGGTATCTCTGCTATTTAGGGGTTATTTGTTGACTCCCTGGGACCCTGATATTTTGAGACTACTTGTTGATTTCCCTTAGAGATCCATTGATTATGTCACTTTTTTGTAATTGCAGCGATGATCTCAATACAAGTCAAAGGGTGTGGCTAATTTGTGTCCTGTTTCTCAGTTCATCATGATTCTAATAAGTCATTTGGGAATGTGATATCCTGATATAAAATGTAAATATGATGTACTCACTCCACAGTGACTTCCCCCATTTCATTGCCTGTCAGTATTGGGAAATATCCTTATTTTCATGCAAATGCCAGTGCTTTGTGTGTGGAAATACACTTTTAGGAGTCATTAACAGTTCAGTCATATTTGAATAGGAAATATCCGTCATTAAGAAGGGAATCTTTCATCAAAGCAGATGCTGAGACTTATGGCTAACCTTTGGGCAGAGTGCAGGGAATCTTATGTAAAAAGTGGGAAATTGTAAGATCTGGAGAGGACAGGAGCTGTACAAGGAGAGCAACAGAACCAAAAAATATG
This sequence comes from Pachyuromys duprasi, assembly GCA_028658305.1. Lineage (NCBI taxonomy): Eukaryota > Metazoa > Chordata > Mammalia > Rodentia > Muridae > Pachyuromys > Pachyuromys duprasi. Next base: position 45,667,993 of record CM053761.1, read on the forward strand.
AGCACAGGGGTCTTTCCTGAGACTGATAGTCCAACCAAGTAGCATGCATGGAGATAACCTAGGACCCCTGCACAGATGTAGCCCATGGCAGTTCAGTGTCCAAGTGGGTTCCATAGTAATGGGAACAGGGACTGTCTCTAACATGAACTGACTGGCCTGCTCTTTGATCACCTCCCCCTGAGTGGGGAGCAGCCTTACCAGGCCACAGAGGAAGAAAATGCAGCCACTCCTGATGAGACCTAATAGACTAGGATCAGAAGGAAGGAAAAGAAGACCTCCCCTATCAGTGGACTTGGGGAGGGGCATGTGTGGAGAAGGGGGAGGAAGGGAGGGGTCGGGATAGGAGGAGGGAGGGAACTACAGGGGGATACAAAGTGAATAAAGTGTAATTAATAAAGAATTTAAATAAAAAATTTTAAAAAAGAAGGGAGTCTTTCTAAGCATGCTGAAGCTTTCTCTGAACTTTGCCTTCAGGAACTCATTTCAACTTTATTTTAAGTCATTGTACAAAATGAGGTGATATATACACACACACATATATTTCTTTTAGGTAATAGCTGTTTTCATCTTTGTCAGCTATTCACTTTCAGGCTTCTGTCTTGAGCTCTTTCAACATTGTTTCTCACCGCTTTTTAATCATTCTGTTATTATAGAGAATCAGGAACAGAAGAAAAATTCAGAATGTATCCCAGTTGTGACAAGACGAATAAACAGGTGGCTATAAGATCCACAAAGACCTATATTCACTCTATGAGCTACAGAAAAATGTTTACTTTAGTGGGTAGAAAATGTTTCAAAGGAAAGTACGAGATTTCCATATGCCTTTTTAAAATTACTTCTTTTTGTTTCTTCTTATCTTCTGATTATGGTATGATAAGAAAAAGGTATGAGAACTTTAAATTTCTTTCAGTAAGTTGTATCTTACTACCATATGTTGAGTTGTAGGATTAACTGACAGAATGTTTTACTCTACAATTTAATATCTGATTTCTAAAACATGTATAATTATATGGAAATAAACATAAGAAATACAGGAAACATACATCTTATATCTTACTCTGAAAGAAACCCAGATTTCTGGACTCATTTAAAGTCAAATGTAAATATAATATGTTTTCAGTCAACAACATAAAAAATAAATTTTAGAAATATGAGTTAAGAGGGAATCCAAGATGGCTGCCACGAGAGAACACTGTGTCTGAGAAGTAGGAGAGCAGAGACAACACAGCGACCAGGAGACTGAACTCTGGGACCTAAAACACCAGCATTTGTGATTGCCAGGTGAGCAGAACTCCTACGGTGAGAAAATCAAGTGGGAAAACCCTAGGGACACCCAGTTATTACCTGGAAAAATCTCTGGTTGACCAGCAGCGCACAGCTCTGATCTGGACGAGCTGCTGCGCTGGGCGCCCGCACCCGCCATTATAGACTGGATCGCACAGTCTCCCGGGCAGTCTCGGGAGGAACCGGGAGCCGTTTTCACTGAACTGCACACTGCGAGCTCACACTGCACCCGGGATCGGCTTCAACCCGCGGGTGTGCTGCAGGCTCAGACCGATCACCGGAACCACACCAGACTGAGAGGATTGGGGGACCGTTTTGACCAGTCTGCACACTGCGGGCGCACTGCACACTTTTGCCAGCAAAAACTCAGTCAGTGTGTGAGTCCACCAGCGGGTCTGGGAGGGACCCGAGTTCTGCCTCAACCCACGGATGTGCGGCAGGCACGCACCAATCGCCGGAACCACCACAGACTGAGAGGATCAGGGGACTGTCTTGACCAGACTGCACACTGAGGGCGAAAGCTGCACGCATCCGCCAGCAAAAACCTCAGTTCAGGTGTCTGTCCACGGGCCAGACAGAGAAGGCCTCGGGCACCATTTCAGACAGGCCTGCATACATCGGATGCACACCAACCCAAACCCACTGTATGTGCCCCAAATATCATCTCAGACTGTGGTGCACAGCCCCTGGCCCAGAAGGAGGCACCAAATCTCCATTCCAGGGGAGAGCCCTTAGCAGCAAGCCCAGGGCAGAGTGCACAGTCCCCAGCTGACATCTCAAACCTGGACACTCAGACTCTAGCACAGAGTGAGGAGTAAAGACTCCAGACCAGAGGGGTGACCAGCCTGCAGTGCTCACAGCTTCTAGCACA
>CM053761.1:45670647-45700003 GCA_028658305.1 Pachyuromys duprasi
CCCCCCCCCCCCCCCCCCCCCCCCCCCGAGCCAGGCGGGTGATAGGGTATTATGCCAGATGACTTTAAAGGGTTTTAGATGAGAAACCTTCCCCATTCCCACAATAATGTGTGATTTCCGATGACCTCGCTCTCGGAGACTCTCCTCGGAATTCACCTTCATCCTGAGGCAGCGAGCTTCAAAGAATGGCTGCCGAGGGCCTCACACCCCTGAATGCTGTCAGAGAAGCTTCACCGGTCTCCATGCGGTCCACCATTGTGCCTGTACTCATTATCATTCATCAATACGCCCGTTTTCATGTCAATTCAGATTCAATGTGACATTTGCTTTCGCTTTCCTTTGTGGGTCAGAGTCCTTTTGCACCTCATGAATGCTGCTTATAGCATAATTATTTCTACTTTGAGTAATATGCCTTTGTGCATTCCGATTTAATTCGGGGAGAAAGAGTTTCATGAGTGTTCTATGGATTCTTTTGTTTCTCTGGTAAAAGCAGGATAGGACAAGCAAAATCCAGCCTTCCACATTCTTTCAGAGGAAAGCCAGATCCTTAAATTAAGTGAAATTTAATTTTCACTACTGTGTTAGGGAGACAATACTTTGACATTTTAATAAGTCAAGTATTTTTTTAAAAAATGGCTGTGTAAAAATTTTACAAAAGCTAAGAACTTCTTCCCAGGGGGGGAAATATGAATAGGAGTATTAAGTATATATTCAGTTTTACATAGATGCAGGAAAAGCTCTGTCTTGTATGCCCTCGATCAGTGCTGAGTCAGACTTTCCATGATGACATGGTTTTATCAGCCACGTCCAGTAACAGGTACCTTAGTTGCTCTTTTGTGAGACAGGCTCTTGCTTAGCAGCCCTGGCTGACCTTCAACTCATGATCATTCTCCTTCATTATCCCCAGCACTGTGATTATAAACAAATAACACCTAGACTAGACTGAAACCTGGAGTGGGGGAAGGAAGGTCTGTACTTGTATGTGCACACATATGTGAAGGGAAACGGTCAACCTCAGATATCATTCCAAAAGAGCTGACTAACTTTATTATTATCATTATTTTTGTGACAGAGTTTCTCACTGGGTCCTGGGGCTGACCACTAAGCTAGGTTGACTGGCAAATAAACCCCAGAAATGTTAGTCTCCTTTTCCCAAGGGCTGGGATTACAGTTATGTGACACCATGCCTAGCTTCTAATGTGGGTGCTGGGAATTGAACTCAGAACCTCAGGCTTGCATGGAAAGCACTTTACTGACTGAGCTCTCTATCCTGGGTGTGGTGGCATGTGGCTGGGTATACACTTATGAAACCCCCAAGCTCTCTTGGACAAGCCTATGAAGTTTCTATACATTCTGACTTTCTTTTTTTTTAATTTTTTTAATTTATTTATTTTTATCTCAATCACAGGTTAGGTACTTTGAATCCCAGGCGTAGCCCCCTCCCTCAGTCCCTCCTACCCTCCCACTCCCTCCCTCATCTCCCTCCTCCCCGCACCCTCCAAGTCCACCAACAGGGGAGGACCTCCTTCCCTTCCATCCAACCCCAGCTTATCCTGACTCCTCAGGGCTGGCTGCAATGTCCTCCCCTGGGTTCTAGCCAGTCTGTCACTCCCCAGCTTGTATGGGGGAGGCTGACTTTCTTTTGTATCTGCTTTATTCACACGCACATGCACACACACACATACACAGACACACACACACACACACACACACACAGAGAGAGAGAGAGAGAGAGAGAGAGAGAGAGAGAGAGAGAATTGGGAGGCTTCCTTTTTGTATCTGACTCTGCCACAACAGGACAACTGCTGTCAGTCTACTAACCAAAGAAACTTGAACTTAAGTCATAGAGCCTAGAGGGACTTTGTTCCAAAGCAATATCTGTTCTTCTAGGCCCATTCATCTGCTCTGAAAATAGTTCACTATCCTCTAAGAGTGTCTTTCCCTATGAAGCTCTCAACTGTCTGGTCCTTTTTTCCTGCTTTGAGTTTTGTGTGTGGCTCGCATGTCAGCTTTCCATATATTTTTTCACTGTATTAATCTATTCATTGTCAGTTTGGTTACCAAGGAATCTGGATGCTCTTTGGCATATTCTTAGTCTCATTGGTAACGGAATTTCAAAACAGACTCTGATGGGAGCTCATGGACTATCTTAATAGAATTTGAAAGATGTTGTAGGTTTTGGCAGTTGCCTGGAAAAGGGAGATGGAGAAGAGAAAGAGAAATCCATGCCTTCTGCTTATTCTGGGATTAGGTGGCCCCTTTTTTTTGGTGATATTTTTTCTCTCTGTCTCTGTCTCTCTCTGTATGCTTTTCTTTTCTTTTTTTCTTTTTCTTTTTTTACCTCGAGTTTCATTACTTTTAAAGTAATGAAACTGGGTGTGCTAGTGCACGTCTTTAATCCCAGAACTCTATAGGCAGAGGCAGGTGGATCTCTGTGTTTGAGGCCAGTCTGGTCTACATAATGAGTTCAAGGCCAGCCAGAACTACAAAGTGAGACTCTATCTTAGAACAACTACAAAAAGCATACTGCTTTAGCTTTCTGACCCTGTGCTTGTGCCTTCAACACTTTCATAATCGTCTGTTCAATAAGGGAAAGCTCACTTGATCTTATTACAGATACATTTAGCATACCTGAAATTACTGTAGGTCCTGATCACCCAATTCTTGTTGTTTTATACACAATCTCATAACACTTTAGTTCTCACAACACAAACCCCTAAAGTCTACCTGGGTACACACCATGTGAAGATTTAGGTGTTCTCCCTACCTTTTGGGTAGAAAGGTAGACAGTTCTGCTTTCAGGGATTTGGGACAGCCTAGTTTTGCTAGAATCTTCATTTTTGGAAAGTCTACCATGCTATGTCAAATGCTGGCTGATTCTGAGAATAAGCACTGTCCCCAGAAGAGGAAGAAGAAAGGGCCTCTCTTGGTTCTTGAGACAGGATCTCGCTGTGGCTTCCACCTCCTGAGTATTGGGATACAGACCTGGTTTGCCTTCCCTCTCTGCTATGATTCTTTCCTCTAAGAACTGTTTTCAGGACATCTGGTCAGTTTTATATGCTGCATTTCATTTGCATGTATCTCAAATTGTTTTCTAATTTTTCTTGTAACTTCCTCTTTGAGTCACTGGTCACTTGCATATATAACTTCTTTAAGTGTCATTATGTTTAATAATGTAATTGCCGAAGTGAAAAACACAAGTTTTCTCTTCTCTTGTAGTTTGATTTTTTTTTAAAGAAAAAACTGAAATCTAGGAGAAACTCTAAGACCCCCTGTCCATTGTGGCGGTTTTCTCTTCACCTCTTTGTTCCTGCTTTCCTGAACTCATGTGCATTCTCAGCCCTCCCATGTTTTAATTTCTATAGCAAAAGCTCCATCTGCTTTGAATTAGAGTTCTGTTTGTGCATGGAACTACAGCCCATCCATCTTTGTGTCACCCATCTCACACAGGGCAATCTCTCACGCGGAGAAACCTTTTCATAGAGGTTTGCAGGAGTGAAGCAGGCTTAACTAGCTTCACAGGTTTGGGCCAAGGCATTCTACAGTTTCCTATCGCTCTGGGGAAACAATTACCTACACACGAGATGGGAGGATCTATTGCAATACTGTTTGATGTTTCCCCGGTCTCATAGCCCTATGGCAGGAGACATCTTTGAAACAGATGGGTACTGCCACTCTGATTACCTTGGCCAACACCTGACCCAGATATCTGCACTGCAGTGACTGGGAAGAGTCATTTCAGAATGCACAAGTCAGTGGGAGGAGGAGAAAGCCTGACAGATGGAAACTTCTTTCTACTCGAAGCCACGCTCATAACCTCACTTCTCTTTTTCTTCTATGGTATCATAGCAAATTTGTGGGTGAACAGCAGAGCGTAGGGCTCTTCACGACTTCTTCACCTAACAGCCCCGAATCCACCCTTTTTTCTTACCATTTGCAGGCGTTTACTGAGCAAAGCATGAAAACACTGTGGTACGTACCAACCAGTAGCTTCACAAATGAGGTGGAGCGGATGCGGGATCGAAAAACATTTGTGGGGACATTAAAATATTTTCAATAGCAACCTCAAGAAAGATCGCATGCAGACAAGTAAGACCTTCCACTGTTCTGTACGTGAATTCACATACAGAACTTGCAGTTGGAGAATACATAATCAATCGCTTAGCTAATTTGTCTAATAGTTACATATTATAAGCATTCATTGCCCTAAGCTGGTAATAATTGAAATGAATGTAGCTTCTCCTAAGATGAAGACAAATATTAATATGGCCACTGCCTTCCTCACCAAGCTCTCTCTCTCTCTCTCTCTTTCCTTTTTTAACCACTCCTGTGTTCTCCTCTATGTACATCACCTCCACTGGCTTTGTTCAGAGTTTTGCATAAAACCCTTCAGATAAAAATCGCACACGCTGTTTCCTTCACCTGTTTGTTTCTCTCCTCCCTGGTCCATGCCAGTAGCCATGTCTGTCCATTCCCAGCACAACTCGGAGCACATTCCCAGTCAGAAATGCCTTCCAAATGCTCAGAAATGCCTTCCATGGCCACGTTGTATCTTATACCGGTTTTGCACCCAGGCTTTCTCTTCCGGAGCACTGACAGTCTTGCAGTTTGCTATCCTGCTATTTCCGCTAGACTACAAGTTAGATGACAGAACAAAGACAGCATCTTCTTGGCCCAGCAGTCGCTCAAATAATCTGCTGAGATTACGGTCAGGAACTGGAGCGCTTGCCTTGCAAGCATAAGTACTTGAGACCTGAGTTCCTCCCCCAGAACCCATGTCAAAAAGGAAAAGACAGACAGAAGAAAAGGAAGGAAGGAAAAGAAAAAGAAAAGGGAAAAGACGGAAATAGTGATATGTTTTTGCAATCCCAGAATTGGGGGTCGGATTGAGGGTAGAGATGGGCAGCCTCTCAGGGACACAGCGAGCTAGCCTGGCCCACCTGGGGCATCCCAGGCTAGCGAGAAACCCTGAAAGCACCTAAGGAATGATACCTGACTTTTTCTCTCTACCTCTGACATACACACATGTGTATATACCCATACATGCATGTGTGTCCATACACACATTAACACAGAGATAGGTGCTGAATGAACCAATGAGAAACATCTTGAGGCATCATAAAAGCTATTTCTATAAGAGTTTCTTGTTATGGTATTAGATGTTAAATATCACTCCATTTGAAAGTGGTGTACTCAAAGACCAAACTGAGCAGGGCACAGGGGTCTTGTATGAGACAGTTTCTACAATCAAGGACCATGTGTGGATGTGGCCTGGAACTCCCGCACAGATGGGGCCCATGATAGCTCGGTGTAGGACTGAAGACCCTAGTGAGGGAAACAGAGACTGTTTCAGTCAAGATCTTGATGGCTGACTCTTTGACCCTCCCCCATATATGCCGGGGAGTGACAGATTGGCTAGATCCCAGGGGAGGACATTGCAGCCAGCCCTGAGGAGACAGGATAAGCTGGGGTTGGATGGAAGGGAAGGAGGTCCTCCCCTGTTGGTGGACTTGGAGGGGGCAGGGAGGAGGGAGATGAGGGAGGGAGTGGGAGGGTAGGAGGGAATGAGGGAGGAGGCTACGCCTGGGATTCAAAGTACCTAACCTGTGATTGATATAAAAATAAATAGATTAAAAAATCTATTAATAAAAAAAAGAAAGTGGTGTACTAAGACTTGCAGTAAATAAAACCACAGAACTGATGAAGAGTCCTATTAATACATTAAAAAATACAGAAGCAGAGCGGACTCTGAAACTATGAAGGATAGACAGGTCACCACAGATTGAGAGTAATTAAATCACAGATTCCTTTTCCAAAAGCTATGGTGACAAGAAACACAATTTGTGGGCCTCATACACTGTAAGGGAAAGGGTATGATACAGGGCAAGTTTCTCCACATTTAAGATAGAAATTTATAATTCTCCTGAATGGAGTTTAAAGACATGTGACTGCTTAAAAATTTGTCAATGAAAACTCTAACTGAATCTACCCTAGAGACCCACCAATATGAACTGTGAACTAATCACATTCATTATGCATGAAAGAGTGAAGTGAGGGCGTGAGTGTGCAGAGTGAAATGTTGTGATTAATACACCTGTCAGAAATCAGAAAGCTATGCCAGCTGGTGATCTGCCTTAAGCTCCTCTCCCTGAGAGTTATGTTACAAACATGCCAGTTGTTCAACATGACACCACCATTTGTTTTCGGTGGACCACCTACAACTGGTCCTTTGACTCACTTCTGTGCTACAGTAAGTTGAAAAAAAAAAAAAAAAGCTCCTAGTCTTGGGAAAGCCTGTGGGATGCCAGGTGATGTATATGATCTGATGGGGCACAGATCAACTACAAAACTCTCCATTATAAAAGTTCATAGGAAACTGAAAATTCTTGGCTGCATTTGCCAAAGGCAGTTTCAAAAGTCTACAGAGTCCTTAAACACGGAAACAAAGCCCCCCCCCCAATAACAGAGCTCTTAACATCATAGATCCTAGGAAATGAGCTTGCACATGTATGATTCAAATGATCAGTCAAGAAACAGTAGGGGACAGCTATGGTTCGAGATCTCCAGGCTCATGAGAACAAACTCTTTGTAATGATAGTCTGACTGGCTGTCTGCTGATGGTCACTCTTTTCTATTTGTTCTGCTTCCTGGTGCCAGGGGCCTTCATCGCTCTGTTAACTGATGTGCTTCTCTGTAATAGATTTCTACTAAAGACCCTATTAAAGAAGAGCTGAAAAATTGGAAACTCAGTAATGCAATTCACCTCTTCATAATAAGCCCATGCTTGCCCTCAGCCTCTCAGAGGCATATGGACAGTTTTGCTAGAAGGTTTGGGGTGGATTTGCACATTTGTTATCTCTATAAAATCTTCTGAGAATGGTGTCTGTGGGGAATCCCTTTGGCTACATGGTACTTAATGGAATGTGTTTCATCCAAAAGTCTAAAAGCTCACATTAAGCTCATTAAGTGTCAGAAAATTTTCATAACTTCTAATGCAGCAGCAGTGATTTGTGCATTAATAAGGAAATAGGTATACTGAAAAAACCTAGATGCACAAAGATACTTATTGCTACATTTTTGTCTTTTTATTATTAACATTTATTATAATTTATTTACTTTGTATCCCAGCTGTGTCCCCCTCCCTTGTCTCCTCCCAATTCCACCCTGCCTCTCTCTTCTCCTCCTATGCTCCTCCCCTTTTCCACTGAAAGGGGAGGTCTTCCTCTCCTTCCATTTGACCCTAGCCCATCAGGTCTCATCAGGACTGGCTGCATTGTCTTCCTTTGTGGCCTGGCAAGGCTGCTCCCCCAAGAGGGAGGTGATCAGAGAGCCTGCCACTGAGTTCATGCCAGAGAAAGGCCCTGTTCCCCTTAGTACGGAACCCTCTTGGAGACTGAGTCTATGGGCTACATCTGAGCCAGGGTTTTAGGTCTTCTCCATGCATTGTCCTTGGTTGGGGTATCATTCTCTTCAGGGCCCTCGGGGCCCTGTTGGTCTTCATTTGGAGTTCCCGTCCTCTCCAGGTCTCTCTATCTCTCCCTTCTTTCATAAAATTCCCTGCACTCTGCTTAAAGTTTGTCTACAAATCTCTGCCTCTGCTTCGATACCTCGATAAGTAGAGTCTGTAACAAAGAAACAGAATCAACCAGAGCATGCATAGGGAAGAGGTGAAGTCAGGTGTGGAGCAGTTTCTTGTGGAGAATAAGGATTACCTGTGAGGACCGTTATCAAGGCAAGAAAGAAAGGTTGAGGGGAAGGTTTAGGAATGATGTAAAAGGAAGCAAGTACCAGAACGCAAAGCTGAATGTACATCTTGCCCATAAATAGTATGACATGCATACAATACAATGCAAGAAGAAAATATATCAAATTATTCTCAGGAAGGTTTCTGGATTGGGAGGCTATTGGCTCTTTTTAGACTTGTCTTCATCCTTAAACATATGATCCTATAGTTTATTTTATTGATTTACACTTTGAGACTGAGTCTCATGTAGCCCAGGCTGGTTTGAATTCCTGATCTTCCTGCTTCCACCATCCAAGGAGTATTGATTTGTTTTATTGTATTAATTTTTTCTTTGGCCATTTCATATATGCTTATATTGACTACTGATCATTTTCATCTCCCATACCCCTCTCTCATCCCCACCCCTCTGCCACTGAAACCCTTCTTTCCAGCAAGCTCCCCTTCTATCTTCATGCCTCTTTCTTCTTATGATCTATTGAGTTTTAGGATTGTTTACTTGAGCGTGAGCTGGGGGAAAGATAACGTTTGTTTGTTTTCCTCTAGGAATCTGGTCACAACAAACAAAAGTAACTAATATAGAGGGAGAGAAAATATTATTTAGGCTTATAAAAGCGTATCTACTTCTCAGAGGCCAAGTGTGGATGGCTTTTTGTTAAATGCACGACATGGAACCACGGGCACTTTTATTCTGAGTAACTCAATCAGCTGTATTTCTTCAGCCTTGGCAGTGAGCACTGCAAGCAGAGTGCTGATGTAATAGATCATGCCCAGAAGGCAGGAAATGGTTGCCAGGTGTCCCTCATCACATACCTCTGAAGGTGCCTCTCATCTCCTAATAGCTTACTTTACCTCAGCTCAGACAGTAACCAAAATAAAGCTATTCCTTTTTTTTTTTGCTATTTTTTAATGTTAAAAATAAGCATAGAGGGTATTTGGTTTCTTGATACGTTTCTATTTTAAAAGATAATGTACATTTTCTCATCTTAGAAACATATTATTCAGTTTTCTATTTCAGAATTTTTCATATTTTTGCAATCAATGTGCTCCTCAGTGACAGTGAACTAGAGCCCTTCCTGGCCATTCAGGGTCCAATAGAGCTGCCTGTTTGACCTATAATTTAGTCTGTTCTGTGAATGTATTGCTTAATGACACACTACTATATTCCCTCAAAGTCATCCTACTCATTTTGCTTATGCTCGACTTTAAAAAAGTTACTGAAACTTTAAGAAACCTCTTTGTGAATGTATGGAGTGTGCTTTTATCTTATAAAGAAATGAACTCTATAGCAGTAGCTATTAGACAGAATTTATAGTCACCCCGTAAACAGGGCTTTTGGTTCTCATACTTTTGGTTCATTCTTTAGAAATGTCTCCAGATGATATAAATCAATAGTTCCCCCCAGAAACGATTTTATACTTTTGCTGAAGACTAAACATATCCTTTCTTTTTAACAGATGATAATATCCTTAAGGGTTATAATTCACACCTTTTCATCCCAAGAAACTTGATGATTTTATTGGATTATGCGAGGAGGGAGGACCTGCCCTAATCCTAGGTCATACCTTCCGGCGGAGCTCACTTTTTGCCTGCTTGTCCTCACTCTCGCTGGCAAGTTCATCCATGCTGCTGCTGCTGAGGCGCTCCTTCAATAGTGTTAGAGCCTACCTCAAGATTGCAGTGTAGACTGAAGACTGGCAGTTCTCTGGGCACCCTCCATGTTTCCAGCACCAATCTGAAACTGTGTAGACATTCAGTCTTGTGGCCTGAAGAACTACTGCATTCTTGGCCTTTCTATCACTGAACATCCATTGTCGGATTTGTATCTTGGCTTGTAAGCCACTCTAATAAATCATATCTATGTTATACACATATGTAATAAAGCATATATGTACAAGTATTATATATAATAAATAATATATATTTCTTCCTATAAGTTCTGTTCCTTTAGAGAACCCTGACTAACACAGCCATTTACAACTGGTTTCAACTTACAACTCCAGTTTCAGGAAATCTTGTGGCCTCTTTAGGCAGCGTGCATGCGCATGGTACACATACATGCAGGTAAAACACTTACATGCATAAAACAAACCTTAAAAAATAAAATGGAGAGTTACATATAGAAATAGTTGGCGTTGACTTCTGGCCTCCACATATATGCACACATTTGCACACACAAACACATATACACACAGCCCTGCACACAAAAGAGAAAAAAAGAAGATACTCAATGCAGAGAAGCTGAACAGGGCCTCAGTGGAGAGTTCCCTGGTGGAACGAAGCAGAGGCCACTTCCAAAGGGCTAGCCACTGAAAGGCAGACAGTCCCTCCCACAGCCCTCACAAGCCTCAAGTACAACAGCAAGTTTGTTTAGACAGTGATTCTTTCAGATGACAGGGCGATGGTAGAAAGACAGTTTTATCATGCTTTGTGACTCAGGGAGCAGGGGCCATGTACAATCCTGAAAGAGAATAGCGGCTGAGGCTAGAGAGAAGGCCCGTTGGCTAAGAGTGGGCCGTAACTGCTCTTGCAGGGGACCCAGGTTTGGTTTCCAGCACACAATCACAATAAGCTCTAGTTTCAAGGGATCTGACACCCTCTTTTGGTTTCTGTGGGCACCTACATGCACATGGTACACATATGTGCACATGAACACACACACACATGCATATACATTAAAAAATTAAACACCTAACCCCTCCCAACTATCCAACAAATAAATGGGATAATAAACAAAAGAACAAATAAATTAAGATGGCCAATAAATAATTTTTTGGAAAAGTGTTTAAACTCTTTAGCTGTTAGAAAAAAAATGTAAATTAGAACCGCCTTCAGATTCCATCTTACCCCCAGTCAGAATGACTATCACCAAGAAATCAGTTAACAACAAAAGCTGGTGAGGATGTGGGGAAAAGGAGGGCTCATTCACTGCCCGTTGGGACTAAATTTGAGCAGTCACTGGAGAAATCAGTACGGAGAGTCTGCCAAAAGCCTAGAATAGAACTAGCATGTAATCGTGCATAGTAGAGCTGTATACGTCCTGGATATATACTCAAAAGACACCAAGTCAGCATGCCATTGCAGTACAAAAGGGGAGGAAAGAGATAGAAAACCCCAACGCCCATATCAGGAATAAATGTAACATCACTATCACTCATAGATAAAGCAAATGACAGTGAAGTCTGTAAATAGATACAGGCCAACAAATTAGGTAGCTGAGAGGAGATGGATGGATACCTAGAGAGACGCATGTTACTAAAACTGCCTCAAGAAGAGTTGGAAAGTTTACACAGTCATCCTTAAATAAGCAAAGACTAAAAAAAAAAAAAAGAAATGCCACATAGAAATCACGTGGTTTCTATAGTGAACTCTACCAAATGTTTGAGAAAGAATTCTAACCTTTTATAATGTTAAAAAACAAAAACTAAACCAAGTAATTATTTATGATCAGCATTACCCTGATTCCACAACCAGGTGTACATGACAAGGAAAAAAAAAATCAAGATCAGTATCATTTATATTTACCAACACGAAAATCCTTATAAAAGTGCTAGGCAAACCAAATCTAGAAATATGTAAAAGTATTATATACCACAATTGAATGTAACTTATCGCAGGGATGGAATGTTGATTTCACATAAAAATCAGTGTAAATTTTCCCCAGGGTCATGAGAACAGGAGAGCTGGCTGCACCCTTGACCAGCTACAGCCATCAGGACGGTGATCCCCAACGCCTTGCCTGGGCAGCATAGTAGAGCGGGCCCTTGTGGTAGAGGCACAGGAGAGCTGGCAGGCTGACCAACTCAGCTTCCACCCAGGCCCAGAGCCAAGGCTCTGAGTTGGCCCACCTCAGCATATACAACATCAGTGAACTGCTGGAGTGCATGAAGGGGCAGGTCCTGAAGAGCCAAAGCTGCACGACCTCCATGACACAGGGCTAAAACAGGATATCCAAGAGGAATCCCAGGAGGATTCAGTATTGATAGGGTAGCGGAAGCCAGAGGCCTTGAACCAACCAGTGACTGACTGCAATGAACATTTGCAAATAAAAATATGAGCACAAAAGGGTATAATGTGTGACAAATTGGGACACACTACAACTAGTATAATGAGATTTTTGTGTTTTATCTATCTATGTATCTATTTATCTATTTATTTATATTGGGGGGATTGCAAAGATGGAGGACAGATATGAAGGGATTGGATGCATGTCATCTGAAATTCACAAAAATATCAACAAAAAGTTTTAAAAAATAAAGGAAAGGAAAGCATACAAATTAGAAAGTAAACAAAGAAAATTATCTCTACTTAGCTATCGCGTGATCTTTAATACAGAGACCACAAGGGACCCACAAACATTATTATCTACTAAATAAAGCCAGAGGGACCAACAGTATAATGTCACTGAAAGAATCAGTTGTATTTCTGCACACTGACATTGAAGAGTGATGAAATAAAACCATGCTTGCAAAGCTTTCAAAAGCAAATAATCAGGAGTAAGTAAGAAGCATAAAGCAGAGCACTAAGAAACATTCTTGAAAGGAGCTAAGAAAGCCCTGAGAACAGGCAGAGCCAGTGAGGTGACTCCATGGGAAAAAGCACTTGCTCTCAAGATTGAGTTCTACCCACGGAACTCACATGGCAGAAAGGGAGTGCAGACTCTTTAAAACATGGAACTACATCTATGTTCATGGATATCTTAACACTATTAAGATAGTAATATTTCCCAATATCTACAAAATTTGACTAGTCACCTGAAGACAACAGGTGCTGCTTTTTCAGAAATGGAGAAGATGGTTTCAAAATTCTCATGAAAATGCAAGGAGGCTATGACAGTTGAGACAGTCCTGGAAGAAATAGTTTCCATATGGTAACAAAGCATTGTGGAATTAGATGGTAGAGTGCTAGTGGCAAATCTTTGTGGACATTCTGAAAACTACCTAATTAAATACTTTTCCAAGGGTAAGCTTTTAAAGTATATAATGATATCTCAACAAAGCTGTTGATGACAGACACAGACACACACATGAGCGTGTGTGCAAGCGATAACAAACAAAAACCTTTAGCAGACATGTATTGATGGTATACAATTCAGTTTGCTTTCCTCCTGTTAGAGACTATTATTTTTTGGATATAAACTGTCTTTCTCCAAAGGCAGTGGCGTTCAATCTTCCTAATGCTGTGACCCTTTAATACAGTTCCTCAGGTTGTGGTGAACCCAACCATAAAATTATTTTCATTGCTACTTCATGACTAATTTTGCTAGTTATGAATTGTCCTAATGTAAATAATCTGATATGAAGGATAGCTAATAGGTAATTCCTGTGAAAAGATTATTCAACCCTCAAAGAACTAATGACCCACAGGTTGAAGACCACTGTCCAAAAGGCTTAGTCCCCAGCTACTAGTACTATTTAGAGGAAGTAGAAACTTCAGGAGATGGGACTAACAGCAATGAACCAAACATTTTGAAATTATGGTCCAAAGTAAATTGTTCCTTTTATTGTTTATGTCAGGAGATGCTAGCTAATAGAGAATGCTTATGCTTTCTTTACAGCAGTTGATCCAGAATTACTTTATCAAGATAAAATTTCATATTTTATACATTGCTAGACTGTTTCCATATTGTTTTTTCTTCATTTTGGGTGAGACAAGTATGTAGCCTAGGCTGGACTTACATTAGGACTTTTTTTTGACTCAGTCTCCCTGGGTATCAGGGTTACAGGAGGTAAGATCAGAGTAACTAGTTATTGCACATAAGGATGTTTCTATGAATTTTTTTTAGCTCCAACCAATTTATAAATGCTCATCAATAACAGTGACTTTGAGTATCTCTGCAATGGCTGCCTATAGAGCTCTTGTTCTGTGACATCTTCAGTGTCCAGTAAAAGCATAACATTTCACTTTCTTGGTTTAAAATCAAGGAAATACGTTCAAGTAAGTACCTTTCTTATTCCTGACTGATGCTGGCCTTTGGAAGATCACCTCATCTGGACTCTTAAATTATGGATCGCTTACTTTCAAGACACTAGACTAACAAGCTTCCTGGGATAAGTAATGAAATAAATATTTCAGAAAGAGCTGCAGGCCTAGATCACTAACTGTAATTTCAGATTCCATTTTCTTGCTTTCTTCCTTTCTGACTTCTTATATTTAGTAGATACAGGGAAGAAAAAAAAGCCTAAGGCTATTTGAAGAAACCAGTTATTACACATTGAAAGATTCTTTTATGGTGTCTTATGTCTTTTGGAGTCAATATGAAAGGAATGGAGAGCTTTGCATATGAAAGTTGGTGGCATAGATAAACCAACAGTCAAGAGCTAGTTATTTTAGCTCCTGCTTAATCGGCAAAGAGGGGATTGACCTTGACATGAACCTTCTCTTGCAAAGGCACAGTTCTCTTCATCAAGTGCTATCACCTTATAAGACATGTGGTTGTCTGACAGTCATGGCCAGACTTAAAAGCTAGGGTCAGTGCCAATAAGATGTGAAAAGAAGACTCCTTTGTGTTAAGTCTGATAGAAAACATACAAATGCAAATGAAGACATGACCCAGAAGATTTGCTAAGGATAGAGTTTATTTTTCTATGAAATCCCTCATAAAACTGGAAAACCACTTTTTTTGTCATTTACTAAACACCTCTGACATCCAAATTCTTTATATCATTTATCTTATCAAATAAATGCAATTTTCTTAATTTAAAGAGATAGAAATTGAAGTTTAGGGAAACGTTAACAAATCAAAGGAGGAGGAATCAGTATGGTCTCCCAGGGATTTACGCCAAGCAATAGGTCCTAAAGTCTATGTTCTTAAGCATAACCTTGTGTTGTTTCTGCAAATTAAACATGGATCCATACAGTGGCGCTCTGCCTCAGAAGAACAATGGTGATCACAGTTTGCTTAACTCATCTCAAATCACTCCATGCTGTGAACAATTTCATTCCACAAACCTGTGTTCAATGTCCCTTGTGTGTAAGAAACACTGCCTTTAAGTGGGTACTTCAACTTGGGAGAAAATAAGTAGGGTGTGATGTCACAGGAAAAAATGCACTGTGTCCCCCTAACCACCTAGCACTTGCCTAGGCTTTGTGCTAAAGATCTCCTTACACATAAGTACTGTTGTTTGTCTGCTGGCGGGATTTTTAAAGGAGGGAACTTTGGAGGAATGGATGTGCGCAGCAAATTAGATGCCTGGAGATATTCATGCTACCGATTTTCTGGTCTCCACCCCAATCGCTTACAGATGTGGGAGCAAACTTAGCAGCTCATCCCCCAGGTCTGGGAAGATAGAACACTGTGAGCTAAGCTGGTCACTAACCCACTCCCTTCCTCCATACAGCCTCCAAGGACTTCTTAGGTCTCCCAAGTACACAGTGGAAGGAATCATCTGCCTGTAAGCAGATTGACCTCTAGTTTCCATCTAGGTCATTGGAACTTAACTTTTCATGCTTACAGAGTCCAGAATACTTCTTTTTCATGCAAATTTTCTTGTCAAAGCTAGAAAGTGACATTTGATCAAAGGTCAGCCCCCTCCTATTGCTTGATAGAGAAATTTCTGTTTCATGTTTGGCTTTCCGGGTAGTTTGGGAGCAGGCTGCCTCATAGAGAATGACTGATACATTTCCTCCCTGCTTTTCCACAAGGTCATTCCTCCTTTCAGATCTTGAGGGTGTTTTCATTGAGATGTTTCGCATGTTTTAAATGTTTCAATGGAATGCTTCAGTCTTCTGGAGGAAGGGGTGAGGTTGAAGTGTTTACTAGCTTGGCAACCAATAGCACTAAGCACCAAGCATTTTATCAGCAGTTTCAGGCCTTGTTAGTCTGTGAAACATGTACACAGATAGGTGTGAGAAGGAAAGCCGTGTCACAAAGGGGAAAATGAGGCACGGTGTTTCCTTTCTCCATGCTCTAATGATGTTTCTTCCTAGGAAGAAACTGGGAGGGGGAAGCAAAGAAAAGCTATAGTTATAAAAGCAGTGATAGTTATAACAGCAATTATAGGATTATTCTGCAGCCAGTCCACTGACGCTGCGCATTCAAGCTGTTTAAACAGTCACCCAACATTTTCAAGTCCCAGAGGAAGGATGGCTATGAGATGCTGTGAGATGAGCTCAGTTCCACCTGGATTTTCCTTGGAAACTTTCTAAGAGATGCTGGTTTTTAGCTACCTGTTAGGAATCGTATAGTCCAGCTTGAGCTCCTTTCTAGACATGTGGGGCCCCTGAGACCTAACAAAGGGGAAACTTTGAGAACTGAACACTATGTTAACAGAGGAGGCAGTGTGCACTGGAGAGAGAGAGACTCTGGAAGCAGACAGGCCGGATCTGACCCCAGCCCCGCCACTTCCTTGGCAAATACATTATATGCAGTGCATCTGAATGTACCATGAGCTGCTTTTAAAGACAGGTCTGAGGGTCTCTTGGTGGGCATTTCCAGGGAGAATGTAAAGGTACATGTTGGGGCCAATGAGACAACTCAGCAGGTAAAGGCTCTTGCCATCAAGCGTGACGCTCTGAGTCTGGTTCCAGAGAGAACTAACACCTAAAATTATCCTGTGATTCTCACAAAGGCATGTATGGACACAATCTGTCTGTCTGTCTGTCTCTGTGTCTGGGGTTGTCTCTCTCACATACATATGAGAATATATAAATACAATTTAGAATAAATAAATAAACAACCCTGCCCGTTGCTCTTAAGTTTTGGGGCAGTATGTCAGGTAAAACCACAGCAGGCGTACAATGTAAGGACCTTTATGCAGATTAAGCCTTTGCATGCACCCATAGTCTCCCCCCTTTGCTGTTCACTTCTCTCACCTTGCTGGCCTTTAAGCCTCTCTCTTTCTTCAGTATCCAGCTCTTTTCTCCTGTCTTTCCCATGTTAGCAGTCTGCTCTTGTCATGTCATCTTACAAGGCATCCTTTCCTCCCTCAGAGAGTCTTTTTCCTGATAAGGTGAGTAGGGAGTACACCATCTGTGATCTCAGGCTCATTTTCAGTGAGCTGGAAAAATGGGAGAGGCAGAGAGGGAGTCAAGTCCCAACGCTTAAGATCCACAGGAGACCTCTGGTGTGCTTGTATGCACTGGTTCTGGATTTGTGGGCAAAATGGGGATATCAGGACTAGAAGCATCCCCGTACAAGCATTTAGTCAAAGTCACAGGCATACAGTTCAGCTCAGTAGGATGTTTAGGGAGAAATTAATCAAGGCACTGAAGGAACAGGGCTAGTAGAAGCAGATAGTTAATGGTCTGTCCACACAGGTTGTCTTCCCTTAGCTTGATTCCCTTCCCCCTGTACCTGGGTTCTTTCTGAGCCTCCATTTGTCAATGCCAAAACCACCTCCCACCATGCACCTTCACAACTGTCAACATCTCACCTCAGGGTGAAACTAATTCACTTCCCTTACATCTTTTTCTCTGTTTTGGTTTCGGGAGTCAGAACAATGAGCTTATATGGGAGGGAGGATGGTCGGTGTGGTCACCAAAATCATTGAGACATTTAGATGTGGTCCCCTAATGATCATTCTTTACAAGACACTGGCAGGTATTCAAATGATCTAGCACTGCTCTCAAGGGAAGATGCGCCTCCGGGTCTCCTCCTTCAAAGTGATCTCAGAGTCAGGCTACATCCTGAGCGACCAGCAGGTTTCTAGTTAGGGGTCTCAATGATGCTGTGGCTGTTAGCAACCATCTGAAAGGCAACACCTTTGGAACCCCAAATTCTGCACCGTACAAACGGATGCTACTGAAAACAAGGCAACTATGTTTTGGACAATGGCCGGTTGTGAATTTGATAAATAGTGGGTTCCTACTTGTGCAGGAACAACTATTTACAGGTTGTCAACTATTTAGAGGCGGACTGGGGACGTAGCTCGGTTGGTAGAGTCTTTCTAAGACCACTGTCTTGTGTTTGATCCCCAGTGCTGTAGGAACTGGGAGTGACAGAGCTGTCACTTGGGTGGCAGAAGCAGGAGGATCAGAAATTCAAGTTTATTCTTAGCTATATATCAAATCTGAGATCGGCCTTAGGTCATGTGAGTTCTTGTTTAAAAAAAAAACCAACAACAAAGGCTCAATACAGCTGATGGGAAGTCCTTTCTCTTAGAAACAGCTTTGTGAAGATATAATTTTCACATTATACAATTCGCCCATTCAATGTCTAGAAGTCAACGCTCTCTTATATTTACAGTTTTGTGACTATTACCATAAACACCTTTAGAATGTTTTCATTACTCCTTCTCTCCTGTACACAGAGTTAGGGCTGAAGTCGGTTCCATGCAGTTCAGCTGGAAAAGTGAACACAGAGAAGAGAGGTATAGAGGAGTGTGAAGGAAGCAGGGATGGAGGGAAGTTGTCAGGGGTGTTTTTGTTTGTTTTAGAAGGAATGCTTATAGGAGGAGAAAGCCTTGTGTGCAGGCAAGTGATGGTGCATACATCTGGACTTTCTACACGCTACACAAACACACAGTTCAGAACTGCCTGCCTAGGGCAGAAGAGAAAGATTTATCCTTTCTCTCCCCTCCGTCTTAGATGATGCGAGATTAAACCATTGAAATGCAGGTATGGGACACCATGGGCATCCAAAGGGCTCCCAAGTGCGTTCTACCCCGTACTTTCTGAAAAGTGTGAGACTACATACCAAAGGTAAGGGCTCTGCCAGGGTGTAAGGCTAAGCTCTAGTTCCTGGGGTTAACCATCTAAAGAAAGTCATAGGACTTGAAAACTGGGAGGGTTGAAAAGAATAGGCAACATTTTTTAGTCATAAGTAAGAAATGTGTAACATGAAGAATCATCATGACGGAACCTTTACTAGGCACTGGCGGTTTCCCAAGCACTGATGTTGACTTGACAATCATAAACATCTTCCACTGCAAATGAGAAAAGGTATTTCAGATTTCTCACCAAACCTACTTTATTTAGGGTTCCTAAACACCTTTACCTCCCTTCCAACTCCCAACTGTAGGTAGGGGATTATGAGGAAAAGGGGCTGCAGACCTATTTGTATCTAATTGCTGCTTACTAGGGTCAGTGGGTCTTTAAGGGATTAGCAAACTCAGTTGTCAGGATACCAGGGGGCCAGTCCAAAGGCCAACACCAAGCAGCAACAGGATTCAGAAGATCGGGACAAGTCAGTGAAAGCTGCAAGACTCACTTGTATTGCCCTGAGAAGTTCTCTGGAACATCTCTGTCTGCAAAGTCAAGTGGGGAAGCACAGAGATCAGAGCAGTGATGTCGATCCAAAAAGCTCCTCACCCACAGATGTTCTCAGCGGGCCAAAGCCACGCTCCTTGCATGTGAGAGCTCACAGCAAAAACATCCCATGCCTTCTCACAAGCCAACCTACAGAAAAATATCACATGACAAAACTGAGTCTTCAAGGAAACCGGAAACTTCCACTTCAAAAACTTATACAAAACCAGTAACATGCCTTGTGTTTATCTAATAAAGAGTAAAATTAAGAGTCAAGGTCCAGCACAGGAGCAGAACTTTAACCTCGGTGCTGTGCAGTTTGGGTAGGACTGGGCTGGTTGAGGCAGGGGCAGCTGCAGTGTGTGTGTGTGTGCGCGTGTGTGTGCATGTTCATCTGGATCTTTGTCTTCAGGAGGCCATAAATGAGTTTTACTGTACTCCAGATTTAATTTACTTTTATTTAGACTTTCTATGATCATGGTTTGATTTCATTCTACCCACCTTTTTCACTTACACTGCTCTTATCTTTGATTGCGTTTTAGAACCCTTAAAATGATACTGTGAC
Source organism: Pachyuromys duprasi (assembly GCA_028658305.1). Lineage (NCBI taxonomy): Eukaryota > Metazoa > Chordata > Mammalia > Rodentia > Muridae > Pachyuromys > Pachyuromys duprasi. The sequence goes on from CM053761.1 coordinate 45,690,141, forward strand.
CCTTGGCTGCTACTTTGTTTGCGGTAGAGTAGAAATGGACAGATAATAAAATGATCCCTTTCTCTTACAAACAACTCTTTAGATAATGCTTTATTCATCTATTTGTTTTGAGACAGGGTTTAATGTTGCTGTGGCTGGCCTTGGATTAGGATGATCTTGAACCTTTGATCCACCAAGTGCTGGCCACCATCCTGGGTTTTAAGCAGTGCCGGGATCAAACCCGGGGCTTCATGTAAACTAGGCAAGTACTGCGTTAATTGAGCTACACCCCTAACTGAGCTCAAGCTAAGGTGTCTTTTAAAGACAGGGTCTTGCTACGCACCCTACTCTTCTCAAATTAGGATCCTCTCCCCGCCCCCCACCATTTTAGTCCAAGTGACAGAATGTCGGGTGTGCCCTATAGCGTCTTGATGGGCTGTTTTATTTGGGTCTGGGCGCTTCTAGCTTGCCTTAGCTTCCTCCACATCTGCAGACACCTCTCAGGGAATGTGAAGGACAGCTTTCCACTGAAGCTCTTTTCAGGGATCTTCTCAGAAGAGAAGGGAGGGATGCTGACACATCTGGCTTTCCTATGGGCAGAGTTGCCAGCTCCTCTCATGCATAGGACATAAAGCCCTTTTTTCTCTATGTCCTCTATTTTCAGTAACACTAGAGGGCAGCAAAGTCCTTTCCATGGAGAGCTTTTGCACAGAGCCACTTTACCTACTGGGCCAGGTACAGCAAAAACAAAACTGTCTGGAGCTAAGGCTCAGGGTTGTTTCTAGAATGAGACTTAAGGCAGAGATAGATTTTCTTTTCCAGCTACACAGAGGATTCACCCTGCTGAAGAAAGAGAGTTTGCATGTTCCTAATCTTTATCAAATAGTTATTTTATCTGAATTTTAATTTCCTTCTTCTGGTTTATTCATTGTTTGCCTGGCCAAAGGCTTCAAGATTCCAGTAGTCTGGTGCTGATAAATTCACATATTTCTTGTCTATTCAGGCCTTTCAGAATGAAAACTGGCATCTTGTGGTGTATTCTTGGCGTCTGTGATAATTACTCTAGGCTAGGGATGTACAGTGAGTGGTACAGTGTCCCTATACCTTCACAAATGACCCAAAAATAAATATCTGCATTAACCTGTTACCACTTAAGCATTGAGGTGGTAACACACACACACCAACTTATTGATAAGCGCCAAGTGTGAGGCAGATAAAATACTTGCAAGTATTAAAGTGTGCCAACAAGTTTTGCAAACCTCCATTCTATAAACTTAAGAAAACTAATCCAGTTCCCCCCCCAAAAAAAACCCCACTATTTTTAAAATCTAGTAGACAATATGAATACTTGTAAAGAATTACAGAGTATCTTGGCTAATGAATGATTTTACAACAATAAACTCTGAACTAGAAACTGTAGCAGACTTGCAATATGAAGTTATTCAACTTATTGTGTGTATGAAGGTCAGAAGTAAACAGAAGGTGTGTTTTCAGTTGCTCTTCACTTTAGTTTTGATACAGGGTCTGTCACTGAACTTGGAGCCCTGACTCGCTATAATGACTGTCCAAGGAGCTCCCCATCTGCCTGTTTCCATCTTCCCAATGTGAGGTTTCAGGTGCTCATAGCCACACCCGACCTTTTATATAAGTGCTGGGAATATAAACTTGGGTTCTCATGTTTCTGGACTGAGCTACCTTACTTATTATGTTTTAAATTTACTTACAGAAAGAATCAGAGTCGTTTATCCACATTCAGTGTTTTGTAGCCCCCAGATTGGCTTAGGAGAGAGGCATCTGACCTTGATGTTTTGGTCTGGGATGTGAGCAGCTGGAAATGCAAAGCTTCCTCCATTTTCTGTGCAAACGGAGGTCTACCAAGATGCTATTCCATTGTGTCTCAGGGACAGGGCTTTCAGTTATAACGGCATCTCTCCTCAAATTGTGTCCTACTATTTTGATACCTGCTATTTCCACAGATATCTGCTAGCAGGCTTCTTTTATTGGGAGGACTGTTATAATCTCCAAAAATTCTGTTTAGGAAAACCAGTGCCCAAGCCCTGCAGGCCAGAGGAGAGATACCTTCCTTGCTAAAACTATAATCAAGTTGTTATGCCAACAGCCAACCAAAGACTTTGTTGCTGTTTATAGCCACACAGATCAATCTCAAACTGGATCATCTGTGCTTTGTTTGAGTTTGATACTTCACTTTGAACTTCAGGTTTTTAAAATTTCCACCCAAGTCTCTGCCATATAACCTTAGGAAATTAGATTCTCATGAGATAGTCAAAGATAGTGTTGAGTATGCCTTATAGACACAAAGTAGGATTAAAGAGCTTCACCCTGTTGAAATTATTTACTTTTAGAGCCTCTGAATATCAATGTATTCCTGAAGGCACTGAAGTTTCAGGCAGCCATATGAAGGAGAGTAAGTGAAGGTTCCCATTATTATACATAAGGGGCACTGAGAGATGAGGGAGAAAAAGAATGAATGACTAGAAACCATAAAATGGATGTAGGACAGGGATTCGGGTTTTGAATTTATGAAGCTATCATCAGGGGAAATTCTATAATAATTCTACACAACACACACAAACCTGCAGATTCTTATTCAGAAATCTAATCCAGGTTTAAGAAGTAGGAAAAGGAGCTTTGCATTCTGAATCTGCCCTTGTAGTAAGAAAGAACTGAATTATGGCAGAACTCTTGATAAGCAGGACACTTGAAGTATATGATCCATAAAATGCTGTGACACTTGATGCTTAGTAGGGTGAGAGATTCTGTGGATACAGATGGGGTACAGGACATGTTACCCTAAATTTTGGTGCCTTGACATTTGACAAAAAATAAAGTGGAGACTGTTCTGGCTTCCTCTTGAGGTTCTCCCCTGAATCAACACATTAAGGAAGCCCCTGGCTTTCCTCTAAAGTAGGTCACACATATCACAGGGTCCTCCCTACAAATCTATGAGAGGACTGAAGACACAAAGACACCCAGAATAAAATGCACGGGTAGTAATTGCCACACCCACCTCCAACTTCATCCCCATTAGGCCCCTTGGCCAGGCAAGTTTCTCCATGTCTGTCCACACACATCAAACCAAAGCATAAAATACATGGGCTTCCTTGTCCCTGTGGGTCTTCATTTCAGCACATTAAATTTATATTAAAAACAGTTTAATGATTTTCTCATCAATGTGGCACCCCTTCCCTCTCCTCGTATGAGTGTGTGTGTGTGTTTATCTGTGTACTGTATGTTAGTTAGCGGACAACCTTGCGTTTAGTCATTGCCTACCACCTTGTTTGAGACAGGACTTCTTGTTCTCTGCTACATATGCCAGGCTAGCTGGCCCATAAGCATCTGAGAGTCTCTTGCTCTCATATTACAACAGGAGTGCTGAGATCACAGATGGGGGCTTCCGTGTCTCCATTTACACGGGCCCTAGGAATTCACTTGCATGGCAAGCACTTTACACACTGAGCCATCTTCCCAGCCCAGGGAAGTTAACCTTTATTTTTTTTAAATAATGTACAAAGGAATGCATTTTGTTATGACATTTTCATACATAATTTGTTTTTGTTGGTGTTCTCTCCTTTCCTCTTTTTGCCTCCTACTGTGTCTCCTTACCCAAGTAGTTGCCTTTCTGTGCTCTTGTTTCATGTGTCTTACTGCCCTCCCCACTTCCCCGAAACCTTTCTTCCCTCTTATAGTCTTTCTAGTTTTATGAGCTATACCCAGACTCACACCCACACATATAAACATAAAAATCAAAGATTAGGCTACATAGATGAGAAAGAACATACAATATTTGTCTTTCTGAACCTGAGTTACTGCACTTAGTCACTGCCAGATGCATCCATTTTTATAACAATTTCATTTAATAGTTAGATAAGATGTCGTTGTGCATATGTAACACGTTTTTATCACTCATTTGCCCGTTGATAAACATGTAGGCTGATTCCACTTCCTTAGTGTTGTGACTAGCGCAGCAATAGACAGATGTGCAAGTATCTCTCTGAGAGGACAGAAAGTGCTTCGGGCATTTTGTACATTGAGTGGCAGCGTTGAATCACATGGTAGTTCTATTTTTAGCTTTCTTGAGAAGCCTCACACTGGTTTCTACCTTAGATAATCTAATTCATACCTCCCACTGACAGCATCTAAGGCTTTTCCTTTCCATACATCACACCAGCATCACCAAAACTCATCTCAGATAGCTTACTACTTCCTAGCATCAGGGTGATCTTGTGGCTAGGCAGGGCATCTGGGGCGAGGTTCCCACACACCTCTTGGCACTCGCCCTCTATGTCTGCCATGCCAAGGCTCACTGGGCTCGACCCTTGTGTTAGTAGCCTGCAGGCAGCACCACTGTGCCGCACTCTCCATTTCCTAGCAGGGTGAGCAGCATAGGCTGCAGCAGCTGGTAGGCCTAGGACCAGCCGTATTCAATAATGGAGAAGCCCGCCGTTCTGTAGGCGGGCTCCTCCATGGGCTCTAGCAGCTTGTACATGGAGTAGATGTTGGGGTAGACTGACTCCAAGTGCTGTGTCTGGGCCTGCATGGCACCCAAGTTGGCTGGCATGTGGGACTTGTGGGCAGTGTCCCCCATAGCCCATTAAAAAAAAATTGAGTAGCTTGTTTCTTTGGTATTTAGTCTTTTTGAGTTATTTGCATATTTAAGATAACAATCCTCTTTCAGATATATACACTAGCAAAGATTTTTCTTTCTTTCTGTAGGCTGCCTCTTCACTTGACTAATGGTTTTACTGTACAGAAGCTTTTTAATTTATGGAGATCTCATTTATCAACTGTTGGCCTTATTTTCTGTGCTATTAAAGTGTATTCAGAAAGTCCTTGTTTGTGTCAACTATTGAAGGATTCTGTCTCCTCTTTTCTTCCAGCAGTTAAAAAAAAATCAGGATTAGTGGGCACTGTGAAGGACACCTATAATCCAAGATTCTGGGTGGCAAGTGGATCTCTGGGAGTTTGAGACCAACCTGGTCTACAAGGTGAGACAGCCAAGGCTACACAGAGAAACCCTGTCTCAAAATTTTAAGGCAAGAGACAAGGATCTCCCACATGTTGGTATCGATTTTCCAGCACTATTTGGTGAAAAATGCTGTGTTTTATTCCTCTAATGTGTATTTTTTGGCATCCTTATAAAAAATAGGTTGCTCTTCTTGCATGGCTTTCTATCTGTTTCCTCGGTTTTATCCGACTGGTCTGTACGTCTGCCTTCATGCCAGTACCACGCTCTCTCTGTCGCAATGGCTCTGTAGTGCAATTTGAGGACAGGCATTGTGAGTCCTCTAGCACTGTTCTCTCTGCTTAGGATTGCTTTGGCTACTTTTTGTGTTCCCACACGAGTTCTAGGATTGTTTCTTCTAGCTCTGTAATGACTATCATTGTGATTTTGATGGAGATTGCCCTGAATCTGTAGGGTGCTTCTGGCTGAGACAGCCATTTTCACACTATCAATTCTATCAATCCAGAAGCATGGAAAATCTTTTCTTTTTCTAGTACCTTCTTCAATTTATTTCTTTGGTATTTAAAAGTTTTTATCATAGAGGTTTTTTTTTCCTCTTTAATGAGGCTTAGTCCTGGTATTTTGTTATTTTTGATTTTACTGTGAATGGGATATTTTTCCTTATTTCATTCTCTTCCAGTTTTCTATTGTATATAGAAAAGCTATTATTTTAGTATGCTGGTTTTGCAGTGTATTACTTTGCTGTAAGTATTCACCAGTTCTAATAGTTTTCTGGTAGAGACTTCAGGGTCCTTTAAGGATATAATCATGTCATCTTCAAGTAAGAACAATTTGACTTTTTTCTTTCTTATTTGTGTTAGTTTTATTTGTATTTATTGCTCTTGTCTCATTGCTTTAGCTAATTCTTTGAGCACTGTAATAAAAAATACTGTAGCGAATGGGCCATCTTATCTCATTCCAAATTGTAGATGAAATATTCTTGCTTTTCTCATTCAGTATAATGTTGGGTATAGATTTGTTGTATTTAATTTGTTAAGGCTTGTTTATCCTATTCATAGTTTCTTCTAGGCTTTTTATCAAGAAGGGATATTGAACTTCTTGCAGGCCCTTTCTGCATCAATTGTGATGATCATGTGACTCCAATCCTTAAGTTCATTTAAGATGGATTACCCTTATGGATTTGTTTTTCATGGCTCAGCCTTGTATTCTTGGAATAAACACAACTTGGTCATGGTATGTGATTTTTCTCATTTTTTAACGTCAACCTTATATCCTTGTTGTTGTTTAGTTTTTGAAACAGGGTTTCTGTATATAGGTCTAGTTGTTCTGGAACTGACTATGTAGACCAGACTGGCCTCAAAGTCACACAGATGCTTCTGCGTCCCATGTCATGGCATTAAAGACATGTGACACTATACCCAGTTCAATGTGTTCTTGAATTCAGTCTTCAAGAGTTTTATTGGGGATTTTTATTTTAATGTGCATCAGGGAAACTGGTCTATAGTTTTCAATCTGTGTTTTGCCCTTACAGAGTTCTGGTATAATGGTAGTACTGCCATCATAGGATAGATGTGATAGTGTCCTCTCCTTTCTGTTTTGTGGAACCATTTCAGAATTATTGGTGCTAGCTCATCCTTAACCATTTCATAGAATTTAGCAGTCAACTCATCTGGTTCTGGGTTTTTCTTTGTGGAGAGGCTTTTAATTACTACTTCAGTCTCATTTCTTGTTAGGAGTCTTTTTAAATTATCAGTGTGTTTGGTGGTAGGAGTCTCAGTTGTGGTGCTAGAGAGAGGTACAGAAAAAAAAAAACTATGTTTTCTTCTTTGCTATACAAAGGCGATCATTAAGGAGACAAACAGCCTCCAGAATAGAAGAAGAACCTAGTGTCTACCCGCGGAAGAAAAAAAATACCGCTCTCATTTAATAAATGATTATAATGCAGTATATTACATGAAATAGCCAGATGTTGGCAAAGTGTTAAGGGAACAGGAAGAAGTTGACAGCTTCTGAAATAGTGTTATATACTTAACTGTTGGCTACCATTTGAAGTGAAAATGAATCAGTACAATATACAAATACAAAGCATCGTGGTGGTGTGGGTGAAGCAGGTGTCAGTGGCACACATCTTTGACCCCAGTACTGAGCTAAGGTTAGAGAATACTGGGTTTCAAGTCAAAGTAAGATATCTGTAGACACTGGGAACTGAAAGGTATTTCAACCCCACAGGAGGGGCAATGTGCTTTGTCACTTGAGACTGGTCTTGATGTTTTTAATGATGTCATTGTCATTTCTGTTTCTTGGTCATTTTAGACTGCACTATGTAAGCTTCTCTCCACAAAATAGAGTTTTCATCTTACTTATTTTGGTGTCTTTCCTATAACACTCGCCATTAGGCTGGAATGTAACAGTGTTGCTTTGGCTGAAGTGAATTATAGGGCAGGTGAAATTTTTAAAAAAAGAGTTGTTCCCTCGTAACATTTGGAGCATAACTGGACGAAGTAATACTGAAACAGAAAATAAAATAAATCCTTTTTATACAGTCACTGCCCAATATTGCCCAATGAATGCACTATTTAGCCTTAAAAAGCTAATCTTACAATTGATGTCCCTTGATAAAGGCTTCTATTTTCAGAAAATAATTTCTAAATAACCAAAAATCAAAAAGTTCTGCAAGGTGGATCAACTTGGTATTTATTCAAAGTGTTTTGTCTTTATACAACAGAGACTAGATAATAGAGCAAGGGTATACTTAGACTAGCCTGGTCTAGGATTTAATGGAGTGTTTACACTCTGTGAGATATTTTAACTCTGAATTGTGTATGATTGTATTACTTTTTATGGGGCTAGTTGCAATTTTTTTTAGTTTAATTACAAAAAAATCCTATTTTAGCCATCAATAAGACATTTACTTTGGTGGGGGCATTAATTCTCCTTAAAACCTTTTCTCTCTCCAAATAGATATAGATAACTGCCAAATAGGTCGTCATAGATAACTGTCAAATAGGTCAAATTAAGATTGGGCTTCCCAGGGTTGGCGAGATGACTCGGTGGGTAAAGTTACTTCTCACCAGTCTGATGATCTGAATTTGATCCCTGAGATCCACATAGTGTGAAAAGGGCATCAACTTCTGCAATTTGTCCTTTGACTTCACACACACCATGGCACACAGACATGCACAATCACATATATACACACACATACAAACACACACCCAAATAAATAAATGTGATATAAATTTAAACAAGAAGATAGGACTTTCAAATGGTTGGATCTCCGTTTTCTCCAATCAGCATCCCCAAGACCATAAAAGAAGCCGCTTCCACCAATATAACAACCAAGGGCTTTTCTCTGCTCATGTCACATGATGATTGCTGTAATTAATATTTCATGAAGTGTTTTCACTGTGTGAAAACTCCAGTTTCACAAATAACATCATAGCTACTCCTTAAGTGAAGACCCAGGCTACAGAGCGTGTGAGAGATGAGAAGATGGATGACAGGTCTCACTGAGATCTTCCACTGAGCAAGGACATCTTCTCATTCTCCAGTGGCTTCCCGACAGCTGAGGTGTTTGCTGACGTCTGCAGAGATGTTGCAATTTCACTGTCCCATCTTTTGGGAGGACTTTCCCAACTGCCCAGAGTGGAAACCAAAGCCATGAAAATCCTGTAGGACACAGTTAACAAGATTCAACAAGTGCTTCCATTTTTGAACAATTCCTAACTGCCCTGAAACAGTTAATGACATCCTATCTGCTCTACTGACATATCATTTGAAGAATTGAGCATGGAAAGGGTACTATGATTTAAAAGAGATAAAGTACAATCTACTTGCAGAGATAAATGCTATATATGAAGGTTTAACCAATGTTAAAAGCCAATTTAAGAAATGCCAATGACAGCCTGCAAAGCTGGGAGGAGGGTCGGGAGCTTGCACTGTTCTATCAGTTCCGTCTCCTCTTCTAGGTCAGTAGTCTGAAGGAAAAAAATTCTGTTGTTTGGGATGGGGGGATATAAAGCATAAGGACATGAGTTTGATCCTTAGAACCCACAACAGAAACAAAAACAAAAAAGAAATCCAGGTGTGCTGCACAGTTGTAATCCCAATGCTGGGGAGGTTGAGGCAGGTGGATCAGTGTGGCTTGATAGCCATCGAACCTAGCCCATATTGCCAGTACACACACACACACAAACACTTTTTTCTGAGTGATTATGCAGCTGATGTAATAGTAACAGGTGGAGACTTCTCAAAGGCAACAGGGAAGAGGTACAGTTGGTACTGGGTGTGGAGTTTGTTCACTTTGCCCAGGCATAAGTCTAGTCCCATTCTTGTTCATACTCCACCACATGACAGGCACCGTAGGCGAGAGTGCCAACAGCACATCACTGACCTAAGAGGAACCTGAGAACCTAGCGTGACATCAAAGCTAGTTTTGCCCGCCAAGTGTTTCTTGTCATTTACAACCCGATGGAAAAGCAAAACTAGAGTCAGAGGATGAAGAAACAGTCTAACAAAAAATCCCCAAATCAGGCTGAGAAATCGCTTTGGGAGAAAGCAATTGGATTGGGGCTGTCTGAGAGACTCCCCAAATATGGGTTATACTGTTACCCTACGTTGCTTCCCAGAAGTTGAAGGTGAAGCCCCTATTGCTGAAAATGCCATTCGCTTCAGACGTAATACCTGGAGGACCCAGCCAGATCGAACCTGAAATTTCCCTCTCTGATTTCCCTCTAAGAGTGCCAGAAGGTGAACCGCAAGTCCCTGCAGGAGAGAAGCAACAGATGGTTCTACCCACCTGAAATACCTATGCACCACAATGATAGCCAGAGGGCACATAGGAGGGATGGGAACAAAGAAAAGGAAGGGGAAAATGATTTACTTATATTTTAATTTAAAA
>CM053761.1:45700503-45781055 GCA_028658305.1 Pachyuromys duprasi
GTTGGTTAGCTGCAGCTGGGCATGAAGCCTGCCTTCAAAAGTAGTATGTTTCTCCAGTGAAATACCTTTGGAGAAAATTAAATTTTCATTTGCAGGTGGTTTCAGGTTGCTTCTGGGTCAGGGACAGGGGCATGTGTCTACTTCTCCTTTCTAGGACCCCATCTGGTGTAGACCTTGTAGGCCTTATGCATGCTGCCTCAGTCTGTGAGTTCATATGTGACTCAATCCTGCTGATTGAGGCCTTTGCTTTCTTGGTATTCTCCATCCCCTCACCCCCACACTCCTCCTGCCTCTACTTCTGCGAGGTTCCCATTTATGTCTGAGTGTCCCAAAGTCTCTTAATCTCAGTACGTTAGCTGTGAGTCTCTGTATTTTTTCCCATCTGCTGCAAGAGGAAGCTTCTCTGAGGCTGCCCAAGGGAGGCACTGGTCTGTGAGTATATCAAAATATCAGTAGGAGTCATTTTATTGTAACTTTTGTTCTTTCAGAAGAGAAGTATTGTGTTTTAGCCTAGGTCCTTGACCTATCTAGTCTCAAGTTCATGGTCATCGAAGCAGTGTCAGATATGGACACTCATCTTGTGGAATAGGCCCTAAGTCAAATCAGATACTCGTTGGCTACTCCTCTATTCCTGCAAACTTTGTGCCACCACTGTACTAGCAAACCTTGCACTTAGGACACCACTGTGGATTAGCTAGGCTGGTGTTTATGATTCTTCTTTGGTAGAAGGCAGGGTACTTTCTTATACCAAAAATGCTGGCATTTCTTATACCAAGCATGCTAATGTGAAAACTCTGTATAGGCACCAACTTGACATCTCCATATTCAATGAGCTGGGTAGGTGTTGTCTTCAGCAACAGGACCTTGCTGTCAGTTTGTGGAGAGCCTGTAGCCACTGACGATTCGTGATTTGATGTCCTTATTGGGAAGTAGTAAAAAAAAAAAAAAAAAAAAAAAAAACTAGGACACAGGGCCTTTCTAGGGGAAGCAGGCCACTGTGAAGCATGCCCTTGAAGAATATAATTTGTCCCCAGACCCTTCTTGTCTCTGAGCTTCCTGGCCACCATGAGGTAAGCAGCTACCCTATCACAGGTTCCCACTGCCAAAATGACTTGTCTTACCACATGCCTCTGTCCTAGCGCCAGTTGACCCTGGAGGGAAACCTCTGACATTGTGTGTCAAAATAAATCTCTCCTTCAAAGTGTATTTGCGCAGATATTTAGTCACAGTGATGACAGATGACTACCATGCCCCATGAACTCTTCATGGCCTTCTCTCTCATTACAGTCATAGCACGTGTGTGCATTTACCCTGTTTTACTTAAAAATTGCCCAAATCACAAGAGTAGCGATGCTAACAGGTCAAATATGCCAAAGAGCACCTGTAAAGTACCTGCTTTAAGGGGTAAAGTGAGCATTTATCATGGGGATATGTATAGAGAAGATAGCTCACTTAGAGTTTGGAACCTGTTGGGTGTCTTGGGAAGTATCACCCACAGAGAAAAGGGACATCTGTGAATTGTTTTCAGGATTCACTTGAAGATGCAAAGAATACTGAAAGCGGCCAGGCGGTAAAAACGTAGTCTTCCTGTCTTATGGAAAAACTCTCGGGCAATGTTGCCCTTTTCGTGAGGATGGGTGACCTTGTCCAGGTTTTGTGCCCTTTCTGCATTGGAGCCATACCATGGCTTGTAATAAAATTGCACTTAGTAATACAACTGTGTTCAAAATTTAAGCTGACATTTCACTGCTCCCTGGATGTCTCTTCCAAAACTGCCTTTGCAATTCCTTCTCTTGCTGTAAACAGGAACATCACACATGCACTCAGTCAGCCTCAGGAAGGATCCGCATTTCTTTCTGAGGGCTCTGAATCTGCATTTACGATGCTACACATCTAATCTGTGAATTGTGTTGAGTTATTCACTGCCCATTAATCAGTTTTTGCCCCCTTACACGGTGACAAATGGTAGCTCCTTTCAAGTTTCAAAGAGGCTTTGTTAGGGAAATGGAAAGCCCAGAATGACTCTTGAGCTGTCCCTCGTGGCTCAGGGGTCATGGGAAAATAGATGTGAGAGTCACAGTGTATTTCATCACTGCCTGATATCACTGCGTGATACCTAGATGCACCGACAGTCTCTGTCCCTGTGCAGGGATTAACTAGCAAATTGAGATGATGTCATGGCATCCCTGAGCAGACTAGGTAGGAGATGGTCACTCTTGGCATTGCAGCTGAGTGCACATGCCATGACAGAAGTGAAAGGCAAAGGGGTTTCCCACCATTTCCTGCCTGTATCAGAAAATAAAAGCACACATTCCCAGGGCCTTCCTCCTCTGGCTTGTAATCTTTTACTTTCTCCTGCATTGCAGTAAAGATGAAATACGTGCATCAGAAAAGCATTGGAGTTGTATCAAATAACAGGAGAGATGTAAATGGCCTTGAGAGAATCTGTCTATATTATCTTTACTCTCAGACAGGTCCTTCTTGATGAATCTCATTACACGGTAAGTGTTCTCATATTCTTGGAATTAGAGAGCTCTCTCAGACAAAATCAGGTCTTTTGTCTAGTGGATACCTTCGTGGTTCCTCCTTCCTCCTTTTTTCTGACTGAGAAGGAGAGCCTCCCTTAGCCTGAGAAAGGGTAGTTTTCATGTTAGAGGCAAAATGACGTTTAAAATACAAGTCCATTTGTGACACCTTCTTCCCTGCACATCTCCAGTGAGCATCCTCTTGTCCACTTGCCAGTCTGATGTTCCTTCTTTCCTTCCATTCATCAAGTGTTTGCATATGTTAAACTGGGGTCAGACATGTATGCAGAGCACGGTGGACTGGGAAGGTTCAGAGGGTATCTGAGGACAAGGACACTGCAGGCTTCTTTTTATTATTTTCTTTTTTTAATTTTTATTTTTTTATATTAATCACAGTTTATTTACTTTGTGTCCCAGCTGTAGCCCCCTCCCTCAGTCCCTCCCAATCCCACTCCTCCCTCCCACATCTCTTCCCTGCCCCCCGTGAAGTCCACTAATAGGGGAAGACCTCCTCCCCTTTCACCTGACCCTAGTTTATCTGTCCCTGGTCTCATCAGGACTGGCCACAATGTCCTCCTCTGTGGCCTAGCAAGGCTGCTCCTCCTTCAGGGTGGGGGGAGGCAAAGAGCCCACCTCAGAGTTCATGCCAGAGACAGTCCCTGTTCCCCTTATTAGGGAAACCCCCTTGGATGCTAAGCCGCCATGGGCTACGTCTGCACTGCAGTCTTCTGAACACTGTGAACTCCTCTTCTATACCTCTATAGCATCCCAGGTAGCGCCATGTACCCAGGAGAGGCAGTCTGAACTTGTGAGGTGTCAGGGATGCTTAACAAAGTCAGTTGGGAATACACAGCATAACCTGCTTTAAGGGATCTGTGCTGTATCCATGGGTCACCGAGAGGAAAAGAAGCACTTCGTTGTCATGCTCACTCACAGACCGTGCACAGCAAAAAGGGAAACAAATGTGGGCCAGTGATCAAAAGCTCTGAATAGCAGGTTGTGAGGCTGATCTGCTGCATGTATTGATTGCTCTGGTAAGTCCTTGCAGAGTTAATACTTCTCTGAGAATCTTATGAAGAACGCTTTAGACCTGTTTGCCAGCACAGAGGGCAGACATCTAATGCCGACATTGTTTAAGAGATATACAGGCCTTTTTGAGCCCAATTAAGGAGCCCCTAAGAGTCACATTCTGTAGATTAAGAGGTTCTGGCTTTCGAAACTCACGGAGTCTAAATTTCTTACTTTTTCTTTGCATGTGTACCTGCATGTGTGAGAGTACTCTTGTTCACCTATATGTGAGAGAGTGTGTGTGTGTGGGGGGTGTAGAGAGGCCTAGGACTGACATGGTGAGTCTTCCACATCTCCTGTCCACCTTATTCGTTGATGTAGGCTCTCTCAGTAGAAGCCAAAGCTCACAGATATGGCTGGTCTAGCTACCCAGCTTGGTCCAAGGATGCTCCGTCCCCTTCCACTTTCTGAGCACCAGCATTATAAGCCAGCTTCCCACCTAGAGTTTACCTGAACTCTGGAAATCCAGATTTTTCCTGTCCTAGCTTTGTCAGCTCAGCCCCCACCCCCATCCCCTTTTCTCTACCTCTTTTAAATTTGTTTGCTTTCTGTCAGGAATTATGCTGCCCAACATGCTACCTATGCAGGAGAACTTTCTCATCACTGTCCTAAAGATGAGAGAACTGAAAGGGCAGAGAGATTGTCAAATCCTCCAAGGTCGTACGTTAGTAAGAGGCACAGGCAGAAATCAAATTCCTGCCTGCAGAAAGCATTCGTCTTAACCACAGTGCAGCAATTCCCACAGACTGAATTACTGTGTTTAAAGTCAAGGCCACAGGTCTTTGGGGTTGTCAAACAGTACTTGCTTAGCATGCATGAGGCTGGGTTCCATTCCCAATAAATCAGTAAATAAAGAAGGCAGCAAATGTTTCATGACACAACGGCATAGTGTGACTATGGTAGTAGTCAATTTTATGCCATGTATCATATATTTAAGGCAATAACCAAGAATGCATACTTCACACAGAGTCTATGTTTTGGGAATATGTGTTTCCAAGTTCTGTAGAAACTGATGTACAAACAAAGCCACAATTTGGGGAACTCTGTCCCCAGAGTCTGGCCTGTGGCTGACCACAGTTGGAAACCCTAACTACGTACTGCTCAAATCACAGACTCATCAGATGTTCTCAAGTATCATTTTCAGGCCTCGCTTTCAACTTGCGGTTGCTCTCAAACATGCCCCATATTTGATGCACTCATGCAGGCCCCACAAAGTCATGGGATTTAATTTTATTGTTCTTTCCTCTGCCTTTAAATACCGGTAAGAGACATGATGGAATGTGCTGCCCGATAGCACCACTGAAGCATCTTTATTTGTCTCTCTGATGATATCAGTATCCCGTAGAATAACTGCTCTGTCCCCAGTAGTTCAGGGAAGCAGCTGTGTGCTCACCAGCAGAATAGGGTTCGTATCAGGTAACATCCTCAGTGCATGTAGCCTTGCTCTGTGGCTGACCTAGGTAATATAACTACCTCATCTGCTTCTGATAGAAATAAGTCCTTTTCTATCTTCGGCAGTCAGACTCCACAGATTAATGCAAGGAATACTCACTGTGAGGCACATATGAAGATGAAGCTCTTCAGGTCCTTGTACTTGCGTGACCCTGGAAAATGGTCCTAGATCAGTTTCTTTGAGACACTGGGAACAGAGCCAAGGCCTTGAGATGCTAGGCAGACACTACCACTGCGCTAGGGCCTCAGCCTTTCTGAGTTTCTCCTGTGAAAAATTACAAAAGTTAACCTCACATATAATTTCTAAATGTTAGTTGAGTGTTTTCCATTTGTTTAGATTGATTACGCTAGTGGATTTGGTATCATAGAAAGAATCAGACTATGTGAACATTTGAGTTTAGAATCTGCTACATATTGATATATTGACATTAGAAGGTATTCAGTTTTATATGAATATGTGGTATAGTGTAGTATTATTGGGAAAGTAATTAGTTTTGCTTCCTTAGAAGTAACTTGTATGAGGTATAACTGGAGAGCAAAACAAGGGGACAGAAAAGCTCTTTTGAGGTCCCTTCTCTTGTTGGTTCAGGACCAAGGCAGTAGATGAAGACGCTATCTACGTGTTCAGGGTTATAGAACTGAAGGAACTGGAAAGATGAATCACACACTGGCCTTGGAAGTGTGACCAGCTAGACTATTCTAAACGCTGATGAGGCTATTTACAACAGACAGTTCCTAAGTGTATCCCATTTGCTCTTATGCCCTGGCTTACATTTAATAAAACACTTAAACAGTAAAACAACTAGCTTGTAGCCGTACAGGTTTAATTAGCATCCATCGCATGTTATCTCTGTAATGAAATCAAGAGCAAGGAAAACCAGAATCTCTTCCTTCTTATGACTTTAAAGATTGCAAGAGAACAAGGCCATTATGTCAAAGCATTCATGAAAGTCTGAATGTTTTTTAATGGTGTAGCCCAGGCTGGCCCAGAACTCACGATCCCCTGCTGCTACCCCAGCATGGCCTACCAGTGGTGCCTCATGGCAATGAGTCTAATTTTTGTCATAAAATGAGTCTGAGGTTGGAGAGTTGACTCAGCAGTTACGAGCACTGGCTGCTCTTTGACAGGAGCCGGGTTTTATTCCTAGCGCCCACATGACAACTTACAACTGCAGTCTCAAGGGACTTAACATCTTTTTTCTGACTTCTGTGAACACTGCAAACATGCGATGCACAGACATACACAGAACACCGTACACATAAAAATAAAATAAAATAATCCTGATCATAACTTAACAAGCCACAGGCCCATCAAGTGATAAATGTTATATTTTTATCACCTCCCTTTGTTCATAAATGTGTTCGTAAATCTTAGTTGATCCAACTTGTTTGGATTTCAGATTAGCTAAGAGACGGGCCTCTGGGTAGATATCTAAGAGTATTTCCTGGAACGCTAAGTGAGGGAAAAGACCCCTCCCTGGGTGTGTAGCACCTTCTGGCGATTCAGATACAAAGTCTGAAGGAAATGCTGATTCTTTTTACCTACCCAGCTCTATTTCTTGCTAGTGAGTGCCTCTTCCCATTGGTGTAGCCTTTGCTTCCATCCCTTGCTGACATCTGAACAAGCTTCATCCGCCTTCCATTATGGACTGGTGCCCAGAAACCCCCTAGGAATCCTCCAGAACGTTAACACCATATTGGAACTGCTGAGACATCCAGCAGAAGGAGGCTGAGCGGCCTCTGGGTTCTCAGCCTCTCTAGGATGCAGACGCCCAATTGCTGGACTACCCAGCCCCTCCATAGTAGATACTCATTGCTCCTTTAGAGGATCCCCAGTAACACGATAAGTGTTTAATAAGATTATAATAAGAAAAATAATAAGATATTATTCATATGTTTCTCTCTCATTGTATTTGTCAAGATGGCCTTTTCAGTTTGCCCCTTAAAAGCAGATGGGATAGGTACTATTTTAATAGGAAAAAGTCATGTTAGGAAAAAATATATAACTTTATATGTAAAAACAAAGAATGCAAAAATATGACAGCTTTCTTATTATCCAAGATAATTTGGTATTCTTTAAATATAGAGATATATAAGATTCATTTTACAAACTTGGAATATTACACAATACCATGGTATTTTTCACTTAGTATGTTAGAAAACTTCCACCTCATTTAAAGTTCTTGTAGGTTATATTGAAGACTTGGCAGGTGACAGCATTTACTGCCAAGCTTGACAACCTGAGTTTCATCCCAGGTGCCTCCGTACTAGAAAGAGAGCGCTAGGGCCACTCTATGCCCAGCACCGCCCTTTTCTTCCAAAAAATGTAAAAGGTTTGTTTATTTGAGTATTTTGTTTGCGTTTCTGTATGTGTACCACATGCATGCCTCCTTCAGAAGGTGTCAGATCTTCTGGAACTGGAGTTTCAGGCAGTTGTGACCCAACATGTGGGTGCTGGGAACCAAGTCTGGGTCCTTTGTGAGAGCAATAAGTGCTCTTAGCTACTGAGCAATCTCTGTAATGCCCTCTCTATGTTTTTAATGACATTATTCATTATAATGATGCAACACTGAACATCTGCAGTGCCCACCTTTTAGGATCACATTCAGATAATTTTACAGAAATAAGACTACCCTATCACTGACTGAGTTGTAGAACTTCAAATACTATTTTGCATGTTTTGGTTACATTGCTATGACATCCAGTCTTTTTATTTTTTCTTTAACTTTAATAAAATATCCACAATGAAGTCTATCTTTCCCCATGTGTTCCTCATGGTACATAGAAGGATCACTGTGATGTGTCTTCTAAAATGTGTTCATGCATTACATATATATTCTAAGATCATTAAATTGTGCATAGGTGTGTTCTGAAATTTTTATTGTTTCTTTTGAAATAATTGATGACAAATGGGTGTAGACCAAAACTGAGGAGCATTGGTTTAGGTCCCACAGAGCTCAAAAAGAATTTAGGTGTGTGACTTTCTTAGTTACAGTTTCTAATGCTGTGATTTAAAAAAAAATGAGTGAAAACAAAGTTATAAAGCAAACGGTTTATTTTATTCATACTTCCAGGTGACAGTCCATCACTGAAGGAAGTCTAGGCAGGAACTCAAATGGGGCAGGTGCCTGGAGACAGGAACTGATGTGTGGGAAAGTGTTGGCATGGCCCATGGTGAGCTGTACCCTCCCATATCAATTATCAAGAAAATGGACCACAGGCTTGCCCACAGGCTAGTCTGCTAGAGGCATTTTTCAACTGAGGTTCCTTTTGCCCAAATGACTCTGGCTTGTGTTAAGTTGACATAAAACTAGCTAGCACATTGACTATGCTAAGAGATTCCTAAAATTGTTCTCTTTTCTAGTGTTTATTTTCAACAATAATCTGTCTTATCTTAGCAAAGCCCAAAGACCAGCAGTGTTAAACCCTCTGCCCTGTTATATAAACCTCATGCTAGTATTCATACTTTCGGTGCTTCTATTATGTTATAATTTGGGTGGTTTTAAATGGTAAGAATTCCAAGAAGGATTGTGTGGCAGGATGATTTCACAGGATCGATGATGGTTATTAAAATATTATGTTGTTTCTTCCACTTGAGATTTAAAAAAGAGTGTTTAACTCAGAGCTGAGATTTAGAACTGGCATTGGAACCAGTTTCTTCCATAACACCACAGCAGCACTGTTTCCTTAATACCAATAGTGTTAGTTGAGACTTTCAGTTAAGCATGTCTAACAGCTCCAAGGAGGTCCCTGGACTAAAGCAAAGGGGCAACTGGACTAAAAGTTTAGCCAAATTTGGAGCCTGATAAGCCAGAAGCAGTGCTAGGATTGCTTCCATCTCTCCTTTCTGTGTCTGCTGTGCATTTAAGATAATGGTATTTGACATATAATATAGGATAATCATACTAAAATCTGTACACCTAAACAAGTTTATCAAGAAGGAGGACCCTGGGTAAGATGCTGAGTCTTCATTCAGCAAGGCATATGGGATAGACATCGGAAGAAGGAGAAAACAAGGAACAGGACAGGAGCCTACCACAGAAGGACTCTGAGAGACTCTACCCTGCAGGGTATCAAAGCAGAGGCTGAGACTCATAAACAAACTTTGGGCAGAGTGCAGGGAATCTTATGAAAGAAGGGGGAGATAGAAAGATCTGGAGGGGACAGGAGCTCCACAAGGAGAGAAAAAAATTCTGGGCTCAGGGGTCTTTTCTAAGACTGATACTCTAACCAAGGACCATGCATGGAAATAACCTAGAACGCCTGCATAGATGTAGCCCATGGCAGTTCAGACTCCAAGTGGGTTCCATAGTAATGGGAACAGGGACTGTCTCTGACATAAACTCAGTGGCTGGCTCTTTGATCACCTCCTCCTGAGAGGGGAGCAGCCTTACCAGACCACAGAGGAAGACTGCAGCCAATCCTGATGAGAACTGACAGACTAGGATCAGATGGAAGGGGAGGAGGACTAGGGGAGAGGGCATAGGTGGAGAGGAGGGAGAAAGAGTGAGACTGGGAGGGGACGAGGGAGAGGGCTACAGTTGGGATACAAAGTGAAATAAACTGTAATTAATAAAAAATAATTTAAAAAACAAAAAAGATAATGTGTGGTATTACAGACTGCTGAAAACCAGAAAACAATCAACAAGGATAGCTAAATTTACCATTTTTAATTAAGAGATAGGCACACCAAAGTTGAGACTGCTCAGTCATTATTATAACTTCTCAAGAGTCAATCTATAATGGTATCAGAATAATAAATAAGAAAATAAATTTTTAAAAAAAGAAAATAAATTTAACAAGAAAATGCTACAAAGTATTGCCAAAAAAGGTAGCCATATAAAGGGAAAGAAAGACATCTCATCTTTCTGATAAGTCTTCATGGACCTGATCACAGGATATTTGCTATAACAACAATAGTCTCCAAGCAGATGTACAGTCACTGCAGTCTGTGTCAGTGCTCCAGGTGCCAGCTTTGCAGAAACTGGAAAGCTATCCTAAAATCCATATGGAAATGTATTGTGTATGTCTGAACTAACACTTTCGGTTAATACTCAAGAAATAAACCAAAGTTGCAAGTCTTAGGAAGTTCCTGAAACTTATAAGATTCACAAGGTTCTCCCTCCCAAAATTATGCACAGTACAACTACTGTGCATAAGAGACTCTCCAAACAGCCAAGCTGCCTGCAAGTTGTATAGGAAGCTCCCAGAGTACAGCTTGAATGATTAGCCATTCATGCTGGTGTGGACTTCTCTGTGATGCAATTGCATTTCAGTCACCATGTTCCTATAAGTAACTTTGCACCTATAATCTTATTAATAACTCTAATAAACTCACTGATACCCTAAGCTAGCCTTGAATGGAATTGTTTCCCTCATCTGTCATCAGTGCCCTATCTGGGGTGAATAGATGTTTGTCACATCTTCCCAGGGAAAGTGACACAATACAATATGACAGATGCCATGTAACTAGGGTAATTCTGAAATAGATTTTCAAATATAAGTAACAAGATAGTCATCAAGGCAATGTGATGTCCATAGATCAGTGAACTAGAATTGAGAATTCAGACATAAATCTTTGCTTTCATGGTCATTTTGCTTTCTACAAAGCTACCAAATGATTCAGTGGGGAAGAGAAGAATATTTTTAAAAAGAGTAGCTTTAGATCAAATAGATATCCACATGAGAAAAATGAGGTTGGATCCCCTACTCACATTAACATAAAAATTAACTACAAATGGATTTTGCATCTTAATGTGAGTCAGAAACTCTTAGAGGAGAACTTGTTAATGTATCCTCATGACTTTGCATTAGGCTGTGTTTTGTTCATAAGACATAAAAAGTACATGATTAGAGGGGAAAATAGATAAATTGGTCTATATCAGAATTAAAATGAAGGTTCTTGTTATGTTGTCAGGACATGAGAAAACAGATAATATTTGAGAAAATATTTGCAAATTATATACTTGTTAAGTGCCTTGAATTAAGAATATATAAATGGAATGAAAACCTCATAAAAAGGAAAAAAAAAAGAATATATAAATGACTGAAATCTTAATATTCTGAAAACTGAGTCAGAATTGCCAGTAGTTCCAGACTAGCCCAAACTACAGAGTAAGAAATTAATATAAATATCCAGTCAGAAAGTGATTAAAGATGGCTGGAGTGATGACCCAGTGGTTATGGGCACTGGCTGCTCTCTGGAGGACCCTAGTTTAATTTCCAGCATCAATATGGTGGGTCATAGCCACCTGCAACTCTCGTTCCAGGGGATCTAACATCCTCCTGACCTCCATGAGTACCAGGCATGCAAAACATCATTTCATATCCAGTGGGAGAGTTAAAATCAAGACAGGAAATGACAAGTGTTGTACTATGACACGACAAATGTGGAACCCTGTTTACTGCTGATAAGAATGCAAAAGATGCAGCTATTTTGGAAGACAGTTTTCCAAGTCCTTAAAGAATAAATACAGAGTGAACGTATGAGCCAACAATTCTACTTCTGAGGTGTATGTCTTGAGGAAGACATAAAACTAATATTCACACAACACTTACATGCAGATACCCAAGAAAGCAATGATGGTATACTTTAATCTCAGTATTAGAAAGGCAGAGATAAGCTGATCTCTTTGATTTTGAGGCCAGCCTTATCTACATAGAGAGTCCCAGGACATCCAGGGCTACACTGAGAGACCTTGCCTCAAAAAACAACAAATAAAAGAAGCCAGGGTTACTCATAACAATCTGCAAAGTTGGAAAATCCAAATGTCTATCAAATAATGAGTGGGTAAAAGAAGATGTGATACATTTCTACAGTGTGAGATTTTTGAAGCCTAAGAAAGAATTAAATGCAGCTTTAATGCAAGATGTATTGACACACCTCCCAGACATGATGCTGGGTTAAGGAATGAAGCCATGAAGATCACATTAGTTAGTGTAATTACAGAATAAATAGGTCTATAGGACAGAATGCAGAAGTGTGCCTGCTTAGATCAAAGGATGAATGTGACTTTGAGGAAAGAGAATTGCTTCTATTGAATGTGGAATTTCTTTGGGAGTTATTGATTATGATAAGGGTTGGGAAACTCTAGAAAAATGCTGAAAAATCAGTACCTCAGGAAGGGGCAATGTTAGAGATATATGGGCTATATATGGGCTACATATGGGCTATCTCAGGTCTATTAGATAGCGAGAAATGTTACTGAAACAACTGTTTGCATGAGTGTATGGATGGAGGTATGGTGAAAGGGACAGAACATCTTTCCTTTTTTGAAGGAACTGCCTAGATATACAAGAAATAACTTGGCACCCCTTTAATCCCAGCACTCGGGGAGGTGGAAGAAGATGGATATCAGTGAGCCAGCCTGGGCTACATAGTAAGTTCCAGGCCAGCCTGGGCTACATAGTGAGAACCTGCTTCAAAAAAAGGGGGGGAAGGAAGGAAAGAGCATGTTAGTCGTAGCAATACACTCATATCGAGACACTAGTAGATTGGGATGATGAACACTTTCTAATTAAACTTAACTTTCTCATCTTTCATTCAGTCCACCGGCAGATATCCAGGGCTTGCTTGAAAACATCACTAGGGATTATGAGAAACACACAAAAAAACTTTGACTCGATATGGTTTTTCTTTTTTATCCTCGAAGAGACACTTTTCACCAGAGGCTGTTAGCAAAGAGGCTTCATTTGCCTGTCCTGGCAGAACACAAATACGACTGTGCAAAATGCCACCTGGAGAAGGCAGCCACGGCCCATAAGTTTAATTACTAACCTTTAACTCATAGCTGGCAGAATCGATTCTGGAAGCGTCTGGGCTAATCAGGCCTCCCTGACAATGCTGATCAATTGTTCACCGTGTACCTTTGGCTTAATTACTCCTGCACTACGTTGCTTTTTCAAAGCGAATGCAATAAATCATTCCTCTATGGTGCTGGTAGCATGCCCGTTCCTCCCTGTCCCCTGATCTTGGCTGCACGAAGTTGAGCTTGATCACTTACTGCACTGACACATGGCAGGAGTCTCAGTCAGCACCAGCCTGAAAGAGTCCTGAAAAAGGACCTCCTCCTGAAGTGAATTGGACGCTGACGGGTCTGTCTTCAAAGGCATGTAGATCCAAGCAGAACTTTGTGGAGCAGATGCACTCGGAGCATTTTAGGTTTTCAAAATTCTACTCTCTCCTCTAGAGCTCCAATTAGTTTCTTGCTATGATACGGATCCCAAAGGGACAGCTTCTCTTCTTGCTACGTCTCTCAAATTAGACAAAAGCCAGCCACACAGGCTTCTCAGGAAGCCAGAGAAAAGGAGTCAGCCAAGAGAGGTCGCCCAGCGATGGGGTGAAGGATGAAGATTGTTAGAGGTGGTCTTGGGTTAGAACTCCGAGTGGTCTGGATTGTCCACTGATGATGGGCAAGCAGTAGAACCTCTGTGAGATTCTTCTCTGAGGCCTGTGAGGGGCTCATTACTGGGGACTTAGGGATGAATGCCTCTGTTCCTGAGGCTCTCTGCAAAGGGCAACTTTGTACCGCCTCCTAGTGGGCATGTTGCTGTGTTGACAGTTATTTTTAGTGATCAGACTTGCATGCATCAAGAGGGTTGAGACTGAGAACCTTGCTAAGTATTTTACAGTGTAAAGACAGCCCTACTGACAAAGAATAACCCAGTGTTGGTACTGTTAACAGTCCAAAAGTGCTGTTGCGGCTGCTGGGACAACTCAGTCTGTAAAGTGCCTGTCATAAAAGCATGAAGGTGTGAGGTTAAATAATTACCTAATACCTTAGTTGTTAAAAGTAAGAATTATTTTTACCTGTAGATAATGTTAAGTTTGGCTTAATAACACATCTAATGGGGATTTTTCTGGCTATTGGTAGTTAGTGCCTTTATAAATCGCTTCTCAAAATAGTGATTGCATTTCAGTTTCACGACTGTCATCCACACATGAATATGTGGACCAGCTTTAAAACTTAATTCAGTCCTTTAAGGGAACATCTTTCTTTGACTCACAGAGCCTTGGAAGTAAATCACAGGATGATAAAAAAAAAAACCTTAGAGGTCCTTCGCATCTGGTCTGACACAAGCGGAGCTTCATTGGCTTTCAGACAATTATTATGCTGATAGGTCAGTATTTTTATTAGTTGACTTTTCAGTTGACTTGTCTCACATTTAGATAGGAAGACAGGCCAGAATTTCCATGGAATGCCTGTCCCATAGGCTACCCTACCAGTCACTAACAGTGCTTTCTTAGAAATCTAGTTCAGCTAACCATTCACCATCTTTTCGATTTCTGTGATAAAAACCCTGACTGAAAACAATTTGGGAAGGAAAGGATTTATTTCAACTCACACTTCCACACTGCAGTCCACCACTCAGGGATGTGATGCCGTAGCTCAAACAGGACAAGAACCCGAAGGCAGGAACTGATGCGGAGGTCATGGGGGGGCCCCCAGAACCACCCGTGCAGAAGTGGCTCTATTCCCTGTGGAATCACCAATCGAGGCTGGCACAACAGGCCAGTCTGCTGGGGGCATTTTCTCAGTTGTAGTTCCCTTTCCCAAAAACAACTGTAGCCTTTGCCAAGTTGACATAAAAACCAGCCAGGACACCCTTCTTCCTCTACTCCACTTTTTCTTGCAGGAACTGTTCCTACAGAGTCTGTTCCTCAGGTTCCATCACCCCATGGTAGAAGAAAGCTCCCCAAACCCCACTTTAGATATCATCCTCTGTCTCATCCCAGGCCAGATGGCTCTGGGTCCTGGATTCTGGTACTGAGGCTTTTGTTTGCACCTTGTCTCTCAGACCTAGGGATGGTAAGTGTTTTTATTTTTCCAATGCTGGATCATCTTACTGCCCACTTCCAATATCCACAACCCTGTTTGGTATTTTTTAATATAGTTTTTATTCTTTGAGAATCTAATACATGCATACAATGTATTTTGATCATATGTTCCCCCTCCTAGCTCCTCCAAGCTTCTCCTAGGTCTAGCCTCCACCTCTTCCAACTGCTATCTTCTTTTGTTTTAATACCTCACTGAGGCCAGCTTGCGCTGCTTATATTTGTGTGTGTGTGGCTCCGCCCACTGGAGCATGGTTGGCCTCCCATGAGCCACACCCCTAAATAAAACTGAATCTCTAGTAGCCTTCTAGTAGCCATCAACAGTCAATGGGTTGGGCTAGAGGCTGGGGTTTGCTAGTCCCCGCCTTCCTTTGCATGCTAGAGTACTGACTGGCTTGATTTTGTGCAATTCTTGTAACTGCAGCTCCTGTGAGTTCTTTGGTGAAGCAGCCCTGCCATGTCCAAGAGCCACCATTTTGCTCTGATCTCTGGCTCTTCACAAGCTTTCTGTCTCCTCTCCCGTGATGTTCTCTGAGCTTGTTATCACCTGCTTTTCTATGGCATCTTTCCTGTGGACTAGTTTTTCTATGTTAAATGTACTTCATTGAGTCTGTATTGTTTAAGGTTATTCAATTCTGCTATAGACAAAGATTAAGAAACAAGTAAAAAGGGACGGGTGGAATTAAGTATAAATACCAGTATGATAAAAGGCCGATATAGGAAATAAGAGAGAACATATGTTTGCTGAACAAATACAAGAAGGAGTAGAATCTGATTTTTGTTAAACTGGGGGACATTGCCATATTTCTGGGTCCTATATGCTGTCTTTCGGCGATGTTTTTCTATTTTATTCGAGATAAGAGGTACTATCCATCAGTTTGTTGAAGAGAGGAATGTTAGTATGCCTGGACCCAACCTGGGTTCAATTGCTTCCTCTTGTAAATTACCAAAAGCCTCATCTAGGAGGGTTACAAACATGGTCAAAACAATCCACCTCTCTAAAAGTGAACAGGCTTGAACCAAGGCTATGTGCCAAAGGCACTGGTCAACCATTTCTTTTCACAGTAGTCTTTGAACTCTGACTTCTCGGTGGTAGAGGTGTGCTTCACATCCTACCTAATACCAAAGAAATGAGTTTAATAAGCTGAACAGTGCACCCAAAATTTGCTCAGCTCCTTATTGGGCATGTAATATAATTATCTCATTTAATCCTTGAATAATCCTGAAGGTGGCTATTTACAATCCCTATCAATAGCTATTTTACACATCAGGAATTAAAGGTCAGGAGAAATGGCAGCTTGCTGTCACAGAAGCAGAAACTAGCCAATTCCCAATTGGACTCACTACTGTGGACCGGAATATGGAAATTTAGTCTCTACCTTTGCTACTTTTAAAGTAGATTGCATTGAATGTTTTATTTGATCTCTTGGTTCTTTGCAAAAATGAAGCTAATGATGCTCTCTCTTTCAAAGTTATCACAAAGATGTAATGAATTGTTACTGATAAAGAAACGGTATCTGAGCCTCATGTAAACTGGGCGCTAAATTGTTAAAGCCGTGTTTGACCCGAAGTCTAGCACCACCTTCCGTTAGCTCTTCTGAAACACTCTTAGATTTGTTTCCCAAATGTGGCCTGAAAATGCGTAGCATGGGTCTTCTGGAAGCCCAAGGCAGCTCCCCAAGAAAGGCAAAGCATCTGTCTGGAGAATGTTTATGAGAGAGGAAAGTAGAGAAAGAACACGATTCCAGACAGAGCCTGCTCCCCTGTAAGCCCCTCTACTAGGGAACTGGGGAGCAGAAACTAGCTGTGCTAGGAGTTTGTCTCACTTGTGCCAGTGGGCCAGGCTTTGTATCCCCCACCTCTGCCTACTAGAAAACCCAGCTGCAGAGAAAGGGGTCAGGGCTGGAGGGGCAAGTCCGAAGCAGTAGCTCGAGGGTAGTTGTTAAGGACATCACCAGCTGGGCTGGGGAAACAGGATTGTAGGGCCTCTCCCAGCCTTTGAAATAAGAGTCAGCAGTTCCCCAAGATCCCCAGGTATTTTCACATTAAAAATTAAGATATTATTATTAAAAAGGTTATAGCGTGTGTGTATGTGTGTGTCCATGGTGAGAGCAGCACAGTAGCAGGAAGTAACTTGTCACACTATATCTGCACTCTGCAAGCACACTGGGATGAATGCTTGCTTTCTCTTTATTCAGTCCCACACCTCACCCCGTGGAATAGCGCCACCTCCTTTTAGGCTGATTGTACCCTCTTCAATTCAACTTTTCCGGAAACAGTGTCATAGAAATATCTATAGGTATGTTCCCAAGGTAATTTCGTCTCCTGTCAGGTTGACAAGTTCAACTGCCTTCGGAAGCAAGACATGGTGTGTCTTAAATACAACAAACAGGGAAACAAGAAGCTAGCAATAGGATTTAATGAGGGGGCCCTGGCTAAACTTTGTGGATTATTCCAGAGTGACAGGCTCCAGCGGCTCACTGAGCCATGCAAGTCAGACATGCCAGGAGAGCACATGCTCTCTAGAGCTCTGACCTGCTTCCAAGCACCAGGCAATGAGCCTCACAAATATTTGTACTCATTTTTATCGGAGGCCCAGCTTTCGCTGACCTTGAGCCAATAGAAAGCTGCAAAATGCCCTAGAATGAAAGATCCAATTTCAACTTCCGATCTGTGGAAGAGCAGGTGGGCAGTATTTTGGATCATTATGTTTGTGAGGCCTGGCTTGGGAATTTAGATTGATTGCTATAAAGGAGGCGAATTTATAAGCCACTAGTATTTACTGCCTGCCCTTTACACTTCAGTGCGACTCTAGTGATGAGAGTATCTGTTATAGTCTTGTCTTCTAATGACCCAGAGTGGTCCTGAGCTGCTACACCTGTGTCTGTGAGTGTGTACTCGCAGAAATAAAAATGTATCATCCTTTTCCATTTCCCATCTCCTTTGGTTAAAATGGGACTATGTAACTAGCCAAGGAAATGTGTATGGAAATTTTAAAAAAACACACACACAAAACACCCAAGAATCAGTGTGCTAGTTTCCAATTTTTTTTCACTACTGTGATGACCGGATTTATACTTCCATGATTTATACTAAAGAGAGCCTGATTCCCTAACCAAACACAGGGAATCCTCACTGTCCTGCCTTTGACCTTGCAGGAATGAACAATTCTGTTTGCTTAACTGTGAGGACGTGTTATCTCATAGCTCCTAACCTCGATTGCCACAGCGTTAGCAATGAAGGCCCTGGAAGTTTGTTAGCTGAGATATTAAGATAGTCTAAAGGCTGGAGAGATGCGTCACAGTTAAAAACACTAGCTTCTTTTCCAGAAGACAAGGATCCAACTCCTAGGACCTATGTGGTATCTCACAACTATCTGTAAATCCAATTCCGGGAATCCAGTGCTCTCTCTGGCCTCCTTAGAGAACAGCACATACATGGTGCGCAGCCATATATACAGGCACAGGCACACATATATGCACACATAACACACATACACATAAATAATTAAAACCATTTAAAAATATATTAAGGTAGCCTAAAGTAATGGATTTGAAGTCAGGAGACAGGTCAAACACTGACTTGATGTGTACCATTAGGGGGATTATTAACCATCTCCAGACCTAAGTGGAATTAGATCAAGCCACTTAGTTGCTAAGATCTCGTCTGTCCAACTCTAGTATAATATAATTCTGTGAAACCCCATTCTGTTTTTCTTTTTGGTTTATATCCTACCCCAACAACACCCTACTATAGGACATGACTAACTGATGATACTAAATTTGTACCATTCAGACCCTAATCAGACAGAGTCAGTGAAAAGCCGTCACATCCTACATGCTTATAAAACTGTAGAACTATTTGTGAAGAAAATTCTAATGGTCCGCAGCTACATTTATTTGCAGGGCTCTGCCTGGTACTTGATTAGTCTATTCACTGCCTGATTAACATCCAAGAAGGAGTCTTTTAGAGAAGCACTATTGTTACATTGAAGGGTCTGCCAGGGGGAGGGAGGGAATCACTGGTCTAAAACTCAGAGGGTGTTGTTGCCACTAAATGGTTAAGAGTACTTGCTGCTCTGCCAGATGACCAAGCGTGTTTCCTAGCACCCACGTGTGGCTCAAGTCACCTGAATTTCCAGCTCTGGGGGGATCTAATGTCGTCTTCTGGCCTGTGCAGGCACCGGCACGCGTGTGCCATACACTCACATAGGCACGTACATCCACGCAGAAATAAAAATAAAAGTGGGAAACAAACAAACAAGGCCAAGCTCTGAATGTGGGTGACAGGAAAATGTCAGTGGCTGAACGGGAGACAGAGGGCCCTAGGGTAAGAAAGGACATGGGTTATTTAAGGCGGCTCACCGCCGCTCAGGGGATGAGCGCGTCGCTGCCTGCTTACGTGTTGTCTTCTCTGAGGCTGCCGTCGCTGCTGCCGCCTCCATCCTTACTGCCCTAGATTGATGGCGTTGGAGCTCCTGTTTCTGTGTTCCATTAGTTTAGGAGGGAAAGTCCTTTTGCCACAACGTCTCTGGCTTCACAGTTCAAATTAATATTCAGGAGCCCTAGAGAATAACAACAACAAAACAAGCTCCATCCACAAGGAAGGCAGAAGCGCTACAGGGCAGGCAGGAAATAGATGTCCCCGATTCCTTCTCGGTGGGTGACCATCTGTGAGGACCAGACTGTAAAGAAAGAGACAGCAAAAAATGGTGGCGGAGGGCTGGTCGTCGTTTCTTTGTTTGTTTGCATTTGAACTGCAAATTTTCCCTCAGAACTTGATTTAAAATCTATAGACTTCTAAGCTGTTCCTTGTTAAGCCTAGATAAAATAATTGCTGCTGTTAAAAAGAGCATTTTAAAATATTTTTAATATTATCATTTATTACAATTTATTCAGTTTGTATCCCAGCTGTGTCCCCTCCCTCATTTCCACCCAATCCCACCTTCCCTCCCTTCCCGCCTCTTCTCCTCCCATGCCCCTCCTGTAGTCCACTGATAGGGGAGGTCCTCCTCCCCTTCCCTCTGACCCTAGCCTAGCAGATCTCATCAGGAGTGGCTGCATTGTCCTCCTCTGTGGCCTGGCAAGGCTGCACCCCCCAGGGGGAGATGATCAGAGAGCCAGCCAGTGAGTTCATGTCAGAGACAGCCCCTGATTCCCATACTAGGGAGCCTACTTGGAGACTGAGTCTATGGGCTACATCAGAGCCAGGGGTTTAGGTCCTCTCTATGCATTGTCCTTGGTTGAGGTATCAGTCTCTGCAGGGCCCCTCAGGGCTCAGTTTTTTGTTTGTTTGTTTGTTTGTTTTGTTTTGTTTGGCTCACAACAGAGCATTTTTAATTTTAATATAAGGAGAAACATTATGAAAAATTTAATTGTAGGTTCCACACAGTACTTTACTCTTGTGGAATATGCAAGTATTTCATTCTTTGGCTTCAAGCACAAGCTCCTCTTATAATTAACCACATTTCATCCTTTCCTGCATTTAGCTGATTATGGCTTTTTTTTTCCTCTACTGCTGGCTGTTTCACCTGACATGAGCTTGTTGTCCTCCATCTTGGAATGCAGACTTTTGCTATGCTTGTTGTCCTGTCTAATCCTATTTCCAAGTTCTTAAGTCACCTCACCCTTTGCCACAGTTCCTATTAGAAGCCGCCTTAGTTACTATTCTACTGCTGTGAGGAGATTCCATGACCGAGGCAACTTATAAAGAGAAGTATTTTAATTGGGGGCTTGCTTACAGTTTCAGAGAGCCAGTGCATGACCGTCATGGCAGAAGCACAGTGGCAGGCAGGCAGGCATGGCCCTGGCACAGTAGCTGAGAGCTTACATCCTGATTGTCAGGCAGGAGGCAGAAAGAGAGTGAGGCTGGGCATGGCGTGGGCTTTTAAACCCTTAAAGCGCACCCCCAGCGACACACCTCCTCCAACAAGGCCACACCTACTTCAACAAGGTCGGCTTCTAATGCTTCCCAAACAGCCAAACAGCTCCACTAATTGGGAACCAAACATTCCCATTTAGTAGCCTCTGGGGACCGCTGCCATTCAAATCACCGAAGAAGCCAAAGCAATTCTTGCTTGGTTTTTGCTTCGCAGGTAATTGTCAATATCTGCATTATAATAAAGTATTTTTTAACTTGCTAAGGAACTTGCAGAGGTGATTCCAAGAAAGGGTAGACTCCCACCTGTACCTTTGAAGTATCCAGAAAATTTCACAGAAAACATCCTACATCATAATGTTCTTGATGAAATCTTAAAATGTCCCTTATGGAAGATTAAAGATAGTACTAAGTAGGCTTGATACTCCTCCTACTGTGAGGTCAGCTTTCCTTGTTTTGAGCCTGGCTGGGCTGGGTGGCTGCTTTAGCCAGAGGATTGTGTGTGTGTGTGTGTGTGTGTGTGTGTGTGTGTGTGTGTGTGTGTGTGTGTGCTCAAACATGGTAATTTCATGTTGGGGGCCACAACTTTAGGAGGTTGCCAGCTGTGTACCTTCTTTCTTGAAACGCTAACTCCTGGAGCCTAAACCATGGAAAGTACGGCTGCCTTTGACCACATTGGAGTGGCTGTGTGTAGCTGTCCACTTGATAGCCCCAGCTGAGCCCAGCTTGCTAGACAAGGCTTCAGGCCCAAAGCAGCTGTGCCCAAATGCCTGGCACACAGAATTCTGAACTATAATAAGATGCTTACTTTGAGTCGTTCTGTTTTGGAGTGAATGGTTATGCAGGAGTTTCTGAGTAGAGTATCTTAAACACTGTCTGCCTGGCTGCATCGTAGCTGGAGGTTGATACCACCTCACAGGAATAACTGTTTCTTCCTTAAAGCAAGTTGGCACCAGAAAAGCCATTTTCTATACTTCTTCCTGATCAGGTGAACTAAATGGTTATCTTCCAATTACCTGGAAAGTTCTATGGGAGACTAGAACTCAATCCATGCACTCACTATGCAAGACCTTAATGTTTTTGTCTCCAAAGCAACTTCTACTTTAAGTTTTTGTTCTAGTTACCTGTGTCTTCATTGTATCAGTCAGAAAATTGTGGCCTATGGGCAGTTTCTGTATGCCCTCCAAGATCAGTGTGCTTTTAAAATATATTTTTCCGAGACAATACATGATCTGCGGAGTCCAATGTATTTGTTCTTAATAGAAAAAGTTAACTAAACTGTGGTAGTGCTTGGATTTTGAGACTAGTATGTTGAAGAGGCTCTGGATTCTGCTGTGCCCTTTCAAAACTACTGGTCATTAACTTTGCTGGATTCTAATTGCCAAATTTTCTTCCTTCTGTAAATCACAGCTGAATCTTGGTGCAGTTCTTTGAGATTTCTCTGAATATCTTTCCCTGAGAGTCTGAATGTCATAGAAAATATTTTACACAAAATTGTGAGCTCTTTCTCTCTCTGCCCCTCTTCTTTCTGCTCCCCCTGATTCCACATGCACACTACTTTCCCCAGGAGCTGTGGGAAATGTTGACATCTGAGTTTGCAAGCCAGTAATACTGTAAGCTTTCTCCCTGCATCTTTGTCACCCCCATGTGGACAAGGGACTGTCCTCAGGTAAAACCATCAGGAAATGAAACCTGAACCAAATACCATTTCCTTCTCTTAGGGAAATCTACAACAGAATTGATTGTTATCCAAGGTTTTAGATAGATGCTTTGTTCTGATAACTGGCATGTTGGTCAGATAAAAACTACCCAAATAATGCCAAAAATGAACATCTCTCTCTTTTTATAATCCTTCAGTTACTCATTTATCTTCATTTGTTCCAGGGGCTTTACAGGGTTATATTTTCCTTCTTTGCTTCTGGTTGTTTCTCCTCCTCCTTTTCCTCCCCTCCTCCTCCCTTCTCTCTTCTTATTCTTTCTTTTTCTTTTCCTCCATCTCCTTCTTTTTCTTCTTCCGCTCCGTCCTCCTTCCTCCTCCTCCTCCTCCTCTTCTATCTGCTTCTTCAATGAGGTGTTAAGATGGTATCCAGGGTCTTGTACATGCAAGACAAGTGTTCTACCATTGAGCTAGCCTGTTCATTATTTATAATTCTTAAAGTCTTACCTCTCTGTGTGTGACTGGGTAACCGAGAGCAGGCGCTTCTTAAACGTGAGAACTCTCAGGCTCTGTTCTAGACAAACTGGAATAGAGTCTGCAGAGTTACGGCATCCCTGTCCCCTTTAACTCTGAAAAACATAGTATCAGCCACACTGAGGGCCGCATCATGGGCCTCGGTGGACAGTCACAGATGCTTGTTGAAAGGATAATACATTCTTCAGTTCAACAGATACAGTAAGTGAGGATTGCCTGTATCGAGGAATCATTTCCCTTCAAATTTTATTGGAAGTATTAGATTCCAGTAAATTTTTCTTAAGACAATTCTTCCTAAACTGATGAGAAATCTGGCCACGCCTGAGTCTGGAGAAGTGTACAAGTCAAGGATCCCTAATCTGAAGGGTGGTATCTGGAATGCTCCTAAATTTCAAAATTTTTGAACGTTGATATAATACCTGAAATGTTTTGGATTTTGGAGCATTGTTGATTTTTAGATTAGAGAGTCCCACCTGATAAAATATGCAAATATTTTGAAACACTTCAAAATAAAATATTTGCATATTTTGCCAAGTGAAAATCTGAAATGCTTGTAGTTCTAGTAATTTCGGATAAGGGCTACTTTCCTACATTTTAAGTATCCACCAAACACAAGAAAAATAGCCCAATATGTTGGCACATGTCTCTCATCCCAGCACTCAGGTTGCAGAGGCCACAGGATCGCAAGTTTGAATCCAACCTGGGAACACTGTGTCAAAAACAAAACAATATAAAATAAAATAAAAATACAGTGAAGGTACTACATTTAGGCATTAGAGGAGAGGCGTACTTGAAGCTGAAATGAGAACTGATATAGACAAACTCTTTTACCTGTCTACCTGTTTTTAAAGCTTCCCTCCTCGCCAGCCTCTGGGCTGAAGATGAAAATCTCTTGCCCCATCCCCATGCATACATTCATCAGATAAAAGCATTCTTCTTCGCTGACAAGCAGAGCTGATGGTAATTGTGGGTCCTGGCAAAACAAGTCCTGTCATAAAAATATTTCTGATAGACATTTATATTTTATAAAACTATGGGATACTTTTTAAACATAGAGTATAGTAAAAGCTTGACACAAGCCAATGAATGTCACCTCTTTACAATTAAAAGAAGTGTTCATTCAACTATATTTTTTTCACTCTTCTCCACTGAGGGTGGCTTGTTATAATCTTTTTTTGGTTGCATTCTTTAAGGGAAAATTACAGGGGTAGAAATGGAAAGCAAGGCTTGTGAACTAAAAGCACCATGAACTTAAAACTTAAAAATTACAAGCTTTTCAGTTTCATGAGATCCCATTTATCCCTCGCCCCTGATGATGCAGCCTTGAGAGGATCTAAGCAGACCTGATGAGACTTAACAAGCTATGGGCAGATGGCAATAGTGGAGAGCTCCCCCTTTCAGTGGACTAGGGGAAGGGGAAGAGGGGAAGAGGGAAAGAGGGTAGGACTGGGGGAGTTAGGGAAGGGGTTTCAATCAGGATATATATTGAATAAATATGAAGAAAAAGAAAAAATAAAGTCGTACCAACCCTGGCTTTCTGTTTCTGGGTTACCTTACTTGACAGGCAGATATTAGCTGTATAATACAGGATAGCCATCTACAGACCTAAAAAAAGCTAAACACTAAGGAGGACCCTAGAGAGGATGCTTAAATCTCATTCAGAATGGCAAACAGGGTAGACACCAGAAGTGGTGGAAGAGAGGAAACAGGATGGGAGCCTACTATAGAGGGACTTCTAAAACGATTCATCCAACAGGGGATGGAAGCAGATGCTGAGACTCAGGGTCAAACTTTGGGCAGAGCGCAAGGAGTCTTATGGAGGAAGAGAGGGGTGGGAATAAAGTGACATGGAGGGGGCAGGAGCCCCACAAGGAGACCAACAAAACTAAAAGTTTTGAGCCTGGGGGGGGGGGTCCTGCAGAGGCTGATGCACCAATGGAGGACCATGCATGGAGAGGACCCAGACCCCCTGCTCAGATGTGGCTGATTGGCAGCTCAGTCTCCGTGTGGATCTCTGAGTGAGGGGATCAGGGGCTGCCTCTATCATGAACTCAGTTGACTGCTCACTCGCCCCTGGTGAAGCAGCCTTGCCATGGAGGAAGAAGAGCCAGGCAGTCCTGATGAGACTTAACAAACTATTGGCAGATGGCAATAGTGGAGAATTCCTTCTTTCAGTGGACTAGGGGAATGGCTAGATAGGGGGAAGAGTGAGGGAAAGTAGGGCTGGGGGAGGTGAGGGAGGGGATTTCAATCGGAATATATAATGAATAAATTATAAAGAGAAATAAAAATTAAAAATGGAAAAAATTATAATGAAAATGGAAAAGACACTCATGAAGACGAATTTGTGACCTATAAACAGAGAAGCCACCAAAACATGTGTACATGGGGACCTTTAATAATTATTTTACCCAAAGACAAGAAAAATGTCAGAATTCTTACCTATAATGAGATTAATTAGTCTAATGTCTTCTTTTCCAAGTGACCTGTAATTCCTATTCCCACACAGTAAGAAAAAGTGAATGTAAACTTTATCCCCCATTCTGGGAATATAATATCTTGTCAGTGTGACTTGTGAAAATAATGCTTATAAAGAAGAATGGAATGACATTTAATAATAAACTTTCTTGAAAAAGAAAAATGGCATTTCCATTTGAATATCAAACTGATTCTCTTCTTGTGGAAATTAAATGAGACAATTTGTAGATTTTTTTCTATTCTTGATGTCTAACACCGAAGCTGTAAGTGGATCCCTCCTCTCCCTCTTCCTCATCGTACTCTTGCTCTTTCTGTGATGCCACTTTCAGGGTGAGATATTTGTCACGAGGCAAATGGCGTGAGAAAGAGAGAATTGTAAGCTAGAGCTGGATGTGATGCTGAGTAACGTACAGAGCAGTGTTTCCCAGCCACCTCCCTAAAACGATGATGATGTTCTAATCTGTGCTGCCCAAGACGATGGGACCAATTCCAGGGAGCTGAGTAGGCGTGGCTGGTGTAAGGGAGGAGGACATCTTCATTTGACTTTAAGTAAATACAAATGTAACCAGCCACACGTGACCATTGCAGAATCTAAATCTGGTATGATTCTCCCAAGCTCCATTGCCTTGAAAGAGCAAATTGGTCACGTGGAAGAGTAAAGTGAGTTTGGGGAAATGGAGGAGCTGGCAACCACGGTCACATTCTTTGGCTAAGGCACTCAGTCCCTGATGGTAGGTGGGCAGAGGTTCAGCTTCTCTGATAATGCAGGAGAAGCCAGAAATTCCTTTACCAAAAGGAGACAAAAAGAGAAAAAGTCATGAAAGTATCAAATAGCTGGAAAAATTTAGACTAGAGTGCAGATCAAGCTGAACATGTTTGCGAGGCAGATATTCGCTACAGAATCTCAGTTTGTGACCTTTAGTTTAGAACTCACCCCCAACATCGCGGGGAAAGTCTTCAGATTAGACTAAACAGGGCAGAAGCAGGGGGCATCAGTCTTGTTGCACAGTGGGCCACATGGGAAGGTGTAAGACTTCTTGAGAACCTTGATGCTACAACAAACCTTCAAAAGCTGTCTCAGTTCTGGACTATCACTCCACATGGCTTAGGAACTGAACTAATCAAGCCTTACAAGACTTTTATGAAGACGCTATTGCTTCATGGTAAAGCTCATTCTCAGCCCTGAGTGCCTACTGGTTTTAATACCTGAGTTAGGGCAAAATCCACAGCGCTGGGACTCTCAATCAAAGAGACAAACTGAGGTGAATGTGGCCAAAGGTCTTTATTAATAGCACAACCATACAGGGAACAGAATCAGTTTGATGACCTCTGTGTTCAATGTGCTTATAG
Organism: Pachyuromys duprasi; assembly: GCA_028658305.1. Lineage (NCBI taxonomy): Eukaryota > Metazoa > Chordata > Mammalia > Rodentia > Muridae > Pachyuromys > Pachyuromys duprasi. Next base: position 45,727,280 of record CM053761.1, read on the forward strand.
GCCTTGAAATTTTATGAAAAGAAAAGAAAGAAAGCGAGTGCTTGGTGTTACATGGAGTAGTCCAGATTGCCATGGTTTGTTGTGGTGGGGCCAAGCATGGCCCATCATCTCCGGATGTGCACAACAGATTCTGTTGGTGCCAGAGTCACTTCTGCCTAGAGAATACTCACATTCCTCTCTCTTAAGATTTTCTTCAGATGGGTTTGTCATTCTGTAAGAAAATAAGTACCAGAGCATAGAAGGAAGGAAATAAAACAAAATGAAGCCAGAAAGAGCATGGAGTAAGCTAGGTTAGTACCTGGGATCTTTCTAAAATCCCCATGGTTAAGCCATCCTTCCGATTCTATAGGAGTGGAGCTGAAGATAGGGCTTCATTATAGTGTCTTACCCATAAAAAGTGACAGGGACAATAACCAGATTGATCCCCAACGTTCTACTTCATTTTAAGTGTATTTTATTAGGATATTGATCTTCCTCTTCCTAAACGCTTACAGCAACTTCCACACCCATTGAATAAGTGATGCTTTTCACCATAGCCCTATACATTTTCAGTGTGAAGTATGTGCCCACACACACTGGGTTGTGTATGTGTTTTTACATGCCATGAGTGTATACATTTATATGGAGGCCAGGGATAGACATAAAATGTCTTCCTCTGCCATCGTCCAGTTTACTTTTTAAACAGGATCTTTCATGGAGCCTGGAGCTCGTGGCTTCAGTGAGGCTGACTATCCAACAGGCCTGAGGAACCCTCCTGTCTCTCCTCTCCACTTATAGTATTACAGGCACATACACTGCTTTGCCCGGCTTTTCACATAGATCCTGGGGGTCAAACTTAGACCCTCATATGTACATGGCAAATATACTATTGATGGCACCATCTCCCTAGCCCCCTAATTCAGTCTTGAACACAACTGCCAACTGATGTAGAAACAAAGACTGTCTTAAATACAAAGTTCTCTGGAAATTACGAAACTACTGGGTTTCTCCTCCTTTCTTTGGAGCTCAGGAAACTGTGCTTCAGCCAAAACCCATGCCCTGAGCCTCCTACAGACGTCCCTCTCCACCCACTGAACAACCTCCGTGTGCCCGGGCTCTTCTGACTGAAGCAGGAAGGACAAGGTAGCCAACCATGTCTTCATGCCCCCTCTTGCCCCCTGTGTTTTGATGTGCCTGTTTTGGGAACATTCAGCACATTCTAAGGGAGGCCACACAGATGTTCAGCCCAGGCCAAGCTGATCATTGCATAATTGATAGTAGGCCTTTTGTATTCACATTCTATTTAGATTATTGTATGGAGCAGGTGACAGGTGTTCGGAGAATACAACCCAGGCTGCCTGTTGCCGAGAACACCCTGAGACCAGCTGGGGCCAGAAGCCCAGAGGAAATCCCCGTAGTAATTTAATAGTTCACAGAGCCCTAGGTTTGTGAGGATTACAATGAAGAGTTAATGATAGTGACCACCCACTGCAGAAGGGCCTTTGTGAATTTCCCTTGATATTTCAACTCATTATTTTGTTCCCAAGGAGATCACTGTAGGGTGACCAAGGGGAATTTCTCCCTCTCTCCCTCTTTTTCTTTCCTTCTCTCCCTTTCACAAAATGTATGTGTTGCCACATAACTTGCATTTAACAGAAATTATCCAATGAAGGGAAGCCTACTCTAGAGCCTTCATCAGCTTTGCTACTTATGGGTCTGGTGGTATTGCCAACTTCTCTTTCCACATAGCTTGTATGGGAGAAAATAATGTTGGTGTTCAAAAATATGAAATGAAGCTGATAAAGTATCATTGTAAGTGGTGGATCTAAGAGTAAAGATGGGAATATAGATCAATTGTATTATCAGGATATTGATGGTCGATAGCTTAGGGTAACGGTAATGGGTACAGAGAAGTTCAATATGCTACTCTCTGCTATTGCAAAAGAAAAAAATTCCTTTAAATATCACTGGCTTTAAAACTCATCTGATCAAGCTGGACACCATGGCACATGTTTGTAATCCCACCACTCTGTGAGTTCAAGGCTAGCCAAGTCCTCAAAAGTGAGACCAGGACAGCCAAAGCTTTACAGAGAAACCTTGCCTCAAAACAAAACAAAACGAAACGAAAACCCCTCATCTGATCATCTTATTACTTTGTAAAATCATTTTGTTTTACAAGGGGAAGAGGGGAAACCAGTCTATGGGTAAAATGACTCACAAGGGCACACTTTCTAGAAACAGCTATTATAAAGGAGATGTGGAGGTTTATCTCTAGGTCTTGATTTGACTGGTGATATCTTAGCCCTTATTTTGTAGTCTTTGTCCCCAGGTACTGCCTTCCAGGCTGTGCAATCCTAGCAGATGCCCTTCCAAAAGCACTGGCTTGGTTTGAGCAGCTGTTGAGAGAGGCAGGTTTGAATCACTAGAATTTACTTCCTGTTGGATGTGTAACAGAGAGTGCTGGTGGTGGTCTCTGAGTATTTGTGCACTGCTAGACTGTCTATTCATTCTAGAGAGAACAGAACACTAGAGGTCAGTGTTGACATTGAGAAGGAGTGGAAAGTTGCAGCCAACACACTGATCTCTTCTAAATGGTCTTTTAAACAGTAAGAGAATATATATACACACACACACACATAATTGAACAACTTCTGTGTCTCCTAGACAACTCCTTCATCAGTGCAGCTAATCACTGCCTCGTGTCTAACACAATCCATGTAGAGCTGTGCAGGTTGCTCTGTTATTACTGATCTTGTGTCTTCAGAATCAAACTGCTGCTGTTCTAGGAATGTATAGCCTATTTTGCTTTGTTCTTTGTGTTCCTTAGCCTTCTTGGCACTGTGACAGACATTTGAAATAAGCAACCTAAAAGAGGGAAATTCATTTTGTCAGGGTTTTAGAGATTACAGTCCATAGTCCCTTCCTCTGCCAATTGCAGGTCTGTGCCTTAGCACAGGCTACCATGGCCCTGGGAACACATGCTAGAGGCTACTCATTTCAGGGTGTCAGGAAACAGCAAGGAAGAGACCAGACCCTGCTCTAGCCTCAAAGGCGTGCTTCCAGTGACCCACTTCCTCCAAGTCTGTCAGACCTCCTGAAGTTTCTAGAACCTCCCAAAATAGCGATACCATCTGGCGAGCAAGTGTTGGACACATGAGCCAATGGGGCGCTTCCTTTTCAAGCTGTAACATCATCTTCTTCTAAATGGCACAATATGACAACTATTTATAGCTCATTTACATTGCATCAACTGTTCTGTGTAATCTACAGATGACTGGAAGTATGTGAGAGAATGTGGGTAGGTTGCATGCAAATGAATTTTGGTATTGTACATCTGTAGGGTTTGGAATCCACAGCGAGTCCTGGGCCAACACCCAACACAAACTTAAGAACAACCGAATGTGTTACCTTTTCATAAATGTGCTGTTTTTTCAGCCTTGAGTACGATACATTCTTTTAGAATCTTTAAGCCTCAATTAAAACTTAGGAAGTTGAGATGCAAAATTGAATGAGCTAACCAAATTCTCTGCAAACATACACCATCAAACTCAGCATAGTTCACATAACACCTTGGCTGCCGTTAATGCTTCATTTTTGTCGTTCTTGTTTTATCTTTCTTTTTATTGTTTGAACATTTCGTACAAGAATATAGTGTGTTTTTATCAGCTCCAACCTTGTATTCCTTGCCCTCCAGGGTCTCCTCCATCTCCCCCAGCACTATCCCAAACCCATTTCATATGCTCTTTGGTTTTTAATCCAGAGTCTTCTTAGTGCTGCCACTATTTCATAGGTGTAGGGCCACCTAGTGGATTATGGGTAACCTCTCAGGACCCACATTCTCAAAATCTCTCTTTCTCTCTCTCTCAACTTTGTGATTTCATCCTTGTCCATGCTTAGGATTCTGCCTGGCTTGATCTTGAGTAAATCTCATTCATACAATCACAGCCACTGTTCATGTATGCAGATGCCCTGTCAGGACAAAAAAAAATAAACCACTGTTTCTCTGTACTCATCAAATACCCCTGGCTCTTACAATCTCTCTGCTTCAGCTTCTGTAGTGATCCCTGAAGCCCCAGGAGGAAGAGGTGCTCTATAGATGTGTCATTTAGTAATGAACACTCTGCAGTTTCTTATTCTCTGCACACTGAGCAGTTGAGGATCTCTGCATTAATTGCCACCCACAGCAAAAATAAGCTTCTCTGATGAGCCTTCAGAGATGCACTAATCTATGGCACGAAGATAAGTACGTAGGAGGTAGTTCAGTGCTGTATCCGTTTAGTAGAATAATAGAACTAGGTTCTCTCCTAGGTCTGATCACCTAGCCAGCTGATGGGTTCTTGGACCCATTGATGCTGCTGGGCATGAGTTATATCTTACGGAATAGGCCTTTAATACATTCAGAAAATGATTGGTTACCTCCACAACATTCATGCTGGTATGACACCAATGAGCATATCTTGCCAGGCCAGTTGTGATTAGAGTGCATAGAGTTCTCAGCTGGGTAACACTGATGATTAATTTTCTCCCATCGTAGTGTACACGGAGCCTTCTAGCACCGTGAAATGTAGTCGGTAGGAATGAGGCTTCCAGGTCAGAACCACTCTGATTTTCCCATGTTCTATGACTGAAGTGTGTGGCGCCCGCAATAGGGTCTTGCCATCTGGAAGGAACTAAGAGCAAGACAATAGCCTGTAATATTTAGAGGCGGTCTACGGGACTGTGCCAACCACAACTTGAAAAGAGGTACCTCATATTTTATGCTGCTGGGCTTTTTATTTGATAGCCCATGTCATCTGAGAGAATTGTTTCCCAATTAGAGGTCATCTCCACTTAAACTCCTTTTATATATGCATATATATATATAATTTTATTTTTAGGATAGGGTCTCACAGTGTGTTCCAGGATGGCTTTGAATTCACTGTGTATTTCAAGTGGACCTTGAAATTGGAATCCTTCTGCCTCAGCCTCCCAAGTACTTGAATTACAGGCCTAAAGCCAGCAGCACAAGATCTGGATATTAGCATATCACAATGATGTGCTAATTTGATCATTTCTGGTTGCAGTTGTAGTGACTCAAAGGCGTGGATTCCCCATCTTTCAGAGAACTAGCCTTCTGTATTCAGAACTCGTTACTAGATTCCACTGTTGTTTCAAATTGAACCGGTTCCTGTGATGCAGTTTTCTTCCCTTCACCCAGACTTCCTCTTGGTGTTTCAGACACTAGCGTTTTTCCCTCCTAAAGTTATGTCCATTTTCTCAGTCTGTGGGAGAAGAATCTTCACTGCTAGCTCTGATAAAGAAGGGAAAGCATGGGAAAACTCACCCAAACTCACTTCTCATTCACTTCTGAGACTATTTCCACTTCATCTTTCAGGGTGCACAGTTTCTTTCTATTCTCTACTCACAGAGAAGAAAAACAGGAACACTTTAAAGAATAATACAGTTAAATTACTGTAAGAAACAATTATCATGGTTACTTGAATACTTCCAAGTGATATTTTAAAATTATAAGACAAACTTTTGCTATGAAAAATCTCATGTAAACTGGGTAAAAAGATAAGGTGGGGTCCAGATCACAGGGACTGATTCTTAAAACTCAAAAACAAAACAACAACAAAAGCAATGCAATAAGAAAATCGATTAAAGATTATGAGTAGCTGTAACACCAAAGAGGTCATCCAGACTCTGTATTCAGTAGCAGTACCCACTAAGGAAATGCAAATTAAAATACAAAGGAGATACAATTGTTGCCTAGTAGATGAGCTAAAGTGATAAACAGCAATACCACCAAGTGGTGGGGTCATGGGGAAAGAAAGGATTATTCAGACATTGTAGCACCATCATGAAAACGGTGCACTTGCTTTGGAAAACAATTTGACTATGTCTTGTATAACTGAGCCTTCATGCAGTCCAGCAGTTATGCTCTCGGGTATTATTTTTAAAGAAATAAAAAGTTATATTTTAAAATAGAAAAATAGAAAAAGAAAACTATGTATCAATGGTTGTAGCTGTTTTCATAACGGGTTCTAGCTTGCAACCAGACAGCAAGTAGACAGCTAAACAAACTATTGCCCACGCACACACACGCACACACACGCACACACACGCACACACACACACACACCCTGGGAAATATTATTCAGCAATAAAAAAGAAACACATCATTGATACATGCAACCTGGATGAATCTCCAAGCAGATATGCTAACTGAAAAAAAAAACAACCCTATAGTATTAGGTATTGATGATTTCATTTACATAGCATTTCTGAAATGAGAAAATTCCAAAGCAAAAAAATATTAGTCATAATTTGGGTGATTAGAAACCATGGTAAGAGGTTGGGAATGGTTTTAGTAGAATGACATAAGTGAGTCTTACGATGGTATGCTCTGTCTTCACACTGGGAGTGAATACATGAGCCTGCAAGAGAGACAAGTAGTCTATGTGAACAGGAAATTGCAATGGTGCGTTGTAGCTATTGTTATGCCCGAATCGTGATACCCCAAAAGACCACCATCAAGAGTCAAGTCTGTTGCAAAACACATGAGGATCTTTTTATTACAAATTATTACAAGCTGCAGCTTGGACTCACACCCCCACCACCGAAGCGGTGAGAGCCGAGAGCCTTGTGCACCAGTTAGTTGGGACATTTAAAGATTTTGGTCCCTCACAGCATGTCCAAAGCAGGGGTGATTCCTGCCTAGCAAGCAACTATTGGTCGAAATGCAAAAGGGGTGTTACATCTTGAATTGATTGGCTATAGGAAGGCCCCCAAACCATTAATGATTTGATGTCCCTCCGTAGGATGATAGACCAGTTTCCTAGCAACTTTATCTCTAGTGGGCAGGAAAAGAATGCAGTAAGGTTAGTTCCTCACCTCAGGGCATTAAGGCTGGACATATCTCCATTTGGCTGGCTTAGTTCAGGCTTTTGAACTTTAAAATAATAGCCACTAATTTTTAATCCTTTGGTCTCTCACTACATCAGTTTCCTAGCCTTGGTATTATCCTATAGGCTCATAATTGTTAATGGTAGGTGAAAGTGGGTAAAAAGTAATGAGGAATCAGTTTCCTTTTATTATTTTTGAATCAACATAGTAGTTTATTGTAAATTTTTAAGTTTTATTTTGAAATTAAAATATAATTGCAGTATTTTCCCTTTCCTGCCTTCAATCTTCTCCATGCACACAGCATCCACTCCACATTGCTCTCAGTTTCTTGGGCTCTGGCCTCTTGTTCTTTAATTGTTGTTCTATATGTGTATATGTACTCCTAAATATGTCAATGCAATCTGCCCATCTGTACAATGTTCCTTGAATGTGTGTGATTTCAGGGCTGGCCATTTGGTTTTGGATACATGATTGGTGTGCTCTTCCCTGGGAAGGGTATTTTTCTTGCTCTAGTTGCCTGTAGTTCTTTGTTTAGGGTTGGGGTCCAGTGAGATTTCCTCCTTCCATGTTAACATGTCTGTTGGTATCATATTTGTTCAGGCTTTGTTTAGGCAGCCGTGTTGCTGAGGTTTTATGGGTGTATCTTCCCAGGCATTTTTCAAAGAGAACTCTCACAGCCGACGTCCTGATTCTCTTGCTCTTACACTTTCTGCCCTCTTTTGCCATGTGCCCTTAGCCTCAGGTGCCTGAGTTGTGTTGTAAATTGATCAGATCACTTGGGGCTAGACATCACAGAATCACTTGTTCTCTGCATTTTGACTGGCTGTGAAGATGTTCCACACAGATTTAAACATGGACATTATTGGGGATAAAGAGGTGATTCTTGAGGACAATATGAACCCCGGTGTGGTATGAGCTCCTTTGCAGTGGCCAGTACATGATGATGGTGTCTTCCAAAGTTACTCTGTGTAAAAGCTTCTATGGAATGCCCTGCCTCCTTTCTTTCTCAGTAAACGAGATCAAAGAATGATTTCACAGGTCACAAAAGTAGAAGGAATCCTGACTATACTAAGTCACAAGGATGTAGGACATGTTTTGATCTAAATAAAATATATAATCTTGTTTGTAAGATACTCAGAAAAAAAAATCACAGATTTACAGCCAGAAAAGGAGTACAGTTAAGATTAGGCCTTAAACAGGCTTATTGCTGTCTTCACATTTCTGTTTGAAATATCTACATATAAAAGGATTACCATCTTTGTAAACAGTCGTAACTGCAAATGCTAAGTATTCAGAAATCCCTGACTCTCCAGTGTGGGGACTTTAACTTGATTCTTTTTCCCTCCTGTGTCCCTTAATTTTTTTCTGTCTTTCTGTCTTTTGTCCTCAATTTCCCACTCTGAGACTTTGATTCCGGGATCACAAGGATTGATAATAGAGAAATCCTGAATTCTGACACATCTAAACGGGGACATAGTCACGGCCTTTCCGGAGGCCAGAGGAAAGTGTGAGGAGATTCAAGCTTGCAGGTGGAGTCTTGACATAAGAAGTTAAGCTGTCTTCTCATCTTGCTTGAAGAGAGCTTTTTCGGTCTTCCATTGTCTCACAGGTATAAGAGACCTTGTCTTCAGGACACTTTTAAGACTGTGAGTACAACAATGCTGCAGAGATGTTCCCCATATGGGCCACCAAAAAAAAAAAAAAAAAGTCAAGAAAAGCAGGAGCAGGAAACAGCTGCACACAGCTGCCTGCAGCAGTGGCCTCTTCCAGGTAAAGCTAGGGTTCATGACTCCATCTTGAAAAGAATTTCAGGACTGGTCAGTGCAGACTACAAAGCAGATTGATTTGTTAAGAAAAGGTTTCAGTGTAGACTCGAGCACATGCATGAAGAGACATGGAGATGCTTAGGAAAGGAAGAACACACACCTAAGTGTGGGCATTCTTGAAGGGGTCACCTCTCACTATTTTCTCACAATGGAACCCCTCAATGCCGGCAGTAACACTTTTCAATTAGAGAATATGAAGTTGAAGAAAATTCACACAACACAGCCAGTCAGTCAACAGAAATTTAAATATGGCTTCAGGCTTTTAAGGAGCATTTCCACCTCCCAACCTCCCAGCCCCCACCATTCCCACACCCACCCTCACCCCTTTATCCCTGCTTCCTTAGACCTAAGCACTGTATGAAAGTATCTGCAAGACTGTTGCTCCCATGTCCTGAGATTATGAATTAAGTCTTGATTAAAATAACCCAAGGTAACACAGTTCATAGGGAGAAAAGTGTAAATTCCAAAAAGATACATAATTTCAAGACTTGCCACAAAAAGGCCAAGATTGGAGAAGGGGTTTTGGTGTGGTTTATTAGCAGTCGTGCTCAAAGAAGAAACAAAGGAGAGAAATCAGATTCAAGGGCCTCTTTCTCCTCCCTATCCTTCTTCATCTCCCATCTAGGGATAGAGGGCAAAACCAGGGCAAGAGATAAAGGGTGGAAAGTAGAAGAACCCACAAAGCAGCTAAAGCCAGCTACATGTTAGGATTCATCCTAAGCTTTCTTGTTGTGTGGTACTCAGGCTTGAACCCAGCTCCTCAGGCACAGGCAAGTGCCCTTGAACTATGTTCCTTAACTGGTAAGTCTGTCTATTGAAGGAGAAGGCACAAATGCTGGAAACTACAGTATGTTCATTTTTAGTAATTCTACTGAGCCTTGATTCTTCTACTTCTACCCACCGGGCTCTGTTTTTGTGAAGCCTGGTGAAACTTAGCATATTATCTATATTAATATTGTAAGAGGGATCGTACAATAGTAGTGAAGAGGTCGGGCTTGGATTCCTGTTATAAATCCATGGCCTCTTGAGGCAAATCCCTTACACTCTCTGTCTCCCAATGTCTTCCAAAGGACTCATTGTTCTGAGGATTGTGTGTGCATGCGCGCATGTGTGTGTGTGTGTGTGTGTGTGTGTGTGTGCATGTGTATGTGTGTATGTCTGTCTGTCTGTCTGACTGTCTGTGTATGTCTTGCCTCTCCAAATACCAAGAAAATGGAAGACATGATGTGGTTGATAAACATGCACACTTATATACTCAGCCTGTCCAGTGCTAGGATGAAGTTCTCACCAATTAAGAGCCGTAGTTATCAGTAGTGAGGGAAACAGTGGCATATGACTGACTAGGCATGGGAAAAAGCGGTTTTTATAACTGTCTTAGATTCTTGCTTGATTGTTTTCAGAGGGTTTTAGATTAAGAAAACTTGTGGTTTGCTCTGGGCTCTGAATGATTTCTTTTTTTTTTTTTTCTGAATATGGGTGTGAGACCATCTCAGCCCAAGGTGAGCTTGTACTGCATTTCTGCTTAGAAGAGAAAGGATTTCCCATCTCCCTTCCTTGTGCAGAGTGGTGGTTCTTGGTAGTTGGGAAGGCCATGACTACTGGTCCTCTCTTCATATCTGGTAGGGTTGGAAAGTAGTCTCAGGACCTTCTATCAGACTAAACCAATCACTGTGCCCTGTGCTCTTACTGCTGCATATCATCAAAGGCCAATCGGCAACCCTATGCAGTCTATCACGGGGGTCGATCTAATCAACCTTATTAACTGTGCTTATGGGGAAAAATACCGAGTATCATATATCGTAAAACCCAATGCATGGGGCAGCCTGGCGCAGCAGCGCATGCGGTAATCCCAGCCCTCTGCAGGTAGGAGCATCACCGGAAGCTGGAGGCTACCCTGGTCTCCACAGCAAGTTCTAGCCTTCTAGGCTTCATAAAGCCATTTCTCCACCTCCAAAACAGTAGAATAAGAGGCCGATTGTTACTTTTGCTTTTGCTTTTATTTTGTTGAGAAGGTGCAAGTCCTGTGGTTACAGACTTTTTTCCAGTTCTTTTTTTTTTTTATTAAAGATTTCCCAACAAAGGTGATTTACCAGTCTCCCTTACCCAAAATGTGGTCTTGCTTCCCTCATCAATCAGAGCTCTCTCTCTAACAAGCTCCCTGTGTGTATGGTTGCCTAGGGCAACATCTGCCATGGCTTTGTGTTCGCACTTGTGGAATGCTGAGCTGTGAGATTCTGCACATTAGTGGTCTTTCAACATCACAGTGTCAGGTAACTTTTCCTTTTCCATGATTTGGCTGGCTCTGAGGTCTAGGTGCAAGACCTCATCCACCCATAACCCATAGTTTGTCTGGGTTTCCACCTCATGTCCTGTTCACCACTACCTCCTGTGTTTAGAATGATGATGTGGCCTATAATTGGCACATCATGGGTACTTGGTAAATTCTATAAGAGTAAGTCAGAAATCTCTGCGATAAGTGCATTTAAAGATGCCTCACTCAGCATCTGGCCTGTCAAAAAGCTTGCCAACTTCCTCCTCTCCCCTTCTTTTTCTGGAACTAGCAATCCTCCTGAAACCTGGATCACCTCCTCACTTATATTGTTACTGGATGGAGGCAATGCTTTCCAGATCTCTGAATGCCCACTGACCACTGATAGGGGACAGGGCACCTATTTTTCTGTCTATAGAAAAATACTTGGTGCTGGGTACTTTATAAACTAAAAGACTGCTTGAGTTCACAGTCATGGAGATTCTACAGCATGTTACCGACCTCTGCTCCTCCAATGAGGGCCTTCTATAGTGATATAGAGCTATTCTACTATATGACAGATGGTTCATAGATGGGAATGTGTGTGAGATGAATTGCACACTGAAATAGGAAGCCATACCAGGGACAGGAATCTTTTCCCAAGGTTCCTTACTCCAACAGAAACTAAGCAGAATGACATTGATCCCTTCTGAAAGTGACATACCCTATAACCGAATTATCTCCCTCTGGGCCCTACCACATCAAGTCTGTAACACCAGGTATCAAAGCTTCCACACGTGAGCTTTTGGAAGGCATGCCTAAATCATATCAAACCCTAGATCTATAAAGCTTAAGCCTACAGCTAAATGAGTAAGATTGACTCTCTGTCTATTACTAAAGAAAAACCATGAAACAGTAGTGATTTATCAGACTTTGTTTGATAAAGAAACCATCGCTAAGCTGCCGAGACTTCAAAAGTCTTTATGCAGCCCACCCTTCTCTCAAATATCCGTCGTGCCCCATTCACCATTAAAACCCAGATATGCTGGAGCAAGCCTAGCAAACAAATGCAGCAGCCCCATATTTTTAGTTGTTTTTTATCTTTCTCTGAGAGGACTTGACTGATAGCGAAGGTAGAGCACTGAACTGTGACAAAGCCACAGACTACAGGATGATGGCTTCTTAGAGGAAGTGTGGTGACCACGCCTCTGGTGTTCCCGGAAGAGCCACCGGAGCGCATGTCCATGGCTTAGCAAACACTGACATTGTTCTTTCTCTGACTTCTGTGTCAAGTTATCTAAGAAGCCCAGCTTGGGGCAGAGAATCACAAAGGAGGAAGAGTTTTCCTAACTTATGTGTTCCAGGGCTCTAGGTGGCTTTCAGAGGTGGCCTGCTGTTCAGGGCAGACCAAGATAAAGAGCAGGCCAGGCCAGCAAAGAGATAGCTCCCTGCTCAGAAACAAGCAGGGTAGAGCTCAAGACACTCAGAAACTGTGGAGTAAACTGGACCCCTCAAAGATGAGCAAGGTGGACTTTGCAGGAAGCAGGGGTGTTCTGTGTCATGACTAGCAGCTGTTTCATGTGAACTGCAAAATCAGTTCACCTGCATGGCCAGGCCTCTCTAGCCTGGAAGCTGACACTCTATGGGCCAGCTTTTGGGGGAATTCTTTTTAAATAATTTTAATATATTTATTATTTATGTATTTATTCTGTGGTATGTGTGTAGACCTGTGCCACAATGGATATGTGGAGGTCAGAAAACAATGTGTGGCAATCAGTTCTCTCCTATTATCATGTGGCTCCTAGAGATCAAACTCCAGTCATCTGTCTTAGCGGCAAGCAACTTTTTCCACTGAGCTGGCTCACTGGTCTACCCTTGGAGGAACTTGTAACTCTACCCACACAGACAGGGCAGAAAGTGGTCACACAGATGTTTTAGAATAAATGCTCCAAGACAGAAACGGAGGACTTTGCAAATAAAAACAAAGAACTTTAGAGGTAAGATGGACTTTGGCAGTGATTTCATGCAAATCTGTCCTTTTACTGGTTGTGGGCATGGCTGCTAGTTCAAGAAGTTCTCTTAATTGGGGGGAGATTGCATCTTTCTCAAGTACACCTAAGCCAAGAGACAGCTCTCTTTCAGCAAAGTTCTGCTGTGGCCTTAGAATTTAAACTTGTTCTTGCCTTTGGAGTTCAGTCACCAGGACTGCTAAATGCATCTCAAAAGCAAGAGCCTCATTCCACAGGAGATACCACAACACAGTATCATTTACCTCCAGAATCACCCAGCTGCTCCAGAGCCAGTGACAACCCTCTACTTTTCTTCCTACAGTCTACCTTCAAATCTAGAGTTTTGTCAACAAAGCCTCATGAGATGCTGTGCCAGCCAGCTGACCCGAGAGACATCCTGAAAAGCCAAATTGCTGCTAAGGCCACCTTTGAGACCCTTTGGCATGTAGATGTGCTAACAGAAGAACATCTTTTTTCTTTTCTTTCCAATGTGAGCTATACCATGTCAAGGCATTCCAGAACAAGGGCCTACCTGGTCATCTGCCAGCAAGTTTTTTTTTTTTTTCCAGAGGCAGGGTTTCTCTGTGTAGCCTTGCTGTCCTGGTCTTGCTTTGTAGACCAGGCTGGCCTCTGACTCACAGAGACCTGCCTGCCTCTGCCTCCTCAAGTGCTGGAATTAAAGGTGTGCGCCACCATGTCCAACTCTGCCTGTTTTTAAAAAGAAGAAAATGGTTATTGACCAGTCAGACATACCTGCCAATAAACGAGCCAACTCAGTGAGGTCGCTTAGTAGGTAAAGATGCTTTCTGCCTAGCCTTTGTTCACCCTTGAGACCCACATGGTAGGAGAAGAGAACTAAGTCTTGCAAGTTGTCTCTGACTTCCACATGTGTATCTCCACACAGGAGGTGAGAACATAAGGAAGCCAACAAATAAATTTTAAAAATATAAATAAATAGAGTCAGCTCTGACAAGGGCCTTAATGAGCCCTTTCCAGGCATTATCCAACCATCTGGAGAGAGACAGTGGGTGGGATTCTCTTAGGCATTTCTTCACTAAATTACTCATTGCTTTCTTGTAACCTCTCTAGAATCTGAAATTAGAGCTAGAAGAGTGGACATCACATATGTGAAGGCAAATGACCAATGGGAAAGGCTTAATGTGGAAGAAGGCAGCTCTCCCCTTGCCCAGCCCTCCATCTGTACATGTGGATCTCAGTTCATCACTGGCCCCCTCCTGCCAATGCTCACTTTGGTAAGAGAGAACAATGGCTTGTTTACACTTTTTTTTTTTCATTTATACTCTATTCAGTGAGTACCCAATATGGCACTAAACACCATCAATGCTCCAGCAGCATCACAGAGGTCTCAGCCTCACAGAGTCTGCAGTGTGCTGGAGAGCTCAATGATTGTACTGTAGGCTGGGGTGTGCTGGAATTAACCCCAGCGAAAGATAATAAGGGAAAGGGCACTGACCTTAGGCTCCAAGCATTAGGAAGTTTACCCCAAACAAAATGATGCTTTAATTTGCGAATTTAAGAGTCAGTCAGTGACTCGCTGTAGAGAAAGACCCAAGGCCGACACGGGGAGATGATGGCACTACACACGGGAGGAACAGCCTGCACATAAAAGCTCAAGGTGGAAAGGGATGGAGTTCACCCGGAAATCAGAAAAATGGAGGTGACACAGATGAATAGGAAGAAAAGAGCGCAGAGACGAGAGGCCCAGACTAGCCAGCACAGCAGTGCATTAGAACAGTGACACAGGTCTCTTCTCCACAGGCTTCAGTGTCCTCAGATATGACAGAAAAGGCTTGGCTAGCTGACACAGCACTGTAGAGAACTGTGGTCACAAAGATTGGCCCAAAGGCCTGTGAAGGATCCATGGTAGAAGGGCAAACACCGTCACCTTGGTCTACGTCTTTGAAACAACTCCATGTTCCCTCAGTCAGGTCGGGAGGAGGGCAGCGGGGAGTTGGTGGACACTTTGCTGAACCTCAGAGCACTGTTATCAGAGGGAGACATTTGTACAGTCCACTTTCTTGATAGTCGGCGTCTGAAATGTTTTATTGGGCTTCAGAGAGGGTAAATACTTAGGTGCGATTACCAGGCACAGTGAAAGAACTTCCATTGTTTAATGAATGGAAAATAAATACTGATTGGAACCCAATTTTTTTTAAGTGTCATGTAGTGAATAGGAAATAATGTTTAACAAGGTTCCTGGTCTTGTCCTAAACACAGTAGGTACTCAGTCATCTTGACTTGACTTATGTAAAATGTGTTGCCCATCTAGTGCTCCTTATGCTATTGGCCATCATGAGGAAACTATGCCTACTTGATTACAAATAACCATGCACACAGACATGTGTCATTAGGCCGAGCCCCATACTGCTGGTTTAAACTCTCAGGATTTTCCCTCCCGAGTTAATGACTTTCTTCTAGGTTTAAAGAGCGCCCATGGCTATGGTCAAACAAATGTCACTCACGGTAAATCCAGAGCATTGTGTCAAACATATTGCAATCAAGATCATAGGCTCAGGATCATGTTTTCCCTTCTACCTGCGAAGGCCCTGGCGCCTCTTGGAGTGATTATTATACCTCTGAAAGGTATAGCTTATGGGTCAACAGAATAGGAGCTGGTTTGTAAATGATATATTTGATCATTGATTATACCTTTAAAGGAAGCTGTTTCTGCTATTTGATAAAATTAAAAAAAAAAAAGATGACCTCTGCATAGCTAGAAACCATGGTCTTTGAAGCTAAACCCAAGAGTCATTTAAAGCACATGAGTAAATAAGACTGTAGTAGAAGAACCAAGAGGTGAAGAATTTATAGTCTGGTTTCATAATGACACCAAAGTTTCTGTTCAGCTAGCCTGACCTGGACCAGATGTCACACCAGCAGCAGCCAGCCTGGACGCCATTTCATCCCCATTCACCCCAGACAAAAGACGTGACCAGTGAAAGATCTTTGCAGGGTGGGGGAGATTTAAGTAAAAAAAAAAAAAAAAAAAAAAGGCTAAAGTCAAGAAAATTTAAAAGCGGCCACTGTGAGAATGTCTCTCTAAATCCTGAAATTAGAGAAAGCAATATACCACATGTGGAACACACATGGAGGTAACATTTCATGCCTACTTGATGCACTGGGGAGGCACCATTATCTGTCCCCAGACTGTGTGTCTTCACTCAGGAGCCACCAGAGCAGAGCTGACAGCAATTCTAGAGGTCACCCCAGAGATAACATGGATTTGGTGAGCAAAACTCCAGTGGACAGTATCAGCCGATGCCTGTTATCTGACTGTTATATGGCGGGGTCTACAGCTGGCCTAAACAGATCCATGTTCAGCCATTGCCTAGGTTAGAAGCTGGACATCATTCCATGTCCATCTCCATGAACCATATGTCTACTACCTCCCACAATCCCAACCAAGCTCAGTCCTGGAGCTTGGAAGCTTCTTAAACAAAGTGCTTCCTCACATTCTCTTTGTCCCATGTGCTGCACACTCTCCTAACGGAACCTGCCTCAGCTCTCTGCGAGTCTTCTTTTCCCTCTTATGGAGCTTAAAGGGAATTTTTCTTCTTAATGCTGACCAAGGTGACCTTCCAAGATCGTTATTGCCAGAGCAAGAACATTCAACAGTTTGTTTAACCTTTCTCAGGCCGCCTGCTATAAGCATTCTGAGAATCACATGTGAACACTCTGTTTTCTGTCATTGTCCACATAAGGATGGTGTTTGTCTCTCCTGGGAACAATTCTGGGGTCTGATGTCATATTTCCGTTTGATCCTCTCTCTGTTTCTCCTTGTCTCTCTCTGTCTCTGCCTGCCTCTCTCTCTCTCTCTCTCTCTCTCCCTCCCTCACCCTCTTCTCCCCCCCCCTCCACCTGTGTCTGTGTATGTACATGCAGAGGCCAGATCCTGATGCCGGAAGACTCCCTAAGTCACTCTCCTCCTGTTTAAAGAGGTGAGCCTTCTTCACTAACTCTAGAGCTTACTGATTGGCTACAAAACGCTCCTGCCTTCTCAACCCTTGGCACTGGGGTTCAAGGTGTAAGCAGCCATGCATGGCTTTTCACAAGGGTGTAGAGATGCAAACTTAAGTTCTCATGCTTGCACGGCAGGCACTGAACCCACTGAGCCATCCCCCTAGCTGCTTGGTTTAATTCTTAAAGATGGCTGGCCAAATAAAAAGGAAATCACATAGAGCTAGTTAGACCCCTTCCCCAAAGCTGTACAAATGAATCTAAACAGCATACACGGAAGATACCCTTAAGGTTGGTACACAGCTTAATCTGCACTCAGCAGCCATGTGTATCCCAAGGTGTAAAGAAAACTGTGGAGCCATTAAATGTGAATTTTTTCTTCTAGCTTTAAAAGTTTGGTTGTCTAACCAAGGTCTTAGGTTCTCATTGCTAAGTCAACCAAGACACTTTTGCGCAAAATATCGCACTAATACAGACAAGTTTACTTTTACTAAATGGGCCAAAGAGGAACGGAAAAGAAATCATATTTCTGTGTGATGTGTTTTCCTTCACAAATGAGAATAATTTTAGGATCAGGC
The DNA here is from genome assembly GCA_028658305.1 of Pachyuromys duprasi. NCBI lineage: Eukaryota > Metazoa > Chordata > Mammalia > Rodentia > Muridae > Pachyuromys > Pachyuromys duprasi. The sequence goes on from CM053761.1 coordinate 45,744,786, forward strand.
TATCAACTGGAGATCAGTCTTTTCAGAGCTGATTATTGTGAATGCTTTGGGACAGATAGTTTAACCAAATGACTAGGAAACTGAGGAGATTTTTGGAGGTTAAAAAGGAAATTTATTAAAGCAAAAAGGTCCCATCTTGCCTGTTAAAGCCTTCCTTCTCAAAAATCCAAGAAGGAAGGGTAATTGTCAGTAGAGGAACACCCATGGTCAAGTATCACAGCTCTCAGGTAGCTGAAGCAGGAATCCTGAGTTCAAGGCGAGCTTGGGCTTCATAGACAGACCCCATCTCAAATAAACAAATAAATAAATAAGAAATGCAAAACCATTTCAACCTCAAAACTCTTAAACCATGAGCAGGTTTATTTTGATTTTACAGTACTGTTTCTTATTTTTCTCAGCATTCTTGAAAAATGGGCTTAGGGGTATTTAAAAAAAATTTTTTTTTTTTGTTTCTGAGTGTTTTGCCTCATGTATATCTGTGCACCACATATGTGCATAGCACCCAAGAAGCTCAGAAGAGGGCATTGGCTCCCTTAGAAATGGAATTTATAGATGGCTGTGAGCTACCATGTGGGTGCTATTCATCACCCAGGGGTCCTCGGAAAGAGCAGCCAGCACTCTTATCTACTACGCCAGCTCTCCAGCCCCACGGTTTTTATTTTTTGTGCAAATGAGAAAATTGTGTGTGTGTGTGTCAAGTTTAAGGTCAGCCAGTGAACTGGTAGATATGCCGCTCTGAACTAGATCTTTGGTTTTAGGGATTCACTGCTTTGCCTACATTTCTGCTTCTCAAAGAAGCAGAAAGCAGACTTATTAAACTGTCAGGGAACTTAAGAACTACAGTTGTAGGCAAAAAAAAAAAAATCTCCAGAATCAGGCTCCTGCTCTTTGCCAGAAACTTCATAAAATCTGCTTTTTCAACGTTTCCTGTCAGCAGCGAGATATAAAGCTTGAAAATGTCTTGAAGAGCTAAGGTAGAATTTTGATGCTGGGAGCCTTCTAAATACCACATTGTCTCCAGAGAGGAGGACAGTTGAGCCTTTGTTCCTCGGGGCATTTTCTGTCTATGCCTGGTTCCCGACAGGCCCTCCGTCCTTAGAAGGGCTGCTGTCTTTTTCCTGCCACAACATCGGCGTGACATATCTCACACTTCAGAAGGCGGCCTACTCAGTCCCCATTCATAGATTCCTCTGGAAATTAATGTCTGCTCACCGCCACCCCCACACGAAAAAAAAAAAAATCCTGGCTTTGTCCAAAGAGTTATTGGAAATAGAACTTGTGAAAAACCCTTAGTATGTGATGTGGACCCCGACAGTAACGTTTTGTAAGGGCTCTGTCTGATGTGTGCTGCCCGGAATGAATCACTTCACTTAACAGAATTGCTCTTTGTTATGTAAACTTTGTAAAGTCCGCCTGATGTGACCTCTTGCATTTGGGGAAATTCCCGGCTCCAAAACTGTCATCTTTCTGGGGACAGCAGTGTTTTTGTGGTGACTTTTAATGCCGAATTCCCAGTGGACCTCAAAGTTCTACAACCCTCTGGGTCAGATGCCAAGGCAAGTGTGGAATTAAGACTATTAAACAGGTGCACTTGCAAGGCCCATTCCTCAAAGAGCATGAAGAAGAAAGAACATGTGTTTCTCCACCTCTCCTGTTAAGCATGTTACCATCTTGAACTCCTGGCCTCTATCAAAGTGACCTTGTGTGTAAACATACAGCGTTTCTAGATTAATCCACTCCTGCACCCTTTAGATTCCTCTCTCTTACAAGTACATATAAATCCAATCCTTTGGAGAAGACAGGGTTTGGGTGGAGACTGTGCTTTTAGAAGGGTCTTTAAGAAGCAGATAAGATGGACTGTCACCACCAAAAACAAAGAAAACTTGTTCCACATGGTTTCTGAGCAGCTTTGACAGGGCTTGAGTTAACTGGTCCAGTCTGAGCCAGTATACGTAGAATCTGTAAGAATCCTCCCTACCATCCCCTCAAAGACCACCGGACTGTCCAAACTGCAGGCCCTTCCTGCCCAAAGATCTAAGATGACTTACCTGTCAAAAGATCTTCCTTGTTAACTCCCCTTACACCTCCTGGGCTTGGCCGTGAAGTGGGGCAATCATGCGCCTCTCATAAATGTAGTCCACATAAGACCAGCCCCAAAGATTTTATGCACAGATCCTTCCAAGAGTGGCAAAGGTCTTAGCAATACATCAAAGCAATGTATGGAGGGTGATTGCAGGGGTCACAGTAATAATAATAATAATAATAATGTGAGGAGGAGGATTGAGTCACATCCCACCTCTGCATTAGCACACATGTACACACATACACACAGAGATACACAATGTCTATTATATAGACCTATATGTATGTATCACATACACTATGCAATCCTACCTTTGCATATGGTGCACACACACACATACATCATGTAGCATATGTGATGGGCAAACTATCAAAGACGCGGGACTTTTTTCCCCTTCTTGTGAGTGACATGTGGTTGAAATTTATCAGGCTAATGGGACCACAGCGGAACTCAGCACACAAAGCACTGTGGGCACCCAGTGCTGACAGCTTCTAAAATCACCATCCCTACCGCGGCAGATGTCATTCCTCCTGTGATTGAAGTAATGATCATTGCTACATTATTTCCTAGCAAAAACCAGAAAATTGTGTCAGGAACTAGGCTATTATCTTTTTTTTTTTTTAATAAAATAGGTTTCAAAGTTAGCATAAAAAATGACAAGTTTCACTGTTCAATGTCCACATGTCATGTTATTAAGCGTTCTTACTCATCCTCCCTGCCTGGGGGCCCTCTCTTGCTGTCCATTATTCTGTGAAATCCTATATTCCTATATTTATTTTCCCTTTTCTTTCATTTTTTGATCCTTCCGTTTGTTCGTGTGTGCGTGTGTGGAGTGTGCTCTATCCCTTGCCAGCTTATTCTATTAATGCTCGCTGAACCTAAGCTGGCAGCCAGTGAGCCCCGGTTTTCCTCCCTGCCGTCTGCCCCATGGGGCTGGGGTTACAGGCCCAAAAGCAGCCTGTTTCTGGTGGTGGTCAGAGTTTGAACTCAGGTCCTCTCCCCTGCTAAGCCATCTCCACGGTCTGGCCTCCGGGTTTGAAATAAACCTATAAGCCAATAGTGGAATGCTCATGTCATCAGTACGAACACTGGGCTGAGTGAGCGGAAAATTACAGAAACAAAGCATGTAGTGCCCCATATTCTTGTGTTTGAGTGGTAGAAAGAAAAAAAAAACCAGCCTGTGCTACTTTCACACAGCTTTATCTGCCATCTGAGTGGAAAAAGATTAAAGTTCTGGCCCTCACATTTAGCACAACTGATAATCCTGTGAATGCAAAAGAGACCAGTGGAGGGATGTATGGCCAGCACAGGACAGCCTGTAACCCTACCTGGGACTTCAGCGTCCCCCCAGGCTTATCAGCTGCTGATAGGAAACACAACACACCTTTCACTAGATGTGCGGGGTACCAGGGGCTCTCTTAAACACGGGACACACAGCGGCACGGTCACCTGAAAGCTTGTCTGCCAGGGTATCTAGTGGCCCATCAGTGTTCACCAATCAACAGGTAATCAGAACAGGTGAACTGCTGCCGGCAGGGACTGCCGGGGGTCCTCTCGCCAGCCAAGGAGGGAAGAGCTCTGCCCGCCTCCGAGTGGGCACTGGGCCTGCTCCTCATTAGTGAACAAGGAAGCTTTTGTATTGTTTGTCAAAGTGTTGGACATGTAGTGTCGGGGGGGGGGGGGCTGCAGTAGCTCCCTCGCAGACCTGGCTTCCCGCAGAACTCCTTCAGTACTTTCCGAAGAACCTTCCAGCACCGGCACTGCATAGCTCTCTAATTCCATTAGCTGCAGCTGTGTGCAGACAGACTGCTTTGAAAACCATGTTTGAGGAAAATTTCAAAATTGAATCTATCTTATTTTTATTCATTTTTTTTTCATAAGAACTTAGTAGACTTAGTAGTGTGATCCTGGGAACTAGAATGTAAACAATAGGTATCCCTGCCCAAGAAGTCCTCTCAGAATCCTGTTCAGAATTTGGACTCTACTTTCAAGCACCCGCAAGAAAGGGTCCAGCTCAGAACACAGATCTTGGTGAATTTTCCCCACAGTGCATATCCCTCTGTTACAGGTACCAGCTCAATTGAGTGAAAGCATCGGCAGCACTTCCGGAAGTCTCCCGGCCCCTCTCCAGCAATGGCTCCTCCAAAGGCTACCTTGCTCTGTACTCCACAAAGCATGGAGTAGTTTTGCTTTGCCACTTTTGAGACCAGTCAACAGAAACAACATAGGCTTACGTGCCCTTTCCCTTCCATTGTGACTTAAAGTACCAAAATATTTATTGGAAAGTCAAACTCTCTCTCAACTTTCTTTTCCCTAAATGTAATTTCCATGAGTGAATTTGGATTTCATTTTTTATTCCTTTCAGGAAGATGTCAGTGCCATTTTCTAGAATTTTTATTTCTTCGTCTCTGTCTTCTCCTCTTTAATATGCCATTCCACATCATATTTATTTACTGTCATATCTTTGTTTATGTTCTTTGCATCATTTTCCCACAACCCACTCTGTTAAATGTATTTCCAACAGAGGTAGAGAGAGGGGGAGGGCAGACGTTTTATACTTTGTGATCAAATAATGCTTATGATTAAGAAGAGGCCAGAAGGAAAGACAGCTTTCCCTTTGTAATAAGGCAAATAAATTCTCCTGCATCCTTTCTGCTTCTCCAGGTTCCCAGATCTTCTACAGCAGAGCTGAGTGAGAAAATGCGCTAGCCCATGAGAATGTCCTCTGTGCCCACACTCCAGGCTCCAAACCCCAGCAGGGCTGTCCATACAAGCAAAAAGCCCTTAGCCCTTTCCTAAACTACGTATTTGTTGGGCTACAGTTTCATTATTACAGTTATTAACACTTTCTTTACTAGTAAGTTTAAAACAATGAAAACCTTTCTCTCCAAAGCAAAATACCTAGACATCTCCTTAACATCCTTCAGCAAGCTGGTGTACTCTTGTTCTTTAGCAGAGGAAATTGCCATCTAGGGAGGCATTTTCTATTGCAGACTCTACGCCTACAGCTTTGTTTTTGTTTAACCAGATTTTTCCAATAGGCGGCACTAGCGTGTTTAGATAGGATTACTATGTCCCCGGAGGAAGGCGCTGTGAAATTCAGAGAGCTGCAGTTACCCTTTAGCAGCAAGTTTTTTCATATATTCAGAGGTTGCCTTGGCTCCTCAGCACCTTAAAGTAGTTCGCAAGATACTCAATTGAGCATTTCAGAGACTGGCTTTGTGCCTACGGGATAAGAATGAAGACTTGAGTGAGTTACTTACTTAAGTAGGAAAAGAGCTGCATGTGTTTGTATGCATCTATAACTCTGGCTCAGAGGCGGCACAAACAGCCTAGTTAGCACTGGGTTCAGGAGGAGACCTTATCTCAAGAGAGACGATGGAGAGCAGTTTAAGAAGACACCGGCATCAGTTCCTAGCTTCCACAAACACAAATACACATACAGACACACACACAGAACCATACACACACACACACAAACATGCGCACACACACAAAATCGATTGGTAAAATGTGTTTAAATATACTAACTCAAAAGCTTCACATCACTTAAGGCTAAACAACAAGACTAATATATTCAACACACCAGCCTTGAGTTTTAGATCGAATCTTATTTTTGTACCTTTTTCTTTGAAGTCTCCCATACAAATATTAAAGCTACTTTTTAGCACCCCCATGTTTTGAAGGAAAGTTCGTGTGTCAAATTCAAAATAACATTACGAAATTTTTCTCCATTACAAAAGTGGCACTAGATATTTTAGACAAGCTAAAAATTACAGAAAGCAGAAATTGGAGTGGATGCAATTTCACCATGGTAGAGGTATGCATGGCTCACAGGACCCTACCCCTGGCACAATGTGAACAACATTTTATTACAAGGTTAGAGAGCGGCCGATTAATGAAATAGGGCTGCCTTAAATTCATGGAGTCAAGGGACAAACTCAGAATTTAAAAAAAAAACCACTTACATGCTGAGAATTTTACAAGGGACTGAAAACTGTACTCCAGAGCTTCCAAGGTACTTTCCCAAACGCAGAGCCACCCTCCATGAACCGTTTCGTTGAGCGTGTACCACCGAGATGTGCCAGGGAGGCATCGGGACTTGCACTGTTGAGCACAAGCAGCAGGAACAGGGCGTTGTGCACTGAATCCAATAATTCATTACTTGTTCACAAGCATAATGAGAGGTTATTGTGAGATTTCTATGAGGAAGCAGATGGCGTTCCAGGGCAGGGAGCAGTGCTGGGAGCTTTAATCATTAAAAGAGAACCTACCACGCAAACGGAGTAAGAGGAAGTGAGAAGACGCTCTACAAGACCCTATGGCAGGAAAGAGCCTCATATCACTTAGGAGAAGAGTGTCAATGGGTCCAGGCATGACACCAATGAAACCAGAGATCAACAGGACTCTAGATTATGAATAGGCTTTATCACACTAGTTGGCTGTTGTTGGTTTGTTTGTATTTTTTTTATTCAAAATAAGGTGAGGTACCTGGTATGATAGTACACCTGTAATCCTAACACTTGGAGGTAGAAAGAGAGGTATCAGGAGTTCGGTGTCATCCTTGGCTATATAGCAAGATTGAGGTCAGCCTTGGGCTATACAAGACCCTGTTTTTTGTTTGTTTTGTTTTTAAAAAAGTGGGGTGGATGGGATCCCACTAAGAAATTTTAAGCTCAGAAGGTCTGGTGTTAATATTAGGCTTCTACATTGATGTTGAGTTGGGTGGCCTGAAGGTTTGAATGGAGATGGAGATTGTACCGAAGCAGGCCAGGCATGAAATGATCATAGTGACCACTAGCACGGAGCATGGTGCTTTAAAAACTGATGCAATGAAATGAGGGGAGGACAGTAGAAGGAATGCCTTCCTACTCGGGGGTATGGAATCAGGTTGTTGGTCTATGTATTAAACTCTAGGAAATAAGCTCTACTGGATCAACAGCCATGTATCAGTCTCTTAGATCTCAGGTTGAGATCAGTCTCTAGTTGAGGCACAGAGAATCCAGCAGGAAACACAAAAGACAACTACCCAAAGCATTTGTGAAACTGTGGCGGGGAAAAAGTAGGGACCAGGCACCAGCAAAGGCCTGCCACACAGACAAATTTGGTTTATTGCTGGTTACTATAGATAAAGTTTTATTGGCACAAATCCACACCTATTCATTCACATAGTGTCTGTGAGTGCTCTTCCATGCAAGTGGGTGCAGCGTGGTCTACGAAGATGAAAACATGCTTTGGTTGGCCCTTTACAGAAAGTTTGCAAATCTTTTTACTCAATCTCTATGTTAATCTTGCCCTTTTCCTCGATCTCCTTTGTTATCCTGGGAAAATACATTCTATTTCTCTGACTCATTTTTCCTAGTATAAAGGAGAAATGCTGTTGTTGGCTGTGCCACCCACATGGGCAAACAGGGAAGACACCAGCGAGGGTTCCGGAGTGGATAGGTTGCGAGTCTCATGAGTGTGTGGTGTCAAGATTAGAGAGCACTCTGTTCACTCTAACCTCAAGCCTACCTTTTTAGCCTGATGTTCTGCTCTCTAAAAGTACTTCTCTATTGCAGCACACTGAGCACTGACTTCCGTCTGAGCCCTTGCTTGTCCCTGTCCCTTACCTCTCCATCTTTGAGTTTGCTGATATCTTCCTTCTTTGTCTTTTTCCCACTTGACCTTGTTTACCTATCCATCAGGCCAGGTTGGTCCCTCCCTAGTCTATAGTTGTGCTTCTGTGTCCTTCATGAAATAGGGGAGATGTACGTTACAACTTAATGCTCCGCACAACACTGTGTCCCAGCCTAGGCTCAATAGGTAACCCCTAACCGGAATTACGTGAATTACAAATTTCAGTCCTGAGAATGCCTCCTCCATAAGAGGAAAGCAATATAGAAGTAGAAGCCACCCAGCGACCCTGAAGATAAACAGAACAATGGGCTTGGGGGATGTCTCTTTGTGAAAGCAGAGTTCATCCCCTGGTCATCAGGAAGGTTGAGTACAGACTAGAGCTGGCCTTTGAGTCATTATTTGGATCCAGGCAGGTTATAGTTTTAAATTAAGTTACCAGAATTGTAAAATAGGAAAACTTCATATAAAAAAAAATCTGAGTTCATGACTTCTTTTAGAGCAGTGGTTCTCAACCTTCCCAATGCCATGACCCTTTAATACCGTTCCTCATGTTGTGGTGACCCCCAAGCATAAAATTATTTTATTGCTACTTCATAACTGTAATTTTGCTACTGCTATGAATCATAGTGTAAATATCTGATATACAACTCCCCAGAAGGGTTATGACCCACAGGTTGAAAGCCAATGTTTTAGAAACAATACTGCATTTCCACATGGCAGCAGCTTTCAGTAGCTTAATAAAGACTACTGTCTAGGTGATGCATATGGTCTTCACCTTGTCATGGTCTTCACCTTATCACAGCCCCCACCGTGCCACATCACATGCCTGAATTGTAGTTCCAGTACAGCGGCCAGCTGTCATTGTGATTATTCTGTTTACACGTGCCTGCTTTCTTTGCTCTAAATGTGCCCTGTATACTGTAATTTGCTAACTCTGGTAACACTGCTGGTACTTGCTGGGTGGCTTTAGGCAAATTACCTTACCTTTCTGTGTCTCTGTTTCCTCACTTCCAAACTGGAGACAATAAAGTGATATTGTGAGGACAGAATGAACTGCAGCTTCCGCTAACAGCTCACTGACCAGAGCTGGTCATGTGGTCCCAACCTAGCAGTAAGGGAGACTAGGAAGTAGGTGGGTGCAATCTCAGTACATGTCATGAGCTCAAAGTCAAAACACCCACTATACACTTGAGTGTTTTCCTCAGCCAGCCAGGTGTAGACAGATGATTTTTGCTCACTAGGAGATGGACTGTCTCATCAGTACCAGAAGCACAGAAGGACCCCTGTCTATAGGGAGGAAAGTTGTTCTTTGTTGGGTTGATTACAGGTTTGGAGACTTAGATGCACTCTGAAGTCAAGCGGAGAAGAAAAGGCAAGAGGGAGTGTAAGAATTCTGATGAGGGACCCATCGGCATGAGGCATAGCAAGGACGTTCTGGTTTTGTTTGTTTTCTTTTTCAGTTTCCGTAGCACACCCACTAGATCTCATTTTTCATGTCAGATTCGGAGCTGCATAACCCCTGACGTTCCCAGCATTTGAAGAATAACTCTCAAAAGATACGCAAATGCCTGTACAGGTCTAATCAGTGGGTGAATCCAGGTGTTTGCCTGGAATGGAATGCCACTCTGAAATTCAAGTTGAGTCTTTGCACTCTGAAAAAAAAAAAGGGGGCATATTGATCAACACAGCTGGTTCAGGGCTCACTGGTCACAGGAGCTGAGGGCCAATGCAGCTGCCAGACTGCCAAGGTTAATGAGACGGTATTGTTCTAATCCCATCTTAAACAGGGTTTCTGAGCTGTGCCCTGGGGTGCGGGTAAGCTAGAGAATGGTCTGTGGTGGCAGCGAGGCTCTGTCAGTTACACCAGGGTGTGCATGTCACTAATCAGCAAACGCTTTCTGATACCCCGACCTGGACCTGCAGTGCGGGGGAGGGTTGTTAAATGTGCTCTGAGAGATTGCGTAATGATTTGAAAATAAAACCCAACCCTATCCTCCATCCATGTGCCGACCCAAGAGTTCGTTCAGTCTGCCCATGCTTTCAAAGGAGCAGGAAAGTGCTGTCGGCACCCAGGGTCAGGACGAAGGTCATGCACCCGTGTCTTCACACCACCCTGACTTCTAAAGTTGTCATCTAACTGCACCAGGCCCAGTGCAGTGATAGTCTTTAATGTCCTCCCCCTGGCCAACCCAAATGACAGATTTGTTCTGGAATTTATCATCATCACCACGGGGAAGTTGCTAGGGCTGGATGTTGAATGCATGCCCACCCTCCCAAAAGGGCCCAAGGTCAAGTGGGCAATCCTCAGGCCACTGGACATATACCATCAAGGGGACTGTGAGATACCTAGCCCCTTCCTCTGACTCTTTTGATCAGCCATGTACTCCCTGCCACTGGCACCCAGCGCTCCCAACAGAGGCCTAAAGGTAGTTGTTCACCAGATGCTGAGCTGAAACCTCTAACATTTTGAGGACAAAATAAACACTTTCTTCCTATAAGTCGATTAGCTCAGGTATTTTGCTATAGTGATGAAAAGTTGGCTAATAGAAAGGTATTAACTACAAGTTTAGTAAATTAGGGAGAATTAGACAAATTAGACAAAGTTCTTTGGCAACTGTGATCTTTTACTTTGTCCACATCCCTAAACCAGACAGACACCTCCATAGCAATAGTAAGATGTCAGGATATAATCGCTTCAACGCCCTCAAGTGAAAGTCAGCTGGATCTTTCCACCTATTCATTCTGGAGAGTGAAGAATACTTCAGCCATATTCTGTAAGGTTGATACTGAACACTGTATGTTCACTAGGCATTTACCTCACATTGTTTTGTTTTGTTTGTTTCTTTGTTTTAGCTTTTATACTTCCAACTTTCTTTTTCTTTTCAATTTTGCCTATAGCTATTTTTGGTTTAAGGAGCATTCCAGCATGGCCTCACTTAGTCTGTGATAATTTTTCAACAACCTTTCCAGTGATTGTTTTTCAACATTATCAACATCCTTTCTATAATGGCTTTCACCATTTCAACCAGTTTCTATTGCTTGCCACCAGAATTTCTGCTTTCAACATTGTTTCTCCTGCCAAGGTTAAAGCCTTCCTTATTCTCAAGAACTCATTGGCCAGGCTGTAACACATTTCATGATGGGGTAGTTTAGTCTCTGCCACTCAGGAGAATGCTCAGTACAGAACTTCACTGGGACAGTTAAGACTGGCTTCTGGTATCAACACCTTAGCCAAAGTTCTAGCTTCAACTTTTACTTCCTGTTCAACTTTGGGCAAGTGGATCACTCTTCTAAGTCTTGGTTTTGTCGAGAGCAAATGCTTAGAACAGAACCTGTTGCTTAGATACCATTTAGGATAGCCTAGTACCACTTGTCTATTATCCCAGAAGGCTGAGGGAGAAGATCATGAGTTAGGCCCCAGCCTAGTTTACATAGGGAGTCTCTGTCTCAAATAAAGAAAGCACTTGATAAATAACAGCTATCATTGGTATAACAATATTGAATTCTACTCTTTGACTTATATTTTATATGTCTAGGATTTGACTTATGCTTTATCACCTATCTCCACATCATATTTATAATTATACATAATTATAGTTATACATTAATGAAATGTTCAGTTGAGTTTGATTGGGTCCGTGTGTTCAAATCAAATGGAAGCCATGAGATTATTGTTCATTGTTGCTTTTGTTCTTTGCAATGTTGTGTATAAAAAGCTATGGCCTCATACATGCTAAGAAAGCATTCCAGCATTGACCTACATGCCCCAGTCCCATGCACATATTTGTGTGTGCATATGTATGTACACATGTGCATATACAAGTGGGCACATGGTGCTCAGATCAGATTCCTAAGGAAAGTTTTCCTACTTATTTTTTTTTCAATCGTTGCTAGTAAGCTTCCATTTAGGGGAAATAATTTTCTTTTTAAATATGAGGATTATTAAAATAATCAGCAAAAATATTTTTATAATGTTACATTTTTAACCTCCACCCAAGCAGTCTTTGCTTCTGTGGTCGCATTGTCTTTTCAATGTCATGGGAAGAATCTGTGCGTTTCATACGTGTGATACATCCCAGGGGCATTGCTCACAATGCTGGAGACCTAGGAAGCCATATTTCTAGGCAGACACCTTTGGCTTTTCTTGGCATGGTACATGACACTGAGCTCTCTCTATTCTGAAGGGCACCTCTCTTCTTCAGTTGTCCTGTTAACTAGTGTGGTTCCTGACTTTCATGGCCTTCTGTTTTCACAGAACTTCCTCCCTGTCACGGCTCAGGGTTCTTTGCCATGTACCTCATCTTTCCTTAGGATTTCTCCTGTTGTGATGAAAATTTTGTCCAAAAGTTTGAAGTGATAACACCACAGTTATCATATTGTCAAACTAGCAGGTAGAGGTGGGTTGTAGGTTTTTAGCTTTTGCAGAGTCCCCTGATTACCCACAATGCCTCATTGTGGAGGTCCTCCCAGGTAGAATCAACTCATCTCCTCAATACTATCACTTAGAGGTTTAATAATGGGTAGAGGGTGATCTGAGTGCTGAGCTGGTGTCAGTGTGAGTGTGGCACATCTGTCCCTGAAGAAGCAAACCCCTGGAGATGTTCTCCTAGAAGACCTTAATGCCAAATGCACACCACCAGAGCCGATTTTGACTTCCTAAATACAAGAAGTTGCCCCAAACATCCAGTGGCTGAAGGATGCTAAGCTGGTGAAAGGCAGAGGAGAAGGTAGTACAGTCAGTTGGGTAGACCTCTGTGTATGTTTTGTTTCTGTTGTTTCAGCCCTCCTGGAAGTCTTCTTACCCAACTTACAAGCAAGGAAGCAAGAACTCAACGGGTCAATATCCCACTGCTCAGCATACCAACAGAATGTGCTAGAATTCTCGGGTGGGCTGAAAATTTCTGTGCAGCATCAACTGCCCTGCACATGGGCAGAACATGGTGGGGGATGGTGAGTAGTAAACCCACCCAGTAAGCAGTCTGGCCACTGACAGGCCCATTAGGAGTACCATTGTTCCAGAACCTGAGAAGATACTTAAGGTGAAGAGAAGAGTAGCCGAGTGATTTCAGTTCCCACTCACGGTTACAACCCTATCAGAGGGCACTTGACACTGTCTGAACTTCATAAGCGCATTTTCACATCTGTGGGAAGAAGTATCCACTTTTGTGTAATGTGAAAAACTGCAAAGAACACAAATGTTTGGTAACAGAGCTGTTGAAGTCTGGCAAATCTATAATTCCATGCTATCCAGAAAGGGGGCCTAGCTATCTTGAGTGAAAACAAAGAGCTTTTAAACACATTGAGTGAAGAGGACCCAAGCAGCAACAACCAGTGCAGAATGATAGTTCTTACGGCAACAATAATTTTAAAAAACCCATGTTTCAGAGAGTTCGGACGAGGAAAATCAAAGCTCCGAATTTGAGAGGGGGTAGGTAAGCACGGGTAGGTTTCTGTGACACCTTTACTTGAAGATGGTGAAAAGCTATTGTCAGGATTTGCTGAAGGCCCCCTCACTCACAGGGATTTGATCCAGGGTAGAAGCTTATTTCTCCCTGAGCCCAGCCTCGACATTCAGTTCCCGAACTGTGGGCATGGCTTAGGTGCTGGAATGCTTGCTGTGCAAACATGAGAACATGATCCGAGCCCCTGGACTGCACTGGAAACAATAGCAGCAGCGACAAAAGAAAAATGCCAGGGGCTCAGCAGTTAAGAACAATCACCGCTTTTCCAGAGGACCCAAGTTCAACCTCTAGTACCCATGTCAGATGGCTCTCATAACTGCCTACAGTTCCATTTCCAGGGAGATCCAACACCTCTGGTCTACTAGGGTACCTGTAGACCTACATACCTACATACAGACATACATGCATACACATCATTTCAAATAAAATAAATAAATTTTTTAATGCCAGACTTGGTGGCACAGGCTTATAGTCTCAGTGCTGGAGAAGCAGACACATAGAACCCTTGGGCTCGTTGGCTAGCTAGCCTAACTGAATCCACAAGGTAGATACTGACTGAGGGAGATACAGAAAGCTAACTTCTGGCCTCCACATACATGCATACACACACCTGTGCACATGCCCGCACAGGCGCACATCCACCTCGTACACACACACACTTTATGATGCAGGTTATAAAGAATGGATACACATGAAGCATAGTCACTTGCAGTGTGGGTACAGATTACGTGTGTGCCCTTATTAAGCACTTACTACACTTTAGGGGTTCTACCAGAAGCTAGTGGACCATCCAGATGAATTGGGGTCTCAGGCTTCCTCACATGGCATGCTATAGGGAAAAGAAAATATATTTCTAAATCTATCTAGTCCTAAAACAAAACCTATAAACAAATTAAAAAAAAAGGATTAAAGGGCCAAGAAGAGACACAAGTAACTCTAAGAACTGGAAGAGGTATCATATAAAAATGTGTTCAGCTACAAACAGATGAACCAGCATGTTGTTTACAGTGTAAGCTTTGTTTCCTGACAAGAAGCCTGAAGCTAGTTTTCCCTGAATATGTTGGGTATCTCAACAGTACCCTTGAGGGTATAGGTTGAATAATCGTTAGCTTCTGCGTCAACTTGGGAAGCCCAGATGTATGACTCCATTACTTCTCTTGGTCCATCTCTGAAATTATGCCTGAGAGACACGGGTACTTGAGCTGGGAATCTATGTGGCTATTCTTGGCTGGGCCTGATCCAATCCAGGGAGGGTCTGAACAGAATGAAAAGCAAAGAGAGGAAGAGGTTGTGTCCATTCTTCTCTGCCTAGTTGCTTGAGCTGAGATGGTCTACTGAACTCTGAGTTCTTATCTGCACGACTGGAATCTATGCTGTCGGCCTTGCAGCTCTCTGCCCCCTCCAACACACTGCCTTCCGGGTCTCCAGCTTCTCATGAGTCAATAGCAATTCCTATTATTCTATTTTTCTGGAAAATCCTGAGTAGAACAAACCCTTTCTATCCTTTCCAGTGATTTTTTTTAATATGTGATTTTGCCTCATAATCTAATACAGTAACCACAGATTCAGACATCTTAAGCAGGATGTAGCTACGATCTAAGGTAGCTTTAGTGAAAGGCAGTCTCATTGTATCTCTGGAAATGCCTTTTCTAATTTGCCTCCTCCAGAAACTTGTTTTCCTATATTGCTTTGTTAACTTTCAGTCCTGGCGACTGAACCAAGATCCTGTGTTCACCAGGCAAGAATTCTACCTCAGCCTCCTAGCTCTTGTCTTACATGTTCTTAGCTAAAACTCACAAAGTCTGCCCCTCCTCCAATTCCTCATCAAAGGACACTGGGAGTAAAGTGTGATCCTGGTTCCTCCTTCCTCTGACTCTGTCAGGAAACACTGGCTGGAAGGAGAGAGCTCTGACAGTGGAAACACCCAAGAGGAAGCCCTGGCAGTGTGCACAAAAGAAGCCATCTTGGGTTGGTCTTAAGGAATGATGACAGGGACATTTGTTGGCTTGTCCACCCTATATCCCTTTCCTAAGACTTATTCCTATCCAGCTCCAAGTGGAAGCTGCCAAAAGCATACAATGTGTTCCTGTTCCCCGGGGATCAGCTGCAGTGGATCTTGATAAATATTGCCAAATTGCCCCCTTTTGTTTGTTCCTCTCTAGGGACACTTCTAGCTTTCTTCCCTTTATTGCTACTAATTGTGTAAGCATCTTGCTCCTGCTTGGCTGTGAGTTGCTGTTTGTTAATTCTCTGTGCCCAGCTTCCTGTATGAGTCAAGGTCCCAGTGATTTCATTACAAAGAAATTGACATAAGGTATTGGTGAGCACATAGGAAGACACTTTTAAGTGTTTCCTATGGGCTGAAACACTGGGCAGAGTAAGTGGAGGGAGCAGCAACCCGCAAGTGTTGGGGAAACTAAGGAGCTGGGCTTGTTAAAGCTTGGTGCAGCAGATGGGGGTGGAGTTTACTTGGTAGAGCGCTCACCTGGCACGCTGAGAAGGCTGCGTTCCCTCCCCAGCACAGTATAAAACAAGGTGTGGTGAAACACGCCTATAATCTTAGGACATGGCGAGGGTGGAGGCGGAAGGATCGGAAGTCCAAGATCTTCCTCAGCCACATAACAAGTTAGAGGCCAGCTTAGGAGACGTGAGAGCCTGTGTCAAAACGCTAAAACCAAGACCAAAAAATCTGAACCTTTAGAAAAGAGGAATGAAGGAGGCTGGGGTCGGGGCATGGAAGCCGTCGTTTTCAGGTAGACGTGCCTGCGGAGGAGGTGCCGGCATCTCAGAGCATAAAATGCTCTTGGTTCTAGAAGCAGAACACACTATGCTCTTACCCAACTGATGGATTTGACTTGCCAGCGAATGTCCTGGAGAAACACTGACAGCGAGATGAAGCAGAACTGAGAGGATCCGGTCCCTACACTCCTCCAGCTGACGAGGCGCATCCAGAGGTTCTCGTCAGTGAACTTTAGAGAGCTGCAAGCAAAACTGAAGTGAGGTTTGCAGAGTCCCTGCCCCACCATCACACACAGGGCAGAAAGGTTGGCAGCCAAAGAATAATGACATGGCAGCCAGCATACCCTTATTATTTTTATTACCGTTGCCTCAGTATGACCGAAATCTCTGACCTTTCGGAACAAAGGTTAATTTTGCCTCACAGTTTTTGGAGGGTTTAGTTGGTTGCCTGGCACTGTGCCCTTTGGCAGAGCATGGTGGAGATGAGAAAGTGCAAAATTCTTATTTCTTGTCAGATACGAAGCAGAGAAAGAACACAGGAAGGGGCCAGGGAAATAATATCCCCAAAGACAGGCTCCTACCAAACTACTTCCTCTATCTCCTATTCCCAAAGGTTTCCAGGACCTCCCAAAATAATGATAATGATGATCCATGGAGAAATCACATGGGGAACATCTGAACCCAGGAGGGGGCATTTCTCAAATCACAGCACTGGTATGTTGGGATTATTAAAAATTAATAAATGGGCTGGGGGTAGAGGACAAATGAGATCTTTGTCCTAATGAGACTTGCGCTCTAGTGAGGGATGGTCCACCATAATATCATCTCAGGAAGTGCTAAGTGAAGTTGGGAGACGGAGGGAAAAGCTTAGCTAAATGGGGTGAAAACGACCGAAAGCACTGACAATGAGTGTGTCTGCTAACAAACGTGGACCCAAAGCCCACACGGAATTCTCAAAAGTCAGTCGCAGGGGTAGGGTGGGATGTTAATTAAAGAAAAAAATGGGCAAAAGAGTGTAACACAAAGGAGATAGGCAGCCAGTTTGCTCATCAGCCCCGACGGTCAACTTCACAGGATTTTGAATCAGTTAGAAGACAAGCCCGGGACATCCCTATAAGCGCGAGTCTAGATTACCTAACTGAGCTGTAGAGATCCACTCTAACTATCGGCAGCACCAATCCAGGGACTGGGGGCCTGAACGGAACAAAAAGGAGAGCGGGCGCATTCATCCCTCTCTGCTTCCTGGCTGCAGATGCGACGGGACCAGCTGCCACAGGCTTCTGCTATGATTTCCTGTACCCGCAAATGTGAACCACACAAAAACCTTCCTTCCTCCATCCAGTTGCTTTTGTTAGAGCAGCGAGAACAGTAACTAAGGCAGATAGCAAACAGGCAGGTGAAAGGAAGCCCAACCGCACCAGTCCCTAGGTAAATGAAAACTAAAATCCTGATGGGAAGGGCTGGAGAGATGGCAGGAGAGATCAGAGGCTAGAAGCCCTGGCTGCTCTTGCAGAGGACCGAGTTCAGTTCCGAACACCTGCAGGACGGCCCACAGCTAGCTGTCTGTAACTCCAGTTCCAGAGGATCCAATGCCCTCTTCTGACTTCTGAGGGTTCCTTCATGTACATGGTACACACGCATACATTTGGTCACACACATACACACAAAATGAATGAATAAATAATGTTTTTAACCGAATGAGACTCTAGCACACAAGTAGTTAAATATCTTTTTTTAAAAAACCTGCAATGGGACTGTTGAGATGGCTCAGCAGGCAAAGGTGATGCTACTAAGCCCAACGTCCTGAGTTCACTCCCCAGGACCCACGGAGTAGGAGGAGAGAGTGACTCCACACAGGTACGGTGGCACACATGCCTGCACATACATACAAACAATAAATGCTCGTTTGAGAACAAGAAGGACATCTAACAATGCTACTGCTGAAGATAGGGGGAGACTAGGGTTCTTGTATAACCCTAAGAGGAATGCAAAAGAGCACAGCTACACTGACAGATGCTTGGGCCATTTCTTTCATGGTTAAAATTAACTACTGAGAAATGCAATAGCGTGAACGAGTCTTAATTGCGTATGTGAAGCCAGAATCAAAAGGCTGGCCCCCAAATGATTCTGTTATGACTACATTCTGGAAAACTCAAAACCAGAGGGATATATTTGGGCTTCCTCTAGCCCAGGGTTGAAACTGTTGGGGAATGGGTGACGGCAAAGAACTCCAAGGGAAGTTTGTGTGGGCATGAGTAAGTGTCCTAGGCCTCGATGCTTTGACATTTATGAGGTTGTGTTCATTTGCAGAAATTCAAGGAGTGGTCCACTGTAAAAGATGAATTTTACTGTACAATGCAGATTGAGTTATTAGCTAAGACCATTCTGAAGAGGTGTAATTTGAGGTAAGATATAAAGTGACAAGATGCAGCCAGCCAAGGAGCACTTGACAGCAGAGTATTCCAAATAGAAAGAAAAATGACCTGTGGATGAGCCCAGAGGGCAGGAGGCAGGGGTTGGGAGAAAGGCCTATGGGCTTTGCTTTGTGCCAAACTGTCATGGCTGCTGAGCTAGATTCCATCATGTGGCTTCCACCTGACTGTCTCAAGCTGTGGGATCATGGCTACTGGTATCTCCCCCAACAGAGGGCACACACCCAAGAATCCATCAGCTAGCCACTAGCATTAGAAGCCCCAGCATCAAGAAGGCACACTTTTGGGTGATAAAATTGACAGTGAATACATCTTCTTATGAGAGATGTGTCTCAGAACATAAATCCCGACCACCCTAGCCTACCCCCAAGGAATATTACCGATAACAATGTTCTCAAACTGCATGTTCTATAGCCCATGGAAATCATTTTTAGGAAACAGGGCTGAACGTATTTTAGGAAAACTTTTTAGATATAAATCCAAGTTCATAAAATAGGCAAAACTGAGATATTTACTTACTTGAGAAAAGGATTTTTTTTAAAGGTTTTTACTTCATTTTTACTCCACATTTTGCCTGCATGCATGTCTAGGCACCGCATGTATGCACTGCCTGCAGAGGCCACAAGGGAGCATTGGATGCTCTAAAGTTGAGTTATGGATGGTTGCGTGGTTCTGTGTGGGTGCTGGGAACTGAGCCTGGCTCCTCCAGAACAGCAACCAGTGCCCTTAACCACTGAGCAATCTCTCCGTCCTCTGACAAAAGGATTTTATGTTTAAATTCAAAACAAATTTTACCCAGGAATTTAAGGTATAAGTACTAAAATACCTTTAAAGGTTAATCTGGTTGGTTGGTTTTGAGACAGAGCCTCATGTAAGCCTAGCTGGCTTCAAACTCTGTGTAGCTTTGGTTGACCTTGAACCTCTGATCCTCCCTCCTGGGTGCTGGAGTTGTACTTAGATATCACCATCCTCAGTTTTATGCAGTGTGGGGGACGGAAGCTGGCCTTTGTCCATGCTGGGCAAGCACTGTGCCAGCTAAGCTGTGTCTTCGTCCAAACCCTGAAATATATTTAAGATGTCATTTGACTCTCCCGAAAACTTCCCCTTTATATTGTTTTTACACTCACAGGGTGAAGCACTTTGTCTCCTGGAAAGCTTGCCCCACTTTGCATGGTGAAGCTGTTGAAGGAGGCATAATTCCAGGTTGTCCAGTGTTACTGGATTTTATCTTCCCTAGCCCCATTCATGCCTTTTTCCTTTAGAGTCGTCATTTAAACAGGTAGCATATTCTTGGCTTCTGAGCTCCCAGGCAAGAGCGGCAGGGCTCAGGGGCAGCCCTAGCATCCCAGCACGTGAATCCTCTGCAGGTGGTGATGACAGGGAAGTCTTGTGATAGTGGTTATGTGACCTTTGGATGAAGTCACTTTGTATTTCTGAGCTTCCGTTTTTAGAGCAGGTAAGGGGAAAGAGGGTACACATGCCCACAGATACAGTGAGTTGTTGGGCAAGTATTTCCTAGAGAATGCCAAGCCAAGGGCACAAGAAGGCAGCTAAGTCCTCTCCACCCCCAACTCAACACTCCTGCAACCTGAGACTTGGTTGGGTCTCCTCTTTCCTTTTTTTCGTGGAGAAGTGATGTGGGCTACTCTGACACTCACAGTACACAATAATAGTCTATTTAGTAGTCTCTTTGGAAAAAAAACTGTCATTCCTTTTAATCCCAAAATCCCATGTGTGCGTGCACACACACACACATACACACACACACACTGACTTCATTCTATTAATGTTAGTTCACACCACACAACTTCCAAGTACCATCTAAAATATCTGCAAAATAAGGTAGTTTTATTTACCTAACCTAATTAATTGATATGAGAAAGGAGGTTTATGTAAACATTGGGAATTGAGGCTAACTCACCCTCCAGGAGACATTAAGTCGGACTTGGGGGAGGAAGCTGACCCTGTGGGGAACTTCAGGTCCAGACAGTTTCTGGAGGAAAGGGCCTTTTCTCTGGGTTTGAGGGAGCCATGGTGCCTCCAGTAGACTGGGCTAAGGGTGCTGCTGGATCCTTCCAGAAAGCACGCCCCTCTGTGCAGCAATGCCCAGAGCCCGTCCAGCTGAGCCTTCTCAAAAGTCCTGCATGACTGAATCCTTGGAGCCCCGTGGGGAAGCCAGGCAACGGGATATCCTGGATCATTGTCTTGTCCAGCTTGCAGGGAAGGCAGACAACAGTTTCAATGACGTCTTTGTCACCAACTCAAGTAGGACGCTGACCTGCCATTTTAATGAAAATGAGCCACCTGCACAGCATTAGGTGGAAGGCACTCAGAGACACCCCCCCCCCAAAAAAAACCCCAGGATCCCTTTACAAAAGACAGCGGGGCGGTCCACTAGGCTCTGCAAGAAAGGCCCTTTATCTTCAATGGACAAGGCCCTTCCCCAGGCCACCCCACCTCCAGCTAGTACTGGGTAAAGGGATGGCCCAAACCAGCTGGCCTGCTTCCTGAACCCTGCTGTGGCTGCCCAGGTCGCCTGCGTGTCCACCTGTGTCCCTGTCCTCACCCACCCTTGCAGGGGGTTAGGGTGGAACTGTAAGGAACACCAGGGTTATTTTCCCTGGTTTCTGGCAGAAGCTCCGAGAGGCAGCTACATTAAAGTCATTATTGTAATTGAATTTCTTCAAACTCAGAGCTATTTTCTTTCCAAATATATCAGGGGCCAGGAAACATTCAGAGAATTGGAGACACCATTCCAAACTCAGAAAGGTTAGAGTAGGGGAGGGCTCCCGCTGAAAGCCACCACTGAAATCACAGTTCATAATGGCTGCAGTTTTAATGTCCAGTACACTAAAGCACATGGTGTATGTTATTAGAGAGCTGGACAGTGGTCCATGAATCTGCATTATAGTTATAAAACACATTATATAAGATGTATATGTGTATATATTTAAAATGCTCAAAAATAATGTTGAAGCTGGGCATGGTGGTGCACACCTTTAATCCCAGCACTCAGAGAAGCAGAGGCAGGCAGATTTTTCTGAGTTCGAGGCTAGCCTGGTCTACAAAGGGAATCCAGGACAGCCAAAGCTGTACAAGGAAACCCTGTCTTAAATAATAATAATGATGATGATGACGATAAAGTTAAAAACTTAGAAGGCCATTCTGAAACCAGAAAAATTCTTAAGAGAAGAAAGAGAATGATGAATAAAAAATTATCATTTTGAAATTATTGTTTACTGATAGAACATTTTAACATATAGTTACATGTTATATAATTTCTGTCCTGTAGACATAACTATATTATTATCATTATTGTTGTTATTATTGAAGGTAACATTTTTTAGTTGCTTACCAGGCACTTTACTAAATAACTCAAAGAATTAAATCAGTTAATTTTAGAAATACTCTTATGATGTAGATATTATAAAGGCTGTTTATTTATTTGATTATTTATAGAAAGGGTTCTTGTAACCCAGGCTATCTCAAATTTACCAAATAACCAACAAGAATAATCTTTATATTCACTTATTTATATACAGGATTCTTGTAGTCCAGGCTGTCTCAAATTTATCCAGTAGCTGGCCTTGAACTGACCCTGCTGCCCCCACCGAGTGCTGGGGTTACAGCTTCATGCCACCTGTATTCCTTCTTTTAAAGAACTGCAGTCTCAGTGGGATGGACTTCACATGCCATACAGCCCACTAACTCACCGGACACAGCCCAGTGCCTTTTAACGTATTTCACAACGTTACAGCAAACAACGAATCGGTCTGAGAACATTTTCATCACCCCGGAAGGAAACCCTGTGCCCATCAGCTCTCACCAGTTCTACACAGCCATGGTCTGTCTTCCGTACCTGCTGATGCACCTATTTTTTGTGGTTCTTTATAGCTGCTGCTTTCACCAAACATTTTCCAATCTATACCCGTTAGAGCATGTATCCATATTTCTTGCTCTCATAGTCAGTCCATCCTTGGATCTACCACCTTTACTTTACCCATCAACCACTGGATAGACATATGACTGTGTCTCTCTTCATGAGCAGTGTTATACAGGTGTATACTTTCTCTTGAAGAACTGCTCTGCCTATTTTGCAAAGCAAGAAATGAAGGACAGAGATAGTAAGCAACAAGTCCAAGGTCACATGGCCAGTTAATGCTCCAGGACTCAATTCAGATCTGCCTCCATTAGGCTCAAGTTTACCACAGGGAGGGCAGCAGCTCCCCAGCCCCCTGGGTCTCTAGAGAGCCACCCAGAAAAAACCCCAGAAGGGAAGGTTTGGGTTGGAGCTGAGGATGAACTTTCTCCCATTGAGGATGGTAGCTGAAGCCTGGACAGAATTGCTAAGGAGGGGTGGAGTCCTCTTAGGGGATGAAGGGACCTCTGTGGGGCCTTTAAGACACACAGGGATCCTGCCCTCGTGGGAACAGGATTTGGCTCAAGGCTGTCAAGCAGCAGGCCCTCCCTCTGCATCTGTTGTCCAAATGGTATGAGAGCGGCCAAGCTGAGATTTGGACCTCCCTCATCCCATCCCATCCCTGGCCCCACCCCAGACAGTCCACTCTGTTTCCAGGGCCCTGCCTCACCCAGAAGGACCTCCCAGTTCATCCCAGGCCCTGCCCTGCCCTGCCCTGCCTGCCCTGGAGCTCCCACTGCAGCAGCTGAAGAGGCAGCTTAGCTGGCAAAGGTTGAGCTGAGTGTCTGTCGGGTGGGGAGAAAGGTGATAGAGGGGAGGGAGGGAGGATCACCAGAGGAGCCAGTTCAGAACACCCAGGGCCGGGCAGGGCTGAGGAGAGAGGCGTCCAGATCCTCTTGGAAGAGACGTTAGTTAAAGCATATGGCAAAGCAGCCCTCCAGGCCAGCCCAGCAAGGCCTGCTGGTGCCGCTGCTGCAGAAGCCGCTTGCTGGGGCTGCATTGAAAATCCTACCAGAGAGGAAACTGGGGGACCCAAGCCTAGAATTGCTCCAGCCAGAGGCAAACAAGACCCACTGGCTTTGGGAGGAGCAAGACCGAGGGGGGGGGTTCCAACTTTATGTTAACTATTTAGCTGTTTGAGAAACCTAAAGATTAAGCCAAATGGTGTTCTCATCTCCACGTGGTGACAAGCGGTCAGTGTGGGTGGTCCCTCCAGGCATCCGGCTGACAACCTTTGATCGCCTAATGCTAGAGTGAGGAGTAGAATGCGTTTTGCCTATGAAACCCTTCATTTGAAAACCATTTGTTGTAGTAAATGTAATCACCTTATTTACCTTGGGCTGGGCAGATAGTTCACTTACACTGGCTCACTAACCTCACCATCCATCTCCCAGCCCCATCCAATGCCATCCACCTTAATCTTCCTCATCTGGTCTACCTTCCACACATAACCCCACAGTACTTGCTTGTAGTCTTCATCTGGGTCTTTTCATGCCAGCATTGGAGTCTTTCTCCTCACCCACACGGTTCCCTCTCCACCTAACCCATCATGGCATCCCCCTTCCTCCTCTGATCCTCTGTCTCCCATGATTCTGTCTCCAAGTGTGAGAGAGGAGAGGTAGCCACACCTACCCCATTCTGCCTCGCTCAGGTATAGGCTGTTTAATTAGCCAATCAGGTAGATTCACACAACTCGGGTAGGTATACCCAGACCTTGAGAGCTAGTAACATGCATCAGACCAGCCTCCAACAATCATTGAGCCATGCATTTACAAATCACGGCTGTGCATTTCTGAATGGCCTAATGTATACAATGTAAAGCCTATACCAGGAATGGTTTAGCAGAACAAGATTGAGAATAACACAAATCAGCCTGGAGAATAGCTCCGAGGGTGAAGCACTGCATTTTCCTCATTTGCTCTTTTGCAGGCCCCTTGCTGATCCCAGGGCTCACAGTTTAGCAAGCTTGCTTCAGGGACTATCCATCTCTGCCTCACAAGTGCTGGGATAGCAAGGGTGCTACCAAGCCTGCCTAGCTAGGCTCTGGGCAACAGAAGTACAGCCTTCAGGCTTTACGAAGCAGTGCTTCTACCTGGGCCCCCTGACAGCCCCTCCCACAGAGCTGGCCACTGCCTGGGGCCACTGAGTGCCCTTCTCATGATGGGGCCCAGACTGGCTGTGAACCTGTGATTCTCCTGTCTCTGCCTCCCTAAGGGATCTGTCTTCCACGGAGTCATTCGTAGATGAGTCCAGAAGTCCAGCACTCTTAATAAGGAAAGGTAGTTTACAGAGCCATGGTCCCTGAACCTGAGCCTGGGCTACATGCCTGGTTCATCTGTGTTCATCAATCTTTACAGCAAGATTGTGAATTAAGGGTTGGTTTTCTCTTAGCTTTTTCTTTTCCTTCCTTCCTTTCTTCCTCTTTCTCACCCTTTCTCTCTCTTTCTTTTTCTCTTCTTTCTTTCTTTCTTTCTTTCTTTCTTTCTTTCTTTCTTTCTTTCTTTCTTTCTTTCTTTCTTTCTTTCTTTCTTTCTCTCTTCTTTTTCTCTCTTAGCTGTACACCGTAGCACAAACACAGGCGTCTGGACTCATGCTATGCCTGAAATCATAATTTAGGAAAATACCAGTACAAAAAGAGAAAAAAAACCCTGGTTCACAACTTTTCTCCCAAAATATAGTTAAAATCCTCACCAGAGCCAGAGCGGACAGGGAGAAAATTATACCTTTTAAACTATGGGAATCTTCAGACCTCGAAGCAACCACAGTCTGTCATAGTCCCCAAGGGAGTAATGTCACAGCAAACAGTAACTGCTTGCGAAGAGGCCGGAGATAACTGGTCAAAAGGGACGCGCAGGAAGGTTGGAGAGTTATTTATTATGACAGCTTCGGGATTAAAGTTTTGGATGTTTTAACCTCACCCCTCACCAAATCTCAAAGCTGCCAAAAAAAAGCATTATGGCCGACAATATTGGGGTTTCCTCCTCTCAAAGTCCAGTAACAAAGCTGAGAAAAGTAATGTCTGGGCAGAGGAGTCCTTCACACTCACACACATACACACATACAGTCACACACAGGCACGTACACACATGCAGCTACACTCAATGCACGTAGTATCACATTCACAAATGCATACACCAATAACACTCACACATACACACACACACACAGACATACATACTCATATCCATACACATACAATCATATACCCACCCAAACACATGCACATTCATCACATATATATATACACACTTATGCACATATACATACAAGCACACTCATACATACACATACAATAACATATACTCATAGGCACATACACATACACACACACATACATACTGATACACATACATTCAGATATGTGTATACATATGCGATAGCACAGGCACACACATACTTACACAACACACCACACACGCACACACTACCCAAAGCATGTCAAATGCAGCCTGTGAGCCCACTGAAGGCCTCAAGAATCGGCTTCATTTCTCAGTATTTCTGTTGTATTCCTGCAATATTCCTGCCGCCGCCTGCCAACAACAGGGCTTTGGACACAATATCCTCATAGCTGTGACAGAATACCTAAGCAGCAGCTTAGGGAAGGAAGAGTTTAATCTTAGCTTCCACCATGGTGGGGACGTCATGGTGGATGGTCCCATTACGTCCACCATCAGGGACCTGAAACAGACAAAGTCTAGCATCAGTCAAATTGACAACGACAGTGAACCATCACAGTCATATTCTCAGCCCATGGCTGCACCAAAGGGGCACGTCTCAGGAGTGTAGGCTTTCAGCTGTGTACTGGAGCCAGAGCCTCGCTCCCAGCGCTGAGACAATGCCAGGCACTGCAGCTTCCCACAAGAAGGTGGCTTGTGATGACCCTACCTATAATCTCCACCTTTATGCTGATGTAAAAAGATACTCAGTATGAAAAAGCAAAACAAAACAAAACAAAAACCACTTTAAAATTTGAATTGGGGCCTTTTCCTGAGCTAGCTACCCATGAAATGATGCCCTTCCGACAGTGGACAGCTGCAGTAGCCCGCCCTCTACAATGGCAGTGTTGCTGGGTGACTTTGTACAATAGGATAGATGTCGTAAATGACTTTTTCTTACATTCTTGAGTTATCATGGCTTCATCAGGATATGGCCCCATGGAAAGTTCAGGTGAAAGTGAACATACTCCAGCATTGAGCTACCTACAGGCTGTTCTCCCCACCCGCCGCCTTTCAGCTCTAACATCAGGAACTCAGTGGTCCACCTTCAGAACTTTGGGTCTGCTATTTTCAGAGCTTCTCTGACCCATATTTCCTTCATGTAGGCCAAGGTTTAGAAAGCTCTTCTCCAGAAGGAATAGACAGAAAATAGCATCAGCTTTGTAGGGTGGACAGTCTCTTTTGCAATGATTTACCTCTGCCTTCGTTGCTCAAAGGCAGCCATAGCCAGAAAGCACATGGTGGCTGTGTTCCAAGGAAATTTGTTTTACAAAAATAGGCAATGGTGGCATTTGGCCCTCAGGCTAAAGCTTACTGGCCCTTAACTTAGGCTCTGTCCCTGCTCCTCCCAGTATGCAGAAAGGAGGCACGAGGCCACGTGAGGGAACCAAGTGTTTAGCACATGTTCTTTAGAAGGAACAAGGGAAATGAGCCTGGCTCCTGTGGGCTTAAAGGAAATGAAAGAAACTGAGACCTCTCTCCCCGCGAAGAGTTGTTCAGACTCTCTCTCTGCAGAGCAGAACTGTCTCAAAGTGCAAAGAATGGGCTGTTGGGGAGGGGGGAGGGGAAAGGACCCAGTGTCCTGTATGCTTCAGATGCCTGTGAGGGAGCTCTGCTCACAAGACCCCTCCGTCTTACCACATGGTGGTGTAGCCCCCGCTGGCCATAATGCTGGGCAGCTGGAGGAGAAAGCTGCACATGCCTGCACCAGCAAGAGCTTTGAAATCATTCCAGAACCATCCCCTCCAAAGATTCTTGGTTTTACCATATGGTGAAGGCTCTGAGCATTCCCCAAAGGCTGCTGAAACCAAACTATTTCTTAGTAATTTTTTTGTGTCTTCCTCTACCCACCCTGTGCATTTGACATTTCTCCAAACAACTCCAACTTGGGAAAAGTGGCTTCCAAATCCTCAGTTTCCCTAGTGGCCACCTCTTCTGCCCATTCAGTCTCCATCTTTCTCTGGGGGAGAGAAACTCCCTTCTTCCTGTACTCCAGCAAGCTCTTGAGTAGAGAATGAAACAGGATGAGCTGAACAGCTCTTCTCTGAGTATTCACTACCCTTGCTACTTTACTTGGTTCCACCTACCCTGCCTCTGAAGCCATGAAACTCCTGGAGGCTTAAGTGTGGTGGATAGAAGCTTCCCAAAATGGGCCTTTTTATGCATGAGAAGAGGTTACCAACATGAAACACATATTAGCATGATGCAATCTTCCTGCCACATATGGTCACTTTCACTTTATCCACAGCCAACCCTGAATAACTGACATAAACTTGGGATTGGAGTGTCACCGTCCTCACATTCCAAATTGTATCTCTGTGCTGGGAGGCTGGGCATAGGCCCTCGTTGGTCTACTTACTTGTGTTTGAGAGCTTTTCCCCTTGATTCTCAGGAAGGCCCCTGTGGTACCAAGGTGTCAAAGGAGCTGGCATTCTCCCTTGGTGTTTATTCTCTAATTCCTAATGATATTGGATGTTTGAAGGGAAGATTGTGGGCCACCTAGCAGCATGGATTCTGGGTTATTTGATGTTGACTCAAATAACAACCAATCTGAGAAAGTTCTAAAAGGCTCCCCGCCTGCCTTCTGGGCTCTCCAATCTTCCAAATAACAATAGTAATAAGAACATTTCCTTAATCGAGAGTTCCTCAGATTCCAGGACACTTTGGAAGTACACAGAATACTTCTGAAGAGAAACAGTAAGGCCTGAGGGCCTCCTCTGCTTTGCTAGGGCTGAGGAAGTATGGGGGACCCTCTGCCTGTGTTCTACACCGTGTCCACCCCCTTTCCAAGCTAGCTCATGCCTATGGGGTAAGAAAGCAGGTTTTCTATCATAGGTCCACTAGCTGACGTCACACTGGGTCTCCCCTGCTTTAACTCTCACATCCTGGAATCCTTTAATCCTAACAGAAAGTGCCATGAAGCAATACGACACTAAACAATTCATTCTTTTTCTATCATTCCATCTTCCTGGGCCTTCCCAACAAAGAAAGCCATTTGAAAATGACCAGTCTGGGTTTTTTGTTTTTTTTTTTCATTTCTACTTGGTTCGACTTTTCTTTGTCTGCAAAACCATCTTTCTGCTCATCAGAACACTTCCATTTCATAGAAATCTTATTGCCTAATTCTAAAATCAGAAATAAAGCCCACTTAAGAGCCTCCCACTGAATTGTTATCATATGGTCCTTTGTCACCATTAACCTCCTTCAAGGTTATGGAAACTTAGGGGACATCAAATGAGAAGTCCACAGTGGCAAAACTACTGAGTCACAGAGTTTAGAGTCCAGCGAAATCCTCAGGGCTCCATACTGAGCAAGGTCAAGCTGTACAAGTGAATGGAGCCCCTCTCAGTAGCCAGGGCATGAATTGTACAGTGGGGAAGGGGAAAAAGAA
Organism: Pachyuromys duprasi; assembly: GCA_028658305.1. Taxonomy (NCBI): domain Eukaryota; kingdom Metazoa; phylum Chordata; class Mammalia; order Rodentia; family Muridae; genus Pachyuromys; species Pachyuromys duprasi. The sequence goes on from CM053761.1 coordinate 45,773,646, forward strand.
AAAAAGAAAGAAAGAAAGAAAAATACCTCATGGAATCTTGCATCTGGGGAAGCCTTTAGAGCAATCACCGGAACAGCCAGAGGATGAACAGCAGCAAAGAGCTTGGCTTGTCAGGCTAGGGTAACGTGATTAATTGGTGAGTGGAATAGAGCCAAGAGCAGAGAAGTCACACCAGGCCTCCATCCATTTGTCCATGCCCTGAGGTCAGAGATGGAACAAATGAATCTTTTCTGGCAGAGGAAAGGGTGGAATGCAGCCATGGGGGGAGTTGTGTAAGGAATTCACAGGTGTTTTCTCATTGTGCCTCCTCCTCCCCGGGGACCTCTGGGTGTGCTGTTAGCAGCAGAGAGCAGGACGTGCTGGGCTGGGCTCTTTCACCCTCCCTCCCACCCTAGCCTTGTCTCCCTGTGAGCTACAGCAGGTTTCAATTGAAATAGCAGAGTCTGTACTCAAGTCAGGGAGAAACAAGGGACCTTCACGTAATTTCAACAGCATTTGTTGAAAATTGAGGTCCCTGTGAAAGGGACCTTAGGTTTTGGAACTGTCCAGTCTCTGAGGTGACACCAGCGTGGGCATAAGCAGACATCTCGACTACTCTTCAAGTGACCCAATCTTGGTTACTTTGTAGATTTAGGAGAGTCATCCACCTCTCCTCTCTTCACAGGAAAAAAATAGTGGCAGAGATTGGCTAAGCGGATTCTTTCTCACTGAAATGCTATTAGTATTGGTGATTGACACTCAAAGGCATTGTAGAAGAAGAGAGATAACTGCTATGCCCTATTTATCCAAATCCTGAACTGATAGGATTTGCTCTATAAAATTATTATTGTCATGTGTGAGTGTGCATGACGGGGTGTGTGCAAGTATCACAGAGAATGTTGTAGCGATCAGAAAACAGCATGGTAAGTGTTCTCTCTCTCTTTACTGATACGTGGGTTCTGGAGACCAAACTTGGGTCTCTAGGCTCACAATGCAGATACTGTTACCCAGTGAACCACCATCTTTCCAGCCTTTGAAAAGATAATTTTTTAAAGTCAGTTTTAAGAGCTGAAAAGATGACCCAGCAGTCAAGAGCATCTAACTGCTCTTATAGATAGATGGCCCCGGTTGGCATCGTAGCACCTACACCAGGAGGCTCAGCAGAGCCTGTGATTTCAGTTTCAGGGGATCAGATGCCCTCTGGCTTCTGTAAGCACTGGCATACATATGGCACACACAAACTCACATAAGCACCCACACAGATATATATATATAAATATTAAATACATATTTTAAAAAATTATTTTTAAAGAATTTCTTATGACCCAGGAAGGCAACTTTCAATGCTTTGGTGTATTTTGTTTCCTCTGGACAGACAACTATAGCAGGCAAGAACAGCTAATGGGGTCATTAGGAAAATATGTATATGTACATGTACATACCCCTAAATCCTTAATAGAACATTAGGAAGGCAGTGTAAAATTAAATTGCCTGCTGGGTCATTCAAAATCAAGTTCAAAAGAGTAGGAGCCAGGCAGAAGAGCACAGACAGGTCTGTAATCCCGGTGCATGGCAGATAGAAGTTGGAGGGTCATGATATGAAAGTCATCCTTGGCTACATGGAGAATTTGCTTCAAGCAAAAATTCTAGGGCCAAACTGGTCCTCTCCCTCCCTCCCTTCCACTTCCCCTCTTCTTCAAAGGATCACCATCATAACTTCTATCCTATGAACTGCTGCTGCTGTCATAGACTTAGCAGGGAACACGAACTCGAACCTGGGTGCTTTCACCTGCTCCCAGGTATATTTACTCTGGATTCAACAGTTTCCCTAGACCTTTAAGGGACCAGTACCTAGGGGACCAGAACTAGGCTGAAGTTTTTAGATTCTTAAGAAAAGCAATGATACAAACAGTTTCTTTCCACTTTGGCCAATCTCAGTCACCACTCAGGTATAATTTATTTTGCCTTTAATGTCAGAGACCCTTACTTCCTGGTAGAGGATAGACCAAATGGAACTGGCTGACTTAGGGCAAAACATGCCTTCTGCTGCATTGGACAACAGAATGAGATTCTATGTGACCTAATGTGCAGCAAGTACTAAAAGAATCATTTAGGAGGCAACTTATGATCTTTCTGCATCAGTAATGTATGAAACTGGAGTACAGAGAGGTCACAGAATTTGCTAGCCCATGGCCAGCGATTAGTAAGCAGAATAGCAGGAACCTCGCCTGAGCTATCTAACACTCAGAGGCCCCATCATGGCCAATTGTATCTTGTGTGTGTGTGTGTGTGTGTGTGTGTGTGTGTGTGTGTGTGTGTGTGTGTGAGTGTGTGTGTCTATCATCATCAGACATGGTTTCTTATGACATAAAGTGATACTCACCAATCACGAGTAGGGTTGAGTGGAAATCTATGTGCCTTCTTCTTGAAACTTAAAACCACTTTAGCCAAGAAAATGTGATAGAAGTGACACAGTGCCTTCCAAGGACAGGTGCATTCGTGCGTGCATGCATGTGTGTGCTCTATATCTAGCTTGATTTCTCATTTGGAACACTCACCCTTAGAATCCAACCTCCGAGTCATAAGGAAGCCCGTGGCATATGAAGGTGCCTTATATTGGTATTCATAGGAAGATAAGGAAGTAAAAGTTGTTTAAGGTGATTCCAGTTTCTAGCCTTTGAGTCTTTCCTGGGAGACCCTAGACACAATAGCACAGAACAGAGCTGTTTGAATTTCTGATCCACAAAAACTGTGAGATAAATGATGATAATGTTTGACATGACAATGTTTTGAGCTAACCTGTTGTATAGCCAGGTTATACAACAGGGAACTGTATTTGAGGAGTATAGCAAAGAAACTGCCAACATGACAGCTCCATTAGGGAAAGGACTTTTTTGGTTTGGTTTGGTTTGGTTTGGGGGGTTGTTGTTGCCTGGTTTGTTTTGGTTTTTGAGGTAGGGCTTTTCTGTGTAGCCCTGGATGTCTTAGAACCAGCTCTGTAGACCAGGCTGGCCTCAAGCTCTCAGAGATCCTCCTGCCTCTGCCTCCTAAATGCTGAGACCACAACCACCCGGCAGGGGAAGGTTTTTATTGTGGCTAAGAGAGAAAAAAATATCCAGGGGCATCTGGAAGGGTCCAGAGCAGAGGGAAAAGACAAATGGGGACATGAAGTTGGAGAGCAGGAGCGAGTAGCAGAGATGGCAAGAGATAGAACACAGTGAGGAACAGTAAGATGGACAAATCATGTGGATTATAAGAAGGTCAAGTGACTGGGAGGGAGGGAGCTCCTTTGGGGAATGGAAGGCTCATTTCACAAGTTCCTGAAGAATCCTGGCTTTTATCTGACTGCCAGAAATACTTGTCCAGCTTGAGCCCATTTCTGGATATATGGCCTTCCTGACGCTCAGCAGGAACACTGTCCTCACTTGCACACTGGGGATAGAAGATGCTCCCCACAGCCATCCGTGGTTCTGGACAGCTCTAAGGCCTTGCCAAGCTTGAGTTAGCCACGAGGGAGTTTTTGCATAAATTTCTTCTTCCCGCCCAGTCATATCAGGGGAATTCTTCTTAGGCTTTCAGTTATTGAAGGTTCTGTATTTTCCTCAGTTTTTATAAGTCTTTTATTGGGGAAATAAGCAGAGACTGCTTTGGAGCCTGCAAGCCAAATGCATTTTAAGCCAGATGTTGAGCTGGCCTCTTCTAGGGAAAAAAAACAAAAAAACCCCTCAAAACTGTAGCCATTCCTTCAGTAATTATTGAGTGAGGAGAAGCTTATACAGCAGCACCGAGCTTTAGTGGAGTGAGTTTGTTCAGTCAAAAGATCCTATGCTTGGAATCCTGAGTGTCAGATTATCTCTATCATGCTCTGTCTTCTCTAGAAAACAAAAGGAAATGGGCAGAGGTGGTGGGCAGAGGTGCACAGACAAGGAAGATTATTGCAAAGGTCCAAGAATCAGATGAAAAAAGAAATCATCATTAAATTTGCCTATAGGAGAGAGACCAGATACTGAAGGTTTGCCAAGCTCTGGACTCGATGCTGTATTTTTTAGAGCTGTGTCCTCACATAGAAGTATGACTCAGTTATTCTAGCCCTCTGCTGAAATGTCTTTGTAAAATTTCAATAGATGGTCATAACTTTCAGTGATCTGAGGGGATAGGATGGGAATGGTGACAGAAACCCGTTAGGGGTCAATCCTGTCCCATTAGCATAAGGAAAATGTGTGTGCCAGGCTCACAGAGCTCTGACTCCCAAATAGAGCGTGTAGAGAACCAACTGTTTATTTTACAAGTTTTCTGAAAGTCACTTCCTGGAATCCTATACACATCTCTCTGCATTTCCTGTTCTTTTATAGGCTACAGGGCTGAGGAGGAAGAAAGGGGACAAATAGAAAAGGAAAATAGACCAGAATTGAAAGCCATAAGGACCCTAGTTTGAATGTTAAAAGATGTGTTACTGCCATCCTGGCTCTGGGCCCCATAGAGCGTAGACGGAGCGTGAATAATCAGCTTTCCTAAGGAAGTTTTATTTGCAGTGAGTCTTTCTTACAGTGGTGTGGGTAGAGAGAGAGAGTTTGCGAACCAAAGTCTAGTAATAGTAAAGATGTCACTTTCCACAGACCAAGTGAGGAGAGCAAAGCTACTACAACTAAAAGGGGAACCATGAAGAACAGGAAGCTTGAAGCAAAGCCATGACCTCCCTTTTCAAAACATAGCTGAGGATGAGAGGAGTCTAGCCCCGGGACTGAATGCATGAATCTTAGTCTGCTGCTTCCTCTTCTTATTTGCTGAAGCTTCTTATCGGATGTACCTTTCTGGAAGCCAGTGGGGCAAGAGGCCACTAAGCTTTCCACAGGAAGTTCCTGGATCAGAAAGCAAGGCAAGAAGGAGTGGATGCGGAGGACAAAAGACAAAGAGTTAGCATAATTGCCACCACACATGTTTAAAAGCTTTTCAAAACAGAAAATATTGAGTTGGGAATAGTGCTAAAGATTGTATATATAAACATATATTTATACTTGATATAAGTATATATATATACTTGATATAAACATATGTTATATATCATAAAATATATTGCTAATCGTATATATAAAAATACATAAAACTATAACTTCTAGTAAAATACAGTTTAGAATAACATTTACAAGACCTCAAGGTTGATCACTCACCCCATTGGCTTAAATATAATTAAATACTCTGGGTGGACAGTCCTTTCCTATTTTACCTCCATGCGGCTGATCTTCAGCAACTACACCATAAACTCCTGATCACCATATCTCAGTGTGTGACCATTTTAAAACTCTTTAAAATACTATTTTCTCATAGCTCCATCTGAGAAGTAGAACCTACCATGGCCCACAGTTCCCTAGGTAATAAGTCCTGGACTTCTCTGAGCTGTTCTAGCCACACTGCTTCAGGTTTATCCATCCTAAGCTGCCTCAGGGCCTTTGCTCTTGTTCCCTCTCCTCTTTCTCAAAAATGAGCATGACTCATTTCCTCACTTTTTTGGAGTGTGTTCAGGTGTCATCTTTGGAGAGGCTGTCTGATGATCCTGTATGAAACAGTAGCCACACATGTGTGTTTTCAAAAGTGCCCATGATCCTCCAGAAACTTGCTGTGAACGGCTAGATCATTCTCCTACCACGAGCTAGGATGTGTTACTATGGTAACACATCTACGTCAGTAGAAATAACCCTGTAGCCTTCCAATGCTAGGTCATAAAAGGTGATACAGCCAGTTTTTTGATGTTCCTTTTTCCAAGTAAACTCTTGAGAACAGTGTTAGGGACAACCTAACTCGTAGGTGTGTCCAATATGTAGTGCCCAATGGTAGTTATGAATATGGCCAAATATAAAATTATAAACTTACTTAAAACATTATGAAAGGGGTATTTTGAGACTTTTTTTAAAAAGTAATTTGAACTCATGGTTCACAAGTGTAAACTTTCTAGATGGCAAAGATGCTACATATCAAAAGGTCGGACAGACCTTCCAGGAAGGATCTCGAAGAGGCTCTCAGTAGAAGCCCGAGAACCTTCCATGAAGCTGTCAGAGAAAGCATATGGTGTGTGTGTGTGTGTGTGTGTGTGTGTGTGTGTGTGTGTGTGTGTAGTGTGTAGTGTGTAAGACAGTAGCTGGAAACTGGGAGAAACGTTTGCAATGCTGTCCTGCAATGATAGGAAAATTGTAGGTTGTCTTTACTTATTCAAGTGGCCTAACTAAAGAATTTTAGAAAAAATACTAAAAATGCTTCCTGGCTTTATCTTACTGTCTATGATAAAGGAGCGGGGGAGAGATGTTGTTCTTGTTGTTGGCCCACCTTGCTGGCACTCAGATGGAAGGATGTCCGGGAAACTCACAACTCAGAGGCCTGGGAAGGTATCCCAGCTTCCTAGGTGAGACAGTGTCCCAAGGGCATCCTGAGCACGGGAGCTCAGAACCACACAGCTTTTAGCGGAGGCCTCCTCAGTAAGGTCATTGCAGTCCCCAAGGGAGGGTTATCCCAACCCCTAATGAGCTGAGAAGCTGTGGAGCTTGAACCCCGATCCTTCTTCGCTTCTTCTTTCTTCTCTTCTTCCAATGAGAGAGACACCCCAGGTAGCAAATCTCTTAAAAGAGATTTATTGGAGGGATGAATCCAAGAGAGAAGGAATGAACTCAGGAGTGGCTGCCCCCGCTCCCAGGAGAAGGCAGCAGGGACTGGGCAGACACAGCCTTTATACAGGATTTCTTAGGGGTCAGGTCTTTCTAGGGCAGGGATTTTCAGAGTGAGGGTTGGTGGGATTTCGAGTCCTGATCTTAAGGAGCTCAGGGATTGGTGGGCTATCCTATTTAAGGATTGGTCAGTTCTCCTGCTTTAGGGGCTGGGTTTTAGTGACAAGCTCAGGGATTGGTCAACTTTCCTGCTCACAGAATGGTAGGTTTTATCCAGATTTTCTACCTCGAATTAACATAGTGTGGAATTAGTCCTACTGAAGGGCTGGGGATGACAGTTGGGGGGGGGGGGGGAAGGTAGGGTGCTGGAGCTTCCTCAGGAAAGGGTCTCGCAGTTTTTCTGCCTTGAAGGGTTACAAAGTTTACAAAATTTACAGAGTCCACGGCAGGAAAACCTTTCCCTGCAGCATGAATAGCCAACAGAGACTCAAGAGGAGGTGCTGCCATTGTGGGCAGCTCCCATGAAGGCAGCAGACTGAAGTAGGAAAGGTTGTAGTCGTCATGGACAGCTCCCAAGGCGGCAGTAGGCATTGAGGGAGAGAAGGTGTCAGCTGGTAAAGCAGTAGGCTGAGGCTGGAAAAGTGGGGGGAGGGGGGAGGGGAGAATGCAGCGGCTCACCACGGCTTGAAGGGGCAGTGGGATGGTTTGGGGCAGCCACCGTGGCTTGGGACTCCGTAAGAGCTGCCGCTTGACAGAAGCCGTGCGGACACGGCCTTTT
>CM053761.1:45781555-45871330 GCA_028658305.1 Pachyuromys duprasi
TTGTTTGTTTGTTTGTTTGTTTTTACTATATTGGCTTGAATGGAAATGTTCTTTAATCAGCATTTACACGTAGAAAAGAGGCTGAGAAAACTATTCAACTATAAGACAGATCACCCTCTATAGAAAAATGGAGATTTAAATTCTTCAAATTCATGAGCAGAGCCATGGTAAATTTCTGCTGGGCAGTAGAGTGTTCCCTAATTGATGCACATCATGCCCTGCTGGATTTCAGAATTGCTATGGATCCCTGGGTTCCTCATTGCTTCACTTGTTCTAAAAAGATACAGCAGTTACCCTGTGCCTAAAGTACCTTTATGTGTTCCATGTGGAAGGGGCACATGTAAATTGGTTCTTTACAACAGTTCTTAAACAGGAACTGCCATCCAAAGTCCTGTTTGAGCAGGCCAGGCCAAGACACTTCCCCCTGGGTGAAAGCAAGGTCTCCAGGAAGGTCCCAGACTGTGAAACTGAGCTGTGCAGCCCGAGGTAAAGAATGGCTTCTCTGCTTGTGTGAGGAGTGTGAGCACCAGTGATGGTCAGATGACGGAGCTTATTGATCCTAGCAGTAATGACGATTCTGTATAATCTTCCACAGCCTTGCTGCATTCCATCAGGAGGTGGATTCTGCTTCTCCTCCCTTTGGGAAGAGCTTGGGAAACATAGCCCCCACTCAAAATAAAGAAACACTGATATGGAAACACTTGAAAGAGTCCAACAGACAGGGACATGATTACTAAGTAGATGTTTCAGTGTCACAAGAATATCACCTAACCCTATATGAGCAGACTCAAAGTAAGCTAACTAGATGCCAGAGCCAATAGGTGGAGCTTATCATGGAATTGACCAAGCTGGTCTAAACTTTATGTGAGAGGGCTAGAGAGATGGTTCAATGCTTAAAAAGACTTGTTGCGCTTGAAGAGGATCCGGGTTCAGTTCCCAACACCTGCATGGTACCTCACAATCATGCAGTGTAGTACAGATCTAGGGGATCTGACCATCTCTTCTGACCACAGCAGTTACCAGGCACACATATATACATGCAAACCAAACACTCATATGTGGGCAGATTTTAAGCCTAACAGAATAGGCAAAATATAAAGTAGAAGGCTGTCTCAGTGATATCACGATAGGGAAGGATTTCCTTTAAAACCATACAAACCACAACAACTACAAAGAAAATAACTGATAAACTTGTCTAAATTAAGATTCAAGACAAGGCATGGCAGTAGTGTGCATGCCTTTAATCCCAGCACTAAGGGAGACAGAGCCAGCCTGACCTACAAATTAAGTTCTAGGACAGCCAGGGCTGTTACACAGAGAAACCCTGTCTCGAAATACAAAGCAAAACAAAACAAAAACAAAAAATAAAAACTTAAAAAATTCAAGGATACTAAAAATAATGTTTAAAAAAAAACTCACTGACTGGGAAAATATTTGCCATGAATTTAAACCCACACAGGATTAGCCTCCAAAAATGTATAAATAACCCTTCCCGAAACTGTAGCAATGAGAAAAGTACAAATTACAACCAGAAATGAAGTGTTTTTCACAGCCCACAGGTTGGTAAAAAAAATTTTTTTTTTAATCTGTCCATACCAAATGTGGGCAAGAATGTGGGAGAAAGAAAAATTTCAAACATGCTGGTGGAATTATAAACAGGTCTGCGTGGAGCATCTCAGCAGTGTCTAGTGAGGCCGAAGCCCCACACAGCACATAACCAGCATTTCCACTGGTAGGCATTTGTTTTGCAGGGAGCTCCTGCACATACAGACAAAGAACCATCTGTGTCCAAGCATATTCGCTGAGGCAGTGTTTGTTATGAGAAAACATTGGAAGCAAGACAAAGCGTTCATGGGTTGGAAAGATTGGAGAAAAAAAAAAGTGATTTGCTCATACAATGGGATGCTTTACGGCAGTTGAAATAAGTGGATCAAATCACACACGTGTATGTGTGATAAACCTCAAAGTAGGATATTGAGTAAAGCTGAGCGTAGAATAACCTACTCATACAAATCTTAAAACCACCCAAATAGTACTGTGGCTTAAGATGCTATCTGTGAAGTAAAAAAAGACATCCTTAAGAATGATAAAAAACAAAATCTAGGATCCAGTTAAAACCTGTCTGGGGAAGAAGAGCAGTAGGACTAGAGAAGGGTGTTATAGCATTCCAAGCATGGGTGTCCTGGGATGTTCTGATTCTTTAAAAGGAAAAGGGCTATAGCAGGATGTTAAGATTTCACGAAGTTTCAGTGCAGTGGAGTGAGCAGTTGGTCCATTATTTTGCATTTTTCTCTGTTGACAAACATTTTCAAAGCTAATGAGAACCAGAAGCTTCAGTGAGCCTGGCTCATGGATCTAGGACTCTATTTGTTAGCCTCCACAAAGAATGTCCTAAACATATGTACGGCATTCCGTTCCTATTGTTCTCTGAAGTGAAGTCTGCATATTGTCAACAGAACTCTTCAGTTTTAGGTAAAAACAAGCACTTGTTTGTTCTCACTTCCCTGGCAAAGGGATTTCTTTTAAATTTAACTCCAGAAAAATCCATTTACAACAGGTCTAATCTACGAATGAAAGATAAAGTGTTGGGCTGGTGAGTTTTGGTTGTCAGCCTGATGGAATTTAGAATCACCATGGACACACACACCTATGGGTATGTCTATGAGGGAGTTTCTAGATTGGTTAACTGGGTGGTGGTGTCCCATGGTTCTAGACTGAAGGAGAACACAGCAAAGGACCAGAATTCACATCTTCTTGCTTCAGACCATGGATGCAATACGAGCAGCTGCGCCAAGCAGCTGCCACCAGCCTTCCCTGTCATGAAGGACAGTCCCCTTGAGCCGTGAGCCAAAATAAACCCTTTCTTCCTTAGGTTGCTCAGGTGAGGCATTTTGTCACAGCAGGAAGAGTAACCGATACGGTTGTAATCAAATTGCCAGCCCCCTCCCAACAATCTAAAGACCAGAGAGAAAAGAAAAACAGAAAAATTCCACGTGTGTAGCTACAAAGGCCATATTAGTCAAGAAAGTCCAGCTTCCCAGAGTGAGAAGGGAGATAACTTATACCCTTCAGAGTGGAGGCTTACAGTAGGCCTGCAATCTCTTGGTTACTGAAAAGTCTCTGAGGCAAAAAACCCATCCCCATGCCTGCTCCTACGTCACAATCTACCTCGCAGTTCTAGTTCACTGTGAGGTAGTGATACTGAACCGATAAGTGTTTTTGTTGTTTCTTTTCATTTCTTTCTTTTCTTTTACTTTTAGGTGCGGAACCATAAAATGTACTTTTTGGTGGTATTCTCTAAAATCTGACAAAAGAATTTAGGTGAAAAGCAGAGCTTGTTTGGGGAAGAAATCTCTGGACAGTGGGGCCATGGGAGAGTGAGACTGAGGGAGAAAGGTGCTTATCAACAAAGGTGATATCAACCAGCAGCTGCTGGGGAGACTGGGGCTCAGTTTGCTGGAGGCACAGAGATTTCGTAGAACACACCATGAAATGGGCCCTTCGCAGCATACAGGAGCAGGCATGTTTATCTTCTCTATCTGCCTTTGGTGGTTGTTCTCAAGAGACATTGCACTTAGGCCTGGCATCCTGTACATAAGCCAAATGGGCTCCTGTGGGCTACAGAGGGCCCTTTCTGTGAGCCCCGAGGCCAGCTGTGTACAAGGGCACTATGTACAAATTCCAGATAACATCCATCATGGGCCAGGGGAATTTGCCAGCTGCCTCTGCCAAGGATATCTCCAACAGCCCTGTGTCGTGTTTTCCGAAGCATGGGCAAGAACCAGCAGTGAGTGGTTCGGGGGATATTTGCTGGTAGTTCTGGGTCACAGAACCAAAGTCCTTCCTTTTTACACTTCCTTCTTGCTCTCTGCTTAACCAAGGAAGATGGCTCACTGTAGTGCTAATTACGGTTATAATACTTCTGCAGTTCCTGCAGTTTTCCAGGTTAGCAGTGAGAGCCCCAGGCTCAGCACACTTACTACAAAGCTACATTTGGCTGAAGAGCACCAATACCATCCTACTCTCAGAGTATTTACTTTAGAATTACCTTCCACCGATGGCAAGTGATAGTATTGATTTTGATTTTGATTTTTTGCCAGCAACTTGTGGCACTGCCTTTCAGAACAGATTTATTTAATATTTTAGCTTCGTCAACTTACAGTGTCGAACAAGTAAGAGAACCTGAGAGAGGGAGAGATGATGTGAAATTGCACTCTCCTAGGTTGTTTGCTCCAGTGAGAATGTTGTGTAGATCAAGAGTGACTTTGGGCAAATCACCTGACTTCTCTAAGCTCCATAACCTTGATGGTGACCTCATGGGAAAATTCAAATGGGGGGATATTGTTAAAGCAAGTACTACACTAAAAGTAAATTGAAAAAAAAAAATCAGTAAATGCTAGCTCACTCTCCTTCAAATATTTATAAAATACTGTATTTTTAAAACAGACTTTAGTCAGCTTATTGATTGGCTATCAGAGAACTATTCATCAGATAGAAATCGGATTTTATGTAGTTTCATTTAGAAAAGTCCCTTTCCCGTCATTCCATTCCATCCTGGGAACTGAGTAGGCATTTAAAGAGGTGGGAACATACTTGTCCTCAGCAGCCATGTAACTGGTTTTTGCATTTCAATCAGATTCACAAAACTAACCATGGTGGGTGAAGATGTACTTCTTTGGTTTTGTTTCTCAACATGCAAAGTACTAACAACAAAACACTCCAGGTATTGGATTTGGGGGGAGGGAACATTTCTTGTTTTTTCTTTTTGTTTTTTAGATTTATTTATTATATATACAGTGTTCTGCCTATATTTTTACCTGCAGGCCAGAAGAGGAAACAAGATCTCATTGTAGATGTTTATGTGCCACTATGTAGTTGCTGGGAATTAAACCCAGGACCTCTGGAAGAGCAGCCAGTGCTCTTAACCTCTGAGCCATCTCTCCAGCCCACATTTCCCATTTTCAATCAAAAAACCTGACCTGTTGACAGACAGCAATTTGAGTCTATGTTCTTTTGTGTTGTTGTTTTGGGGTTTGTGTATGTATGTTTGAGTCAGGGTTTCTCTGCGTAGCCCTGGCTGTCCTGGACTTTGTAGACCAGGCTGGCCTCAAACTCGCAGAGATCCATCTGCCTCTGCCTCCCTGCGTGTTGGCATTACAGGTGTGGGCCACCATGCCTGGCTGAGTCCATGTTCTTAAAACAGTGAAAACATGGGTTCAGTACACAGCACAATGCTTCTCTCTCAGGAACGAAAGCCAGCATGGAAATCCCCAAGTCTGAGTTATTACAGTATCATTCTTCCTGGGATATGTCAGCTTTTGCCAGTTACCTTTTTTCTTTTTCTTTTCTTTTTTTTTTTTTTCAGAACTGAGGACCAAACCCAGGACCTTACACTTGCTAGACAAGTGCTCTACCACTGAGCCAAATCCCCAAATCCCATCTCAGCTTTTGTTTTCTGGTTTCTAGTTTTGTTTCCTCAGCACAGAGATATATGAAAGGTTTGGCCTCGTGTTGGAAACAAAAGAAAACAAACAAGACAAAACAAAATCCATTGCCTGTCATCAGGATTGCTAGCAATGTTGTCTCCAAGTCATTTTGAAGGGATATGATTCGTTTAATGACTCTGCCACCTATAGTGACTAAAGGGAGGGTGGCCTTCAGGAGAGGTAAGAGGAACTATAAATAACAGATCCCAAACATAAAGTTATTTTGTTGCTGTTTCATACCTGTAGTTTTGCTACTGTTATAAATTGTAGTGTAGATATCTGATATGTGACCCCAAAGGGCTCTGGACCCTCAGGTTGAGAACCACTGCTCAGGTATATAGCCTCAGGTAAGAACTGAAATTCATTATGTCCCCACAACATGGTACATTCTGGGTAGAAGAAATGAGCAGCTGAACAAAAGAGAAAAGGTTGTGCCCCTGAGGAGCCTGTGTTCAGAAGCAGATTTAACCTTTTAATACTGAGGGCTTTTGGCAGTCACCTAGCCACTGTCAGTGGATCCTATTCAAAAGAGTGTTTTCCGACATGCACAGTAAGCTATGTAGAACTCAAAGGAAACCAACTCTATCACAGCTCAGAAACCTGAACACTATGTAACTACACACCCTCCCGGCAATGTTATTTTAAGCCACACAATATAATAACTATGCCAACCATCAAATGCACTTGAACATGTCCCATCTTTTTAGCCTGTGTGCCTAACCCCTGTTACAAAAGACCGTGCATTCTTCTTATTAGAGACAAGAATTCTTGCCTGAACTGTCTACTCTTAGACAATTCTAAACACACCATTCCTTCTTCCTTCTTGGGTTGACGAAGGAAATGCTAGAAACCATGAAGACTTTCTCTCCATTCAGAGATACTGAGTTTTTACCATTGGTGGCTGAATGGCAGCCATGGACCAATTCACTTCTCTAAGGAAGGATTCAATCACACACACTCTGAGATAAACCTAATGACTGCCAGAATTTCAAAGGTGAGCACAGTGGTGTTTCATGGTATTGTCAACAGCTGTAATGTTATGAGGAATACATTTGTCACTGCTTCAAGATAAATCATAGCCACTGCTCAGTCATAATTGAAGGAAATTACTACATTTCAATTAGAAGATTGCCAAAATAATTACTTTCCAATCCAGTGCATTCCCCCATCCCATAAATCTTCTATTGACTCTAGATATAATTCCTGGTAAGAAAGCAGGAAATAAATACATAAATAGGTAGCATGCTGAGTATATTATGTGTATATAACACAACGGGTGATACAGAGCCAGGCATGCAGAGAGTGGGTAGGAACTATAGTTTAAATAAAGAATACTGCTCTGGGATGATAATCAACAGTGATCTGAAAGAAGAAGAGGATTCAAGCATGACTGTCTGCAGAATGAACATCCAGGGACAGGAAATGTCAAGTATGGTCCCATCTCTTTGGATGGGATCTATTTGACACACAGCAGGAACAGAAAGAGTGATATATGATGGCCGAGATAATGCAAGCTCAGGAGAAGGCAGTGAGAGGCCAGTTTAGGAACCCAGAAGTCACACTCTAACCCAGAAGCAGAAATGCTAAGAGTGTCTTAGAATAAGGGCTTACTACAGGAATTTACCTCCTACACCTGAGGGGAACAACAGGCTTTTCCATTGAAAAGTTCTTTGGCGCTGATGTAGACAGATAGGCAGATCTTGCAAGGCAGAGTCAAGAGCCAGTGACGTGAGCTGCTGCAATGGAGGAGGAGGAGGGCTAGCTGAGGGGTCTAGAGAAAGCTTTACCTTACTATCACCTGAGCATCCACAAACAGACATCTGTGTCATTCCTCTTTAGTCAAGTGTGATCCATTCAGAGAAGAGGACTGTACTAAAAGCAGTCGTAACCTACCCAAGTTCTCAAGACAACAGACTATGCCACTATCAATATCAAGAAGTTGGCTTTTAATTTTAGTGAGATAGAGAAACGCTATGTGGGTTTGTTTGTCATGTTTTTGTTTCAGCTGGTGAGGCATTTCTTTAGTTCAGGGGTATAATGGAGGGGCCAGAAAAGCTTTATAAAAATACCCCAGTCTCAATATTATGCAGACGCTGGTCACCAGGTGGATTTGGATGGAGATGTACATAGTCTGACTTATTATGACCCTCCAGCGCCAGTCTATGGGCAGGATACAGATGGAAACAGAAGAATCTCCTTGGGGACTTCTATTTTATATTTACATAAATATATATATATTTTTTTTTTGAGAAAGAGTGGAAAGTTGAATCAAGGTATCCATAGTAAAAGTGGTCAGAAGTACATATTATCCCAGGGTATTCTAAACATCTCTGAATAAGAGTTGCTGTCTAAATGAGGGTGGACAGTTAAGTTGGTAGGCCTGAGGCAGCTGAAAGAATGCAATTCCCATCCACTAAGATTAGAAAGACTACAAGAAAAAAAAGACCAGCAGCGTGTTGGGTGGGAAGTCAGATACATCATGCCTGCAAAGCTTATAAGAAACTCGAGAAGACAGTGCAGGGTGACTGTACTCATGAATCCAGGTACGCTGTTAACTGGGAACTGAGGACTGTTTGGGCAGGGAAAACCAGGCCCTGGCATTTCCCAGAGATGAGCAAGATGAAAAGCACTTTGTAAAAACAACCTTAAGGAACTGGTTCCCAGAGGTTAAGAAGTAAAAAGTAAAGACCTGCCAAGAAAGAAAAAGTTTGGACAAAACAACAACAATCTGTACATAGCAGTTTGTAAGTCAAAGATGAGTAAGACCTGAGGTCTAACTACTGTTTGGCAAAAAGAGGACCAGCGGGAATCATAAAGAAGGTTATTAGTGGGTCAGAAGCTGTGGGAATCTTTTTAGAAAGAGACAGAATAAAAGAGGAGCCTGCAAAGTCCAGATCTCTCATGTGAACCCACAGCTTACCAATTTAGCTAGTCTAGCTTACCCATCTATCCCAGAGATTTCTCAATTCCTATCTCCCAAGTGCTGGCTGACTGCCATACTCATGTGGGTTTTACATGAGTCTTGGGGTCTCTGGACATCACTTTGCATGGCTGTCACTTTACCCATTGACCCATCTTGCCAGCTCTTGGTTTTAAACAATGAGTGCAAGAGAAATTTGTTTTTAGAAAGAATTAGAAATGATTTGCCCATGGTGTCAGGACAGATGACAAAGAACGGGGGTAGATGTTTGTCATTGTCAGCTGAGGGGAGAGAACTTCACCGGACAGTGGTGTATGTGGAAGGCACTCAGGAGGGAGAGAAGGGAATACTCACTAGCTCTGCAAGATATTATTCTTGGAGAAGGGCACTGTGATGAGAGTCTGACCTGCAAGGCCTGGGGAGAAAATGGTGATGAGAAGCAGGCATCTAGAACAAGGAGGACATCTCCCCTCCAGGTCCAGCAGCTGTGAGTAACAGCATCCTTGGAGAGGAACAGTTTACACTCAATAGGGATGAAAGGATCGTTCAGAGAGAGGTTGAAGATGTGGGTGGTTTGGTTTTATTCAATATAGTGCAATGTTGAAAGATGTTTTCAGGGAACAGTTAAGACCCATCTGATTGCTTGCTATGTATGCTTTATCCTGTGCCTAGCAATGTGCTCATCCTTCTATCTGTTGTAGCATCTTTATTCATCTCAAGGAAAGTTACAGACCTCTCAACAGCTTGCTGCGTATCACTGGAATACCTCATAGCCGTAAAAAGAAATGAGCTACAGGTAACCCTACTGGTGAGCCTAGAAGCTATTACACTGTCATGATCCTGTGTCAGACAAAAGGACTTCAGCACATGTGTCATTAACTAAAGATAATTCTTATTTATAATTTCTTTCTTTTGCAATAAAATGTACATGCCATGAATTGTATAAGTCTCCATTACTTATTTTCTATGTTTTGAAAACATATATGTTAATAGCATGTATAATATAACATAGATTATATATATGTAATCCCCTTTAGAAATACAAAGTATTATCATCACCTTAGAAAGAGCTCTTACTGCCTGGTGATCCCACTTTGTACCTCTAGACACAGCTGCATTTCTGATATCCTTCTTCATAGTTTTGCCTGTACTGAAATTTCAGAAGTCAGGTCAATATTATGAACCTTTAAAGAAAACTCTGTGTGTGTGCGTGTATGTGTGTGTGTGTGTGTGTGTGTGTGTGGCAGGGGGAGAGACATGCAGATGGCAAGTGCATGTGTGGAAGGCAGAGGACAACTTTGTAGAGTTGCTTCTTTCCTTTCACCTTTGGGGGAGCCTAGGGATTGAACTTGGGTCATCAGGCTTGTCTTGCAGGCACCTTTTCCCTCTGAGCCACCTCCCCAGGCTTAGGACTTACTTTTTGATATCATTCTTCACTTGCTCTCAATGATAGTTTTGAGACTTAGCCACATTGATCTGTGTATCATTCTTTCTCATTGCAGAGCAGGATTCCAATGTGCTACAGTCTATCTGTTCTGTTGATGGATGGATGCCCTGGAGGTTTGCATACTATGAAAGCAATTGCTTTGGACATGCAGGTTTCTCTTTAGTGAAGTGGTTCTCACCTGTGGGCCGTGATCTCTTTTGCAAACCTCTGTCTCCAAAAAAAAAAGTTACATTACATTTCATAACGGTAGAAAAATTAATTTTATGGTTGGGGTCACCACAGTAAGAGGAACTGTATTAAAGGTTTGCAGCATTAGGAAGGTTGAGAACCACTGCTTTGGTGTGTCTATATTTCTTCTAGTATTTTCCTGGATTTTTAAAAACGTTTTTTACTTTTAAAATCATGCACAAAATACCGCTTTTAAAGATCAATAGAAGGGCAGAAAGAAAATGGAAATGGAGAGAAAAAAAAAACAGATGAAGAGGATGTCAATCCCTTTATTGGTTAAAAACAAAAAAACCAAATAAAAACCAAGGTCAGCCATCCCCAGTCCTTGGCTGATGTAGCTGTAGACAATGGTTCAAAATATGTTTCTCTAAGACTAGTGTTAAGCTGAGTTTTCTGTCCCCTAAAACCCACAGCACCCCAACTCTGCATTCCCCCAGATAACTGTAACACAAGCTATCTGCATCCCCCAGATAGCTGTAATACAAGCTACCCCTAACAGGAAAAAAACAGTATTCACGGTATAGTTCTCACACATTTTTCTCCTGACAAATGCAGGAACTGTGTTTTGTTTAAAACAGGTCGGTCAATCCTCATCTGTACCGTGCAACTGTGTCCTTATAACTCTATGGAGTTCTTGGATTTTTCTAACACTGGAGAGGGTGTTTGAGGTTAAAAAATGTCATGTATAGATTCATGAAATTGAGTCTCCATATTAAGTTATCTAGACACACACATCCAGGTCCCTTGAGTTCCCTCTGTGTATCTTGCACTATGGCAGTGTTCTAGGAATGTAGAGTTTAATCAATACACAAGCCAACCAAAAAAAAAAAATCACTGTTTTATGGAATTTACGTTATACGTGAGGAGAGAAATAACAAGATATGCACAATTAAGCTTCCTAGTATTTCAAACAAGTGAAGCAGAGCATGGTAAACTGGATGGCTGGGGGAGCTGCTCAGCAGGTTGTGGCGTGGTCTGGAGTAGTCAGAGAAAACCCTGTTGAGCAAGCAAGCCGGAAGAGATGGCTCAGCAGCTATGGGCCCTCGCTGCTCTAACAGCGTTGGTTCGGTTCTCAGTGCCTACATGGTAGCTCACTACCATCTGGAACCCCAGTTCTGGCAGATCCGGCAGGTACCAGGCACATACGGAACACACCTACATACCTGCAAGCAAAACTCTCATTGGCATTAAAAAGAAATAAATGAATGAATATTCTTAAAAAAAAAAAAAAAGAAGCGAGCACAAAGCTGCCTGCAAAGCCTCAGAGGAGATGAGGGGTGAGTCCCATGGATTTCTGGGGGAGAGGCAACAGAGGTCCTGAGGCACCATCTGGCATATCCAGGAAACAACAAGGAGCACGTAACAGGGGAAAGGTGACAGCAGAGAGTGCAGTGGGGTTGAGAGCTAATCCTTGAAGTCCCTGCAGTGGCTTAGTTTCTTCCTGAGTGAAGCAGGAAGCCATGCCAGACGTTAGAGCAGGAGAACAGCACATCACATGAGGACATGTACCAGGAGTTTTCACATGTGAAGTTATTTTATGTATTATATTTTGGGACTCACGTGAGTATGGTACCTGATCTCATTGTTTGATAAACTAAGGAAGACATGAATCTGGGGGTATGGCTTAGTGTCAGAGCGCTTTGCCTGATGTGTGCAAGGCCCTGGGTTTGATACATAGCACTGCCAGCAAACAAAGGAACAAACTGTGAAGGACAGAAGAAAGAAACTATCTCTCCTCAAATAATGATAAAAACACAAGAAAAAAATAGGGCCTAAGTGCTCAAGTGCTGGGGGCTAGACTCAGTTGGGGGCACTGTTCACATTCCTGGGAGGGGTGTCTAAAGAACTGAAGCCCCAGGGTCCCTTAAACTTTGGCATTCACCCAGGCTTGGTGTTTGTGGGCCTACACATACTCAGCGGGACTTCCCGAAGCACACTTGATGTAGGTTAGTGATAAAAGCCTCCGTGTTCTATGTCTTAAGCATAGGAAAGCCCCTGTCTCAAGGTGATCTGATCTTCTGGCTAGAGGAATTGTCCCTTCACGCTAGAAAAATTAAAATGATAAATGATAGCCTAAGTCATACAGACAGAGATTGGATGGCTCCAACCCAAGAACAGGCCTATATTACCTGCACCACCAAGTCTGTGAAGTTTGTCTACAGTGGGTAAAGTGGCTCCTTCTTGGGCTGATACAGAATCATTACAGTCTTCATGAAGAACCAACTCAAAGAATGCGTTAAGACAGAAGGAGACCCCCCACATATCCGCACACCCAAATCACCCTTGAGCTCTCAAAACCATTCACTCTAACCTTCAGAGTTACAAAATCCAACACAAGTTTCTTTTGTACACGGGGAAGGTAAAATTTGCCATGATAAATAAGTGAATGTGTAAATAAATACACAAATAAGCAAGCACCATTTTGTAACATCAACAAGAGATTGCCTAATGCTTGGAATACAATTTGAGATTCGGTCCCAAGTATACACAGAAATTGTAATCAGTTCATTCCCAGAGGCACTGTGATGAAATTCCATGTGGAGTAAACAAAAAAGAGAAAAAGCATCAAGACCCAACATGACCGACTGACTGGGCTGGAATCACAGAGAGACTGGCAAGCTCACAAGAAAAATCATGGTACTGGTCTCAAAATCCTCCCCAAGGCTCCAAAGTGAAGCCAGGCCAAAGCAGCACCGGAGAGACTGTTTTAAAGATATCACACCTTTCATCTGACCCTAGCCTGTATGGTCCCCTCAGGCTGGCTGCAGTATTTTCCTCTGTGGCCTGTTAAGGGTGAGATGAAAGGAGGACCTCCCCTATCAGTGGACTGGGAGAGGGGCATGGGAGGAGATGAGGGAGGGAGGGGACTATAGCTGGGATACAAAGTGAGTAAATTGTAATAAATAAAAAAATAAAATAAAAATAAACTTAAAAAAAATAGAGGCATCACACATACTACCACTCACCTAGAAAGGCACCAAGGATGATGAAAAACTGAAGACCCTGTACAAACAGTAAAAATCAGAGTTTGCAAAGCCCAGGATGACATGAGTTTTCTTTCCTTTCCTTTCCTTTCCTTTCCTTTCCTTTCCTTTCCTTTCCTTTCCTTTTCAAAACAGGGTTTCTCTGTGTAGTCTTAGAACTCTCTCTGTAGACCAGGCTGAACTCACTGAGATCCGTTGCCTCCTACCCCCAGTGCTGGGATTAAAGATGTGCCCCACCACCAGCCACACCTTTTTTTTGTAAGCACCATTGTTCATGTTAGGTAGAGATTTACAAATACAGACAAAATTCCAATGCCCTCAACTCCAGATACCCTGCTTCAGTAAGCTGCTGTACAAGTTTTAGAAAATGGGTTTGCTAAAGAGCTGGAACCACCTGTATTCGGAGTTATTTGGTATCACTGAGTTTACCTGCCCTGGTTCTTAAAGGACTGTAGAATAAGAACTTGAGTACAAGATTGCACATCAGATTGTTTTAGCATCCTAAAAATTAATTTTACCATCCTAAATTTTTACACGCACACACAGACATATGCACACATTAAAAAGAAAGAAAGGAAGGAAGAGAAAGAAAGAAAGAAAGAAAGAAAGAAAGAAAAGAAAGAGAAGAAAGAAAGAAAGAAAGAAAGAAAGAAAGAAAGAAAGAAAGAAAGAAAGAAAGAAAGAAAGAAAAGAACCTGAGTATACCTCCCCAGGCTTTACAGATAGAAAAATGGTAAGTTGTTGCCTATTTTATTTTTGCCCAGAATAGGAAATCTCCATTTTCCTTGTTAATCTCTGCATTGGTTACTTTTTGACTACTGTGATAAAACACCATAACCAAGGCAACTTATAGAAGAAAAGGGTTTATTTGGGCTTACAGTTTGGTCATCATTGCGGCAGGGAAGCATGACAGCAAGGTAGGCATGGTGACTGGAGCTGGAAGCGAGAGCTGGGACCTCACATCTGGAACCACAAACAGGAAGCTCTGAAAACCTACCCCCAGTGATATGCTTCCTCCAGCAAGGCCACACCCCCTAAACCTTCCTAAACAGCACCACCACGAGGGGAAGGGGGGATCAAGTATTCAAATGCCTTCAGACCCTAAATAAGAATGGCCTCCTTGCTGATCTAAGCTAGGAGAGACTGATGGAAACATTATTTTAGAGTTAGAGAGGTGGTTTAGAGGCTAATAGCATTTGTTGTTCTTTCAGAAGACCCAAGTTTAGTTCCCAGTTCCCATTACCCACATCTGGAAGCTCATAATCGCCTGGAACTCCAGTTCAAAGAAATGTGACACCTGCTTCTGGCTTCTGTGGGCTCCCATATATGGGGTACACACACACATATACACATAGACATTCATATACACACACATACATACACAATAAACACACATATATACATATATGTGTGTGTGTTTGTGTGTATTGTCCTGACAAAGATTAAGCTTTACTCTGCTGACAGGATTTCCTAGAGGATTCTAAATGAAAATTATAGTGGGGTGTGGAAACCAAGCCATTTCTGAAACAGCACACCCAGGGCTTCAGATTTTCTTGAATTTACCTTTGTCACTCAAGTTAGGAAGGTGTCAAGAACCAGGAAGTCACTACAGATGAACTCATTGCCCAATACCTAAGGAGTGCCTGCAAGCATCTCTCCCAGGAGCCAAGGATAGCATCTCCCTTCCTGGGTTTGATGGTCACCGTTTGGAATCCCCTAGATATTAGGATGAATTAAACAATTCCACCAAAACTTGTAGATCAAAAGTCGTGTGCTGAAGCTTTTGGTTTTGAATTGAGACCTGCGCCAGGCACACACTTGTCATATCCCTCAGAGAGCAATTCAGCCACCGCAAAAACACAAGCACCATGAGAAAATTGCCGGAGAACTGAGCACAAACACACTTCTACTGCCGTTTCTCCCACCTTAGGAGAGCTGAAGAGGCAACTAACCAGATTCGGGTGACCCTAGTCATTGTGTAGGGTCCTCCGACAATTTCAGTAGTTCTCACTTCTAACAGACAGCAGCTTTAACCATGAACACAGTAAAGTCAAATGGGGTATCCCCTTCAACATGGTTCTCTGAGAGCTCATAAATATATGTGTGTATATTATATATATAATTTATCTTTATATAATTTTTCTGCTGATTTGCTTATTAGCACTTGGCCCCAAAATGAGGTCATACCACTTAGTATCAGTTTACTTTTTCCAAAACCTATAGCACCTGTTAATTTTATTCAGAACTCTTGTCTTTTAAACTCAGCCCATGACAGAGAGGGAGAGAAAGGTGGGGATCTGGAACACTCCTTAAATGTGCAGTAATTTATTCTGTCAACATGTGCTTCATAGGATTTCATGAGTCATCTGACCCACTCTTCTTGTTTTACATATGAGGAAATTGAGGGTCATGGGGAAAAATAATTTGTCAATGGTCACACATGTGTCCTATGTTCACACATGAGAACTTTATTCATACCAATTCCCACAGACTGATTAGCTGACTTGCTTTTTAATTCCATGCTCGTTCTTTCTGTAAGAGCAATTTGGTTTTAAGGACAAAAGGAGGCCAACAAGAGAGGGAACTCACCTGGCCCTGCCATTCCGTTTTCTCTTTTCTTTGGTGTTGTGGGTAGAACCCAGAGCTGCAGACAAGCTGGGAGAGGGCTTTACTAGTCAGCTAGCCTCAGCCAATGCTGCCCATTCCTTATCTGCCATGGCCAAGGAAAGTTATAACAGCAAGCTTTATAAACACTTTTATCTTTAGCTGGGGCAGGGGGAAGCACTGGGCTGGGGGAGAGGTGTTGCAATGGCAAGGACAATAGCCACATTTCTACTTGGCTTATGCTTCAGAAAGAAAAGTTTAGAATTAGCTGTTCTCCTGTCTTACCTTCAAGGCTTGTACTTTACTTTATTCTTTAGCTAGAAGAACTCCTGGATGCTCCAGCAATTGAACCTTTTTGATACAGGCAAGTTCTCACAGCCCACCCAGGCTGGCTTTGACCTCACCATCCTGCTGCCTCCCAAGTGCTAGAGTTAAAGGTGCATGCTCGCATGCCACCCTAGAAGTCATATGGTAATTTAGAAAGTCAGTTCCCTTGCTAGAGCGGTCTCCTGATTTCCTTGGCCTCGAGGTCCAGCTGTGATTTTCATCTTCCTTGACTGGATTGTTGGGAAATTCAGAAGTACAACAACATGGTGAGAACATCCCCATGCAGCGGTCCTGATACCAGAGCGCTTTCTCACTTTTACATCTCAGCCCGGGCAATTTACAGATGAGAGAGAAGTCTTTCTAGCTCATAGTTCTTAAGGTTGAAAAGCCCAAGAGCAGTGGACTGCACCTGGTGAGGGCCTCATTATTCAGGCATGCTGGCATGTGCTTATAATCCCAACACTAAGGAGGCAAGGCAGGAGGATCATCATAAGTGAAGGGTGGCCTTGGCTATAGTGTGAGACCCTGCATCAACAATATTTATAGAAAAAGATATATACACACATATATGTGTATATGTATATATGTAAAATATCTATGTATGTATATATAAAGATATATAAATACAAATGTATATATACGTAAAGAGAAAAAGAAGCAATGTGAAGAAATTGCTTCATACAACTGTGGGGACTCTGTGAAGTAGCTCAGAAATCCCAGCTGTAGTTGGCAAGGTAGTGCAATGGTTGAATACAGTGTAGAAGCAAAACTCTCTTTTCGCTTGGGGAAACTTGGTCTTGTTTCAAGGTCTTAATTAGATTGATTGAGGCCCACCACTTGTCAATAGTCAACTTCTTTGCTAAACTTCCCTAGACTTAAGTGTCTATCACATTTATAATATGTATTCATAGCAATACTTAGACTGGCATCAGCTAAGTAACTGGCACTGTGGCACATAAAGTGAACCAGTGCACTGGTAAAAATATTATTTTTGCCTGCATGAGCTATGTTTCCAGTTCATAGTGTTTTCTAGTTTATAAGAATAGTACTACTAATAGTGGAAAGTGAAATTTACAAATTCTTATTGCCTTTATGATTAAAGATACCCACCATTTATACAATCATAAACATTTAATAATAACGCAATGATCACCATTTGTTGGATCTCTCCTACATTACTGTTACCCTAAATGGCTAATGTAGAGTGTTACATTCAGTCCTTATAACACTTCCATGAGGTAGAAAAGACTACCCTCATTTTCAGAATAAGAAAGCTGAACATTGGAAAGCTTAACTAAGGAGCCCATCTATTTGGTAGCACAGCTGGAATTCAACTCCAGATAGCTGTTGACCACACAATTCTCAGCTGCTTGAATTTCTATCCGCTAGCCCTACTTTTTTATAACTTATCTTTTTAAATGTTCCCGTACAAACATGTAATATATGTTAACTTTAATTTTTTTCAAACATTAGGAACAAAACATCCCACCCACTCCCCATCTGAAGGCAACAGTGATAAAGACTGATGTGCATATATTTAATTCTATTTCCACACTTATTTCACTATAAACATGAAAGGCAAGAGTCATGTCCAACTGTAGCTGGCAGTTGTAGGATACAAGGCAAAGGTTACACAAGGCTCAGGACAAAAGCAGGTTGGTGCTGTGGGTTCTACAGACCAACCCCAGGGAGGAACATGGCCGTGCCCATGTGTCTGTCATGTTGTCAGAGCTTGCGATTGAGTTCTGGCTTAGAGTTCCTCCACATCTTCTTCTACCCCAGTAGCCAAGACTATCACACTGTTTACTCTCCAGGCCTTCCAAGGGAAATAAAACTCTTCTCCCTAAGCCCTTCTTTATAAGTTAAACTTTTAATATCCCTGATGCCTTCCTCAGCCCCAAACACACATACACACAAGCATCATAACCTTTTACACGATTGCATCTTCCTCTGGATTTTTTTCTTCAACTGAATTCAGTGCTACATGTATTTCTGCCATGAATAATGATTTATACAGCAATCGCAGTCTTCTTGTGTGATCAGCAGAAACAGCCAGCTTGAGGTATGAAGGACCAGTTCACAAAGAAACAGAAAGATGGCCTATAATGGCATTTCATCTTATCTCTCAGTATTTCCTAGACTGTGGCCATTAATCTGACACTTTCATTACTATAACCATGTTTTTATACTGTTATTATGCTGCTGTTATGCACTAATATTTTAGAAATTGTATGTAGTGTTCTAGCTCAAAGCTGCCTTTGCATTTTTGCCTCTGGCATGTAGAAAGCCAGTATCATTTGCTGTAAGTGGGAGGTAGCAGTAAAATAAATAAGTTATTAGTTACCTAACATATTCATAAACATCTTTAGTTTGGGAAATATTGCTTTAATTGTTTGGATATATTTTCCAGTATCCCATTATTAATGGAAGCTCTGGAACCTAGAAGTATCCCAAACAATAATAAATTTTCTAGAAAAAGGTCCAAAAATGCAAGCTTCACAAATGCCCTCAAGTATGGTGAAACATAGAAAGTGACCTATATACTTAAGGACATCACAGGATCATATACTTGGAGCAGAACATAATCTAGACTCAGACTCAGCACCAGGGTTCTGAAGACAGAGCAGTCCATCCCTGAAGGTTGATAATGGTGACACAAAGGAACCTCTCCTGACCTTGATCTTGTCCCAATTTCTGGACCTACCAGGTTTGCCGGGGCCGAGCAGACATTTGGCTTTGCCCGGCTGTCTCTGTATCCTATTTTGCTTTCTGTTGCTAGGATAAGTACCACAATTCAAAGCAACTTGGGGAGGAAAAGGCTTATTTCATTTTATACTTTATGGTCCATCATTGAGGCAAACCAAGGCAGGAACTCAAGTCAGGAACCTGGATGCAGGAACTGAAGCAGAGACCATGGAGGAATGCTGTTTACTGGCTTGCCTCTGCAGGGCTTGTTCAGCTCTGAGGAACCCTTCCCAGGGGAAGCACTCCCCACAGTGAGTCAGGCCCTCCTACATTGATTAGCAGTTAGGAAAAATGTTCCCAGAGACCTGTCCACAAACCACCTTGATGGAGGCAATCCCTCAACCAGGATTCCCTCTTCCCAGTCATGCCTAGGTTTGTGACAACTTGACACAAACTGATTACGACACTCTGTATAACAAACCACTCCAGAACTTCATGGCTTAAGTCAGCAACTGTGTTCCCCCTTTACCAGTCTGGAGTGGGCAGGGTTTGTAGAATAATGTCATGAAATTGGCTGCAATAGTTGACTTAGCCCTTTTCTGCTAGAGGTTGAGTTGGGTTGAACAATCCAAGAAGGTTTTATTCATCTTTCTGGGAAGTTTGCAATGCTCTACACTCTTATCCATATTCTTGTCATTTCCTCCTTCCCCCTTTTTCCTTTCTCTCTTCCTCTGAGGCTTCCTCGTGGTATAGAAACCTAATATCCTCCATTCTTGATATTATATCTTCCTGACCTGCTTGTGAGGGCAAATACCCTGACCAGCAGGCATGGGGATTTGCAGCTCTTAAAAGACCTCAGTCATGCTCTAAATCCAGCAGGAGAACTCAGTCCACTTCTCACAGTAGAGAGTGGCACAGAACCCACAGGTCTCTTGAGAACCCATAAGCCACACTTAGGTCTAGTTCCCAGTACCACTATGTGCTATTTATTTTGCCATAAACAAATAATTTCATTTCCATTCTGTCACAAACAAGAGGCAAATAATAGTATTTACCACATTAGGTAGATGGTTGTGAGGATTAAGTGAGAAAAGCCTGTGAAGGAACTAGCCAGGAAGAGTGTTTGCATTCTAGAGATTATCAGTTTCCTTCCCTATCAGCCAAGAGCTGATTTTCTTTCGATGCTGGATGGCTCTGTAACCTCAGTCTTGAGAACTGTGGTCCTGGGATGGAATATCCAAGAATAATAGAAACATCAGCTACCAAAACATTAAGCCAAGGGGAAATGCCTTCAGATAGTAGTCTCCAGCCATCCCAGACTAAACCTGTGTCTATGCCAAGATGGAGGCTCTCACTTGAAAGCTTTATCTTCAACAGCTAACCTTTCTAGGTCCCTGTTAGAAAGCAGAGAAAGGAGCCAGGAAGTAACTGGTAGTAGTCTGATCTTGAAATGATTATTTCATTGACAGGCTGTTTATTAAAGATCCTCAATCTGCCTTCAATCTGCCTGCTCTCTCTCTCTCTCTCTCTCTCTCTCTCTCTCTCTCTTTCTCTCTCTCTGTTTTGTTTTTTTTTGAGACAGCGTTTCTCTTGGTGTAACCTTGGCTGTCCTGGACTTGCTTTGTAGACCAGGCTGGTCTTGAACTCACTGACTCACTGAGATCTTCTTGCTTCTGCCTCCCAGAGTGCTGAGATTACAGATCTCTGACTGGCCTCTTGAACACAGCTGCCAAAGGAGTTCCATCGGCTGGCATTCTCTGGTCATTTAATTGGATGGACTACTTATTAATAAAATATTGAAAGTCTTTGTTCAACATAAATTATATCTTGTAGACTAAATTCTCAGCTGGGAGTAATTCTTGCCTATCTCCCCTGGGCACATCTTGATATATTTATGATTGTCACCACTGGGGAAAGGAAATGGTGTTTTTCAACCTAGTAAGTACAGGCCAGTGATGCTACAATACAGTCTAGGATTCCCAGAGCAAGTCCACAGTAGAGAATTAATTCTGTGGCCCCAAATGTTAATAGTGGCTAATAGTCTTAGACATAGGATGCTATTTTCTTTAGGAACAAATAGCAAATTTGGATGATGGCAGGCTAACCTGGACCCCAGTTAGCCATTTAGCAGCTGTCCTAGTTTGCTTATATCGCTGTGATAAAGACCATGACCAAAAGCAGCTCTGGAGGACAGGGTTTATTGAGTTCAGACGTCCCAGGTCACAGTCCATCATGAGGAGAAGTCAGGGAAGGAACATGGAAGCTGGAACCGAAGCAGAGGCCATGGAGGAATGCTGCTTACATGGCTTGCTCAGCCTGCTTCCTTATATAACGTGGAAGCAATCCCACTGTCCCCAGAGAGCTGGGCCACCAACATTGTTAATCAAGAAAAGGCCCCACAGACTTGCCTTCAAGCTAGTCTCACGGAGTCATTTTCTCAGCTTTGGTTCCTTCTTCCCAGATGATCCTAGTTTGTGTTACAGACCAAAAACTAACTAGCACAGTAGCTGAAGGATGAAGTGGACTTTATTTGTTTTGCCTGCCTGGTAAAGTTCCTAGTCAGGAATCAAGAACCCAAAGCATGGGCAGTATATATGGGGAACAGTTACCCCTTCAAACATGGATTCCAAAAGTGATGCCTTTTCAGCAGTTTTAAGGTGATTTGTATGATGATGAAGATATGTATGGAAATGAACCTAGGCAACAGACCACTGGTGTCCTCCCTCTCCATAGTCCCTGCCCAACTCCAGCCAACCCTGCTATCATCTCAAATGTAGTGTGTTGCTATGAGAAGACAAATAAAAGCACCAGAGTCTGGCTCCGGAGGTACCCTGTATCTCTGCATGCTCTCCACGCCATGAGAACTGGAGGGCAACTGGGTAGTTGTGGATAGTGAAATTCTGGGGTTAAAAACAGCTTTTGAAAAGTAATTTGAGGAGCTGGGGTGATACCTTCCATGGGCACTGTGTTTGCCTTCCAAGTATGAGGATCTGAATCTGATGCCCTGGAACCCCCCCAAAAAAAAGCAGCCAGGCATGGTAGCAAGTGCTTACAATATTACCACTGTATCTTGCTGGCCAATATAGTTCTAAGCCAATGAGAGACTCTGTCTCAGTAAAAAATTTTAAAAAGACGGACAGTGCCTAAAGAATGACAGACAAGGCTGTCATTTGTCCTTTGCGTGCACACACGCACCTGTACCTGCACGAAGGAACACACACACCAAAACAAACGTGATTGGAGGGAAAACCTCGAAGCCTGAAGATCAAATGCATTCCTGATGCATGTAACAGATAGATTTCATAGATACTGTGGTGAGCAAATGACACCAGACATAAAAGACGACACCCTGAGTAGCACCTTTTATGTAAAGCAAGCTCTCCCAACCTTGGCATTATTAGTGACGTTTGAAGGCAGGTCCTTCCTTGTTTGAGGGGTGGTGCTGTGTGTATTGTGGGATATTTTCCTGCTACCTAGCTTCACCAGATGCCAGAGGCACCCACTCCCCATTTGTTGTAGTCAACAGCACTTCCAAATATTGCCAAATGCCTGGGAGCAACTGAAGAGATCAGACAACATTGAACCTCCTGATGCAAGTAACAGTGGAGTGAGAAAAACGAAGTGGTACCCAGGAGGGATTCTAGGATGCCAGTAACATTTCTTTATTTTGGCGCTACCTAATTTTTGTGTGTTCATTGAGCAAAACCTTATGTCTTTCACAGATCCCCATTTATATGTAAACTTTCAAGTTTTTATTTCCCTCGCTGTGGAATACCAAACTCCTCCCAAGCAAAGCATGTCATGCTTCCCTTTCAAGGAACTACAGATATTATCAAATGCATACAAACAGTTTTATGGAAACTAAAAGAGAACAGTCATTTGGGTGAGAAGGAAGTGGCCCAAGACAGATTGGGGTGGGTATTCTGAGAAAAGCACAAAGTTCGCAGGCTTGAAAATCACCTAAAAAAATCTCAGATTTCACCAAACAACCCTAGTCCTTGATCTTCAGCCATCTTTTTGCCTCTGTCTTTCCAGCATTTACAGCTGCAGCTGTTTCTTTGTGTTCCAACTCACTTGTGAGGAGGTAGGAGCGGGGGTGGGGCCGAGACTTATGACCTCCTGCCCATCACCACGCCCAGACCGTGTGCATAAAACTTGTTCAGGAAGAAACAAAAAAAAAAAAAAAAAAAGAAAAATTTCAACTGTTAATTGGGCAACCAATGTGATGGTAGTAGAACAATGCATACAATGTTCCAGCATTTTCTAGAACTCTCCCTTTCTTGGGAGTTATTTTAGAAGATTAGGCAAGAGTTCACAAAAATATAGTGCACATAGCTATGTGGTTCCTTAGCTCGATTTTAGAGACAGAAAACTAATGGAAAATAAAAGTATGTCCTACAGAGTCCAAGGCCACCACATTCTCTAGCCACCCCAGTACTTGGCACATAGCATATAAGGTGGAGTTTCACACGGTTTTACAGATTGCATTGTTGAGATTATCACGAAAGGGTTCCGCTGCCACATTTCCCTTCCTTGTTATGATAACTGTCAAGTTCTCCACTGATATTGTCCTACTGGTTTCCACAGTGAGTCACTGCTGTGGGAGGGAAAAAGAAAGAAAAAAAAATTCTTTGAAATGTCTGTACTCTTTAACCTTGTCAAGGCCCAACATCCTTTAGATTGACCTCCAAGGACCTTGCCAAGTCCTTTTCTTGTGCAAGAAGTTTTGCTTTATCTCATATTATTTTAAATAAATAGGTCTGTGGCTGGAGCTTGGAGATATTTTTACCCTTTCATTATTATATCAACAATGTGGCCATTTTTTTGTCTCAACCTATCTGACACCTAAGTCACTCTGTTATTCTAGCTCTGCCAAGATGTGGTGCTTTTTTTTTAATTCCATAATTTGTTCCACTTTCTCACACTTGATTTGATTCATTTTCACACTAAGTTCTGTAACTCGGTGCCTGACCCAAGATGTCGCTCAAATGAAGGATGTCATGTATATTAATCACTTTTCTCATTGCTGAGACGAAATAGCTGTCAAGAAGCAAATGGAGGGGAGGGGAAGGGAAGGGAGAGGAGAGGAGAGGAGGGAAGGAGAGGGGACGGCAGGGGAGGGAGAAGAGTGGGAGAGGAGAGGGAGAGGGAGAGAGGAGAGGGAGAAGAGAGGAGAGGTCACAGGTCAAGGGATCCAGTCCATTGCAGGAGGATAAGGCAGCACAGATCTCCATCATGAGTCCTCTGAGCTCTTTACATGTGATTTTGCTTTAGACTTCAGCTGTCTTTCTGGAAAACAGCCATCACAGGGCCACAGCATTCTTGTTGAGTTTTCTCTGGTCTTTTGTTTTCTTGGGGCACAAAGCTTTAGAGACACAGGAGACACAAAATTGCGGAACTAGTTACAAAGTGGGGCTTAAGATTATTTCCCAAAATTTCTATCTTAAAGACGAATGGTGTCGTTTCTTGACTCGACACAGAACTGTAGCCCATGAATATTAGAAGAGTGATACAGAAGTGTCCCTAGATACCTCCCTTCTCTGGATCAAAAGATACAGTGAAGGGCTTGGGGTATAGCTCAGTTTTAGACTTGGCCTAGGCATACAAGGGACCTGGGTTCTGTGTTTGCACCAAAAAGAAAAAGAAAGATAGAAAGGAAGGATGGAGACAGGTGTGATGGTGCAGGCCTTTGATCCCAGCACTTGGGAGGCAGAGGCAGGTGGATCTCCGTGAGTTCAAGGGCAGCCTAGTCTACAAAGTGAGTTCCAGGATAGCCAGAGCTACACATAGAGAAATGCTGTTTTGAAAAACCGAAAAAAGAAAAAAGAAAGAAAGGAAGGAAGAAAAAGAAAGAAGTTGTCTTAAAATAACATGAACATAATAATTTTATCTTTTTATATGAATGTGCAGGCTATAGTCAGAGGACCAAATCTAGCCGCATTCATTTATGTAGTGGTCTGTGGCTGCCTTTAAGGTTTAATATTAAGTAGGTCTGACAGAGACTGTACAAAGAAAAGCATTTACTATGCAGCCATCTAACACACATACACAGGGTGGGGCAGGGGGAAAGAGAGAGAGGTAGGAGGGAAGGAGAGGGAAGAGAAGGAGAGGGAGCTTACCCTTTTCAATCGTGAGAACAGCTCACTGTGCACATAGAGTGTACAAAGTTTTAATTGTCTGAATCATAATGTCCTCATATTTAGTGTTTATTTATAAAGGAGAAAACCCCCTGAGATAGACCTCCTTATACAACTCTTCCTGTGTGGGACTGTATGGGCCTCAGTCAGTAAAGCACTTCACATGCAAGCATGAGGACATGGATTCAGATTTCCAGTACTCTTCTAAAAGCTAGGTGCTGTAGTACATACCTGTCATTCCAGCACCTAGAAGGCATTGACAGGGTCCCAGGGGCTCTTTGGCTATCTAGTCTAGCAAAGTAAATGAACTCCAGATTCAATGAAGAAAACACCTGTCTCAAAAACCAATAAAATGAAATAATATAAACATAAAATAAAAAAATAAGGTAGAGCGTACTAGATAAACCTAGATGTGGGTAATGCTATTTCCTGAGCTGGGATCCTGGATGAACAGGAAAGAGAAACTGAGCTGAGAAAGGGCCTGACATGAATCTCTGGGCTCCACATACATGCACACACATATGCACATGCAAACACAAAGGTCTTCACGTCATACGTCTTTGGCAACATGGAGGTTTTACCCCCTCTCACTTCATCTTTTGCCCTTTAGCTTTCCCTACCTGCCTCCCCCTCTTCTTTCCTCATCTTTGTCATCTCTTCCTACACTCTTTCCCAATGCCCTATCCCTTCTTACTCACATTTCTATATTCCCAGTAAAGAGAAGCTTTTAAAAAAGACCCACAAGATAACAGCATAGTAAAAATTATTTGCCTGCATATTTCTGTAAGAGGCAAGCTGGGTTTGTCATGGCATTACAGACACACCTCAACGGGCAGGTTTGTATCTCAGCATTTCACTATCAGCTGAAAATGTTACAGACAAATATGCATTTCATAGCCCTAACTATCAAACATCACTATGTGCTCCAAGACACCTAATGTTACTCTACAGCTACTCAAAAACATGTAACTCAATGCCTATTTTATAATAGGGTTTATGGAAATTTTAAAGTAATTAATAAGTAATTCATGGAAATTTTAAAGCATCTAAATCTAAAGTAAAATTTCAACTGACTGCTTATTAATTTTGCATCATCGTAGAGTTAAAACTTCATAATCAAAGTCATCATGAGCCATGGTCTCTATTTGCCTTACAAAATGACTTTTTCCAAGACCCTGAGAGATTCAGATATGTACTAAGTTAGAATGTATTGCGTGGGCTCATGGATCTGTCATTTCCACTAGCCCACCATATCTAGAAATGGCCCTTGGCTTAGACAAGATCCTCAAACTGCCTCTCCCTGCTTCCCTTTCCCCATGTGATGCTGGCGGTGTATGAGCTCAGAGGTCACAACAACACCTCTTCCCATAAATGATCTTGAGTCTCCTGTACCCTAGCTACTAATTTCTGAAGAGCCAAAAACACCTTCACAGAATAAGAACACAGGGCTTCCAAAGTGCAGGTTATCAGTGTGTCAACTGTCCATGTCCTTTATGCCAAAATATAAAGGAATGGAAAGCTTATGTACATACATGCCTATCATACAGAAAAAGGCTCTGGATCAGTGGTTCTCAACCTGTGGGTCACGCCTTCCTTGGCAAATTTCCATCTCCAAAAAATATATCGTGATTCATAACAGTAGCAAGATCACAGTTATAAAGTACTAACAGAACACTTTTACGGTTGGGGGTCACCACAACACGAGGAACTATATTAAAGCGTCACAGCATTAGGAAATTGAGAACCACTGGACTAGATGATTAGCACAGGGTGTATAAGGATTTCAGACTTGGATGCAGCAGACTAAGACCATCACGGTGCTTTAAGATACTGCGGACCACTTACTCCCTTCCGAAGTAAGGGATTCTCACACACACACAAGCCACTTCTCCAAGTATCATCTTACCATGACAGCACTGCATGGAGTTTCTAAAATCTGCTCTGGCACCAGGTCCCTTTTCTAGAATCCGTGCTCAGTGCTAGTCTGCAGTGCTCCCTCTGGGTTGGCAGAAGACCCTCATCTCACTAGTTTCCTAGGAGAGTTAGAAGATTATTTGAGCATGCTTTTCTCGTGGGATTCACCACTATGTTTTAAAGGCATGTCACAGTCTGTTGCCAACAAAGTTGGGAGTGCCTGGAGGGTAACCACTTCCTTGGCCTTGCATCACCTCACCTTACACATATTCTATTGTGTACCCTGGTTGGTGCTGAACAGGCTACCAACTGGTTCACTAATTAGAGATGAAACAAGAGCTCCCCTTTATATTTTGTGGCCTGGGCACAGACCCATGATAAAGTGGAGCCTTCCTTGATGCTAGGCACGATGGATGGAGATCGTTTTCTCAACCCTGGGGGTAGTGGGGGAGGGCAGCATACACAGCTGCTTAGAATTTTGCTTGTGTGGCAGTGGCTTTGAGCCAAAGCGTTGCACTTTCTGCAAACTCAGCCCCATCCACAGACATTTTCTGGCCCAAAGTTCCTTTCTCAGATGTTTCCCGCCACTCTGACTACATTTGTCCCAAACATGTCACTCTTGGGTTGAAGAAAATACAAGACCTTGGGGAAGAAAAAAGGGGGCTTTGTTAGGCAAGATGGTCCATATCTCTACTTCTCACCATCATGAGGGCTCTGTGTGCATCTTTTGGAGACACCCCCCCTCCCCCTCGAAGAGCAAAACACATCAGGGTAGATGGACAAAGAGGTGGTGAGCGTTAAAGGAAACACACCCCCGACCGTTAGAGCCTGGCCAGCCCTCTTCCCCCAGCCCAGTGGCAGCGCGACTGAGCCACACTCGTTCCCATCTGTTGTGCAGCTGCTGAGCCAAAGGAAGGGGCAGGGATCTTTTCGAGCATCAGGGCTGCATGGGCCTGGGTTGCTTATGCACTGCACTCGGCATTCCTTTCTGTAAGCACTCAGGCTATTTTCAAGTAAGCCCCTGAGATTTTTTTTTTTCCTTCCAAAGAAAAACATTCTCTACATTCCCATCTTCATTTGGGCATAAAGATGGGCGTTCGCTTTGTCTCTAAGCCGGGTGTTTTTGTTCAACCTAACAAATATCTGTTGCGTTCCTGCCACATGACAGGCACGGCACCGTGGACTGTAGACGGGATGATGTCGGAGCAGCCATGGTTCTCGCCTTCAAGGAGGCTCAGTCCTATCATAGAGGATCATTACAGCGCTATAAAATAGGTACAAGTAAAAGTTAAGTACTAAAGTACTGTGGAAGATAGAATAATAATTCTGTTGTGGTGGCAGGGAAGTTTCTTTTTCAGTGGGTGCAAATTAAGGGTTTAGGAGATAAGAGAGTGCCAAAAAAATCCATAATATAGATGTTACATATTTACATGTTTTATTATAAAAAGTTTAATAGCTTATATACCTGTATTAAGTACCATTTTGTTTTTATTGTGTTATGTGAAGACATTCTGCTGAAAGATTTACAAACTACCTTATTTATCTCTTACAGTCATATGCACACATATACATATATGTGTGGATATATGTATATATGTTGGGACTCTTTCTTGTTTTTTTGAGATGAAGTCTCTCCTTGAACTGGGATCTCCTCCATTCTTCTAGGCTAGCTGTCCAGCAAGCTCTAGGCATTCTCTTGTCTGCCTTCCCAGTGCTGAAGTGACCAGTGTGTGCTACCACACCTGATTTTATATGGGTTCAAACTCAGGCTCTCACACTTATACATCTGGCACTGTACCAACTAAACTGTCTCCCCAGACTGAAAAAATACACTTTAAAAAATTTTCACTACACACGGGCTTTGATTATTGGATTAGAAATGTTTTTATTTTGGGGGGAAAAAATCTCATCATGACTACCACTGAGAGGGTGTGTGCCAGGAACGTAAGGCAGCAGAGCGGAGGGGTAGCTGCAGATCCATATTTATCACTACCGTGTTCATGACAGCCAAGCTTGGAAGTCAGCCCAGGTGCCCAACCACAAATGGATGGGTAAAGAAAATATGGCATCTCTACACAGTGATGTTTTATCCAACTTTAAAGAAGAAGTGCATAGAACTGTATGTCAGCATGCATATCATCATAATTGAAATAAACAGACATATAGTTACTGATACGTATATTTCTCTCATATTCAGAATTGATATTTGCCCTACACAAGAGACAAATGCATGCCCGCTTACATATATGTGATATGAAAACAGAAAGGAAACTATTTGGGAGTTAATATGAGGTTAAAATGAACCACGAACAATCATATAATGAGCTCAGTGGCAGAGACCCTGGGTTCAACACTCAGAACCGCCAAAATTTAACAGGAGGAAACCCATGGTTTGTGCACTAATATTAAAAACAATAACAAAAAAGTACAAAAATAAAATAATAAACAAAAAATACAATAAAGTATCCATCAAAGAGCAGGTGGAGGGAATAAATTCTGAAAAGGCGAAACAAGACATCACTTTCGAAGTATTTTCTGGCATCAGTCCCTCATCTCCATTATGGATCTATTTTCTTCTTTTCTGTGTGCATGTGAATATCTTGTGTGTGCACCTGTGTGTGGAAGCCAGGTGATAACCTCAGTTGCCATTTCCTAGGCACTGTCCACCCTGTTTTTTTGAGACAGAGTCTCTCACTGGCCTGGAACTCATCAAGTAGTTCAGTCTGCCCGGCCACAGACAAGCGCCTGCCTGTCTCTGTCTCCCAAACACTGGAATTATACACACTCCGCCACACCTGCTTTGTAAATGTGGGCTCTGGGATCTTACCCGGGTCCTCCAGATCTTACTGGGGTCCTCCTTGCAGGGTAAGCTCTTTGCCAAGTGAGCTGTGTCCATCTCGGAATACTACATTGTCGTGATGATCTCTCTGCTCGGTGGGATTGTTCGTGTACGTCTGTGCTGGCTCATATTCATGTCAACTTGAGGGTCATCTGGGAAGAGAGAATCTTAATTGAGAAAATGCTTCCATAAAACTGACCCGAAGACAAGTCTGTGGGGTGTTTTCTTGATTGATATCGGAGACCCAGTCCACTGTGGGAGGTGCCACCCCTGGGCAGGTGGTGTGGGTGAGATAAGAAAGCAGGCTCAGGAAGCCGTGTTAGCAGCGTAGGTCAGTAAGAAGCACCCCTCCATGGCTTCTGCATCAGTTCCCGCCACCAGGTTCCTATCTTGTTTGAGTTCCTGCCCTGACTTCCGTTGTGCAATGGTCTGTGATGTGGACGTGTACACAAGACCAAACCCTTTCCTCCTCGGGTTGATTTTGGTCGTGGTGTTTTTTGACAGCAATAGGAATGCTAAGGCAACATCTAAACTACAGAATAGTTTACTAGTTCCAAGAACTCTGAAGGCACGTGAACATCCGCAAGGTACAACCTTGTTGACTCCTTGCCCTCAACATGACTCATGGCTACGTGCTCCCCCAGGAAGTGTGCCCCTGAGGCAGAAAGTCAGTCCCTTTGGAAGCCCGTGGTCTAAGTATTAATTGAGGTTCTTTAATGGGAGCTCTCATCGTAGGCTCCAGACTCTTCCAGCAATGAAATTACCTGAACACTTAACATTTTTCAGAGTTCACCTTCTCCTTTAAAGGGGAGGAAGAACATCGTTTTGGCGATACAGCTGCCTATTAGTGTACACACCGAGATAATAAACCCAGAGAGAGAGAGAGAAAGCCTTTAAAATAATAGGATGCAGAAAACGGCTCCCAGAGACGTAATTTTTCAATTTCCCTGATTCGTTTAGTAAGAAATGGCCCTCCAATTTATTATAATTTGAAAAGGCAATGAATTCCTTATTTAGAATTAATATTTTAAAAAATGACTGAAATCCATCTTGCTTTTCTCTAAACTTATAACCTGTTTGTACAATGCCCTTGGAGCCACAGATCATGTTAAGACGCACGAGTTAGGGAAGCTGGTAATACATGCCGTATGGTTTTCTCTAAATGATAATTATAGGTCGTTCAGAGCTACAAATTACACACACTAAAAATGTTAACTTAATTTAGATTTACTGACTGGAAGAGGGTTCCCCCGCCCCTAAAAGCAGGTGTAATAGGGATGGCATTGTCTGACCATGGACAATCCGCTAAGACATGATGAATTGGCATAACCATATTAGCTCTGAATTTGACTTCATTTTGCAGATTCTCCTTGCAAATGCTCAGCCTGTTGTACATTTTTTATGATTTATCCTGAGCAGATAAAACATTAATGAGGAAATCTAAACAAATACCTCCCCTAGATCCCCAAGCATGGCTATTGGGAAATGGCCTACCTAAAGTATCAGGCTGCAAGCCAGTCTCCATGAGACTCTTCAGCATTCTGAGATAAATCAGCATTAAATCAGAAACAGTCACCATGATTGAACTTGAAATTAACTGCACCCTCTGACTGAAAGGTACTTACTTATAACCTCTCAGTTAGTTTCTATAATGAAATATGGCAATGAATTAGCCGTGATAGCCTGGAGAAAGATGTTTAATAAAGAAGAGACAGACGGCTGGCAGTCAGAAGCCAAGCTCTTCCCGTACTGATTTCATGGAGTGCCTCTCTCCCCAAGAACTACCACCAAGAGAATTCCTTTCCCCACAGCCAGAGATGCTAACACTTACAGGCAAATAGATTGGAAAATCTTTAATTAGTCTTAAAATTTGCAAAGTGTCAGGAGTCAGAAATCCCCGGAGGCCAGCCGCTCTCCGAAATTAGTGTTCAAACAGTAGGGGGGCAAGCATAGGTTAGGGTCCAAGGCTCGCCAGTCAGGCTGCTGAGGTTAGAACCTGGATTCCAGCCTTCCTGTGCCTGAGACCCTGAGGATCTCCCACAGTCCCCAGGAGTCAGTCTCCTTTCTTCCTCTGCTGTCATAGTAACAACATGTCAAATTGCAAAGACAGTCAGCAGGTAGAGGAGACTGCATCAGCCTTGACAACCCTTGCTCTATTCATGGGACCCACATGGTAGAAGGATAGAACCAACCCCCACAAAATGTCTTCTAACCTCCACATGCGCCCTGTGACACACGTATGCGCGTGCACATGCACACACACAGATAGAGGGCGATTTTAAAATAATAGCATGTTATGGGTGTGAATAAAAACTTTTTTTTTTCACAGAGTCTCCTATCTAAGAAATAATCTGTCAATGGGGACAGCTGGCAACATTTGTAGCCGTTTCTGCTCACCATAACCGGGAGGCTGCTGACACGTAGCAGATGGAAACAGGGATGCCTAGGACAGTCCTACAGCAAAGGCATAGATGTCACTTACACCGTGGAGAAGAAACCATAGAATAAACAGCGGGAAGGGGGCCTGGGACTCATTAAAGGGAGAGCTGAGACGTCCTTCTGGAGAGGGGACCGCAGATGAGGAAGGAGTGCCTGAGTGATCCCAGGCAGTACCAGAGAACCATCCAGATGGCCAGTCCAACTAACAGGGAGGAGCAAGAGAGCATGGCTACTTGGGTGTACCTTGTTGCCTGTAGTCAGTGCTTGAACTCTTCCTTAAGTCCCCAGGGTAAAGTTGCTTTTGTGGGAAGCCACCGGAGCTACATTTTCTCCCGGGCCTGCAGATGAGACTGCAGCCCAGTCTAGGTGGAATTGTGACGTCAATTAAGTGTGTCATTGGCCCTGTCTCCATTCCCTACTCTTCCAAGAGATTCTGTCCTCCTCACAGATCCTCTGCAGCTGCTTGCACTCCCATGAGGGTGGTTTGTGGCCATCAGACTTTTAACAGGAGGCTTCCTGCTTTGAGAAGGCCTCCTCCTTGTATCCCATAAAATTTTTCTTTCCTTCAGTTTCTATGCCTACCTGGGTATCCCAGCAGAGATGATGGAAGTCTACCAAACGTGTTGGTGGCTGGAAGCAATGTTCTTACAAGGCTAATAGCATTATGCTTTGAAACCTGTGTGGCTTGGGCC
This sequence comes from Pachyuromys duprasi, assembly GCA_028658305.1. Lineage (NCBI taxonomy): Eukaryota > Metazoa > Chordata > Mammalia > Rodentia > Muridae > Pachyuromys > Pachyuromys duprasi. The sequence continues at coordinate 45,814,258 of CM053761.1, forward strand.
CAAACCATTGCTAGCTTCATAGATGTGCTAGTTTTAGTCACTGTCTTGAAGTCCTGACATGATCATCTTACAAAGAAAGAAAGTTGCTTTTGGCTTACAGACTTTGAGGTTTCTGTTAATGCCCGTTGACCCCACTGCTTTGGGTTTGTGCTCTCAACATGCCAAACATAAGCATGTGACAGAGTCATTCATCTCATGGCTGGGAATGAAAAGGAGAAGGAGTGATGGGCCTGGGACCCTACAGTTCCCTCAAGGACACAACTGTAATGGCCTAGGGTTCTCTTTCTTGGCTACCTCTTAAAAGGTTGCTACCCCCTCTCAGTAGCACCAAGCTGGGGGCAAGCCTTTCATGCATGGGTCTGGAGGGCAGTAGATATCCAAACTGTGGCACTAAGAAAGGAAGGCAAAGAGAAGAAAGGAACAAACGGATAAAGGTGGTTACAGAGCTGAGGAAAGTAGAAATGGGGACTGGAAAGATGGCTCGGTCCATAATGCACTTACCAGACAAGCATGGAGACCCGAGTTTGACGAGAACTCACGTTTTCAAACATCGTTACAGGCATGGTAGTACCTGCTTGTAATCTCAGCTGCGAGGAAGCAGAGACAGATAAATCCCTGGGGCTCTCTGTCCTGAGTGCTAGCTACTAAGATCCTGCAGATGGGAAACCCTGACTCAACAACAAACAGGTAAGCAGTACCTGAAAAGCTATGAGTGTTCTGACTTGTCCGTATTCTGTTTACTAGTTTGACTATTATTTCAAGATGTCTTACTGAGAGCCCAGTATTATCCTGTGTGATGGTTTGAATAAAATAGCCTCCATAGGCCCACAGAGAATAGCGCTCTTAGGAGGTATAGCCTTGTTGGAGTAGGTGTGGCTTTGTTGGAGGGGGTGTGTCACTGGGGGGTAGCTTTGAGGTCTCAGAAGCTCAAGCCAGGCCCAGTGTCTCCCTCTCTTCCTGCTGCCTGCTGATCTGAATATGGAACTCTCAGCTACCTCTCCAGCACCATGCCTGCTTGCCTACAATGCTCTCCGCTATGATGACTGAACTAAACCGCTGAACTGTAATCCAGCCCCAATTAAATGTTTTCCTTTGTAAGAGTTGCAGTACTCGTGGTGTCTCTTCGAAACAACAGAAACCCTAACTATATGGCACACTTAGGAATCTCAGTTATCTGAGAAACTAGGAACATCTGAGATTCCAGAAATTTGTCTCAAGCGATAAACCAGCTCCTGAGGAAGGTAGCAGGAATATTCCCTCCCATTGCAAACACCTCTGAAATACTAAACTTTTACTCCATGTTTGAGTTGAGTCATGTCTTAAGAAAAACACATTGCATTCCTTTGACATAAAACAAATGCCATGCACTATGTTTACATTTAAATGGTGGGTAAGAACAGGGGGACCACATTCCAGTCTGAGAAAATACTGATGCCGCCATGTCAGAGAGGCAGGTTATGGTTTAATTCATACCTGCGGATTAAAGAATGAAAAATGAACCCACGTCCACGCCTGACGTCTGTGTAAATGGTGCATGTGTATATAGCCTGTCTGCCTTCCTTAATGTACTTGGGATAAGGTAAATACTGGAGGGCTTGATGTCTTGCCTAAGCCTAACAAAGCTGGTGCAGCTGGAGCCCAGATGCTCTGGGGTGGTGGAAGGTCCTAGGGGCTGGAGAGAAGGGGTGAAAGCCAGAAGATGCCCTGAAGGTGTGGGGCAGAGAGTATAAGACACCCTTTAAATGCTCTTGCCCTGGGATTATCTTTACGCGTAATTGAGAAGTAGATGTTCTACAATTTGGAAGAATATCTGGCAGTCCTGACGCCCTACCTCCCTCTCCATTCTCCTTAGAGTTCTTACTGTCTCTTTTTAGCACTCAGTTTAGATTTTCCTTATTAGTTGTGTGTATACATGTGTATGTGTGTGGTGTATGTATATATGCGTGTAGTTGTGGGAGGCACAGGTATACCCCAGCTTACATGTGAGGGTCAGGGGACAGCTTCATGGAGTCAGTTCTCACCTCCCACCTTTATAAAGATTATAGGGATCAAACTCAAATTGTCAGAGTTAAGTAGCAAGAGCTTTTACCAACCTAACCATCTTAACAGCCCCAACCCAATCACTTTTATTAGCATCTATCAATTGTACAACATAATGGCTTCTTTGTCACAGCGCCTGTTGGTAAGGTAGCCAATGGAAGTGTGGAAATGTACACACCCCATACGTTAGGTCTATCCGTCCCTTCTCATCCCGTCTGCACCCGGGACAAAAGATTAAGTTGCATCTTTGCTATAGCAAGTGACTGGAAACAATCTAACTGCCAGGGAACAGGTGAGACAAGACATTGAATTTTGTATTAGCACTGAGTTTTCTCATTAGCAAAATAGGACCAAATACAGACTGCTTGTTTCTTGGAGTTCCATGAAGATTAAATACCTTGCATCTGTCCCTATAATGGCTCTTATCACCATTGCTATTCTGGAGATGCTACATGGCTGTTAAAAGGCAAGAACTATGGTCTTTAGTGACTGAGGCTATCAGGGAAACACAAGCACAAACCTGGAGGAACAATGTGAATGTGTATTTTGAGGTTTGCACAGCAGTGCTCGCTGCCTTGGAAGAACACACTCACTCACCTTGTCTGGACAAGCCTGACAGCTAATTGAGTGCAGCTGCAACGTGCAAATGTGCAGAAATGAGGTTTTTGCTTTTCAAAGTATTTAAAGACATTAGGCAATACCTGGGTATGCATCTGTGTACATACAACACACATGGTGCCAGCAGAATCACAGAGCAAGTACCAAAGAAGTACAAAGAAGTTGCTTTGGGGAGTGTGTTTCTTTAACATCTCACAACATAGACAGGGGCTGGGCTGGAGTTGAATAAGAAAATTGTTCAGGGGCTGGGGGATGGCCTGCTCACTGAAGTGCTTGCTGTACGTGCATGAGGCCACACTTTTGGTTCCTCGGGCATGGCAGCATGTGCCTGTAAGGTTAGCATGGAGGAATCAGGGACAGGAGGCTCCCTGAGGTTTGTTGGCCAGTCAAACTGAATCAGCGAGCTCCGGGTTTATTGTGAGACCCTGTCTCAGAAAGCAAAGCATAGATGATTAAGGAAGGCATTTGGTGTCCACCTCTAGCCTTCATACGTACGCATTGAACACTCATGTGAGCAAGCATACTCATGAACTTGTACACACACAGAAGGCACACTTCATTTGTAATGGAAACTTCAGAAAAGGAAAGTCTCTGGGGAAACTTTCCAGAACAGATGCCTCATCTATGAAAGATGGACCCCAGGCTCTCTGAAGAGGGGTGGCTAGCTCAAGGTCACATGGCAGAGACAATGTGGGACTCTGGTGAGCATTGGGGAGAACCAACATTGCAGGTCAGCTCAGAGGAAGGGAGGGTTCTGGGGGTGAGTGAAAAGGATGTCACAAGGTTTCTGGCAGGTCTCATCAAAATTAAAATTCATCTTGCAAGTGTCTCAGGCTTTCCCCCATCCTCTCTGGGGTTTCTGGGTTGGCTTACTTACCACTTAGGGCCCTTGCTTTTGTTAATGCTGACAAGAGTGAGAGGAGCCTTGAAGGACAGCCTGAAGAATCCAGGCCTCTCTATTAGAAGAGACTAAGACCTTCGAGAGAAAAACATAACAGGTCTAGAATGTAAGGACTACCAAATCAGGAAGGAGCCAGGCCTGAGGGAGTTTGCTTGAGGGAAGTGGGGGGCTATGAGAAGCAGCTGAATGGCAGAGACAGGGGCACACCCACACCAAAGGGTGCATGCAGTTGCTGTGAATTAGAGAGGTCGTCGGCCACTTTGAGTAGCACCGAGGCTTCCTTCCGGCAAAACGGGAACTGCTCTTCAGGATTTCCGGCATGTCATACTCAGCATTATGCCGTGTGACAGTAGCCCAAGCTTACACAGCCCTGCTGATGGACGCGGAGATGCAGGCCACTCTGCAATGCTGAGTTAGTCAGGGACAGGGCCGGGATAGAACCTTCTCTCCACCCTGGACTCACAGCCAGCTTCTTTCTTTGCTCCCTTCCCTTTGGGGCTCAAGCAAAGGTGCAATGAAGGTGATCCTGTGGACCTCACTCCTGAAACTACTTCCTCTTACCAGTGTGACAGGCGGGTTCCCCAGGAGCTCCATCTACCCACCAAGAGCATACTTGTTCAGTCTTGACTCTCGTCTCAAGGCTCCGCTCTGCCTTGAAGTAGAACTGAAAGATAGAAAGGAATGAAAACACCATGTGTGTCAAATCTCCATGGCTCAGAAAAATAAACACACACACATACATGTACATTCGTACAGCTGTGTGTGTGTGCGTGCACACACAAACAGGGAGCAGAAAGATAATACTTATCTTATACTTATGCTTATAATTTTCCTGGTCTGTCCTGGCTGTATAGGGACCGGCTACATCTCATGCCTGGCTGAAGGAAAGCATAAGGGGTTTTCTCTCTGCTGGAAGGGTCTATAATGGTGCTTTGGTTGACTTGCCCTGCATTCCCTCAGCCTGTCAAGTGAGCTTTATGAGCTGAATTTCTCAGATGGATGAGCACAGAGGTTGACAGCCATTTGCCAAAATTTACCTGGGTGTCACCTTTGTAGAAGAAAGAAAATGATTCCCTTGAATCCCACACACGTTGACGAAGAATAAACAGCCTTGTTGAAACTGGCGGCAACACGTGACCTACAACAATAAAAGCCTTTGGTTTGCTTGCTGTAGCGCAAAACTATGAGAAATATTTAGTCTTTAAAAATACACAATGGTATCATAATTTAGCTGCAGGTTCAGAGACAGTACCACCTAACTTAGTGTATTTGAGAGGCAACGGTATTGTATATTTCCCAAATGCAAACAGCAGAATATGAGGAATGACTAAGGGGCACCAGACCATATCTGACCCTTATAAATGTGTCTCCCATGAATGCTAACCACAATTCCCAGTGTTTCAGATAGCATACACGGACAGCAAAGCCATAGAAATGTGCGCGCCTACCTGGTGTGCGGTCTGTGTCAGTTCAATGTGAAGGTTATGTAAACTTTCGGTACCTCCCTAGTCCTCTGCTTTTGAGCATGGAAATAAATCTGAACGTTTATAATTGTCCCGATCTGTTATACATTCAGGATTTTAAAAAATGCTGTTTTTGACACAATATTTTTTTCTCTCTTTTTCAAAACAATCAAACTCGTTATTTACAAGCATATCTTTTTGTCTGTTTTAATCCATGTTTGGTGTCCAATTGCATGTGTATAAAACTGTTAGTTTTATCATGTAAAATTGATATGTGTTCATTTTAAATGAACTTTATGGTGTGCGTTTGACACAGCAATAGGCTACAAAGACTGAAACATGTGGAAGTTTGTTCTTTCTTGTCAAGTTAGGAGGCAAGCTGTAGGACATTACCTAATCCACCTTTCTGGTGGATAGTCATGTTGTCCAGCTCAGGAGCCGCTAGCCACAGGAAGCTACTAGCACTTGAGAAGTGACTAGTAGCAGGACTGAGAAACTGAAATTTTTACTCGCTATAATTTTAAATAAAATACCCGTGTGTGACCAGTGTTACCACCTTGGTAGACAGTAGAATGTAAATCAGCAGGCTGACATCAAGGAGGCTTGTGCCTTTTCATCCTTGGGCTATTTTGTGAAGAAAATGAGAAAACAGAGTAGCTGGGAAAAAAAGATGCCACCTGACAGATAGTGAGCAGAGACAGCTTCCAGAATGGGCAGTTTTAGCTGTGTCTTCATCCCTGGTGCAGCTCCTTCCTATCTATGTGACTCCAGTGAGTTACGAAAGGCCCCACGGCCCTAATTCCCTTTCATTTAAAAGGAGTCCGTCATCTCTGGGCCCTGCTGGGTGATTTGAGATCATCACAAATCCCCATATCATTACAGCGCTCACACAAGACCTGGCGCTCTGTGGACATGACATCTGTCCTGTGTTTCCAGAATATTAGAGAGGGTCCCAGGACAGACTTGCACAGTGGTAGAGGTGCCCGTTGGTACCAAATAACTCATTGGTGTCACCGCACAGGAAGCGCGACTCACCTTATCTTTCCATCTGTAGCGACCTATGGTCCAGGTACATCTGGTACTCCTTGCTAAAAGATTAGGATTTCCACGGTACCTGGTGGCCAGAGACCAGGGCAATAAGCAGAACCCTCCTAGCAGCCCTCTAGGCCAGGAGCTCAGCATCTCAGGTACCACAGAATGTTTTCAGACCAGAGTTTTACGCTTCCATTTTTAAAGTGTTTTTTTCATGATGACATTTTCATACGCTCTGTTGCCCTTCCTCCTCAGCTCTGCTCCTCTCCTGTCGCCCTCCACCCAAAGTAGCCCTCCTCCTGTTTCCTTTAAGACAGAACTTTCTATTCACACCAGAAATGCTTAACGTTCCTCTTCGAAATTGCAAATTGGACCCAGGTAAACATGGAATCAAACCCTGTGGGGAGAGATGGCCCACAGCCTTCTGGTTTAATGAGCTCACTGTGAAAAGAAAGAAAGAAAGAAAAAAAGATTAAATACCATTGGCCAGAAAAGGTTTTCACTGAGTAACTGTAACTAAATGGAGTCACGGGGGACCTTCTAGAACCTCTTGCTGAAGCGACGCCACTGACTGACCTGAAGGCCAAAGAGGAGGTCTAAGTGTGTAACTGGTGACAGATTACCAGCAGCATTCCCAGTTTCGGAGAAACGGAAGAAGGGGAGCTAGTGAGAAACTCTCTGGTCATCGCTGGGGTGATCCTGAAACAGGCTCTGACAGGTGAATAGATCTCACCAAGCTGCCAAGATGATAGAAGCCACTCGAGGGTAGATTTTTTTTCTCAGGCTTTAAGGCACGTAAAACTCACCCCTGGTTCCTGTTAAGATTTCGGGTTGTGGCTCCAAAGATGCGCCTGTCTACCTGGACAGCATGGGTAGAGGAGGAGCCTTGCTCTGAGCAGCAACGCCCTGCAGGCGGAAAAGGCACCAGGCCTACCTAGCTGTGTGTTGGGGAGCACATAGGTTGCCATCTGCTGAGTCCTCTTTGTGAGTTCTCTTTAATGAAAGCCACTGCTGCTTCTGAAGGTAATTGTCTATTGTTAAAGAACCCAGCCCAGCCCCACAGTGTCAAAAGCCACCACAGTGAAAACAACCACCAACTATTCAAAGCATTCAGTAAACTCATTACAACAGTTCAGCGGTTACCGCTTCTTGACTGTGTTTTCCTGGATCTTTCCGTTTCTTCCCGTCATCTCCACCACAAGCTTTTTTTTTTTTAATTGTTTTCTCAAATTAAAAAACAGGGGGACATATTTTCTCCAGAGTGCTGAGAGCTCTCCTTTATTGGACACCTTGGGCAGCTGTTACAGAGGGGCTGTCTCACTGCTCCTTTCTTGTATACCTTGGAACTGTCAGAGATGGGCTATCTCACTGCTGTGTTGTCAGCATTGTTGTGTTTTCCTGTAGATGTTAGGGAGAGAGCTCCAGTGGTAGAGTATTGGCCTAGCACACACAAAGCCCTGTGTTTAGTCCCAGCAACACCAAACCCCAACATGGTAAGGTTTACTGGTAGCCCTGGCACTCAGGATATAAAGGAAGAAGGATCAGAATTTTATGATCATCCTGATGTATGTTGTGAGTCCGGCCAGCCTGGTCTACGTTAGATCCTATCTGAAAAGTAAACAAAATGAAAATCCCCCTATCTCCAGGCTTACCTTTTTTCTCTGTCTTGTTATGTAGAAGCTGGGGAGGATGTAACCAAATGTGTAACTCGGAAACACAAAGTTTCCGAGTATGCAGAGCTAGATTACAATCCAAATTGTGAGGCAAGATTTCCCCTGCGATTTTGACAGCTGATACAGAGAAATCACTGTGAACTCAAAGCTGGCCTGGGCTACATAAGCAAGTACCAGGACAACTAGGGCTACCCATCAAGACCCTGTCTCAAACAAACATAATTAAATACAATAAAACACTAACTATAATTTTAGATGTATTATTTAACTTCTGTGAGGTTTAGTTAACTTCACACGTATAATGCAGGTAACAAGAGACCCTATCTTGGCGTATTTCTGAAAGGATCATATAAACCAGGGTTAGAAAGGGGCACAGATCTTCACACTCCAGCTATGCCCTCCACCACCACCTGTTTCCATGCCTAGCTGACCCAACGCCCTTCTCACATGCTCACATGTCTCCACCCACCGCCTTCACCATTGCTTCTCCAGGTCCATGACCCTTGTCGGGGCACTAAGCCAGCCCCTGCTTGTGTAGCCCCGCTGAAGGACTCAGTGGAAACACCCATACCACTTATTTGCCCTCTTCTCATGTTTCATTCTGAGCCTCGAAGACTAAGGCTGCCCAGGGAGGAAAAGGACAGAGGACCCTTGCCAGGAGAAGCACAGGCATATGACTCACATACACAAGCAGGGCTGAGAGCGTTCTCTTTGGGGCTTGGCTTCCTTTACCATAGATTACATCTACTTTATCTCACCGAATTGAAATGACTACTGTTCTGTGTCCTGCAGTGCCGTGTCAAACTATCACAGCTGTAGGCTTTCCCATGTTATTCATCCCCCAGTGGATGGAGGATTCCTGAGTTGTGTCTTGAAAAGCTCCAGTAATTCACCCATTTGCTCTAGAATCAGCTCCCCAACAGCCAGCATCCCCGTGCAAGCTCTCTGCGCTCAGTGTATGAAGTTGGCACGCACACTCTGGTGCAGACAAGTCTTTGTTTGCTATGTAGGTGACAGATTTTGAGGAAGGAGGAAATAACCAAGCTTCAGCTAATTGTCTTCTTTCTATTATGTGTGTGTGTGTGTGTGTGTGTGTGTGTGTTTGTGTATGAGTGAATATGGAAGCCGGCAGTCAACCCAGGGAGCTGGCACCATTCCCTGAGGCCTTTTGAGAAGAGGTCTTTCCCTGGGACCCGGGACCAATGAGCCATTTGTCTCTGCCTCTGCAGCACTGTGAGCACGTCACCACACCAGCTTTTTATGTGGGTGCTGGGGATCGAACTCAGGACTCCATGCTTGTACCTTACTCACTGAGCCATCTCCCCAGCCTTCCTCTCCATGCTGCTTTAGATACTGTGGATTTTACTTTTTAAGGTCTCACTTTCCAGGCTTGCAAAGCCATGTTGACTCATTCACCTAATATTTCCCAATTGCCTCCTGTGTATGTAGAGCAAATACACCAGGGGTTCACTGATCCTAGGGCAGCCTGAGAGCCCCGGATGCACAAATGTGCTGTTTCTCCTTCTGTTAGTTCTGCATGGGGACAGATGGGGGTGAAGGTCCTCCTCTGAGGATGTAACAGGAGTTAAGAGCATGCCTCAGCCCTGCTACTTCGCCCTAAACAGAATAAGCATAATGCCTTCCTTCAAGAGGGTCCCAGTCGAGTGGCAGGAGAGACGGCTTCTAAGTCGGGAAGAAACCAGGTTCTGTCCAGATGGCAGAGGGATACTGCTGAGGAGATGACAAGGAGGGCCAGGCTGGCTGACAAGCAGATATCTGAAAATGAGCAGGCAGCCATGAGAAGAACAAAGGAGCAGGGGAATGCTCAGGTGGACCCATCTATGGACCTGTAGGGTGGGTGCGGAAAGTCGATGGGGGAGCCAATGTGGGAATGCAGGTGGGTAGCAGAAGGATGTGGGCGAGAACAGAGCTTTGTCCCACAACCCCCATGCTAAGGGTTTTAAGGAGCAAGGCCTCCGTCCACACTTTGTAATGCTTCAAATGAGGATTTTTATCCAACTACAAGTCATGAGGATGCTTAATTCTCTAATATAACAGGACTAGAGTGGGGAAGTCCTTAAGGGAGATGCTTGGGTCATGGAGCAGCTCCCTTGGGAAGAATTGACACCAGCCTCACAGCACTGGATTAGATCTTTTGGGACTGGATTGGTACCTACAGAAATGGACTGACTGTGAAAAAGTAGGCCAGACCCTAGCTCTGCTCTCTTTCATTCCTTTTGCTTTCTCACATATGCTCCCTCCTTGAATGGCCCTCCATGTTGTGATGCCGCCAGAAGGCTCTCATGGTAGTTGTGTTGTGTGGGTGGGTGGGAAAGAGGTCGAACCACCCAATCTCAACTTTCAGCTTCCAAAAAACATAAGCTCCATAAACATCTTTTAGTTATAAATGCATCTAGCCTCAGGCGTTTTGTTAGAAACCATGAAACAAAGTAAGACAAACACTGTTTTTGAATGAAATAAGAGCTTCCTTGGAAAACCAGTATTTGAAACAACTAGTGAAGATCTTTTTATATTAATGTAAGGGTAGGGATTTGGAGTCTGACAGAGGTGTCTCCTTGTCGATTACCTCTAAAGCACCTCCCTAGAGCTTCTGCTCTTTAAAGCTCTGTTGATTCACCAACCCAGGGAAAGTGGAGAAGGATGCTACGGAGGCTGAGAATGGTTTTAGTTGGGAGTGAGTCAAAGTTTGACATCAGGACCCAGAGCACAGCTGCTATAGAAATTATGGATTTGAGATGCTGGAGAAAGGACTGTTCTATAGCTTCTAATAGCATCATTCAGGCTAGGCCAGGATTAGATGGGATAATAATTGGAATTAGGCAAGACAGATGCTACCAGTGCTCCAAGACGTTGGTTATAAATCCAGGTTAGCCAAGAAAGAAGAAAACGACTCAGTTTAGGCTTGTAGAAATAAAATGAGATGAGGTCATGCGAGGTCAAGGGAAGTTGAGGCCCACACGGGCATAAAGAACAGATTATCTGAATACTGGCCAGAGACATTCTGGGCAACAAGATCCAAAATACTGCTTGTGAGTTAGTGGTTCACACATATTGTCCAATAGTTTTTCAATACACAAATATACACTTTGCTCTTTTGCTAGAAATTCAGTCATTTCTGATTGCTCTCAATTCAAGCATTCATGCATTGAACATTTTTGCATCTGAATAAGAGTTGTTCTGGACTAACCTACCACTGAAATCCTTGGGTCATACCACACAGGCCTCTTTACCATGGCTAAAATGCTGCCAAGCCATGCCTCCATGAAGTCATGAACACTTATGTTCTTTCCAAGAGTCTGGAAAGAGACTTAGACCATAGTATTTATCACCGTTACTAACCGTACTTTATAATTGTGTGTGAAATGGTGTTTGTTATATTGGCATATGTTTCCGTGATTGCTACTCTGGTTAATCATCATTTTACATTTAGTGGGATTTATGTCTACTCTTAACCCCCAAACCTGTGAGCTGTGCATGCAGGATTTCAGCCAACCAAAGACTGGATATCAGCTCAAGAGCGATGGGGCTCATCGAAGGGATTCCAGGGAAGGAAGGGGATAAAGAAAGGAAAGGTGAAAGGGAAAGTGATGTAATTCTATTTTAATTCAAAACTGTTTTTAAAGAACAAAAAAAATTGGGATAATTACGTCTGGGACAGGGGACATAGCTGTGCTAGTAGAGTGCTTATCTTCTGAGCATGAAGACATGAGTGTGGGCCAGAGAATCCTTCTAGAAAAGAAATCAAGCCCTGGTGCCACCTACCTTCAATTTTAGTGATGGTGAGAGAGAAGCAGAGGAAAGTGAATTTTTGAGGTTTGCTGGGACTCATCTCCTTGTCAAGCTCAGGGTCAGTGAGTTAAAGGTAGGTGGGATGTGCTGCACAGAGCTGTCCTTCGGCTTCCAAGCACACGGGAATCTCCATCTGCACATGGGCGTCCACACACATATACACACACTCCACACACAACTGTGTGTGCTTATTGTGTACAGATTCCTTCTTATTGTCCTCTTAAAAAATACAATATATGGAAACTTACATGGCATTGGGTATTAGAGATTATCTGAAGATGGCAGGGTGACATATATAAGTCATTACAAACACTGTGCCATTTTACGAAAGATACTTAATGATCTATGGATTTGCCATCTGCAGAGGTGCTAAAACCAACCATTGTGATACTAAAGTACAACTCGTGTGTTTGTGTATGTGTGTGAGAGAGAGACAGAAACAGAGAGACAGAGAGAGATTTCAGAAATGTAATTATGAGCCTAGTTTATTCCTAGACTACCATGGGTTTTGAAGCTTAGTATATTGAATCCTCAAGACAGAACCGTATCTGGAGTAAGCTGGACGTTATAGGTTGGCACTGGATTTTGTGCCAGGGCATTAAAGAAATGAAGAATTTATCATTTACGAACTCTGTGACCTGGGAGGGAAACCATTCAGTCCTCTCTATCTCAGTGTCTTTGTCCATGAAATGAAGGAAATGATGTTAATAGTTCCAGAGATAGAGCCCACCGCTTTCCTTTCATACAGTTATTTTTAGCTCACTTCAGTGGAAACTTCTATGAGGGAGCTACAAGCATGCATGTGCACAGCAAATGTTGGGGTCCTTTGGTCTGATGATCTGAGAAGCCAGAAAAATAAATGAACCATCCTTGGAAGGAACAGTGGAAATATACAGCTTCACTGCAAGTTCTAGAGAACTGTGGCCTTGTGACACAGTCCAGAGCAGTTCTGATTTATCTCCAGGGACAGTGTGACTAAACTCCTAGACCCTGTTGGAGCGTCACTGACAAATGAAGGTGATTTTTCTTTTCCTCCGTGAAATTCTCCAGTTAGTTCTCGGAATTAATGCAACAGATAACATTTTTCCCCCTCTTTGAACCCTTTTTATTTGTGTAAATGTATTGTTTTAGGCCTGAGTTCTTATCTCCTAGCCATGGCCCCCTCTCGGGTTGTTATTTATTAAGTATACTCCCTAAATTTCTTTTGTAATAAATAATCTTTGGTCATTTTCATCAAGTTAGTAGAAAATGTCTATCAAAAGATTTGTATATTTGCCCTGAAATTTAGTTACTAGATCTTTTTAAACTTTTGTTTAAGCACTTTAGAGTCAATTTAGCATTCTTAGAGTCAGGATGACTGAGTTTCCACTCTGCATCAAGACACCGAACATCACAGCATGGAAAAGCTGTTTTTCAGGATCCTTTAAAAACTTCAGAACCCTGACATGAGAACAGGATCTCGAGTAGCCACAAAAATATTCCCCTTTCAAGACAGTAGCATCCAACTGGAAGGTAAGAGGCTAAGTTTAAATAATTCCGGCAACCCCCATCTCTCTCCCTTTCTCTCTCTCTCTGGATAGCTGTGAGATTTCACCAAATGGTCCTTGTCATGGGGGAAAGAAAACATTTCTTCAACAATAGTCACCAATGTTAAAATGCTGAGCCTCCGTTACAGCTCCAGAAGATGCCCAGCTGGAAATATTTGAAAGAATTTTGATACCCAGTGGAAAACTCTGGAAAGGTTCTGAGGTTAAAGGCCACGTACGTAGCCTTAAAAATCTGTGCCTGACAGGGTTGTTTTTCTATCAGCACATGGCAGGTGAGTCGTGGACACTACATCTGCCTCCTTTGGGAGCTGACAAAATGTCAGGACTCTATGCCCAGCTTAGCCTAGCCATCACTCACTTCAGACCTTATACAAACAGTTTCAAGTCTCCCCGCCCTCCCTTTCCATTCAGGCTGTTTTTGAAGTTAAACAAAGTCATTGACCATCACAAAGAAAATATTCAGAGCATTGTATGGGGAAAGGGGTGGGTGAAATGTGGTCATTTACTTTGCTATGTTTGGATTATAAACAAATATTCACACCTGTGGTCAGCCTCTGGCTGCTGAGGAACCTAACATACTATTTGAGACAAGCACAATTTTATGCTTTTCGTAAGTGCGAGTCATCTTGGCGTCATTTACCAAGTCAGAAAGTTAAGGCACCAAGAAGAGAAAGTAATGCAGTTGGTGGGTGCAGCAACTCGCTGGAACTGGTTGAATTCTGCCAATGCTCTGTCGATGCATTTCACATCTAGATTCTCCGGTCTTGCTGGAAGAAGGTGGGAGATCTTTAATCTAGAGAATTGATGGTTTTGACAGAGAAGAGGCAGTGAATACTCTTCACACAGGATTCAGGCCAATCGCAACAAGTGGAACAAAACAACAACAGTAACAACAAAAGAATCAAGGTCAGGCAAACCAGGTGAGCAGTGTGGCCTAAAGAAGCCACACAATGGGCCGTTTCTTGTTTTTGTTTTTGTTTTTTTAACTATGGTCAACCCAGTGGCATAGTAACTGCAAGGTACCCAAATATTGATTGGGTTGCCAACACCCACTCCAAAGGTTGCTGACTACATAGAGACAGCCCTGTCAACAAACACAGGAGTCCTTTGCTGCTTCACTCCTGCAGCTAAGTGCATCTTCCCAAGAGAGCTTCAAAGATAATTACCTGGTTATTTTTAGAGCCATCCAGGATATCATTTCCTTGACACTTCTCTCGAAGATCTGTGCAGAGTGATTTACTGAACTTTAATTTCCTGGAATCCGGGCTTGGCTAAGGGACCAAGTCAGTTGCTCACCGTTGCCAGCTGGTAGCCAGACACAGTGGCAGGCGCTACCAACATGGCTCCTCCCTCGTGTGGTGACTGAGTTTGTTGGGTGGTCCCTTCGTTCTTGTGGTTCCTATGCCCATAGATTCCCCTGGCTGGTCCAGAGGCAAACACATTATTTGGTGGATGTAGAGAAAAATACATCAAAGAGATTTTCCTAGATGAAGCTTGAAAACATTTGTGGGAGTTTGGCCAAGAGGCCTCCTGATTATTCATTTTTTTTATTGTTCCAGCTCCTTTGATAACAGAGTAAGAGTTCACAGGTCAGCAGAGCAATTGTTGCATGGGCAGCATGTTCAAGGTTCTAAAAAGCACAACACTGTTATTTGTCTTCAGAAAAACATCCCCGGTAGAGGAGTCTCATTTACCCTAGATAGTTTCTAGAAAGCGAGGAAGATTGCAGGAATTTCTCTGTTCTTTCTCACATCTGTTGGCATTCCAAGTTCCCTTCTTGAGAAATGTCAACATTGGATGGTCCCATGCCTACGTCACAAATTCATTATATCTTCATATAACCTTACTTTGAACCCCCACAAATTTCTATTAAAGTTTCAAACTAAAATTAAGCCTGTTGGTTTTTCCTTCTTCCTGTAGACACAGAAAACAACCAGATGGAAAGCCACTTTACGGCCTGTGTGAAAAAGTGTGTGCTTGACCTGGCATCAGGATCTGTCAGGTGTGGAGTGTGTGCTGGGGCAGGAGGGGGGCGGAGGGAAGGCCAGACTGAAGCAAATTAACAGGGATTCTGTCTAAAGAAGGTTTGGTTTCTGTCAACGTGAAAAATGATGCACTGCTAAATTTTGTCCTTAAGAAGAGCTATGGAGGTAAGTTCATTTGTTTGCTTGCTGAGGTACTGCTTATGCTTGGAAAGTGTTCTACTGCTATTCTGTCTTAGCTGCCAAAGTGCTGAAGAAGGTTATTATTATTACTATTATTATTATTGGTTTTGGTTTGTGTTTTGGAGTCTAGCAAAGAATGATTTAGATTTTAGCACCATTCCTCAGCCTTGGTCTATATTGGGGGCCAGTAAATAATTATCTATCAGTAGTGCTCTCTTTAAGATGTTGACTGTCTCTGACCTGTATTTCCTAGGAATACACACATAAGTTATGACCATCAAAAATGTCGATAAACAGGGTCAATGTTCCCCCAACAACCTGACCCCAAAATGAGACGCCCTTGGGTTGGTTAGTTTTGCATCAACTTGACACAATTAGAATCATTCAGAAAGAGGGAACCTTAATTGAGAAAATGTCTCCATCAGATTACCTGTAGGCAAGTCTTTAGGGCATTTTCTTGATTCATAATAAGTATGGGAGGGCCCAGCCCACTGTGGGTGATGCCATTCTTGAGCAGGTGGTCCTGGGTGGTATAAGAAAGCAGGTCCTCACCTGCTTTTAGTAGTATTTAGTACCACTCCTCTCAGCCTTAGTCTATGTTGGGGGCCAGTAAATAGTTATTAATTAGTAATGTTCTCTTCATTTTAAGATGTTGACTGTCTTTGAGCCCTATGTACTACGAATGTACACACACACATACACACGAAGCAAACCAGTAAGCAGAATCCTGTAGTCTCTGCTTCAGTTCTGGCCTTGAGTTCCTGCCCTTATTTCCCTCATTGATCAACTGTGATCAAGATGAATAAGCCACATAAACCCCTTCTTCCCCAAGTTTTTGTTGGTCCTGGTGTTTCATCACAGCAACAGAAAGCAAGCTGACACAGCACTGGTGTAAGCGTTGTTTCTAGAGGGACCATGGACAGATTGCACCAGAGCCACCTGGTGTACATTACAGATGCTGGTCCCTTAGCTCCACCTCAGTCCTGCCAGAACGGTCAAAAGCTACACACAGGAAGCTGGCTTTAGCTGAGTTCCCCAACAGCTCCTGTGTGCACAGAGCTGTCACGACAGCTCTAAGTGTCCGGGATTTGCCCATTGGGTAAGATTACAGAGTAGGGCTAACACTATGAAAGAGGATTTGAGGGCTTGGGGTACATGTGCTCCCACAGATTTGATTTAGGACAAAGTTCCCTATATTGACTTCTATTTCTTGTCACATAACACCAGAGAAAGTACTCTACTTTAGGTACATAAGGAACCACTTCAGAAACTTAAGAATTGTAGATAGCAAAGTTCTACCTAGAAAGTATGACTTGAAGGACCAAATATGTTGTAGTTATCAAGCTAGAGAATAATTAACCTAGACTAGATTCTAGAGCTTGGATGTACTACTCGTAGTACTTATTAAAATACATGTTCTTGAGCCCTACTGCTGTGCACAGATGCTGGCTAACACCGAGATGGGATCCACATGCCTTCATTAGTGTGTACAGAGGGCTGCACATTCAGGAATGTACACACTCACGCACACATGCCAGAAGACAGCTTCTGCTCACATTTGCCAGGCATCATCCATCTTGTTTTTTAACATAAGCTCTCACACTAGTCTAACCCCCTCCAGGTAGGGTAGGCCGTCTGGGGAGCAATCTCCTGGATCTTATTTTGGCCTCCCTAGCACTAGGATTACAGACTTGAGCCGTCCTACTTGGCTTAAAAAAATAGACAAAAGCAGCGTGATTTCTGAGGATCAAGCTTAGGTACCCATGCTTGCACAACAAGCACTTTACTGATTAAGTCATCTCCCCATCCCTGTGTCTGCACTTTTACTAAACTCATAACCACACACATGCACATATGCATGTACATGTCCCTAAAATTCATCAGGGAGGGTTTCAGACCCTCAGACTGAAATGATTCCCCAAATCAAGGAAAGGGGTGAGGATGTGTAGGCTGTGGTCTAATGAGAACAATCTTCCTACTTGCACATTTATTCCTCACACAGAGGCAGAGCTAGAAGCTAATCCTTGTGCAGTAGTAGAAATCAGCCAGCCTCATCAGGACCTCTGGCACTGTGACCTGAGAACATGGAGTCCAGGTATGTCTGGACCTGAAGGGAGTGCAATCCCACTCCTGCTGGATTTCTTAACACATTTTTCTACATTTAGGGAGAAACCCTTTCACTCCCAACTCTGTTCAAATGTGGATAATATTTTAAAAACATTTTTTAAAGAAATGTGACCTCAAACCCTGGTCAGAAGCATCTAGAAAGTAGAAAGATACTCCCAAAAGAAGGCAGAGCTGGCCAGCCAGGTTATGGGACCTCTACTCTAGTAAGATTCTTTTCACAGTTTGTTCTTTGGAATAGTAGTAAGCTGTGGTGTTAAAGAAAGCAGGTCTCAAGACAACCCCCAGGGAGCCAGTCTTCTCAAAGACTGTGTGCTGCACTTCGGATTTTAAATGCCAAACACCTATTTACAGAAGTTAATGTCCACTTCTGTGGACATGTGGTGAAGCTTGAATGTGTAGAACTTAGAGCAAGGCTTCCATCCACTGGAGTATGTCCTTGAAGAAACCCTGGCCTCTTCCTCTCTTTTATCACAGTCATGAGGTGGACAGTTTGTTCTGCCTCAAACACCTGTTATGAGATGGCCTTCCAGCCCCCACTAGAGGTATAAAACAATAGGTCTGCTGATTGTGGAAAGAAACTCCTAAAATTGTGAGCCAGAATAAACCTCTTCTGTTTATAAAGTGTTTTTTCTTGAGTGTTTGTTGCAATGACGGAGAACTGGCCCAGTGTTTCTCTTTGAGATTCATTGACCATTCATCACTCAGAAGTCCAAGGCAACGGCAATGGGGACAGACAGGGAAGAGGCCGAGCCCACTGCAAGCCACCTGGCCCTGCCTTTAAGAACTCTGGACACTCCCTCTTCTCCACCTGGACCAGCTTCTGGAGGCTCCCGGGGACACAGCTTACTGTTCCACCCCAAATCCATTTTACTTGGGCCAGTCACACCTGCAACAATAAACTTTGTACATTTTCCAAGCCACCTGTCTTTCCCTCCCACTCTCTGCCACCCACACCCATTGTTTCCTCTTGGGAGACAGGTTGGTGAATGGAGCAGGCCTTGTCGCTCTTCCAAAGTGATATGCTGTGAACAAGGGACAGCACTAGAACCATGGCGCTACCATTAAGAAATGGTCTGTCCCCAGCTCCATTTTTCCCACAGTAACAGAGCTGTGCTCTCACATGGACAAAATTCTCCCCACTTATCCTATTAAGGTGGCTTCTCTTTTCTTTAAGATGGTTTAGCGAGGCATAGGTATAGTAGCAATATATAGATATAGCTCTATCTATGTAGATATAGATAGTAGCAAGATTACCTGCTGTCTAGTGAGCATGCACTGTGTATGAGGCCCTGAGCAGAAGCCATTGCATGTATCAGTGGTTCTCAACCTCCTAAGGCCGCAACCCTCTAATACAGTTCCACATGTTGTGGTAACCCCAACCATAAATAAAACTATTTCTGTTGCTACCTCATAGCTGTATTACTGCGACAGTTATGAACTATAAGGTAAATATTTTTGGAGCTAAAAGTTTGCCCGAGGGGTTGAGGCCCACAGGTTTTGAACTGCTTGCATCTGCCATAATTTGTCATACCCAGGTCTTCTTCTGAGCTTACTCTAATGAAATGGCAGAACTGAGTTGACTCAGGACTCTGCCTGCATCTCTACTCTGTGGAAAGAAGGACTATCTCACAAGAGCTATATTAAACACACAATTCATCACATCATCTTCTAAAATGTACTAAGGAGATGAAAGACGCATAGATTCAAAAACAGTTTCAATATAAAAAATAAACACTCAAATATATTCAGTATAACGTCATTTACGTTAGCAAAAACTAATTTCTAAATGGTCAATAATTCAAGGCTGCTTGGGTAAGTTTTGCTGCATACATGTCTACAATACTCTGCAGCTGTTAAAAAGTATGTAGGCCATACATACCTACAGTCTTCCATGACCCACACATATGCAGGCCTCCCCAATTACTGATACCCCCAAGTGACCTGAGCCTGTGGTGATACGCGATCACCCCATGCCCATAGTGTCACTAAGATCCACTCTTGGTGACGGGTCTCCTGGGGGCACACCTTGTTTTTAGGTTTTCTAAAAACAATGACAATATAAATAATTTTCAGATTTTCAAAAATAGAATAATGAAATATTCTGAGTTATTAATGGGAACCAGAGTGCTGAGGGCACCATGTCGACCCGCTCCCGTCTCTTTGCGATCCACAGATGAAGCTAAATGAAGCTAAATCTTTCAAAGGAAGAAAGTAGATTTGTGTCATTATGTCAGTGGTTTATCTGTGTCCCCCACCCCCACCCCCACCCCCACCTGTAAATTTCTTGTGAAGTTGAAATCGGCCACCTCTCCCTCATTTCCCACCTCTCCCTCACTTCATTTCCTACCTCTCCCTTAACTTTATCCCTGCCAAAAGACACTTTATGTAGAGATGTGGTTACAGAAACTGGGGAGAGAAAGCAGGAAGAAAGAAGGGGCCGATATCCCATGCTAATCCCCCAGAACAAACTTCATAGTGAAAGGTAAGCCTCTCTATGTGCCAGGCTGTCTGGATTCTCAACACATCCCTCCTGCCAACTCTCCTCACAACACACCCACCCCTCTACCCCTACCTGTTTCAAAGGAATGAGGCTGGACACCAACACCCTCCGCTTGCCTCTCAATTCTCACACAGGTGCACACACACAAACGCACACATAAACAGAGAGAGGGGGGAGAGATTATCTGTCCACGTGCCTTACCTGTCTTTTCACAAGAAATGTAGAGGAACCCACTATTTCTCTGAGCACTGCCCAGAACCCTGAAATCTTCCCCATGCTGTTGGAAAGGGTGTGGGTCTGAATCCTCTCCCTTTCCATTTCCTTTTCCCTGTTCCCTACAGAAGTTTGGGGAACTGAGAAGCAGCTCCCAGTATTTACAAAGAATGACCATAATGGTGTTATGTTGCAGAAAATATATTAGCTATGTATCTGGAGCTACGCCTCCGGAAACAGTGAAGGAGGGCTCTAATATTCAGTTTCTGCGTATAGTTAAAGGAAGGAGAATGGGAGAAATATTTTACTTTCCATTTTTAAAAACTCGGGATTGTGTTTTAAGACCTAGGCAGTCTCAGTGCTTGGGTCTGTTGGACCCGGGGAGAGGCACCTGGCCCTATATTTTCACCCAGGGAGGTAACTTTGCAAACAAGAAGTCATACCACCTGCTGATCTCTTTATTGAGAAACCACAGAAATTATGTAAGTTGGAATCACAAACAATCTGCATGTGAACCGAGAAGGCGGAGGAGGGACAAGTTTAATCAGGTTTACGGGCATTCTGAGACCTGTAGCCACACAGCAAGCACAGGTGAGAGGCTCTACAGTTAGGAAGCCGAGGCACGCCAAGGCCAGCCGCAGGGTAAACATGAGTGGCTGCCATTGTTCCACACAGCTCAGCATGACGGAGCTGGAGGGCAGTACACCAGGAAGGCTGCCCTGAAAAGACTTTGATCGCTCAGCAATTTCACTTACAGGAAATTATCCTGGATCATTAATTCTGTGACCATATTACAGAGAGAATTATAGAGAACAATAACATATTGGGGTTGATGATGTAATGATAGGAGCTGTTCCATTGATAAGGAAAACAGGTGTATAAACATCATTGTACTGAGCTGAATTGGAGGTCTATTATTCTTTGCAAGGGTCTTGTTTAGCATCAGAACATCTTCCTTGTAGAAGTAAGGTCTTGGGACATTTCAATGATGAGAGTGTTTTTGCAGGCCATGCTGTCCCTGCTCTAAGTACTTAATCTCCTATTATAACATGAAAACATCCGTAGACTAAGATGGAAATGAATTGGCATCATAGTTTTGTATCAATAAAACTTTATTTATAACTACAGCTCATGTGTCAGACCTGGTCCATGGGCTATAATTTGCTTACTCCTGCTTTAGGCAATGCCTCTATCTGGGTCACCACAGATCCCAGATTACTTATTTTACTTCACTTTTTTTTTAATAGGTGAGAACTGTTTGCCTTTTCTGTGGAATGGATTTCTATTGAGTGTTTTGAACCAGTGACTTGGTCTAGGAAGTATCTTTGCCATAAAAATATCATAGTAAGATTGTATCTTCCTTTCTAACCTTATATTTCCCCCTTGAGTGGTTTTCAAGACTTTGCTATATGCTCAGCTCAACTTGTATCTTTTCTTTTAATCTCATCTCTCAGCAGATTCTCCAAGCACCAAAACCCTTCATCCTTCATTTAAGAGAATCCCCCACTTCCCTTCCCCCCCCAAATACTCTAGATAATCAAAGGTGTGTGTGTGCGTGTGTATGTGATGTACATTACATCACTATAATGTACTCATGTACATTATAGTAGTGAATAGCTTCGAGAAGATGTCAGTAAATACCAACCCAGTAAAAGGTAAGTGAAGGCAGGAGAGAGGGAAGGGAACAGGGAGGGAGGGAAGAGAGGGATGGATCAGGCCTCCCTGAGTCAATGTGTATACCAGATCAGTGTTGCTGGTTCTTCTGGGAGCAGGTTCATACTCAGGAGTTTTCTGAGACAGTGTTTTATCTAAAAGATTCGTCAGTAAGGAAAGAGGAGTCTGGAGAGATGACTTAGTGGTTAAAAGCATGAACTTTTCTTGCAGAGAACATGAGTTCAGCTCCTAGCACCCATGTCAGACTGTTCCCAACAGCCTGTAATTTCAGCTCCAGGGGAATCTGATGGCCTCTTTCACCTCTGAGGCACATACTAACACACACACACCCCTAGTTAAAGTTAAAATAAGTCTTATTTTTTTTAAGTCTTAATTAAAAAAAATAGGAATGAATATTAATATGTTCAACACATGTTTATTACGAAGTATCTTTGTACCCTGTTTTGGCACAAAATAGGCAAAGCCCCTGTGTACATGGAGTTACACTATGTTGGCAGGGGTGGACAGTATATGAATAAATTAACATCTAATAAAATATGAGGTGGTTAGCTTTCCTCCTCAACATCACACTTGCCGTTGGCTTGCCCTAACAGTTATTTGTTTGTTTGTGTTGAGACAGCATCTTATCTAGCATTGCCTGGCCTCTAGTTAACTTTGTAGCCAAAGGTGTCTTTGAACTTGTGATCCTCCTGCCTTTATATCCTGAGTGATGGGATTACAGGCATATACTGCCACCTCTGGTTTTATATGGGGCTGAGGACTGAACCCAGGGCTTCATCCATGCTAGGCAAGCACTCCAGCAACTGGCTTACAGCCCCCAACCCATTCCAGTAATCCTTCATCCAAGGAATGATCTGGCCCTGACTACTTCAATTGTCACCCATGGGACAGATGTGTGTACTGGTCTCCGGGTAAAGTCAGGGCCAAGCAGCAGTGGGAGCTGAACTGTATTTCAGGCCCTTTGAGTCAGTCAGGGAACCCAGAGGTGCTACTTTTTAGTGATTTGAGTGTCTCCAGGATGGTCAGCAGAGAGCTGAGAAATGCTTGCGGCAGCTCGGTAACCAAGCCAGCAGGCTGTCGTGGGTGTTTATGCCTTCTCGAGCCTCATCGGTAACAACATAAAATGTGGCTGGTTCCTGTGGCATCTGCCTTTTCTCTCTCCAGGCAGGCCCCAGGCTCCCCTAGCAGCCTAGGCTCCTGGGCTGTAAGCAGCTGCCAGCACAGAGGAACAAGCAGGGCTGTTTTGCCGGCGGCAGCGGCTGAGCCAGCCGTGGCTTGTCCAGACAGTTCATCTCTGCTGGAGATCCCCAGGGACGATTTACCAGCTCACAGCAGGCCGGCAGAGGAGAGACCCCGAGAACTGCCCTCAAGCCCCTCCACGGGATGGGGTGACAGCAGCGTGCCTCGGGATGCCAGCTGCCTTTAGGAACTGAGAATCCCTTCGGGAATGTATAGGAAGGCTCTGGCCCCGGGGAGCTTCCTGATATATAGGACCACGAAAGCCAGGGAAGAGGTCAGTTCAGGTACATCTGCAGAGAAGAAGGTGCAGTTGAAGAGGACACTGTGGCCATGTCCTTTCATGCTAATCATCAGATCTTAGCCTACGCTGACCATAATTGAAGTTTTTTTCTAAAAAGGGTTGATAGCTTACTGTGTGACAAATTATGGGTTACACAATTGGCATTTATCTTCTTATATAGCTAACCTTGGGGCGGGGGTGGGGGAGGGGAAGAGGATCTCCCAACCCTCTTTTCTGTGCCTTTGGTCACATTGGCACAGCAGGAGAGGAAGCTGCATGAAATGATGACTATAAGAAGGCAGGCAAAAAAAAAAAAAGGCAGGCATCTTAGGGACCATCTTAACAGCTGTTTTCAAAGCCAACGACCCTGCTGGGCAGCCCCCAAGCTTCTCAGATCCTCCCTTCTCCCCTCACCTCCATGTGGTTTGCTCTTCTCTTATGGAAGGTTGTGGTTTCTAATTGGTCCTATCTTAATCTGCTTTGTTGCCCGCTGGCTCACCCTTTTTACCACTGCAGGGATGATCTCTCAAAATGTCATTCAACTTCGAGAATACACACACACACACACACACACACACACACACATGCGCCCCCTACAGCTCCAGCTTAAAGCCTATTGTCTATGTTACTGGAAAAGCATGGGTCCTTCTGTAAGCTCCTCCCTTCCAATGCGCCGGCTTGGTCCCCCATACCTGCTCCAGTCTTAGGAGTCAAACTGCCCCAGGTCTAGCCTTGTTGTGTGTCTGTAATGCTCTTTCTTTTGCTACCACTCCCCTTGTCTCTCTCCTTTCCTCTGACAGGGTTGCCTTTGGATCCAGAGCACAGGTTCAGGATCTGCTGTCTACTCATTTTTATGGCTTGGCTACTCACTTAACTCTGTACACCAGGCACCGAGCAAACTACTTTTATATGCATCTTCAATTACAATTGTTCCTAAGAACTAAGTTCAGATTCCAGTTCCTCAAATATCATCCTTCCAAACTTCTAAGTCAGATGCCTTCCCCAAGCTTTCTTAGCACCCTGGTAGAACTCTAATTTGGTATCTACTGCATTTTTTTTTAAGTAACACATTTTTGTGCCCATCTTTTAAAAGTGTTTTTATTCATCTTTTTGACAATTTTATACAATGTATTTTGATCTTATTCTCCATCCTCACTTCTCCCCATCCATCTTTTAAACAACAGGCAGACTCTTTAAAAGCAAGGTTCACTTCCCAGAGTTCCATGTTCTACGGATATCTAGTACAGTGTCGACCAGAGTTCCATGTTCTACGGATATCTAGTACAGTGTCGACCAATAAAAATACGTCCTCTATTTCCATATGTTATACACCCATAAAGTCAACCGGCCATGGACCAAATATATGTTTTAGAAAAATAGGAAGGAATATGACCAAGTTATACTTCATGCCTCTTTGAAAAATGTCACAGTAAGGCATTATTATGCAATTGATATGAACTGATAAAATTTGTATCTATGGCAAACATGTAAGGACTTTTCTTCTTTCATTACTCCCCAGACAATGCAGTAAAACTATTTACACAGAATTTACATTGTATCTGGTATCATAAGTGACACAAATAATTTAAACTAGAGATGGGATGTGTGTAGGTTCTATGCAAATACTACAGGTCCCCCTGCCAAGGGTCCTAGGCATAACTAGGTATTGGTGTTCATGGGGGTCTAAGAACCAGTCCTCCTCAGATTTTGAAGGACACTAAGAAACGTTGATGAACTTAACTCAGTTTGCAGTGCCTATTGGATATCCAGGCAAAGCCAAAAGCAATTGTCAAGCAAACAAAGTAAATGAAGACAAGAAGCTAAACACAGAAAGAAAAGAAAAACATAACAGAAACAGCTACCTTTACTCAGAACCAAACAATGGCTGCAACTTACACATCAGAAAAGCTCTCCTGTAAATACTAACAATGTTCACAGGGCACATTCCTGGCAGACTCACACTCTATCATCCTCAACAACCAAGAGTCCGCCTCCTTGTTGAGGGCAGCAGATCTGTGGGACCAAGACAATGCAAGGTGAGCTAAAGATGGATTTTATAGCAAGCTTTTCTGGTGATTTCTTTTCCAAAGTTGTCTTCATAAGAAAAATATCAAATGGGCCTTCTGAGGGTCACAAAATGAGTTCTTCACACTTGCCCCCAAAGGCCTACTCAAGCTGTAATTAAAATAATGTGGGAATCAAGGAACTTTATCTCCCTTGATCTAACCTTGGAGCAGAACAAGCTTGTGTCTCAGACACACCTTATATTTCATTGTGTTAAATCTGTGCAAAAATTTTCTGTTCCTAAATTAGTTCTGCCAGGTGTTTCTTAAAAAAAAAATGCTTTCCACATGACAATAGCTCTTGTCACTATCCTACTAGAGAATGGAGCTGGGGAAAAAAAAGTTATATGACCCTAACTTTGTCTTGGGACTCATTTGGTTTTCTGTCTCCAGTGACATCATTTTAAACATTGGTTTTCTCCAAATGGCCTATGTATGCTATATAGCCTATTTGCTATGGGCCTTGGCGTGTGGCTGTGGAAATATTAAATCATTCCACATGTGTATGTGTTTGCTTCTCCAGGTAGGTTTTGGGACTTACTTTAGAACTGAGATTTTGTCTCCTCTTCCTTCTTCCCTCTTCCTCTACCTGATTCCATTTTCCTTAGGGAGACCTCTCGATGTAGTGTTCACTGAGAACCAGTCACTCCTACCTAATTGTTTCTCTAATCTAAATGATACACTGTGGTACCTTGCGTATGGCAGGCATAGAACGAAGTACTTCCAGGTTGCTCTGCCCTTCCTCACAGCTGCCCTGTCTGTGAGCGACATTTCCCCTTTCGATTAGGGAAAACAGGTAAGGGACACACAGCAGGGCTGGGTGGCAGAGCCTAGTGAGTCCACTCATGCTGCCTGTGGGGCTGGCTTCCAATCCTTTCAGCTAGCGACTTCTGTGGAGTCCTTGCCTGACAAGCGTGAAAATTGTGCTCAGTCAGCCAGGCAGAGCAGGCACCTCTAACAGGAGCCACTGAGTTAGAAGCCTGCTGGAAGGCCTAGCAAGTGCATCAAATCTGAGACCCACAGGCCAAACGGGGCTGCCCAGAACCACAGGCAGCAAGAGTAGATATGAATGTTGCCCACTGTAATAATTATAAGCATACTTACAGTATTAGAAGAATTTTTTTCACAGCCTTTTGTTGTTGTTTTTGTTGTTGTTTTGTAACTCGATTGCTTGGTTCTCAAGCATGAAGTCTGTGGTGGGCAGCTCCCTGGCACAATGTTAAAAGGATGGACACTCCTGGCCCTTCATCCACCCTGACACCCAGTCTTCACATCTAGAAAGTCTCTGTCTCTAATCTCTTTAAGTAACCGTGTGGATGTCTCACTGTACAATTTGTTAGCTGCTCTAATAAACATCCCTCAAAGCTGAATCTACACGCCACCCCCACCTTCACCCCTACCTCCCCCACCCCTGCTTGTCAATGCCTACACACAATGGATTGTGACTCTCCTGCACAAACTGACAGGATATTAAAGTGATCCCCCAAGTCCAGGGATGGTGTAGACCATCTCCCATGAACACAGAATAGCTTCCCTAAGAGCTCCATATCAAGGCTTCCAGTGAGTGAAACATTGGCTATGCAGAGTGTTACATGCCTGGATTCGACGCAAAACCTTGAGCGGAATTCACTCTGCTTTCTAGAACATTCCCTACCGTCCCTCGTCATGACACCCAGAGTTAAGCTGCTGGCCTCCAGCGACATCATGATCCAACCTAATGTCAAAACACAGTAACTCTGTGTAAAGGCGAAGAGAGTTTGGATTACAGCCCTTTTTACGATTTGGTTTAAGAACTGTTTATAGCCCTAGTCTCAAGCGCGTGCCAAATTGCGTGGTGACTGTGGGCAGCAGTATCATGTCTCAGTCCCACCTCTTCAGAGCTGGAAAGACCCTGTGAGCTTTATTCCTGCCTGGACCTGAATGCAGTGCTAGTTTGCAAACTGGTGACTGGTCTGCAGGGATCAACATATTTGTATCGCTTCTAGACTCTGTTCCTTCCCACAGAACCCGTTTGAATTTATTGTTTCCCCATTCTGGTATCCTCATATTTACTGAGCTCAGTGTGGCAGATTCAAAACAAGCCAGACATGAATGGTCTCTCTGGCAGAGTATAGTTCTGGCTGAGGGAAATGAGAAGTGAGTGAAAATGAGAAGTAAGAATATGGCTGTGACCCAAGAGGGCTTCAGAACAGAGACGCTTAAAGAGAAGGAAAAGAGGTGGCAGAAAACTATTCCAGAGGAAACATAGTCTCAGCAAGGAGGGAATCCTTAAAGAACAGGAGACTTTGCTCACTGCATCCCTACCCAGAGCTAACGGGTACTGACTGATGCATCCAGGTGACTGTATGCTCAGTTAGACCTTCATAGATTCAAAGAGGCATTTAGTCAGCATGGTTCTCTCGAGAATATATAATTCATAATTGTGTAATCGCATACAGAGTACATGAATATTAGCTTTATTAATAATATATTATTTTTCTGTCCTATACTCAGTGATACACAAATACAGTATTAATAAATAGATGGTCTTTATGCTGCCTTGACTTACCAAAGCCTTTACAACAACTCTGTTTTTCATTCTCTCCACAGTGTTTGGTCAAGTACACAAGACACTCATCATTGCACACGTGAGATGGTTTTTGCCAGACTGTAGGCTCATGGAAGTAATCCGAAAATGTTTCAGAGGACTGGGCTGAACTAGGATACTTAACACAGTAAATACTAAGTGCATTTTTCGTCTATTAATATCTTCAGTTCATGATCAGTTTATTAGAATCCAAAGCCACTTTAAGTCAAGAAGCATCTGCAATTATATTAAAAAGGCATTGATTACTATTAATTTCTAAAATAATCATATTAGTGCATACTACATAAGAATATATGCAAATAAGTTTGTATAGATGTATATATATATATATACTATATTAAGATATAACTGTGTACATAATAAATCATATAATTTATAATCGTCACAGTGGGACCTCTGTATAAGAGCTTAACTCTGTACATTCAATGCAGCAATTTCAGAAGTTGCAATTATTTTCTTTCTTTATTAAAGTTTTGAGTTAGAATACAAAGTAATGGGTTTCAATGTGATGTTTCTATTTCACACTTATTTACCATTATACCCATTAAACTTTGTTTGTGTTTTCCTACTTGGCCGTCTATTCCCTCTTCCCTTGCCACCTCTTGCTGGTCCCCTTCCTCTCATAAAATAGTCCCTCCTTCTGCCTCCATGTCATAATATTGTATTATCTTCTCTTGTTCCCCTTGCTCTCCCTTTAGACTTCTCCCTCCCTTCTCATAGCCCCCATTTCTCTCTCATACACACACACACACACACACACACACACACACACACGGCGCCAGGGAAAAGTTAAGTAGTGTAAGGATTGAATCAGTTACATTGAGACTGTTAGGTCAACCTTTCCAGGTCAAAGTCCCAGTATAATGACCTTAAATGTCAATTCCAAGATGACCAAAATTACAAGACTTCAACTGAGAACCTGGGCCATTTAGGAAGTAGTGTCTGTTGACTGTTGTGTGTAATTATTCTCTTCCTGGTTGTGTGTTAAGTACCTTTCTGTTCTTCTGGAAGCTCATGGACATCAGTTTACTAAAAGTGATCTCAAAGTGGGTAGTCGCACATCCACACCTGGTTTGAGAACTGGCCCTGCCAAAGCCGTTGTGAGATTCTTTGCCCATGTGAACACCTGGCAAGTGTGCCAGGAGGACAGCTGGATAGGTTCAGGAACTCACCTTGAACTTGTGAGAAAGGTAGACCTTTGGGACCCATGGAAGGCTGGCTAAGTGGGGCTCCCTGCAGCCACAGAGCAGCGTTTTAACCCCTGCCAGGTTGGGGGAACATAGAGCCTCACTTTCCTGCCCATTCATAAGGAGGTAAAATAGTACCATTCCCATCATATGGGAAATAGAGTGCTTAGTGTCTGTCAAACATCAGAAGGCCTCAGCCTCAACAATATTCTCTTCCATGCCTTTTTTTTTTCTCTTTCATTTTTGGTTAAGAAGGCACACAAGAGCCAGAGAAATCATGCAATGGGTAAAGTGTAAAGTGCTCATTACAGAAGCATAATGACCTAAGTTCAAATCCCCAAACCTGGGCAAAAGCAAGTCCTAATGTTCCCACAGAGAGGTAGGAGGTAGAGACGGGAATTCCTGTGAAGCTGGCTGTTGCTGGCATGGCATATGCTATGGTGAACCCTTGGAAGGCAACATCTGACCCTTGTGGTCACACTTGAGCACACATCATACACGCATATGCAAATACTATACACACATATATAATGATAAAAATTAAAAGGCATGAAACCAGAACTCTGAGCATCTAGTTCTGTTTTTCTTGGGTTTCCACAGAAATCCATTCTCACAGCAAGTGATTAAGATTCGTCTGACATCCACTGTGTGTTACTAACAAAAACCAAAATTATATAAACAGGTTTCTGTTGTGGGCTTTCTTGGGCTCCTGTTTGAAACCCAAAGAGGTCTGTGGCTGAGTGTTTTATGGTCAGGCCAGAGGCTCCATGCAGCGTCCCTAATGGATGGATGTGTCAGATTGCAAAACCACCGCTGGCGGGAGCAGTAAAATCCTGTTTGGAGGACCGGCTCCATGTCTCACATTTGAGAACCAAACAAATTGCTTCTTCCCAGTAAGACATGGCACTAGCTCAGGCCCCTGTGACACACTCAGATAGTTCAGGGGCTGAGCTGAGGCCATGCAAAATCCAGCTTGACCTCCTATGGCCATTTTCAAGCCCGTCAATCCTATCCTGTCCAGCTTTCCTTTAGTGTTTATGTAGCCGTTTGGGCATTTGCCTTGATTATAAGCTTTGGGTTTCTCATCTGCTCTTTCTTCCTCAGATAAAGGTTGGCAGACTTCTATTAATGAGCAGATAGTGAGTATGTTAGGCATTGGGGGCCATAAGATCTCTATGGAATGATTCAGATCTGATATTGTAGCTCAAAAGCACCCAGAGGCAATATGTAAGCAAGAAGGCATTGTTGTGTCTCAATAAAACTTTATTTATATGAACATATGGCAAGCTGGATTTGGACCCTTTGGCTGTATTCTCCTGATTCCCGACTAAGAATCTCTAAAAATCTAATGATGGCTGGGGAGATGCCTCAGTTGCCTTGCAAGCAGGAGAACCAGAGGTCCATATCCAGAACCCATGTAAAAATGCCAGATGTTGTGGTGTATGCTTGTAATCTCAGTGCTGTCAACAGATCTCTGGAGTTCCCTGGCCAGCCAGTCTAGCCTAACTGGTGGGTTTCAAAGACAATGAGAGAGCTTTTCTCAAAGGAGGTAAATGAACCTTTCTAAGGGTGACATCCAAGATTGTCTATTGGCCTCCACATATGCACACACATGTACAATATACACATATAATATACATATGCATTAAAAATCCAATGAAAAGGGCTCAGATGACAAGTCAGCAGAATAGTTTAAAGTCCAAGGTTAATTCCCAGAACATATGTAGTTCCTGGCCTGAGCTGAGTCACATGCTGGGTCACGGGAAAGAAACACTAATTGACCCTCTGGACCAGCCTGGCCAAGACACATCCTGAAGCCAGTTTGCTCCCACCCAGAGGGAAAATACCTGCTCTCTTGTGACCAACTTTTACTGGAGATGTCACCTCAGTTTAAGAACAGACAAAGTGAATTCTCAATGTGGAGTGAAGACTTGTATTCTAAGAGATAAGATAGTAAGGAAGACTGCTTGATGTGGAGGAAGCAGGAAGCTCAAACCCTAGCCCAGAAAGAGTCCTGAGGCGGGATTTTGCTGCAGCAAATCAAGGTACATTGGGCCTGGGGTTAAAGATGGTTGAACTGGCCCTTTGGCAGAGACCTATGTAGAAGGGTTCAGACATCTCTGACTTCTCTGTATCCATGTGTGAGGAGTTCTGGGTAATGAAGGGGGACCTGGGAGGAGGCTGTGCAGCACAAACCAGCAGACAGACGTTCTCACCCAGGGTCTTGCCTAAGGCTGCTGCCTAAGGCTTCGCAGTGGAAGTCTGCTTCTTTTCAAGGCAGAAATTTGTTTTGTTCTAGTTGGTACTTATTTTATTACTCAGTAGCAATACATGTACTTCACCTTTGCATATATTCATTTATAAATAACATGCTTATTGAATTTAAAACTGGGGTCTTCTTTTACTTCCCCTAATGATATGTAAGAGCTCTTTATACACTAAATTTATTAATTTTGTTTTAGATGTTTCTAATATTTTCATTTTTAATTAATTAGCATATAAAGCAAGGTTTCCTTGTGCATCTTTATACAAGCTTAGTGGTGATTGGTGCTTCGTTAATAATCCATTCTTCTCCTCTATTGTCTGCCTTCCCTCCCTATTTGTACCCTTCTGTTCCCAATATTTCCTTATCCACATTCATGTCTCATATGTTCTACTCAGGCAGCCATTCATAAGAGATGCTATTTAGCTTTCTGTCCCACAGTCATTTCTCCTAGTTACTCCTTCAAAATTGGCTCCTGCCTTAGTTGAGTGTCCATATGACAGGGCTAACTCTTCTCAGAGAATGGCTTAGAGGTGCCTACTGCCTTAAGATTATTTTTATGTTTTTCATGGGTGATAAGCCTGATCAACAAGGTATTTTACAAGTTAGGAACCCCTCTTGATCCAAACCTTGTCTTAAGATCAAACTGGCTATGTGGTCATCTGCTCAGAGAGCTATATGCCAAATGACACTGTGTGGGAGCAAAACCAAGTGCAATATCAGGTTTGCTTTTTCAGTTTTATTTATTTATTAGGATTTTTATTGCTTTTTTTTCAAATTATAGCATAATTACATCATTTCCCCCTTCCTTTTCCTGCCTCCAAATCCTCCCATATACCTCTCCTTGCTCATTTTTAAATTAATGACATCATGTGTGTGTGTGTGTGATGTGTGTGTGTGTGTGTTTGTAAGCGCGTGCATGTCAGTTCCTAAATACAACCTTCTCAGTCTGTATAATGTTACTTGTAGGTATATCTTCAGGGCTGACCCTTTGGTATTGGATAACCCATTGGTGTGCCTGTCCCTAAGGAGGACCGTTCCTCCCA
Source organism: Pachyuromys duprasi (assembly GCA_028658305.1). Taxonomy (NCBI): domain Eukaryota; kingdom Metazoa; phylum Chordata; class Mammalia; order Rodentia; family Muridae; genus Pachyuromys; species Pachyuromys duprasi. The sequence continues at coordinate 45,846,686 of CM053761.1, forward strand.
CTCTGAGCATCCCTTAGTTGCCCGTAGTTCTTCATGTAGGCCTGAGGCCTCCCAAGCATTCCCCCAACCCTTAAACATGCCTGCTGAGGTCATGCTTGTTCAGCTCATGTCTATGCAGTCACATTGACATGAGTATATGACTGTAGCTTCCGAAATTCCTAGGAGACACAATCTCACAGAAAACTCTCTATTCTTTCAACTCTTACAATATTTCCACAGCCCCCATCCACAAAGTTCCCTGAGACTTGAGTTCAGGAGCTGTTTTGTTGATGCATTTCCAGTAGGACTGGGCCCCATAACTCTGCATTTCTATTGGTTGTAGTTTTCTGTAATGATCGCTCTATATGTTAAAAAAGAAGTTCCTTTGACAAGAGGTGGGAGCTGCATGTATCTACAGTATAAGAACAGATATTTCTTAATGTATTTAGGGATTGTGTGGGTAAAGTGGTAGTTGTAGGTTCTTGTCAAAACTCCAGGACCTCACTGGCCCAGGGTAGATGGCTAGGTTTCCAGGCACGATTTCTCTTTTGTCGAGTGAGTCTTATGTTTAATTAGAGAGCTGGTAGGAATCATCAAGGTAGGCATGCTGCTACTGCTCCTTCTGTGTTCTTATGCCATGCTAGTCATGGTTGCAGTCCATAGGTTCATGGATTCATAGGATTGTCAGTGGCTTCATTCCTCTAGAGGTGCCTTCTGATGCCATGAAAGCTAGTCCTCAGGGAGGAGGCATTAAGGTCTTGTGCCCCAAGTGTATGGTGTCTCTGGCAATAGGAACCCACCTTCCACCTCTGAGGGACAACCAAGAGCAACTGCAACATCCTATAATGATGTAGGAGTCGCTTAGCAACCCTGACCAACAAGTCAAAAGTGGACTTCTCATGTCCTGTGTTTGGGGTTCTTTGGCTTTTGGAGGAAGCATTGTCATCCCCAGATGGGAAATTTTTATTTAATTATCTCTGTATATTTATACACAGACTTATATGTATCATAGGGTTTTAAGGTACATAGTTAACAGGATGATTTCTTACAACTTTTTCAAACATCTTACAGTTAGTTATCTTATCAAACTCTTCTCTTCTCATTAGAACTCCCTGTTTCCATTTTCCCAGTCAGATCACCTGTACCCTGATATTTTCCTCTATATGACTCCCTCACTCCCCCACCTGGCAATGGTCCCTTTTTACTTTCTTGTTTTTGCTGTTGCTATAGGCTATGTGCTTACATCTGAAGTTTTGGAGCTAGGAGCCTCAGCAGAGAGAGAACGTGGAACTTTTTTTTTTTCTGGGTTAGGGTTACCTCACTCCTTATAATCCTTTCGAGTTCCATCCATTTGCCTACAAATTTCTTTTTATTTTTCTTTAAAGCTATATAGTGGAGTATAGTATATGTACCACATTTTCATTATGTAGTCATCAGCTGAAGGACATTTAGGTTTGTTGTTTCCATTTCCTACCTATTACGAATAGAGCAGCAATGAATGTGGTCAGGCAAACAACTGTGGAGTAGGACACTGAGTCCTTTGGGCATATGCCAAAGGGCAGTATAGCTGGTGGCACATCTTCATACACTCCCTGGTCAAAACTTCCTGAGTTCCTCTCATGTGCCGAGCGAAATTCCGAGTGCGGGGAAATGCAGTTGCCCTTACTCACATGAAACTGTTTTCAGTCATCAAGACAGAGGACAAATTAGAATTAAATATGTTCTCAAGGAATCATGAGTGAAATAAAGGGTTTGACTGCAAGGTTAGGGAGTGGACGGCAACAGGGGAAAGGGCTGGCACCTTCTAGGTCACACAGGACAGTGGGCATGTGTGTAACACAGGACAGTGGGTAACGTATGTAATCTAGCACTACAGGGCGCATTTCCCCTTTGCTAAGACCCGCCTTGGCTTCAAGAGGACCACAGTGGCATGTTCTTTGATAACAAAAGTTTCCTCCAAGGTCTGCGATCACACCTCGTTTCTGGACCTCTTGCTTTCAAGAGCCATAGGATGAGACAACAGAGACCACAAAGTGAGCTTCCCAGACAGACCAGATATTCTCCAAGATTGTCTCTGGAAAAGACCAAGAATGACCCCTTCAGCTTTCTGACTGCCAGTGGGAGGTAAGCCTCCTTGGACACATTCTTCTTCATGGAGACCTGAAGGTAACAGATAAACAGTGGAAACGCAGCCCTGACTTCATATAGGTTCTATTCTTCACAGAAACAGAGTTTGGCAGTAAATCAGATCTATCTGCAACAAATAGTGTGGTCCCCCCCCCCCCAACTATTTCTAAAGCCCTCTGCTCAGCTTCACGGAGCAAAAGCGAACCTCCTGTGAGGCAAACCATGAGTTTTTTCATGGGCTCATGAGGACATTTTTCTTCCTGCTTTGTCCTCCCTGGAGTGACATCAGCTTTCTGCTCCTGTTACTGCAGGTTGGGATGGCCAGCACTCTGCATTGAGACCAGGCAGCTGTGTGAGCCCCAGGGTACCCTGTCCTTCCTTTATCCTGGCATCCAGCCCTCCTCCGATCTGGACCCTCCCAGATCACCCTATGGCTGGATCAAACTCTGGTGCCCAACCCTGAGCCTTTTTTGGAAACTTAAGCTCTTAACTATACCAACACTGTTCAAGGCCATGCTTGGATCTGGTGCTGGTCAACAAGGGACACTCAGTCAGTCTGCTGTGTCAGAAAGCCAAAATGGAGGCGCTAGCTTGATGGAGCTCCTCTAAGAGCGAATCTGTTTTCCTTTTAGCTGAGTTTCTCTGCTCATCTATCTAAGCACAGTATTTGACTCCTTGGGTTATAAGATCCCACACAGTGAACAGCCACCATAATGAACATATCTGCTTCTCCTCCATGATCCCTGCCTCATCTCTAAAGGTACCCTGGGAAGCACCTTAGGGCAAGTGCAATAGAAAGCAATGCCGAAAAGAAATAAAACAGCAGAGGACAATTTGCTATCTGCAACAGGTAAGGAGAGAGGAGGAGTTCTTTCTAAAGCAATGCCTTCTTCAAAGAAATCATGGGGATTTGGGGAACATATACTTAGTTACATGGTAAAGCATATCAGATTCAACTAGTTTCTAAGCATGCCTGATTAAGGACTACACTTCTGAGCAAGCTCAGCCTAAAGTCATAGTTCAAAAAGAAAAGATGACAGACACACTTATTATGTATGCTTAGCTCAAGGGTATGGTATAAATGTTTGGACATTTTAAATAGCAGACAGGAATGCTTTGGGATATACTCGGTTTGCATCAGAAAGGTAGTGGACAAGAATGCCTCTAGGCAAGTTCAGTTTACTTTAAAAACTTTTAGCTTTTTTTTTTTTTTCTGGTGTTTCCCAGAAAGAGATGGCCCAACAGAGCTGAGTAAGACTAGGGTGTGTGATGTCCTCCACCCTTAGCCCCAAGCCACAGAGATGTCAAGAAGAAGCACAACAGGGTGAGGAGTAGGCAGCTGCCTTTGACCAAGGAATATGTTCAACATGTGCCTTAGCGAGAAAGAGGTCTGGGGATAAACCTGAATTCTCCAACTCCTTATTTCCCTTCCCTTCCTGTCCCATCACCTCACTGGGTTCTTCTGGAAGCCAGAGGGTTCAGGAACCTGTTGAGGTGATCCCTACATTCCAGACTCCCAGGACAAATAAAGAACTAATGCAATACAAAGTAAAGAATGAAGACCAGGCAGAGGGAATCAAGCCAGTGTGTTTTAACTTATTTCCAGAAAGATGAGCTGGATCCTCCATTTCGGTGTCTTGGTGTCTGAGGTAGGAGTTGTGACTCACTGCAGAACTTCTCTCAGGCATCCTTCGGTGAGTTGGTCAGTGGTCCTTCAGCCTCCATTGGAGTGCTTCCATTGAGTACATTGGGACACTCTTTTTCTGTTTTATATTGGGTTTATTTTGTCCTATTTTTCTGTCTGCTTTAATTTTTACCTTTTCGAGGCAAGGTCTCATTCTAGTTAGCCCAGGCTGACTGAAGTTTCCCTTTACCTCAGCCTTCCATGTGCTGAAATCAAAGGTGTGAGCCACTATCTCGAGGTGGTTAAAACACTTTTCTTCAAACTCTTCTTGCAAACTACAACCTCAGAAGTTCCCAGAAGTCATCCTGATGACTATCCATCTATAATTTCTTTTCCAGGCAAGCTTGAGTCTTCACACTCTCTATTTTGTACACTTTGTTAAAGGGAAGTGAAGCAAGAGAATTGAGGCCACAATAGCTAACCACTCAAACAAGAGTGGAAGAGGATCCAGCTGTGGGAAGGGAGAGGAAACCACTTCTCTCATTGTATGCCATCACTGTCACAAAAGCATCTAAAACTCAGAGCACCCTAAAGAGGCAAGAGTGATGACGAGATCCCTGAGACCCTGAGCTGGAGTCCTTTAGACTACGTAATTCTGTTTCCAAGCCATATACTCTGGATTCATGAACCAACTCCATCTCCCCTTATCAATAAAAGAAACCAAGTGCCACGGTGGCCGTCAAGAGGAAACCAAGTGCCATGACCTCCAACAACCAGGGTCATTCATGAAAACCTAGCAGCTAAAAATACTCTTTGCTTGCTCGGAGGACCTCACCGTTGCCAGTCCATCATATTTCATCTGTTGAAAACCCCAGCCTGCAGAAAGTACTTCGTGTAGAAAGAGGTGGGTCGTTTGCATGAATCAGTGTGAAGTTTAAACAGTGGTTTATTTGTTGGGCTCAGAACACATGAGAAATGGAGGGGAGTTTTGCTTTCCATGGCAGGAGGCAGATCAAGCCAGCTGGCACCATGCCTCAAACAAACAACCAAGAAACAACTAGATCCGTGTGAAGTGAGAAAGTTAAGAGAGAAGGCGGGGACTGGGGAGGGGCCGACTCTGTGGGAGATGAGTCTCCCTGTCAGCACACTCACTGCCGATGGTGGTCAGTGCACGGGCCTTGCAGTTAGGGCCTGGATGTTGGCCTTTTCCCTTTTCACCACTTTTAAGAGTTACATTGCGTTTGCTTGGCTCACTCTCCTGTATTTATATTCAGCGTGTACAGGCCTAGAAATGTCAGGGGAGGGCTATGAAAAAGACCCATCTCGGGGAGCCATGTTAAAACCCAGGCATGGGGCCCATGTCTTTCATTCCAGCACTCAAGAGGCAGAGACAGGTAGATCTCCGTGAGTTCAAGGCCACCCTGGTCTACAAAGTGAGCTTCAGGAGATCCAGGGCTATATTGTAAGACCTCTGTCTCAAAAAGAAAAAAAAAATACTTGCTGGTGTGTGCTGATAATCCTTGTACTGAGGAATCCAAGATAGGTGGGTCCCCTGGGCTCACTGGCCAGCCAGCTTACCTGAATCAGAGCCCCCCCCCCCAAGCCAATGAGAAACCCAGGCTTTTCCTCTGGGCTCTGCACATGCACACACAGGCAAACCCACACACACACATATCATGAACAAACAGAAAAAATTTTAACTGTCACTCTGCCCCTTTCTGAGTAGACTTGGGTGGCACAGCAACCTTACACAAGAGGCATTTGTTAATATTTATATTAAAATATAAATGTTTTAGTTTATATATATTAAAATTCACTTCTTTGCTGTATGGTTATTTATAGGTTCTCATAACCACCACCGTGTAGACCCTGATCTGATCCTTCACTCTAAAACTCTCCTTCCCGCTGTGCCTTTGTAGTCAGCCCTCCTCTTGCCTTCCTAACCCATGGAAACTGCTCATTGAATTCTGTCTTCTCCCAAACATCACATGGATGGAATTATGCTGTGGATACAGCCTTTTCAGCCCCTACAGGGCCACGTTCTATGAAGAAGTCAGAGTCCAGAGAAGTTTAAAAACGTGACCAAGTTCACACCTCTGGGAAAGTAGATTGAAACATAAGTGTGAGTCCACTGATTCCCAGACTTGTCCTTCTGTCCAGGCCTCAGCTGGCATCCTACCTCACCTCAGTTTCTTCAGCCCCTTCACGAAGATGTAGGAAGGGCAGCCGTGCATGCACAAGAAGTGGGAGAAATAGAAGGCTGTTTGTATAAGACGTGGATTATTATCCTCACCAGCCTTTGCCCCTCACCAGGCATTTTGCAGAAAGACGCTGTGCCCTGGAGTCACCCTCCGAAACTCAGTCATAGCCTTTAAACCAGACATTATCATCTGCGTAGAGAAGTACACACCCACACATACACACCCCTACACATGTCAGCTCTAATGTAAGAAGCATATCATGATGCCCAAGGACCTGTCTGGACAGGAAAAAACAAAGCACTATTTTGCACACACACAAAAAAAGCAAAGCCACATATTTGTTTAATGAGATTTGGGGTTTGGTCATCTGAAGGGATTTTTTGCTTGTCTCGAGACATGAAAGTAACTGCTGTAAAGTAAAATCTGATTCAACTCTCATGTCACAAGAAGTCAACATCATCTGCTGGCCTGATGGCTTGGCAGTAGCTCTCCAAGCTGCTCCTGCCAGATGCTTTGAAACCTTTGCTCTCGTCTACATTTAGCCATCAGGATATTTAGAAATGCAGTGCAACCCTGCACAGCACAGTGCCACCTCAGAAATAGGCCCAGCAAACCCTACCACTGTGCTACCCAAGGGAATTCAAATGCAAGCTACAGCTTAAAGGTGGGGGTGTATTAGTATATGTGTGTGGGGGGTGTATACATGTGTTCATGAAGGTGGAGGTCAAAGGTCAACCCCAGGAATCATCCATCCATCTTGTTTTTTGAAACGTGTCTATCCTTGGCCTAAAGTTGACCGATTCAGCTCTTGCTGGCTGACCTCTGAGCTCCAGGGATCCACCTGTCTCCTTTTTCAAGCGCTAGGATTGCAAACACACAGCAGCACTCCGCCTTTTTCATGGGAGGCCTGAGGCTCAAACTCAGGTCTTCAGGCTTCAGCAGCAAGCACATCGTCTGCTGAGCTAGCTCCCCAGATCCACGGCGGCAAAATTTAATTTCTTAGTAACCATACTTTTAAAAAGGAAAACAAAACAAAACACAATTGAGTTGCATGTTATTAATGAACTTGTGGTCAAACAGTAATACCCCAAGTCCATCACCTGAATATAGTTACTGAGATGATGGTTCTTCTGCTTTCCATGTTTAGTCTTCAGAATCTAGGAACCACTTCACACTGGTAGCAACCTCAGCTAGAAACAGTCACATTTCAAGTGTCACATGACATAGGACTAGTAACTAGTACTGGACAATGATGTCAAGAGCAGAGGCAAGTTCAAAGCTCCGTTAGACTCTGATAGCTGTGTGACCTTGACACATTATTTACAGTCTCTGACCTTTGGTTTCCTGATCCAAACAATCACAGTGATGCTCACAGAGCAACTGCACAGTAAACAGTGGCAACTGTGATTGCAGAGTGACTGGATAGTAAAGTCATCAATGGGTACAAGTTATCAGAAGCATGCTAACAACTGTTTCTTTCTGGTGTTGTCTCAGCTGCTACCACCACTATATAAAAAAATGTCTAATCGCCCATGTACTCCTGGATTTTTTCATGGACGTGGGAATCAGATTCACTTCCTCCAAGCTATAAAAGAATTAGAAACACTATCAAAAGAGTAAGTCAAATTCTATACATTTTAATTGTTAAGCCAAATGTTTAAAAGGATGTCTCGACCCTAAAATTTCTCTGCGAGTACGCATGAGCCTGAAACATTGAAGGTATTTTCTCTGGCTGTGGAGATGGAAGGGGATAGAAGCAATGGAAGATGAACTTCCTTTTCAGAAAGTCACTGAAGGTTGAGAGAGAAGGCTGGCCTCCCTCTTTTGATGCTCTTTGATTGACTTCAGGGTGCACATCTGGCTTCTCGTGTTTTTCTTTCTCTGGGATGCTTTCCTTATCCCACAAGATCACGTAATAAGGCCTCATCTTGAAGCCATCACTGCCATTCAGCTACCAGACGTTGTGCTTAGCTCCTTAGTGGAAAGCACAGTGGGGGTGGGAAGCTGCTGAACATCAAAACAAATGTGGTTCCTGCTCCTGGGACCGTGGGGGAGAGTTTAATCAATGGTGTAGTTGTTTATAAGAGTACACGTTGGGCTAAAGGCAGCCACTGGTAAGTGGGAAGACACCTTGAAGGTAGCTACAGCAGAGCAGGGTGACTCCTGCCTTGAAGGAGGAGAGAGGAACTCTAGCCGCATAGACGTTTCTCTCCTCACCACAGAGCTGGGTCCCAATACACCCATCAGGAGTGGAAAATGCATTTAACATCCCTGACCTACAAACATCCTAGCTTAGCACGGAGTCCTTGGTAGAGTTTTCAGTGAAATGCCTGTTGCTCTTGAAGCATGGTAAAGTTGAAAACACTCTAAGTAAAACCATCACATACTGAGATTATGTATACCCGAGGCAGGAGAGTTTGCTGAAAATATTACTCCCATTTTGTCATTGGGTTCTGGGTGTGATGTTTCTGTTTGTTAAAATATGAAGTGTGAAGTGTTTATACAACAAAATATTTGACTTTTGCTGGCTTTTGTTTTGACCATGAAGAGTCTATCCTCAAGTACAATCAACGAATAATCACTCACCCCTTTGGATGTTTATCCACTGAGCACTTAGTCACACAAAGACTCACTAGTGATGACTTGCAGCCATCAAAAGTCAACTATTTTCTACAACTTAACCAACCTCACTGTTGCCCATATGCTTGTGGGGGTCTCCCACAGATTGTGTCTATAACACAGTTACCAGAATGACATGAGCTACATCTACTTCAGGACTGGCTGCTTCTTTTAAAAAGAAAAAAAAATAGCATACCAAAAGTATACTTTATTATGGCACTCTTAAAACAAGATCTGTTTCTGTTGTTTTTCTTCCCCAACCCCCCTACTTCCCTCATATCTTCCCAATACCCTCACATCTCCTTATTTATAAACATTGAAAGTTAAGATTTACATATGTGAGAGAATATGTGACTTTTTAAAATTTTTTTTTTTAGTTTTAGTTTTTTGTCTTTCTGGGTTCAGATCACCTCACTTAAAGTATGATACTTCCTCATTCCATCCACTTTCCTGTAACTTTCATCATTTTATTTTTCTTATCATCTGAGTGACATTCCACTGTGCAGTGGATACCACATTCTCACTATCCATTCTTCTGCTAATGGATGCCTAGTTCCAGTTCCTGGAGGTTATGAATAATACAGCAGCAAACTTGGCACTCAAGAAACTCCATGGTTGTTTGTGCACGTGCCCAAGAGTGATAGGTACTTGAATCCCAGTGCTGGGGAGGCAGAGACAGGGGGCTCCTTGGGTTTGCTGGGCATCACCTGTCAGTGAGGTCTTGGTTCAGTGAAAGATCCCACTCAAAACCCAAGCAACTGAAGAAGACACTCAACACTGATCTGTGTCCCCCAACACACATGCATGACCATGAACAAGTACCCGCACCCCCCAACACACATAGATAAGTGCACACAAGTGATCTTGTAGACACATACAAAACCAGCATAATCAAAATACGAAAGAAGTGGCAAAGAAAAAGTGAGCAGAAGCTAATAATCCCACCATCACTTTGTGTTTGCTTATGACCTGCTCTACACCAGCATGGCAATTCCAGGAAACCTAGCTAAGGCAAGCAAGCCAGTGTGACTAAGCAAAGACATGTGGGGCTCTGAGTTTCCGGAGCAGCAGGATCAAAGAAGACCTGGGACCTAGGGATGTCCTTTTCTCTGCATGAAATTCCAAGAGGATTTGAAAGATGTGTTGACCAGGACAGACAGTGTCTCCCAGAGCAGAATTGCAAATGATAAGAAAACAAGCTCTAGACTTGATGGTTTCTTTTCTCAACGTTGATTGACGAACCAAAGCTAGTTTAATCACTGGCTCGAGCATATTTCAACCAAGAGTTAAAGTAATACCACCCAAGTATATATTTTTAAAAGCCATTTTGAGAACCTGACTTACATTATAAGGTTTTTGCTAACACTGCCCATGTCATGATAAAATCACTAATAAATGTGTAGGTGTTATGTTCTCACACAACAAAAGGGAGCTTGAACCGTCCTGTTTTTTGACCAATGATTCTCAAAGTATAGTCTAAGACTATATAATTGGTGGTTAAGTGAACTTTAAATGCCTGCTTTGAGCTGGGTGTGGTATTGCATGCCTACAATCCAGGGCTGGAGGGAGGAGGATCAGGAATTCAAAACCAGCCTTAGCTACACAGCAAGTTTAAGGCCAGCCTGGGCTACATGAAATTCAGTGTCAAAGTAACGAAATAAAGATAAATATAGCTTTGAGGTTCCTGGTCCAAGCACAATAGGGACTGCACATTCAATCCTGACTCCCCCACTGAGCACAAACATCAAACCTGGACAGAATGCACAAAGCAGTAAAGGGAGGGATCTGAGAAGTATGTGGTAGTTCAGTGACTAGAGGAAAAGACTAGAATTTGAGCAGCCACCAAACAGGTAGTAAGCTTTTCACTTCCCCAGTGTCTCCTGGCCTGAACACATCACTGCCCAAAAGGCAAACATAGGCCTTGCCATACAGAAAGCAGCCTCGGAAAAAACCTTCCACTGCTGCCTTAGGAAAAGAGAACGGGGAATTCCTCACGTGCAGAGGCAGATTGGGAATGCCATTTTCTTCTCCTCCCACCCATTCTCTCTGCTCACTCTGCTCTCCGGCATTCCAGTGGGTGCAATGACAGTGGCTGCCCCTGGGGCGAGCAAGAAGCAAAGTTCTAAAACACGAAGAGATGTGCTTCTTGAGGGCGGCGCCCCTCCTCCCCCGCCTTTCTTTTCTGCAGGTATACAAGATGAGGAGAGTAACCAAAGCCCAACTATCAGGCCAGAGGGGCAGAAAGAGGAAATCAAGAAAGTACGAGAACACTTTCTTGAACGCACCAGGGAGACCACAAGAAAGCAGCCCTGCCATGATTACTCCAAGATGTGCTTGCGCGTGAGTTTCGCCCTCATCAGCAAACCAGCGGCTTAGAGTATCCCGTGAACAGCTGGACTGTGGTTCACATTCCACAGCCGCCAATGCATGGCACACTTGTGGGTCAGATCTGAATAACGCTGAAAAGGTTTTGAAAACTAATATTACATCACAATGGGTGCCCGCAGGAAACAGGTGAGAGATTGGTGTCTGAGTTTAACTAGACCAGAAGTTTCACTGGTTTAATCATCAGCCACAGTGAGAGTAAGATGCTGAGATTTCTAATATTCAAAATACACTCTCAATTGCCGGTCACATAACGATTGAAGAAAACATAAATGTTGCACAGAAAAACAAGCTACATTAGGTAGCTCATAGCCACTTGTAAATTCTAGCTCCAGGACAGAGCATCTGGACACCTGCGTTCACGTGTACATACAAGGTTTTAAAGAAGCCAGAAACAAGTTTTCCAACGAGCACAGTTAAAATAAATGAAAAAGCCTTGGCAAGTAAAGGAATGTTATTGAAAAATGGAAGTTACTGAACTGCAGAATGGAATACCTCAGATAAAAAAGTCATTGAGATCAGTAACAAAGAGAAGGTGACAAATACTGAGTAAACCCAAAGATAAATCAATGGGAATTAGTATCAATGATGGGGAGGGAAAATGTAAATAATAATAATAATAATAATAATAATAAACAATGAAGTAAACTTTGGGGCACATGAAACACTAACAAAAGTTCTCCCAGTTATAAAAAAAAAGTTATAAAAGTTATAAAAGAGGAGGGAAAAAAAACCTGGGGAAAAATAGCTGTAAATTATCCAAGTTAAATGATATTTATCTGTGAATTCAAGAAGATTGAGAAGACACAAGCTGGAAAAGCAAAAAGCACTGTCAGCTCAAATGTGATCAAACCACTGAACTAAAGAATGAAAAAATGTCTTGAAAGCAGCCAGAGAAGAATGAGAAGTTGCCTAGAGGAAAGGAACGAGGCACATGTTTCCAGATCTCTTGTCAGCACGTCATGAACTCCAGAAAGAAGCCATAAGGCCCCAGAAAGAACTAGCCTGTGAAACACCTTCTTTGATAGTGACGGTGAAATCAGCTGTTTTTAGTGAAGGAGAGCTGAAAGGATCCGTTGCCAGCAGGGTAACTCTAGAGGAACACATTCTGGTCATAGATAAAAGGGATATGACCCAATAAGAGAAGAGATTATAGTGTAATAATCTTAAATATTTATAACCCCACAGTTTTGTATCAGAACACATAAACTAATACTCACCAAACTGCAAAGAAAAGCAGAAAGGTTCAGAACTGTGGTTAAAGTTTTCAGCAGACTTACCTCATTGACAGGTAGGTCACTTAGACAGAAAGCTCAGCCCAGGCACAGAAGAACTCAACACCACCATCCAGCAACTGGATCTAATTGATTTTTCTAAGACATTCCATCAAGTACATCAAAATATACATCCCTTTTAAGTGCACTTGGAACAGTCACCAAGACAGAGTATGTCCTGGGTCAGAAGTCAAACAGTAACAAGTGTGAAAGAGTCAAAGGGGGAAGTATGTTCTTAGTCAGTAACCGTATTAAACAAGAAAGGATACAAGGAGACAAGGTCTCTCAGCACTTGAGAATTAAACTGTCCGCTTCACTAATCCACAGGCTGAAAGGAAGTCTAACAGGAAGTTAGAAAATAAAATAGAATGAAGGCATAAAAAAGTTCATGGGATGCAACTAAAGCAAGACAAATGGTCTCCAATTAATTAAGTAATCTCCAACTTTAATAAACAAGAAGAACAAGATAAATCCAAAGCAAGGGAAAAAAGAAGAAAATGACAAAGATAAGGGCAAAAGTTAATAAAATTAAAAACAGAACCTAAGAGAAAAACAATAAAAACAAAAGTTGGTTCTTTCACATGAGTGAAGAAATTAATTCAACAGAAAAAATAAGAAACTGAAAAAGAAGAAATAAGCAGTATTAGGAATAAGATGGGTAGACACCAGTGCTGAGCTCTTTACAAACATTAAATGTAGGGTAGAGGAATTATGATAGCAACATACAGATACATACATACAGATACATACATACATACAGATAGCAACATACAGTTCAATCACTAATATCTGTATAAAGAGAAACAAAACAACCCCTTGAAGACTACAACTACCTAAGCTCACCCTTATCGGGATAGATAATACCAAAAGTCCCCAACCACTAAAGGTATTTAATTTATAACTTTAAGCTCCAGATAGCTTGACTAGCAAATTTCACCCAACATTTTGATGATGATTAATGATGATGATACCAATTCTAATCAATCTCTTTCAGAAAGTAAGAGAGTAAAAAACATTTCCTCATTTAATCAGCATTTGCCTGATACTGACATCAAACAAAAATCTAAAATCAGAAACCTACAGGTCAACGTAAAAAACATTCATGCATAAATCCTCAACAAAACACTACCAAAAATCCAACATCAGATAAAATAGTAGTATGCCATAACCAGGTAGGATTTGTCTTAGGAATGTGACACTGGCTCAATATTTGAAAATCAGTCAATGTAATCTACCATATTAGCAGCCCACATAATAAAAATAATGTAGTCATTTTAATTTCAACAATTTAAGAACAATTAAAGACAGGTGCACATGCCTGTAATCCCAACACACAGTCTGAGACAAGAGGATCTGGTCTACATAGTGAAATCTTGTCTCAATAAAAAACGAGGCAGAGGAAGCACTTGCAAAAAAATAACTATAGGTAATGTCATACTTAATGATAAGAGATTTTTCCTGGTGACCTAGAACAGAATAAAGGTGTCTACTTACCACCTGTATTCAATGTGTACAAAGTAACTATGTGAAAGGAAAAAACATAACTGTCATATTTATAGTTAGATGACATTCTTATCATATAGGAAATCCTAAGGAATCTGTGTGAAAATTTCTGGTACTAACAAGTGAATTTAAAATGGCCACAGGATGTAAGAACGTTTTTAAAAATTACCATACTGCTATACGTTACTATAAAATGGTAAATTAAAAGATATTAAATTCCATTTAAAATACTTTCAAACATAAGTGATGTATATCATTATGGTTTCTATGTGAAATGTTCCACGGGCTTATGTACTGAACACTTGGTTCCCATCTGGTGGTGGTGTTTAGGGAGTTTCTGGAGACTTTAGGAGACAGGGTCTAACTGGAGAAAATAGGCTCCTGATAGGATATACAATATCCTACCCTGTTCCCTTTCTCACTGCATTTCTTTGCTTCCTGCATACCATTAGGTGAAGAGCCTCCTTTACCACATGTTCTATGGCTACAATGTTCTTCCCAAGTTCATGTAATTTATAGACTGGTCCCTGTGAAATGATGAGCCAAAATATTGTCTATTTGTCAACAAGAGCCATTTGGGAAAAAACAAACAAACAAAAACCATTCATTGAGAAAACGCCTCCATAGGATTGCCCTGAAAGCAAACCTGGAGGGCATTTTCTTGCTTGATAATTGCTCGGGGAGGAAACAGCCCATTATGAGTGGTGCTACCTCTGGCCATGTGGTTCTGGGTCCTATAAGAAAAGCATGCTGAACAAGCCATCAGGAGCAAGTCAGGAAGCAGTACTCCTCCATGGCCTCTGCTTCCGTTTATACCTCCAGGTTCCTGTCTCATGGCACTATCTTTTTGCTTCATTCATGTCCACCTTCTGTTTGTTACCTCCCATGGCAGAGAGCAACAAGACAAGTATGATGCTTCCTCTATTTATAAGGACACTAATACAGCTTTATCCTCCCGATCTAGCTATCTCCCCAAGACTCCGCCTCCACATTCCATGACACTGGGGATTCAGCCTCAGCACATCTTCTGTGTAAGAATGGAGATGACTATAAATGAATACGTGCAGTATGTTCACACATAAAAGACTTGATATTTTAAAATATCAATTCTTAACAAAATTTACACAGCATAAACAATTCCTATCAAAACCTTAGCTCAGGTTTTATATAAATAAATAAGAACATTCTAAATTTTATGTATAAAGACAAAGAAACCAATGACAGAGGCAAATGGGTAGGAAGAATCAGTAAGCCCAATTGCAAAACTTAAATAGCTGTGGTAATTGAGACTGTGTAGTACTGGCAGATGGCTAGACACACAGACCAAGAAACAGAATATAAAACCTTAAAACAGATCCACCCAAATAAGCCCAAGGGATTCTGACAGAGTAGAAAAACAATTATAAGAAGAAAAGGTAGCTGTTTTTATTGACTGCTTTAAAAGATGATAGCTATGAGACAAAAAACCTTATACATTACGTAGAAATGAGAGTTTTATATTTAAATATAAACTACAAAATCATATTTTAAAAAGAGGGGGAAAGAACTTAGGAAAATTTTATTCTTAAATTTTGTTGAGAATAAATTTCGTGGCACCAAAAGATATATAAACATAAAAAAATTAGAGTAAGTTAGATTCATCAAAATTAAAAATATTTGCTCTGCAAAATACCCCACAAAGGATGGAGAGTCAAAGACTGAGATAAAATATTTGAAAAACATACATCCAACAGAGGGCTAGTCTCTAGATGGCAAAAAGGAAACAAACAAACAAAAAGGAAAAAAAAAACCAGCTTCTCAAGCTCAGCAGTTTAGAAAAGCCATTAAGCCAATTAGAAAAATGGAAAAAGAAGACGTAAACAGTCTTTTTTCTCTAAAGAAGCTACGCTGATGGCAAGGAAACACACAAAAATACGTTCCCCATCACCAGCTGGGTGCTGGTTAAAGCCAAAATGAGACAACACTACAGACCCATCAGAACAGCTGAAGTAAAGAACAGTGACGTCAGAGATGTACAGAAATTGAATCGCTTGCCCATCACCAGTGAGACTGTAAGGCAGCACAGAGCCTCTGAAAGACAAACTCTAATATTTCCAAAAGTATACATGCTGTTGTCATCCCATTCGTCAATATTGTTGAGATGAGAATATAATAGAAGTGGTGAGCAGGTGATCATGTGTCCAGGGTTAAGACTAGTGGATAGGTAGGAGAGAAGCAGTCATGGCTAGAAAAATGCCCTACATCTCTTTGGGCCAATGTCAGTATCATCATTGTGATATCTTGCAAGGTTTTACCAGTGAGGATGGGAAGTAAAGAGTACACTGGGGTCTGGGGATGTGGTTCAGTCGGGAAAGTGCTTGCCATGCAAGCATGAGAGCCTAGTTCAGTTCCTCAGGACCCCAGGGTCATGTTCCTATAATCCCAGCCCTGTAGAGGAAGAAGCAGTAGGAGGGATACTGGGATTCCCTGGCCATCCGGTCTAGCCAATGGGTGCGCTCCAGGATCAAAAATGAAAAATGGATAATTGATGAATAAGATTGATGTCAACCTCTGGCCTCCGTGAACACCCCCACACGTCTGTACACACACACACACACCATAGAATCCCTTAGACCTTCCTGTACTGTTTCTTACATCATGTGTCTTAGTAATTATTTCAAAATAAAAAATTAAATTTAAAGAAAGTATTGAATTCTTATAATACGTGTTATTTTTCTTTCCTTTGGGTTTCCTGCAATGAATGGCTTGTAATTCTATGACCTTTTATGTATGTAAACACTACCGCCTAACAGTGGCCTATTGAATGAAGTATTCAGAGTTCCTGAAACTTGATTTTCATCCATGGAGACAGAAATCTTACTTTAGTGTTCAGTTTTCTACTAGGAAAAAAACTGGAGGAAGCCTTGGGGATGAGCCTGTCGTACTATGCTCTCTTACTTTTACCTGTAGTTTACCATGTCTCCTCATGGTGCCTGTACCAGCTACATTTAAAATACGCATGGTTTTGCTTCACAGACATTACATGAGTTTCTTGAGCTTGTGTATTTACCTACATGTTATATAGAAATTTCAATTTGTATGTGCAGTGTGCCCACCCTACAACTTTCCAACTGGACTTGCTCAGGTCGTATGAGTTGTGGCTTAAGTGAGTCACCCTTACTTGTTTTGCTTATCAGATCTACACATGATCCCAAAAGAATCAGCCTGGACACTGACACTGTTAACACTGAATTGTGATTCCAGCACACAGAGGTGGGAGGTTAGGCACATAGTCTGGATGGTCTTTTGCTCTACTAACTGACCACAGCAGGAAGAAAGCTGAAGATCTTGGCCTTAGGCTCTCACTTTGAATAATACTTTTTCTAGCTTAGTTCAACACCACGAGTCCAGACTGAGGTTGCCAGTAAGTACAAATCTTTATTTTGGAACAGAAAAAGAACAGATACGTGGAACAGAAGCTCCACAAGCAGCAATGTGCACGCTAATAACATTAATTCTGTCTTGCACCCATGTCCAGGCAGAAGGTCTTCTTATTTCAGCTCAAGGATGCATGGTTAAGAAGAATACATTTTCATTGCCCACAGAACAAAGTGGCCTCTGTCCACCTGCCAACGCCGTTTGCATTAGCGAAGGACCCTCTCTCGGATTGCTTAGGAATGATGGAGAGTGTGCCTCTCATCCAAGAAATGAAATGATACCTGCAGGTGAGTCCAGAGTCTGAATCCTCAAAGCGGGGATTTAGGAAAGCATTTGAGAGGATCAGATTTAAGCAAAACAATCCTTTAAGAAGAAATTCCATTCGAGATCTCATTTTAAAACAGGAAATTAAACAGTCTGTATAAGGCCAACTCAGAGTAGTAGCACTCCTCTTTCTCCCAACTGTTTGCCACATGAAACTCATTGTGGGTCATCTTTACATTGAAAACTGTTTCAATTTGACAGTGGTACCCTCAGCTTCTTAAAGGGAATCGCTCAGAATGCAAGCAAAATGCACCGTTTGGGAGCCTTACCTGAACTGTGACTGTCCTAACAGGCCTCGCACTTCACTCCTCCGGGGATATTAAGTCTTTCGTTAAATTCATAAACTTATTCTCACCATTCCTGTAGCAGAAGACAAGACCAGGTATAGAATCTGAGTTCTTTTAAGCCCCTGCTTGAGTTAACATAGTTTCTTACAATTATTTGAGGCCATTCAGAAAGCCGAGCTCGACTGGCATACTTTCCAAATGTTTTTATTTTTAAGCTTTCATTAAGCGACGATCAGCAGAACAGCTGACACTGTATAAATGCAACAAGATTTGAAACCCCACCCGGCAAATACCTCTTTCAATTGCTTTCAACAAAGCCTTCCCCGCAACTGAATTACACATTGTTCTTTCTGAACCCAAGAAGAAAGACTCAATACACATCCCCCAAAATTCTTGCCAGGGCAGAATGTTGGTGCAGACTCCTCTTGAAACTTTTAATAGTGAATGCTTAAGATTAATCTGATTTTACTGGAATGTTCTTTCAGTGTGAAAAAAAAAAGAGGGATTTGAAGAAAAGTGTTCAACTCTGTCAGGATCTTCACATGTTTTATTCAGAAAGATGCTTGGAGGAAATGTTGGAACGTGTCCAGTGTAGTCAAGAAACAGCCAGGCTGGTGGTGAAGGTGAAGAGATGGTGAAAGGAGCGAGCAGAGCTGGAAGAGATACGGTCGAGGTAATGTGGACGGGACCTTATTGAGCCTTGCAACTCCCTGGAAGCTTCAGCCTCCAACCGTGGATGAGAAAGGGAGCCCGAAGCAGACAAACAGCAAGATGAGCAACTGAATGTGGGATTGGTGTTCCCAGAACCACAGAGCTGCGAGTGGGAACCGGGGGAAGAGAACAGATGCTGGGGGATCAGCCAACAGTCCACGCCACACGTTTGACTTTCCCACAGTGAATGACAGAAGGAAAGAATGATTTTGAAAGCAGGAACATTTATACATTCACACACACATACACACACACACACACACACACACACACACACACACACGGGGTGGAGGGGGGGGGTAATTGCATCTCTAATACTTTTGTAGCCATGATAGAGTGAACAAGCACAGAAATAAGGCTGGAGGATCAAGGGCTTTGATCAGGCTAATCATTGGGTCACCCTAAGGAGCTCTGACGGCTAAGAATATGAATCTAGGCTCCATTGTCTAGTATTTCAAGAAACAGTCAGATTTGGCAGTTAACCATGTCTACAATTCTTACATAAAATATGTTAAACATCTGTCCCTGATCAACTTAGACATTGCCGCCTTTATTGCATCTAATGCTGGCCCGTCAGCATAGAATTTAACAAGTGGGAGGGTTTTTCCCATCCAGGCTTGAGATTATTATTTTATTCTGTGAGTGTCACGATGCTGCAAAAGAGGCGTTTAAGGTTCTTCTGGGTCTCCATAGCATAATCATTTTTTTTCAGGACTAAAAGGAAAAGTTTGTAATAATTATTCTGTGTCCTCGATGGCAGATATCATCAGTTTGGTTGCCATAGGGGATGGATTTGGCCCAATTCCTATTAACTGTATGTTCACCCTTGTTTACAACTTATAGCTTAGAGAGAATTCTTTTTTTGTCAGCCAGGGTACCATGAAACTCATCTTCCATGAAAGATTGGATTTCTCTCAGTATGAGCATGCTAACCGATATGGAACTTCTACCAGGTGCCATTGACATCCCCAGGACAGCACTGTAGGAAAGGTCTCTCTACACAGAGAGAAAATACTGCCTACTGGATTGGGCTTTTTGCATGCAACTGTCAACTGTCAATCCCTCCTGGCTCTGTGAACCTACATAATGTACTTGGTGTCTTTGAGCCTCACTTTCTAATCTATAATACAGAACCTCACAGGGTCCTTAAAAGAATTCAATGAAGATGCTCTGAGAGCCATGGAAGATTCATCTTCAACAGTGCTTGACAAAACCAGTGCTCGACACCTCTGACCCCAGCAGGCCACCCAGAGCCCTCTGCCACCTTGCAGCCCTTCCATTGCGATGACCATCACATCCTCTCACAGATGTGATATGTCAGAACTACTACCAGGACTGGGGTGCCATTAGCAGCCAGATCAACCTGGAGCTATACGCCTCCTTTGTTTATCTGTTCATGTCTTACTGCTTCAACCTTGAAGAACTTTGCTAAATACCTTCTCCACTAATCTTATGAATGGAGGGACCTTACTGAGATAAAGCTGAAAAATTTGTAGCACCAAACAGGTTACCGATCTTCCCCCAGGACATCAAGAATCCAGACCATGACGACCGGGAGAGCAGGCAGAACAAAAAGGGGTGTGCACTGCACTTGGAAAGGAGTGTGAATCACTCACTACTGGAACCGAACACACTGGCCACTTTACAAAAAAATGACCCCACTTGCGTGACTTCACCGAGACTCATTATCCAAACTAGCAGGAAAAATCCATCAGAGAACTGAGGGGCCAGGAACCAACTTGCACAAGCCAGGAGCCCCAAAACCTGCCATGAAATACCTTTTGACAGGCACACTGTGGGACACAGCGATGATGCGATCTAAGCTGACTTTCCCAGAGATGTGGAGTGACTTTCGTGGTGACTTGACTATGCATGTCAGGGCTGCCTTGACCTTTTCTGCTTCACACCAAAACATCTGCTTAAGATTTTTTAAGTTGTACCATTCCTTCAAACAGAGAAATTGGGGGGGGGGGGGTAGTTAAATGAGTTAATAAGTACTTAGAACCATGCAGGCACTAAACCTGCAGCCTGTTAATATTCTAATTTAATAACTATCACCACAAAGTTGTAAGAGAACACAATCATGTTCTCTATGTTATAGTTTGGGGTAAGAGAGGATAAATAGTGACAGTAATGATTATGAATAATACTAAATTGAACACGTTATCACTAACATTATTACATATGTGAATGCCATCTCTAGAACATGTATAATACATTTTTAACAAGTCACATCTCCTCCTCCCCCCCCAAAAATACTATGATTTTTCTCTCATTTTTGTTTTGGTTCAGAAGTTAAAGCTATTAAACAATGATGTATAAAATTATTTCCTGGCATTGAAGCCTATCTTAGGAAGAGATTTGGCAGCAGGAAGATGCACAGTGCCCTCTCAGGGATTGAACGTAGGCAGGCCCTGTACATAATAAAGCTAACATTTTCATCCTTATGTGCCGACGTTCAAAGTTTCAGAATACTAATGTGGGTGTGGCCAGAATCAAGTTTCTTGCAACTATATGATGTTGTAGTGAATCCTGAGCTGCTGTTTGGAAAGAGGTCCAGATTTCTAGGCCCAACTAAGTGGATTCAGAGGTTTAGGGATAAGAACTTGTTCTCCTGCATAAAGTTTGGCCTCATTCTTTACAGATAGGGCCTTCCCTCAGTCTTGTGGTATTTGTGTAGCCATGTAGTTTTGTTGCATCCATGATTTCATTTGACTTTCCAAAGTTAACATATAACTATATTAATAGTCAATAGCCTTAATAAGGTAGAATTTGCAAATGGGTGGTTGATGTATTTTACCATTTGGGTGTTGTTGTTCTGTTCTAGCCATAAACGAGGTCAAAGACTTTAAAGTGAAGATTAATATCTGTCATATGTTCTGGCACATTTGCTCTAGGTAGGTGGAAGTCGAAGGGGCAAGCATGACATTAGAATTCCAGCACCCACTTCAATGTTTCTACAGGTGTTACCTCTGTCCGTGTCCACTGTCCCCAATCAAGATTTCAGTCTCTCCCACTTATAAAATGCAGATACTGTGCCATGATCTGACAAATCTCTAATCACCCTTTCAGAAACCTGGGACTTACACACAAACCAAAACTACATTCTTTTTTTCTGTGCAAAATAATTTATAGAAATTCTGTCATCCTAGTGACTGCATATGAAAACATTTAGGGACTAAAATTGTAGTAGTTGTAGAAATGCAGTTGTGGTGACCTCCAGTTGGACCTTATGACTAGAATATGAATTTTACATTCTCCCAAGAAACCTTCTGTGGACTTCTGGAAGGAGGGTGGCTATATTAAATAGTCTTTATGATTCAATGCACATTGACTCTGAACATGACTAGCCAAGGACCTTATTTTCCTCAGAGAACAATAGGAGTGCACAGCTTCTGTAATTTGCACGGCATGTTCTGAGTATCTTTTGCTGTCCTCCTTTAAATAAAGCCTTGGTTGATAAGGATACCTAGTATATAAAGACAGCATTGTTCAGATGCTTAACATAGGCCAAGCAAGAAGCACCCTAGTGATATTTTTAATAGCTTATCATTGGATAAAACAGGTAATTAGCTGTGATAATGGAAATATAACCAGGGCCTAATTAGCAGGGCTCATCATTCCTATCTCTTAAGGCAAACAGCAAGACACTGGGTATCACACCTGTGCGTGTAATGTCTTAGTTGATTTTGGCACAACCAGTCTTAGCGGTAGTCAGAAAATAGTTGTGGGTTGTCATGTTGAGGCAGTTATTGTACTTGTGCCATTTCTAGCGTGCCAAGGACAATATGAAAGCTGGAAGGGGAGGACTCGGTGCTACTCAGAGTCATTTTTACCTAACACCTGTGATCCCTAAGTCCCCATAATCTCATAGGAGCAGCCCTTCATCCTTTGCCAGAGAGAAGCCGCTCGGTTTTTCAGTCACGTGCAGTCTGGCTCCTATAACCTTCAGTTTGTCTTATCTACTGTTTCTGATGGCTGCTGTGTTACCACAGCCTATCAGGAGATCCATACATTCTTGATCTTTTCCTTCCTGACCTCATTAGGACTTCTCTGTTCACCACTCCTTCCATAATATGCCTTCCTGTTCCCAAATTCCCTTCTCTTGGTTTCCTTTCTGTCTTTATCCTGTAGCTTCCTATTATATGGATTATTCCTGATTTTTCTCCTTGAACCCATCTTCTTGCTTCATCTCTAGCATCCAAAGGTTTTCTTTGTTAAAGAAGTGGACTTTCATGGTAAAAGACTTTCAGTGGCAGATTCTATTGAACACTACCCCAAATCCTCAGTAGACATTGATTTATTGATTCCTTCTCAATGTGACTTTAAGGTGAAGGAGCTACCAAGCTAAAAGGGGAAGGTTACTACCAAGAAATGCAGTTTCTGGGCCAGGAGGAACGAGACATCAAATATATACTTAGTCATTTCAAGGGGAAGAAAAGGGACATGGTAGTGGTCCTGATCCGCTCTATGGAGTCAGGCTGCTGCCTCTCTAAACTGGGGGCAGTTGGGATACCATGAGATGAATGAATATGTTTCTAACTTGCCATTGTGGTGCAAGACATCAGCTGATATGTCAGGACTAGCTCTGAACGTTCAACTGAACAAAAACCTATCAAAGAAACCAGCTTCAAGCTTTCAAGCTGATATCTCTGTTAGCCCAGTTGATGACTGTGCAGTCATGGCAAGCTTCCTGGAGGCAGGGACAGGGAATGCTTTGTGCATTACTGGATCCTGGCAGGTGCCCTACAAGAATTCGTTTGATTTCATAAATGAGTGGGCGGCAGAGTCAGAGACACTGCATAGCACATGGATGAGACAGCCACAATGGAGAGGGCAGAGGAGGCCCAAACCAACAACCAGAAAGTTGTGTGGTGAGCAAGAGACTCTGGGTACATGGGCAGAAGCACCCTCGAGTACTTTTGATGCTGGCAACGGCTTCACAAATTGTCAGCTATTTTTCACACAGGTGCAGGAGACAGACCTTTTGTTGGTTTTAGTTGTTGGTTTCTCAAGTTCTTTGATGCTTTATAAACTAGGGCAGGATAAACGTATAAGCTGGAATTGATTTAACTCATCAGTTAAACAAATTAAAATGGAAGAAGAAAAACAACCCGTTGCCTGGGCGTATATTAAATGATACACAAAACAATCTCATGAGTTATTGGCAACTTTATTTTGGTCCCAATTGTTTTCGACTTGAATTAAACAAATCTAAATGTTTGCACAATTCTTTCAAAAAATGTGGTGACCATATGAATGAAGTCAATAAAAGCTTTCTTCTTGGTAAGTGGCAGCAATCTGTTAATGAGATATTTACGGTATCTGCATAATCATTCCAGATTCGTCACAGTCCATTTCAGATCCACCTGGACTTTGCATCACAGACCCACTGGAATGTGTAAATATTTCTCACCAGCATGACCAAAGCCTGTGTCAGATCCAAACCATATAAATCTTTTCTTCATGACAAGGTCATATATGTTTATCATCAGATGTCTTTTGATTTCCTCGTATACATTCTGTCATGCTGTGGTGTTCACCTTACATGCAGCAGTCATCATTATAATGAAAGATGAACTTTGTGTGTATGTTGGGGGACATATATGTGTGCAAACACATGTGGACATGTGAGTGCAGAGGCCAAGGATCAACATCAGGTGACTTCCTCAATCACTTCTCCACCTTTGGACAATCTCTCACTGAACCTGGAACTCACAAACTGGCTAGGCTGGCCAGTGAGGTCCCAAGCCCCTCCACCCTGTATGTCCCCAAAACTGAGGTACAGGCACATCATCACAAACAGCTTTTACTGGAGTGCTAGAACCAAACTTGAGTGTGCATACTTGTGCAGTAAGCCCTTTCCTGACTGAGTGTGGTCTTCCAGCCCTGAATCTCATTTTTCATTTTTTTATTTATCTATTTTTTTTAATGCTAGAAATTGAGGCTAGGACTTCAAACACACTAAAGAAGCACCCTCCCACCAAGCTACATCACCAGTATTTAAAAATAAAATGAAAATTAAAAAAAATAAAAAAGCAACAACAACAAAACAAACAAACAAATAAATAAATAAATAAATAAATAAATAAAAATTTAAAGCCACTTTTTATTTTGAGACAAGTTACTAGAGCAGGACTTGAGTCTGTCATCCTCCTGCCTCGGGGCCCCATGTGCTTGGGTGTAGGAAGAGC
>CM053761.1:45871830-45889235 GCA_028658305.1 Pachyuromys duprasi
AAGGGTTCCTGACACAGTCCCTGCTCCTGATGGCTACTGCTGGGGGCGTGGCATCATTAGCAAGACTGTACCCCTTTGCTAAGAGCCACTTCTTCCAGGATTACCTTGAGAGATGTGATGAAGGGAGCCCGCTTAGGGCCCCTCTGTGGCCAGACATTGAGATAGAACCTAAAACCTCAGATGCCGTACCACAACAGCAGAACAATTGTCTATGTTTGACTCATACTCCAGAGCTCAAAGGGCCAGTCCTTTCGGAGCAGGCCTTCCTCACCCTAGTCTGCCTGCCTCTCTCTCTCTTGCTTTCTTCTGCAAACACTAAGTCCCTCAGGAAATCTCTTGTGCAAAAGTCCTCACCATGGCTTCTAACAATCCACCTTGGGTTCTAAAAATCTACCATGGCTTCTAACAATCCACCACAGCTTCTGCTCTCATCTGTTGTTCAGTTCAGTCACGGCTAAGTCAGGCTCCATTCTTACCCATGGAGCACCTTCAGATCCAGTAGTTGCTCCCCATCTGGGACACCTATCTACTGGGGTGGGGGGAGGACAGGGGAGTGGGGGGGGAGGAAGGGAGAGGGGATAGGAGGGGAGAAAAGGGGGAAGGGGAGAGTGAGTGAGAGAGAGCATGAGAAGAGCATGAGAATAAGAATGAACACACAATGTAGCTCATACAGTTCTGGAGGCTGGAAGCTTCTAACAGAGGCACTGACAGACAGATCTGGTGTCTGGTGGGTCAGCCTCTATCCTTATCCTTGGAGCATCTTCGAATTGAGCAGCTGTTTCCTCCCTGGGACATTCTTCTGCCATGGGCTTTGGGAGAATTCTTTCCAGGCAAGGTGAATTGGTGAGGCTGTGAAGACCCAAGTTACCTTGGGCAGTTTACAGGTTTGAGGGTGGCCAAGGGGGCAGTGAAATTCTCTAGTGTCTTTTATAGAGGCGTTAATCACATTGAAGAAGGTTCTACCTTTATGACCGTTCTGTCTCCCGCAGGCCCATCTCCAAATGCCACTGCATATGGGGTAGGTCTTAACATACATAGGAGGGTGGCTTAACTACTTTTCTCTTTGCTCTGATAAAATACCAAAGAAATCAGCTTAAGAGAGGGGAGATTCACTTTGGCTCACAGTCCTAGGACACAGTCCTCCATGCTGTGGGAGCTGGGGTAGAGTGAGCGCGAAGCAGAAGACCACACTGCAATCAGTCAGAAAGAGGCGATCAGTGGATGCTCGCGTTCAGCTAGATGCTTCCTTTTAATCCAGTCCAGCACACAAGCCCAGGAACGGTGCTGCCCTCCCCCAACAGGAACGACTAGACACTAACCTAGTTTAATAATCCCTCACAGATTATGCCTGGAGGCTTGTCTTTTAGGTGGTTCCAGATCTTTTTTTTTTCCCCCTACCAAGACCTTGAAATCCAGTGTATGCTGTACACTCAGACACAAGGCAAAGCCACTTCCCGGGTCTGAGGCAAGTCTGTGGCATGAGTCTTTCTGTTCTTTCTTTGTCCAGTTTTGAAAACTCAGTATTCAGAAGGTGATTTTCTTTTTCCCATTCAATTTGCTTTTCTCCAAGCTGTCTCTTCTCTAAGAAAATAAACCCAGAATGGGCAGCTTCACAAATAGAAAACACAGAGGTGAAAAATGGTGAAGAAGGACACCACAGCATGGGTTACTAGCTCTCTCTGCGGTGGTTTGAGATCAGTCCCCATAGACACATGGGGAGGAGCACTGTTAGGAGGTGTGGCCTTGTTGGAGTAGGTGTGGCCTTGTTGAAGGACATGTGTCATGGGTGGGTGGGCTTTGAGGTTTCAGAAGCTCAAGCTAGGCCCAGCCTCCCTCTCGCTCTCGCTCTCTCGCTCTCTTGCTCTCTTCCTGCTGCCTACCAATTGGGATGTGGAACTTATCAGGTACTTCCCCAGCACCATGTCTGCCTGTCCACTGCCAGGCTTCCTGCCATGACAGACTAAGCCTCTGAACCGTAAGCCAGCCCCTAGCGAATGTTTTCCTTTCTGAGAGTTGCCATGGACCTGGTGTCTTTTACAGCAATAAAACCTAACCAAGCTGCCTTGGTTTACTTGCCATTGTTCACTGAAGATTATCATTGTATGTTTGTCCTTTGTGCCGATGTCTATCTTCATATGATCACATTCTGGATCACATTCTGCTGTGCTAAAACGCTGACCGAAACCAACCTGGGGAGAAAGGACTTACCTGGCTCACAGGTGACAGTTCATCATCCTCAAGAGAAGCTAGGAAAAACAAACAAACAAACAAACAAACCAAGGCTTGAATCCGGAGCAGGAACTGAATCCGGCCATAGGGAAACAATGCTTACTGGCCTCCCCTTGGCTTGTTCAGCTACCTTTCCCATACAGCCGAGGCCCAACTATGCAGGGATGGCAGCTACCCCCAGTGGGTTAGGTCCTCCTCCATCAGTCATTAGTCCAGAAAAATGCCACACAGGCTTGCCTCCAGTCCAGGCTAACGGTGGCAATTCCTCGGTGGATCTTCCCGCTTCCCAGGGAGCTCTAGTCTATATCAAGGTGACAAAAAAATTAATCAGAACAATGTCTTATTAATGTATTACATAGGAGGTAAAAAAAATCATTATAAAGTCTATACTATTGTTACTGTTAATTCGTACCTATGTACTCTTTACCAGTGTTATCTCTAGGATTTACAACTGTATAGAGATAGAGTTGGCTGACCTCAAACTAATTTTTATACATTTATTTTTGGCTATTTTGAGACAGAGTCTCTTTCAGCCAATGCTGACTTGGAATTCACTCTCCTGGTCCCTGCTCCCGAGGGCTGCGTTTACAGGCATGCACTACCATGCTTGGTTTATGCATTGTAGGAGATCAAACCCAGAGCTTTGTGCATGTTTGGCCAGTGCCTTACCATATTCAAGTGCATCAACTGAGCACACTGGTCCATAAGTTAAGGCACTTATATCCACAATGACATAGTGAGTGGTCCCACCCAAATCCCTACATTCTTCTACTGAACTATGGCCAACTCTTCTTCTTCTTCCTTGAGCTAGGGACCTTAGCAGAGTGCACATGAAAGAGTGCCTGATAGTCTTTCATGAATTTGCTTGAGACAGCTCCCCAGATTTAAGCAGCAAGGGACCCAGCAAGGCCACAGAACAGCTGTGGGAATGGCTCATCTTCCTGTAACTGGTCTGGTCTCTGGTGCAATCCCAGAGGGAGGCCATTACTGCTTCCCTTTGTCAAGGGAGCCTTCATTTCTGATAAATGATGGTGGCTGCAATTGGAAAATTCATGCCCAACCTTTGGCCACAAGCTACAGGTTCACCGTCTCAAAGTGACTGCCTGCAGTTCGCAGACACAATTGGACATGAGTAGCGGGCTTCTCTGCTGCTGATCGGGGCACTATAGAGACCTGACTTGGAGTCTTAATCCTCACTTAATCTTTTCTATAATAATTTCCATTCTTTATCCGAAGACAGCTATTCCTTTCTGTTCTGCCTTGTGCTCCACAGATTTGATTTTCTTTTTCCCTTTCAGAAAGAGGGCAATCCACAAAGTTCAAAGGGGAGCCTCAATAACCTGTTTCTGTCTGTTTAAATATTAGATTGGTTTTCAGCATTTGGGTTGGATGTTTCTTTCTCATTAATTGTCCTGGCTTGGGTTACTTTTAATTTACCTAGTACTATAAGTAATTACTTAGGCACTTGTCATAACCTCAGGAGTGTGTGTGTACTCAATGTGTATACACACCTGCTTGTTAAGCACCTACATAGGCCAGGAAAATAACAGCAATAAACAGTGCAGGAACAGACACTGTTTGATTCTGGCCCCAAGGCACCAAGAGCCATGTTTCTCACAATGTGACTGTAATCAGAAAAAGGATTCCATGAGCAAGTCAATTTGACAAAGGCTGTGTCCAATTACCACACCCCTCTGCAGGACTGCTCAGAACCTATCATCCACGGACACATGCTGTGAATCTCCACAAGGGAGGATAAAGCGCAGTGTTCCTTAAAGTGTTGAGGCCATAAACTCTGTGCTGTGCTGTGATAGAACGTCACAGGACAACTGTCCTATATCTTTTCTTCTAGGGAATGATGGCTTAGAGGCTGGTGGAGGAGAGAAAGATTGAAAAATCACTGTAATCATGGTATTTTGTGGATATGTCACCAAACCAGGCTCAGGAGAGAATCTGAGAAAAGTGCGTGCATTCTTCTGCTATAGGTAGGAGAGGCCCTGAAGCAGTCAATACAAAGATAGGGCAGAGCCTTGCATGTTGACTTGTGAGAAAGGTTGTTGGCATATATAAAAAAATAAATAAAAAAGGATGTGCCCATACTTAAGACAATCTTACTTACTTACTACAGATCTTAAGGGTTAGGCTTTGTTTCTTGGGCATACCAAGTATCCAAATGGTAAATAACTCAGTAGACTGGACTGATGGCCTCAAAATCATCAATGTGCTAAACCCCGGGGCCTGTGAACGTGATAAGAAAAATGGAAACGGGATTCAGCAAGTGCGATGGAGTTAAGACTCTTGAGACCAGGCAACTGCCCCGGGTTATGTAGGACCTTCCAGAGATGTCATAAGAAAACTTATGAGAAAAATACAAGAGACCAGAGAGGGGAATAGTGATTAAGACCGCAGAAGCTGGGAACAATTTGAAGAGCCTGTAGTATTAAAAACTGTTTTCTCAGACAACAGGAGCGGCATTGTTTCACACTTGGGGAAATGCTTACTGAATGGCTTCATAGAAGGCAGGTGGACTCTGACAGCTGTTTCTGCCTTTGGTCTCTTACAAGGCCATGTGCCCTGAGGCCCCTGGAAGAAATTCTGAGAGAACAAGAGTGAGAGGCCAGTAATGTTTTAGTGTTGCCATAAAACAAGTTTGGGTTTTGGCTTGTTTTTTTCCCCCTCATGACCCATGCCGAGGATCCACTGTAGCAGACTTGATGTGCCGGATTAAGTCAGGTGGGCTAGCTCACTGCTCCTTACAGCAACCCTGTACTCTATGTGTTGAATGTTTATGTAACCCCCAGATTCAGATCCTAATTCCAATCTGATGGTTTTAGTTCAGAGAGTAGACCTGTGGACCATAATTAAGTCATAAATGGATTAGTTCCATGACACAAAGGCCCATACAGGGAGCTCTCTTGTCCTCTCCATGACATAGGAAGACAGCGAAAGTTGGCAATCTTCATCAGGAAAGATGCCCCATGACCCACAGGAATCCAGTTAAGACTGCCAGCCTCTAGACTATGAGAAATATATTCTCATTGTTTATAAACCATGTAGACAGTGGGCCAGGATGGGGCCAGGTTCAGAAAGCCTTGGATCGATACCACTAACCCTCATGCCTGGGGCTCCCTGATTCTGCCTCTGCCTGTATTTGAACCCCTATCTCCTCCAGACTAGACCTCGTGCCAAGCACCTCATTCACCCATCACAAATTCTCTGGATCCAAACCAACCACTAGTAACTTGCAGAATGATGCAGTTAGGAGCCAATCAGGAGCCCTTCCGATTTCTTCTATTTATAGGAAAGCTTATAGGGCCTGAGGAGGGCTCAACCTCCTTCTACTGAGTTGCCATTCTCCTATAATGCCATAGAACTTTGAATTCCATAATTTAAGCAAATATTTTTTTTAGTATCACAGCAATATGGCTGCTTCTCCCACACAGCATCACTGTAGTGACCTAACCCCAACACCAAATAGACATTTAATACACATCAATTGAATGAGTAAAGCTATGGATGTCTTTGACCCCCTCACTCCACTTCTGCGTGCATTTTTAAAGTCTTAACTTTCAGAAAGTTCTTGTGACCTTGGATCTGCACCAATGGAATTTACGGCGACAACAACCCTTGAGGATCTAGAAAGATGGCTTGGTGGGTGAAGTGCTCACCGCACAAGCATGAGGACCCGAATTCAGATCCCCAGAGCCCATGTGAAGCCAGGCATGATGTGTAGTTCCAGCACTCCTACCAAGAGATGGGAGGTAGAGACAAGAGGATCCCAGGAAACTCATTGGCCAGCTAACCCAGCACAGACCGTGGGAAAACAACAAAGAGACTCTATCTCAAACGAGGTAGAAAGGGAGAATTGTGATTCTTTGTGGCAGGTGTGCGCCTGAACACACATAAACACATGCACTGTACACGCACACAAATGAACCATTAACATTCTACGAGGTAAAGCACTTTCAATATTCTGATTTTGGGTTTCTTTCTGATCCCTGCTCCTGACCATAGCCTCCCCCACCCTCCCCTTTCTACTCCCCTGCACACCTCCCACCCACACCCCCATTCCCAAGAAAGGAGGGAAACTAAAAACAAGAAAAAGA
This sequence comes from Pachyuromys duprasi, assembly GCA_028658305.1. NCBI lineage: Eukaryota > Metazoa > Chordata > Mammalia > Rodentia > Muridae > Pachyuromys > Pachyuromys duprasi. The sequence goes on from CM053761.1 coordinate 45,878,166, forward strand.
AAATGAAGATAAAGTGCCTTGTACTGAATGTCTCAGACACTACCTCCAGCTTCCTTCCGAAGCCACCCAACCCTTCCCGTCCAATTACAACAGCCAAGCTTTCTTGTTTTTTTTTTTTTTTTTAACCAAGAGGGGAAAAAAAATAAGAAGTGAATTGCCCTTTCAACTGCTTTTAGAAGTCATGAGGTTACATCTCTGAAAGAAGAAAAATGTTCAAACACTCTGGGAATCAGGCCCAGAGAAAGGCTTTCTTTCCCAGCTAGGACGCACCTGCTTACTGAGCGCGTTCTATCTACTGCATCTGGGGATGAGGGCTTTAGCCAGCCAGGGAGTGCAGCTGTTTGCTTTAGAAGAAAATATGCTTACACTGTAAATACCCCACAGTATTGTGCCTGGTGTACAAAAATCCCAGTTCCAGAGAAAATACATAAATCTGACCTTGGTGGGGGTAGCCCAGCCAACCTCAAGCTTAGCAAATGCTCAGCATTTTCTCTGTGGAAGCAGATGGTCTTGCCCTGTGGACTTTGGAATCCTATCTTTTTTTTTTTTTTTTTTTTTTTTTTTTTTCCTGTTTTAAGTCCTCCACTTCTCAGAATAATTGAGACCAGGCCAGGTTTTCCAGGTGCCTTCAGAACAATGAAAAACTACTGTCACCTGGGAAATTTCCCCTTTAATTTTAAATGAGACCCTGTGGAATGAACTGCTTCAAGCAGCTTTTCCATTACAGGTGGACAAGGTGGTTTTGTGGCAGTGTCCATAATGAACCAAGTTCAGTAAATGTATCTTGTTTGTTTCATGAAATAGGAGTATATTTCATACCTCTCTCTCTCTCTCTCTCTCTCTCTCTCTCTCTTTTACTTCCTTTAAGCAACTTAAGGGAAGAGAGATGTGTTCTGACTCAAGGCTGAAAGGATGCTGTCTGTCGTGGCTTGATCTAGAGTGGTCATAACATAAAGTCGCTGGTCACACTGCAGCAGGAGACACAAAGCAGAGACAGCCCTAAAGCAGGGCCATGCAGTAACTGTGAAGCCCTCTCCTCTTGGTGTGTGTCTAGCAGCTAAACCACAAGTGCCAGAAGTTCCCTCACATATCAAAGAGCACCCACAGTCAGGGACCTGGCGTTCACATACCACATGAGTCTAGAAGGGGCATTCGAGATCCAACATCACCAACCGGAAACCAGAGTTCTAAATAAACAACAACAATCAGTGAGGTTGCTGAGCCGCAGCGAAAACCTCTGTAGCAAGGCATGTGGGCTATGGCCCCTCCCCAGTCACTGTAACCCACCTAACCACAGTCTCAGCTGCGAAGGGAGATTAAAGCAGGTCCTCTGTGTACCAATAGTACTCCAAATCAAAATTCACACTGAAAATCAGTCAACCCGAAACCAAAGGCCCAACTAATTACTCAAACCTTTGCTGTTCTGACAGTTTCCTTCTTTATAGCCCCTTCCCTTTGTTACTTTAATTTCTTCCCCCTCGTGGGGAAAAAAAAAAAGAATAGTTGTAATTTATGGCTTGGAGGAGTAACTGATTGCTGCTGGCAAGTTAACTGAAGGGGCCAATTGTTCCATAAGGCAAGAATCAGAAGGCTCGGAGCCATTCACCCGCCAAGACTGATGTGTGAAAGGGCAAACCATGGTCCCTCCATTGTGTGATCTAGAGTTTCCCTGTTTGCTTCCAAATTTCTCAAGGCAGCTTGGTGTGCCACCGGTCAAGACACAGGGACAGTGTGGAGAGCAGAGGTGTGTGCTGCGTACTCACTTCAGGGTCAGCTTCCGGGAGACAAAGGCTGTCTGTTCACTGTTGATGGCATGGTCAAGACCTTTCACAATTGTCAAGATGTGCAACAAACCAGCCATTTTGCTATATGCTGTGTATCATGAATGTCCCCAGGCCTCACTGGATTCCAGCTAGGGATGGGGTCAGGAAGACACATGGGGATGCCCTTCCTGAAACCCCCACACACCTGACACACTGAAGTGTTTCTAGATACCCAAGCTTGTGTATGTCGTGTGTGTTTCACGAACCCAAATGTGTGATGTTGCTGCAGACAACAGCTGTCTTTTGCCAAAACTTATCTGCACTCTTCTACAGACGGCACATTTTTGACCACCACTCTCCCACTGTGCCAGCCACCATGGTCACCAATGGACAAGGACTCACCCATACCAGGGAAAGACTGGATTCTGCCTAGAAGAAAGAGGCTGGTCTGCTTCAGGCTTTGCCATCCGATCCTACACCGTGTTGTGTGTCCTTCTTAGTTCACTTGGCATTGCTGTAACAAAATACCAGAGGCTCAGTAGTTTAAGAAGAAGAGGTTCATCTAACTCATGTTTCTGGAGTTTTGAGAACAGGAGGCTGACATCACTCAAACCTCATGAGGACCTCGTGAAGGGTAGCATCACCTGGTAGAATCACATGCTAGCAAGGGAGAGGTCACCTGGTATAACAAGAAGCCAAAGGCTTGGGCACAACCACCTCAATGTTACATAACAACCTGTTCTCCCAGGAGATAATCTGGTTCTGAAATAATTACATCAATTTCTCCCAAGGTAACCTAATCACCTTCACTGGCCCATCTCACCAACTTCTACCTCTAAATGCCATGTTGCTAACTAAGCTTCCAATTCACAGATCTTTGCTTAAGGTCAACCCATAGCATTGTGTCTACAAAAGAAAAAAAAATTTTAATGAACATAATGGCAACTTTGCAACTTTTCTGTATAGCTCCCCACAGGGTTCAAGGCATATTGATTGAGTCATCGATTCCTCCTGCCCTAGTTACTGCTCACAAACCTCTTTTTTTGTGGGGTAATATATGTTAGTGTGTGTGTGCCTGTGTAGTGTGTGTACATGCCCAGGGGACAGCCTTGGCACAGAACATCTACATTTTTGAGATAGGGTTTCCCACAGGCCTAGAAGTCATTGACCATTGAGTTCTGGGGATCTGCCTGTCTCCTTCTCAGTGTTGGGATTACAACTGTGCACTACCATGCTCAGATTATTCTGCTGCTTCTGCTGCTTCTTTTGTGTGTGGGAGGGGGTGTTATTTGAGACAGGGTTTCTCCTGGTAGACCTGGCTGTCCTGGAACTCACTCTGCAGACCAAGTTAGCCTTGAACTCAGAGATCTACCTGCCTCTGTCTCCCAAGCTCTGGGATTAAAGGCATGTGTCACCTGGCTCTCTTAGATTCTTTTTAAATGTGGATTCAAACTCAGGTCCTTGTGTTTGCAAAACAGGCACTTTACCAAACAGATGGAGAACCATCTCCTGAGTCCTACAGCTCTTTCCTTAATTCATCTTTTGCCTATTAAAGCCTATCAGTTCATTCCAATAACAGCCTGAGAGGAGCCCAGCCTCTCAGTCAGGGAGAGCCAGCCTGGCTCTGGTCCCCGCTGAGGGTCGCCCTGTCACAGTAGATCCCTAGTTTAGCAAGGGTCCATTTTATATGCTTGCCCTTCTCTGTCTTATGACACACACTTTTGTCCTTCTACCATTGGACATGAGTAGTATCGCGTCACTGAGAATGAGAAAGTCGTAGGATAAAAGAGCAGCATTATAAACAGGAAGAAACAAAAAGGGACAGTCTACTGCAGCCAACTGTGGGGAGACGGACCAGAACCTTCTGTAGGCTGCATGGTTCTAGTAACAACAGCAACAGTAATCACTAGCAGGCAGCACTTGCTTTAGAGTTTACAAACCATTTTACATACATTATTTCATTTAAATAATGAACTGAGCCCAACCCTGTGGACCCCAAGTTGTTAAAAAGCAATGAAACGGAACTTTCTGTTTCTAAGTAGGGAAGTTTTATTTAAAAAAAAAAAGAAGTATTAAAAATAACTCCAAAAGCAATTTGAACATCAAAGAGCATTTTATGAAACAACATTTTGATGAGTTAAGTGTAAATGAATCAGAAACATATGGATTAAATTGGAGTTAAAATAAACAAGGGTTTAAAAATTAAGAGACAAAGTAGTCTGAAAATATATCTTATTTAATTCAGAGTGCCTGAAGGGGGAAAGAGAAAGGCTGAACAGGGAGAGTCTAGTAAACCAGAGCATCTGCCATGTTACCTGGGTTCTGCTAGAGGCCGTCTGGTGTGTGTGCTGCAGATTTTAACTCTTAAGGGAGCAGAGGAGACGCGCAGATGTTTCCTTTATGCGTGAAGTGGCTGTGCTAATGCTGGGTGACATTGGGTCAGGAGCGACAATGCCCACACACTGACACCATAGGGCTGTTTAGCTTCTGTTCCTAGCATGGCTTTATTGTCAGTTCTGTTTCTTTCTTCTTTTTTTTTCTGAGAGAGTCGTGCTTTGTAGCCTTGATTGGGATTAAAGGAATGTGCCACTGGGCCATAGTTCCTCTATCCTATTAAACTCTTTCATGGGATGTCCTTAGGAGAAATGTTTTCAAAATTAATCTCTCTTTCTCTCTCTCTCTCTCTCCTCTTCCCCCCACCCCCATGCCCTTGCTGGCAGTGTCTCAAGAGGCCAGGCTACCCTGGAACTCACTAATGTAGCCAAGGCTGTTTTTTAAACTCCTCTACCTCCACCTCTCCAGTGATGGTATTACAGGCATGTACCACCCCCATTTTTAGTTGATGTTGGAAATCAAACCCAGGGTTTCTCCAATGCTAGCCCTGTCCTAGCTGTGCTCCAGGCCCAGCCAAGTTCAGCAAATTTTAGATACATGTTCCTTACATCTGAAGATTGATTTTTCCTCCCTCGATGACAAACACCACTGCAAATCTCCGATGTTCACATGTAGAGGGCTTTTTGTTGTTGTTGTTGTTGTTTTTTAACCTTCTGTCTACAGTTGAAGACCCTGAAGCCACAGGCAGTCATGGCAAGACCTGGTAGCTGGGATCATTAACAGAGCATGACTGGTGTCTATAAAACACCAGTGTGGGCTGAGAAGGGGAGTCGCTCGGTGCCAGCTAACCTGCCTGTATCGTTCTGTTAACTGGGTTCCAGAAACCAGAGTCGCCTTCAGCAAACTGTCAAAGTGTCAGAAAGTTGTGTTTAGCACGCCGCCAGCTTCCCCTGTTGCATTCTTCAGCTTCTGTGCCCACACACAGGCCTGTGCCCTCATGCAGATGGGGTGGACAACACTGTGCCTGAAGTCACACAGGAGTGGGTCCCGGAACCATACCTACCACTTTCCAGTAGATTCTGTAGGAATCTATCCAGACAAGATTTTTCTCTTCCAAGCCTCTTTTCTCTCTGTGTCTGAGCATACTGGCATCAAAGCATGATATACTGTCAGCCAGCTCCGTTGGACGCTGCCTAGCTTGCATGATGCATCTATTGCAGGCAGCAAGACCCAGAATTCTTGTTCTGAGGCCTCACTTCCTCCCAGGCAACTATGCCTTGATCTCTCTTGCCTGCCTAACCTGCTTCCTCTGCTTGGAATGTGCTCTCACTCACTGCCCCTGTCTTCTGCCATCACCGACCTATAGCCCTTAGACCAACTTTTCCCCTGGTCTTTTCCACAGTGCTTGCTCCTTCCCTCCATTTCTATACGTGAACTGTGACCTCCCTCCGCTGACATCACACATTGTCAGCACTGGTTCCACACCAACAGGGCCTCTTTCTCTCAACCTGCTCTGAACAGTTCAGCCTCCTTGTTAATTAAAATAAGAGACGAAAGTCTTAATACACTATTGTAATCCTAGCCAGGAGAATCTCAAGTGCAACTGCAACATTGGATACATAGTGAGAGACTATTTTATTTATGGTCTGGGGAGGCAAAGTGCTGGCCACAGAAGAATGAGGACCTGCATTTGATCTTCAGAATCCATTTGAAAAAACAAAACAAAACAAAATGCATGTGGTGATGGGTGAGTGAATGTAATCCCAGTTCTGGGGAAGCAGAGACAGGCAGATTCTTGGGTTCACTGGCAAAGACTCTGTCTCCAACAAGAAGTAGAGAGATCAGAAAATAACATCCAAGGTTGGTGTCTGTCCTCCACATAGGTGTGCACCTGCAAACACAACACACACTCACACACTCAATTTGTGTCCTCAGTGGAATTGGCGGTACTGTCTGTTCTCAGCAGGCACGTGTGGCTAGCTGCTTCCTGGGCAGTGTGGTGTGGAACACGTCCATCTCTGCAGGAAGACCAGATAGTACTACGCTCCTTTCATGCTCTGTATCTTTCACAAACTCTGCAGCCTTTTGCTGGACTCACCATACTGCCTGGTACTTGAGCCTCTGTCTCTCTCTTAAGTCTCAAGGGATCACTAGTGATGCTAAGAGTCAGGTGGCTGAAGTAGGAGGACTGAGAGCCCCAGGCAAACCTGGGCTACATAACAAGAGCATGTGTCATTAGAAAAGACAGTTTTCCAAGAGATGCCCTGCTCTGGAACTGGATCCCTGGTCCTAGGCTCACTGTGAGACTGTGTGAGCACACAGGGACCGCCCTGTGTGCTGTAGACCTTGCGCAGTGTCCCTTAGAAGCTAACGAACATCACCTACCACACTCGTGACAACCAAACCTGCCTCCTGAGTTTGCCAGATGTCCCCTGGAAACAACAGTTGAGAACAGTCAGGTAAGGCTGGTCAGCTACATGGGTAGAGGCCTCTCAAAATATCAGCTTTGCAGATTTAGCAGATGAGAAACAAGCTAACACCTCCTCGGAGAACCCTAACAATCTTCTAACTATGAGTGAGTCCTCCAGGCCAGCGTGCCATCTGGGAACTCTTCTCTGGCAGCGTCCCTTCATGTTGAGCTAAGCTAGAGCCTTGGGTTCCGTTCCTGACAGCCCAACTTCTCTTGACTCACGCATGCTCTGTTTTGCAAATCAGCCTGCTTCCCCATGACCTGGTCAGGACATCCAGTCTTACCAGCAGCCTTTCTGCCACAGGGGATGACAGGAAGAGAAGTGCAGAGGAGAGCTCACCCCTTTAGGACAATCTGGGACTCAGCTTCACAAGATCCAGGCCCTTAGCATATGGCCAGAGCCACAGCAGGTAGGAACGCATGCCCCCGGCTGTTGGCCTCAGCCATTCTGTGCAGTCACAAGCCAAAGACAGCAAGCAGCATGATCTTTGAATACTGCGTAGTCTTTCTCCTGCAGCCCTCTCTCTTCATAGAGTCATCCCTCAGGTCCTCACTTCCCAACTTCTCCTTTGTTTGATTTTCCTCACAGTACAGTGACTAAAGTCATGCCCTAAGGAAAGCATTTCTTTTGAAAATGTGTGTCTAATAAAGGCAGCATTTCATTGCTGGCCCTTAGGAAGATCTAGAGGTGAAAAAGTATGCCGTACAAACTTGAAGAATGTCCGTTACTCTGGGTTCCTCTGGATTCACGGTGCTTGTTGGTATAACAAAGGCTCTGAGATGCCCTGCACTAAAGAAATAGAGGTTCTGAGCAAATGTACCTTGGCTGGCTAATTCAAACAAGACGTGATGGCACCTACTCATGGGCCCTTTGGAAAGAAGTGAAATGGCGACCAGACAAGCACACACGTCTAAACAGGGTAACGTACAAATCTCTGGCCAATCTCAGGAGGGCTGCTGTTTACCAGGAAACCCCTGACTATGGACCCCTTGGGCTCAGACTTCTCAGGCTCAAGTAAAAAAAAAAAAAAAAAAAGGAAAAAAAAGAGAAAAAGATGAAGAAGAGTCTCCCAACGACTATATAAAGATTTATTCTTACGAACATAATCTGTTTACAGTTTTATTTTAGGTTCAGATTTTCAGATGTCCTCACCCGCTTCCTCATGACTCCAATTAAGGGCGTTGCACTTGGCTCTCAATGAACAACAAACTCCGAAGAATGGACGGTCATAGCTTATGAATAAAGGCCATCGTCAGGCGGAGGCAGTAACCTGCAGATCAGCCCTGCCACTGCCTCCTTCTCTCTTCCCTCCCCAGTTCTCCTGGAGTCTCCAAAGAGTCAAGGCTCTAGAAAGCGCCTGCCTTGCCTAGCTCATGGGCAGTGTGTGAAGGCACTGACAACCCCAAGGGGGCAGGAAATCCACACTACCTCCCCAAATAACAGTGGTGACCATGGCAACCACAGAAACAAGGAAGGCTGTGCCATCAGAAGTGATTTTTCTGAAAAGAAAAAAAAAATGTATCCTAGAATCCAAGACATCCAAACATCCAAAGAGGTCAGAACTCAGAAAGCCCTTCACTTGAACGGCGGGTCAATATGTGTCTGTATGTTCTGAAGCTTCTAACTAGAGTTCAACACTTCCTGCCTGTGATGTGTGGGTCTGAAGTGTCCCCCAATGTCCTCCTGTGTTTGAATATTTTGTCCTTAGCTGGGGGCACCCCACCAACCCTTCCCTAACACGCACTCTACTATGCACCAGCTACCACATATTACACCATAATTATGATGCCACACACTTCATGGTGCCTTCTTTGCCATGATAACCTGAAATCCTGAACCCAAAATTAAGTTATTTCTGTCAGGTGTTCTGCCAGGGCAGCAGGAAAACTAACTTATGCAACGCACTTCCCTTAAGAAAGCAGACAAGAGAATGCGGCTAAGCAAACAGCTTCAGACGGAGGCTGGGATTGTATGCCCACACACATGCACACACAAGCACTGGCTCTGAGGGCTTGCAGCACAAGCATAAGGATGTGAGTTCAAATCCAGCACCCACATGAGAACCTAAGTGTGGCTGTGTGGGCCGTAACCTTATCATGGGAGGGGGTGGGAAAAAGCAGGTCTCTGGGGCTTGCTGCACACAAAGCCTCCCTCCAAATTCAGTGAGAGACCATGATTCCAAAGGAATAAGACACACAGGGTTAGGGTAGGGCATCCAATGTCCTCCTCCCTTCAGAACACAGACACACACAAGCATGTGCACCAAAGATAGACAGACAGACAGACAGATAGATAGATAGATAGATAGATAGATAGATAGATAGATAGATAGATAATTTTAAATGTAGACAGCATCAGACAACTCTTAGCAGCAGATCACTTGGATTAAACATCCATGAAGAACACAGCTAGCTGTGAGAATATGAATTGCAGGATACATTGATCATCAACACTTCATACCCCAGCTTCCTCTTGGGGTTACACCTGTCTGAGCTTCGCTAAAAACAAAAACAAAACAAACAAGTAAACTAAATACACACACACACACACACACACACACACACACACATATATATATATATATATATATATATATATATTCCACTATATTTTACTTTGTGCATTTAAGATTTTTTTTTCCTGATAAGGGAGCCATGGGCTTCACCAGAATGCCAAGGATTCAGAGCATGAAACCGACTTAGGGACCAGCAAAATGGTGCCATGGGTAAAGGTGCCTGGTAAAGGTACCAAGCTCTAGCAACTGCAGTTTGATTCCCAGAATCCACTCGGCAGAAGGACAGAACTGGCCTCTATAGGTTGTCCCCTGATTGCCATGTGCGCCACAGTGTGTGTATGGGTATCCACATGCAATAAATAAATTAAAATGCTATTTAAATTATTTTCTTTAAAAAAACTGATTTGATAAGGCCCTGTATGAACTAGGTGAGGAAGTTGCTTTGTTGACAGTCTAGAGGCTAAGGTACAGAAAGCCTAAGCTGTTAGTCCAAGGTCAAAGAGCTGAGCAAGACGACACTGAGCACAGGAGCCCAGGTGTTCTGGTGAGAGCTTTCAGCCTTTACCACGCCCCTGCAGCTGCCCCTGAGGTTCTGTGAAAGCTCCTGCTCCTGATCCTAGAAGTGATGTGATCCCCTGCTTGTCTCCTCAGCCCTCACCACCTTGCTTGACAGCCATATGCTGCTCATATGTTCCCCTGGTTGCGCTGGCCTGATTCCACTTCCTGGAGCCCATCTCCATTCCCATTCTTCCATCCCCAGCTGCTCTGGTCTCTGTTCTCCTCCCAGGGTTTGACCCTTACCTTTCTGACTGGAATGGCTACCCCAGTGATCCCTCCTACCTCAACCCCGACTTTAAAGATTAACCTGTCAGTGTAAATACCCCTCATTCATGCCATGTGCTGGGCATAGGCATCTTCTGGTTTTGTTATGCCAGGTCCTCTCCTTGGAACTTCTTGTTCTCCTTTCAAGTCTCATTTTCTCTTATCTCATTCAATAATATGTTCCTTACATTGCATTTTTTTATTTCTTGTTTCAAAAACTCATCCCTTTTGTATTTCCTCTAAAACTTCTACAGTTTTGCTCTTAATTTGTGCCCTTGACACATCTGGAATTTGCCTTGGTGAAATTTGTGAGGTAGGGATTTGCATATGTGTATGGGGTCATGTTTCATGGATAGCTAGGTGTTCTAAGATCAGTATTGAATATTCCATGTTCTCCTCTAGAGTCTTTCCTGGATGTTTTCTTAGTAAGTCTGCATTGTTGGTTTGTTGGTTTGTTTTAGACCAAGTGATGGCCAATTCCCATTCTAGTTTGCTTTTTTTATTGCAGCCCTAAAACACTAAGAACAAGTTGTGTAGGAAAGAGTTTATTTTATCTTACAATTCCCAATCACAGCCCATCATTGAGGAAAGTCAGGGCAGGAACCCTAGAAAGGAAGAAACCTGGAAACAGGAACCAAAACAGAAAGCATGGTAGAAGGCTGCTCACCGGATTGTTCTCCTTGGCTTGTCCCTCAGCCAGCTTCCTTAAATAGCCCAGGATCTCAAACTCCAAAAGTGATATCCCCAGATCAAGACCTCCCAGATCAAGAAAATGCCACAGACACTTGCCCATAGACCAATCTGATACGGTCGTGTTTTCAACTGAGGCTCCCTCCCCAGATGTCCCTAGTTTGTGTTAAGTTGACAAAAAGAAAAAAAAAAAAAAAAAAAAAAAAACCTAACCAGTACATCTCTGAAGTTTGAGTACTATGATGTTTTTTTGTCATACATATTCTGAAAGTCTTTTTAGTAACCTGTTTCTTCAATAATATCTTGTTATCTTTTGCATTTTCCTTTTTTAAATATAAATTATGAAACAGTTGAAGTTCTCCCCCCCCAAAAAAAACTTTTAATCTTTGAAAGTCTTTAAAAATTATTGAGCAGACACCTACTTGGGTAGAAATGGCATCTTTAAAATATTGAATCTTTTTTTTTCTTTTTTTTT
>CM053761.1:45889735-46044814 GCA_028658305.1 Pachyuromys duprasi
TAATCCTCTACAGTCAGCTCTCTTTTTAGTTCCATACCCCATTTTTTAATTGGATTACTTGGTTTCTTGCTTTTTAACTTCTTGAGTTCTTTATATATACTGGATATTATCCCTGAGTCTTTTTATCTTTAAATAAGAATTAACTTAAGCCACGTGCAGTGGCACATGCCTGTAATCAGCACTCAGAGGGGCAGAGGCAGGTGGATCTCTGAGTTCAAGGCCAGCCTGGTCTACAAAGTGAGTCCAGGACAGCCAGAGCAACACAGAGAAACCCTGTCTCAAAAAACAAAAACAAAACAAAACAAAAAACCCCTTTGTGTTAATAGATTGTTCAATGCTTTTTTTCCCCCCAACCTTATTAAGATACTATTAATAAATAAAATATATGTTTTTTACAAGGGCTATAGTATGATGATTTGATATTTGTCTAAGTTGTGGAATGACTAATCACAATCAAATGAATTAACTGATTCGTCATGACCTTAATTGTTGTTTGTGAATATGAGTGGGAGTATGTGTGAGTGTGGATATAAATTTGGCTCTTAGTGAGCACATTTAAAATCTACTAAGAAAGCTGGGTATGAGCACACACCTGTCATCTTAGCACTTGAGAGGTAGAAGCAAAAGGACCTGGAGTCATCTTCCCCTGAACCCAAGGCCAACTTAGGCTACATGAGACCCTGTCTCAAAAATATGTGTAATCTACTAAAATTTTGTGTGAGTAGTATAATGCAACTATACTCATCATACTGAACATTAAATTCACAGAATTTACTCATATTTTTATTATTATGGGGTGGTTTGGTTTGGTTTGGTTTGGTTTGAGAAAGGATTCTGCTAGGTAGCCTAGGCTATTCTTGGATTCTTGCTTCAATCTCTTTAAAGCTAGGATTCCAGGTGGAAGCCAGCTTATCTTTAACTTTAATTTCATCATTTCATATATATCTTCCCATCTACTGTTATCCATGCTTTTAATACTTCTAATTGATCATTTTCTTTTCTCCATCAGATCTCATGCATATGTCATTATGCTTGATTCTAAGAGAGATACACAAATAGTTAATAAGTACATTATAAACAGGCGTAGTACATTTTCTGTTTATAGCAATATAGAGAAAGATAACTGCATAAAATATATTATCCCATTTACTCCCTAAATTTTTATAGTATATATAATTGCTAGTGAATTATATGAGTGGATTGCTTTCTACATAGACATATGACTCATCACAGGTAGTGAGACTTTAGCTTTCTTCTTTCTGATATGTGAGTGTTTGTTTTTAATTGTATAAGATAGAACCTCCAATGCTATCTTCAATAAAATAAGTATCTTCAATAGTCATTTCTTCATTCTGGTTTTTTAAAATATGCTTTCTAGATCTCAGCATTAAGTATGATATTTGATTTTAGGGTTTCACAAGTACTATTTTTTTAAGAACACTCCCTTATATTACTAATATTGATCATGATGATTTTTACTATAATTATTTATTGACATTCTAAAAATGCTTTTCCTTCATCAAAACGAGTTCACTTTGTTCTGTCCCATATTTTGTTAGTATGGTGAATTAGTAGATTCTTTGTCAGTGTTGAACCAGCCTTGCTTTCCTGGCTCACCTTTCTTTGTTATGACACGGTCTCTTTCTTTAATTCTGGAAAATTTTGTTTACTTAAATTTTTCTTAGAATTTTGCATTTGTGATCCCTCGTCTATGCTGAACTATTACTTCTGCTTTCATAACGTTCTCCTTTGGTGTCTGGGTTTTACTAGCCTCATAAACATGAGTTATGGAGTAGTCCATCTTTTTCTATTTTTGAAGAGACTCTGTGTGATTGCATTTGTCTGTTCCTTAGATGTTTGCTGGAACTTGCCAGTGACAGCATCTGGACCTAGTGTTTTCTTAGTAAGAAGACTTTATAACTGCCTAGCCAATGCCTTTGATGATTTTAGGATGTGGCAGATTACAAAACTGGTCACAATTCTCTATGCTCTGTGTCCACATCCTCTCACAAAGAGAAAGCATTGGCTTCCTCACCTTTTGAATACTGACCGGGAGGGGCGGGGTTTACTCAGACAACACAACACAGTTCTCCCACTCTGCCCATTTCCCAGGAATGTGTCATGCTTCTGTCCACCATACTACAGCACTGCCGCCACCCAGCCATGCCCCGCCCACCAGCAATGGGAGACTGCGTCACACTCCTCCCATCTTGAAGCTTGTGGGCTGGGTGAAGGGCCCAGCATCCATCCACAAAGTGACCTGTCACCAACCTGCAGTTGACCAAAGACCAAAGAGAGCACAAGACTAGAAGAGCTATTCTATTTACCACTGACTTCTGAACAAAAATAAGTATTGGTATATACATGTATCAAACTTTATTTCAATTATTCTTGTACTATATTTTTATTTCTGATAAATCTATGTTGTTGTCCCTTTTGATTACTCTATTTGGATTATCTTCATATAGTTTGTCTTGCAGAAAGTTTATGAATTGTATCATGTCAATAAACCAACCTCTCTCTGTCATTGTATAGTCATTCATCTATGTGTGCCCTCTTCAGTTTTTGCCTCCCATCTTTGGCTTTCTTCTGACTTCCCTGATCTTCTGTATTGCTTTGGTTAAGCTGACTCTTCATTAATGTGTCTTCAGCCTTCCCTACATTTAACTATAATTATTTATATATACAAATTTTCCTTAAAGAACACTTTTATTACATTCCCCGGTTTTATTATCACTCATTATAACGTCTTCTTGAACATATGGTTTGAGAAGTATGCTTTTAATATCCAATGACAGAGGACAGGGTTAGTTATTCTTTTTATTAATAGCTGACTTCTTTTTATAGTCACAGAGTGCTATAGCCAACTCACATTGCCTCACAAGATGCGATTGTTAGACTTTGAAACCTGATTCCTAAACCATCAGTAGCTTGAAATCAGTGATGGTGGACTTATTTATGCCACAGAAATGGGCACACTTCTGCCCGGCGCTTCCTTCTCTTCCTGCAGAGGTAGCTTTTCAGCACAGCTTCTGCCTGTGTTCCAGCAACTGCTAAAAATGGATTCACGTCAGTTCTAGCCCCCGTCCATGTCCACACTTTACATATACTGTGTGTGTGAGTGTAGAAAGGATCATTTTTTCCGTGTATTAGAAATAGTATCCTGGGGGCAGCAAGAGAGCTCAGCAAGTAGAGGAGCTTGCTACCAAGCCTCCCAACTTAAGTTCAATCCCTAGAACCCACATGGTGACAGCAGAACCAACTTCAGAAACTTGTCATCAGACCGCCACATAAGTACTACGGTGCTCTCGCTCTCTCTGTCTCCTCTCCCTCCCTGCCCCCCTCTCGTACATAAACATAAAATAAATACAAAAAGCCAGTTCCTTCCAAACTCTTTATATTCACAGCCTTTATCAGTTATTGATAAAGAAGCTTTTACATCTCTTAATGTGATAAAGGTGTGGTTAATTTTTTTTCTTTTTTTGTGGTTCTGAAAAATGAAATGTTTATTAAAATACAATGACTTTTTTTCTTATTTAGTTTTTAAGACAATATCTCACTGTGTGGATTGGGCTGGCTTTGAATTTATGAGCCTCTCTGCCTCTGCTTCTGTGGAGAGATTTCATGGGTATGTTCCTTTATCACCAGAGTATGTATGGGAGCACATGCACCTGCATGTCTTTGGTTTAAAGTTCTGGAGATGGAACCCAGGGCCTCGAACCTACCACTGAACCACATCCCAGCTCCTTCCATGTGTCTCTTTATTTGTATATTTTCTCTGCCCTTCAGGTCAGTCTTTTTGTATCCTTATTATGCAGATAAATCACATAGAACTAGATGTTTTTGTATTAGCTTGTAATCTGTGAGCTCTCATTGAAATGTTTAGTTCTGTTATTTATATTTGGGTTTCTTTCTACAATCTTATTTCTAAGGTTTCTATAGATGGCATTCCATTTCAGGAGGAAGCGGTCTCCTTCCCCCACCATGTTTTGGAACGTGATGTACCATTTTGTGTTTTCCTCATAGAGTTTATTGTGTTGTTGATTGTGAATGCTTTTTAGACATGTTCTTAAAGACCTGGGTTGAAAGTGTTTCTCCACAGCTGAGTAAAGACTTCTGCCAGCCTTCCGAGAATCACCTATAATCACACCTTTGATTTGAGGGTTTTGGTTTATTGAAAGCTGAGTTAGGAACATGGTAGGAATTCTCATCCAAAGCAGAAATTGAAGCAAACAATATGGCCTCAATGACTCCCTCCTGGCTGGGACTCATTTTTGATTCCCTCGTGGATGTGTCCATCAGCTTTCTGTTACTGTAAGAAAATGCCTGAGATGCTCAGCTTATAAAAAGAAAGTTTATTTGGCTCATATTTGGAGATTTCAGCCAGGGCCACCTACTGGCCTGGTGGCTTTGGAGCCTGTAGTAAAGACAAAATGGCGACACAGAACACAAAGAGAGCAAGGCAGTTCACGGAAACAGGGAAGAAAAAGAGAGGAAGGGATTCGTGTCCCACAGTTTTCTTCCGGGTCACATTTTTAATCACTAAGCCCACCTTTTAAAGGCATGCACCTTCTAATAGCACCGTTCTGAGGACCAAACATCTGGGGGACATTTAAGATGGGAACTGTCCGTCTGAGACTGTTACCCTCCCATCTCCCTGCCTTCTGTTGAGGCCTAGCCAGCTCTTCCTCTGTGCTTCATCTTCTGCCGAGAACCTAGTACAGCCCAGGATTTAAGGGCTGGGGGTAGCTCATGGCACAGCATTTGCTTAGTCTCTGAATACGGTCCCCAGAACAGCAAAAATAAATACGTAAAAGCTAGGATTTAGACCACCAGAAACAAGATTTACCATTAAGGCAAATGCCAAATGCAAAACTGGTTCTTTCCCTGCTGGGCCCTATTTTCTGCTCCTTTCTAGCCACCACAGGATGCTTTGCTCCTGTGTCGTGGGTGGCTCATTTCTCTTTTGTTTTAGTTTCCTTTTTAATTTATTATTTTTTTTAATACGGAGTTTTGTGTAGCGCACGCCGATCTCAAACTCACTGTGTCGCTGTGCAGTTGAGAATGACCTTGAACTCCTCATTCTCCTGCTTTTACCTCTCAAGTGGGGGTATGCACACGGCTCGCGCATGCCCAGTGCTGGGGATCAAAGCCGGGGCTTTGTACTCTCTCCCCAGTGGAGCACCTTCCGGTTCAGCCTTCTCGGTTTTATTTAGCGATTTATTTCTGTGGCTACTTTACATTCTAGATGGGGCTTCTGCAATTATCTTGTCCACCACGCGGCCAGACACAGAAGTTCACCCTCCTCCCCCTTTCTCGCTCCCTTATCTCTTTTGTACACACAATTCACTGCTACTTGTTTGAGTTTGTTTGTCTTCCTCACTAGAGGACCACATCTGGGAGCTGGAGCCCAGTCTTGTCACCAGGCTCGAAGCTGCACACACAAATGAACAAAATGGTTCAAAGGCAAATGGTGACAAGGGAAAGGCGGGCCCTTCAAGAAGGCGTCTGTCTGTTCCCCTCTTACATCTGAGGGCGAAAGCAGAGTGGCCAAGGGGTCCCGTGGCAAACTGAGATCTTGTATCTTCAGTCCCGTCCTCACTCTAAGGGGTAAGACCACCTCGAGTCACAAGGAGGGAGGGAGGCTCATTTTTCAGGCTAAGACTGTTGAAAATATTCACTGTCTCCATAGAACCTAAACACTACAGGCTTGATATTACCGTGTCGTAAAGTGTTCCCAGATCGCTGTCTCGCCTCAAACCCCATTTTTCGTCTCTGTATATGTGGTACCAGGTGCCTGAGGGGGTCGTGGAATGTGGGAACAAAGCACTGGGTGCAGGGGGGACTCCCACACACCTGTTGACCATCCTACTGGCAGGTTCTGCCCTGACAGGTTTTGTTTACCTTAAGATTAAAGACAGTCTCCAGTGAACGTGCAGTCACTGCTTCACGGTGACAACCACACCAGAGCCGAGACATTAGCGGGCTCTGTCACCTTTGAAAACGTTTTTTATGGGCTTTGTTTTTTATTGGTGGGAAACCTGATAGCGTGGCAGGGCCTCAAATACCCCCCCCCCCACACACACACACACACTCCCAAACCGAAGTAACCTGTTGAAAGTGGAGTGAAACAGCAACGTCAGGATAGAGGTTCTAAAGACAAAGAAGACGCTGGGAAGCTGGCTTCACAGGTAAGGTGCCTCCCACAAAAGCATGAGGAACTGTGTTTAGACCCCTCAACACCCACGTAAAAGGTCAGGTGCTCCTCTAATCCCAGAGCTGGGGAGGCCGACAGGGAATGATGACACAGAGGTGCAGCAGTGAGCCAATCTAAAGTAAAGAGCTCTGTTTTTGCCATCTCAAAATATACAGTGGAGGCTGGCAGAGGAAGACACGAGACATGGACCTCGGGCCTCTGTAAGTACATCCTCATGTTTGTGAAAGCACACAGAGAGAAGCAATGAGGAGGAAGAGGAAGAGTAGGAAGAAGAGGAGGAAGAGGAGGAGGAGGATGGGAGGTAGAAGAAAAAGAGAAGGGGAGGAATTCCTTGAACTCTTGAATGCAGAAACGGGTCTACTCAGATTATTACAGCAAGGGTAGCAAACCAGCAGGGTTTACCAAGATACAACCTACCCAATACTGATCGAATAATATTAGAAAACTCCAAGAGTCACAAATATACTGACTCATCATCTGCTCTAGACTGTGTGCCATTGTTAATCAATCAGTGTTCCTCCACTGGGCCCAGCATCCTTCTTAACACAGAACAGAGAAGAAGACCAATACATGAACATAAAGCCTTCACTCCCATTGGCTACTTTACCGGTCAATCAAATCCTCTCCTATCTGGAGGTTGACCTCCAGAACTAATTTCTCAAAGGCAACCTGTTTTTTTGCATAATCTCTTCTACCAAAATTTACTTCCTTTTTCTCTTTGTAATATTTCAAAACAAAATTAATATAATTTACAAGATAAATTCCTTGCAGCAAAGAAACATGCAATCAGATAAGATGAAAATTGTCCAATTTTCCCCAATCTGAACTTAATGACTCTAGTCCCTAAGGAACATACTAGAAGGAGATAAGGTCCAGATAGCCATGGTGAAAGCTGAGATACAAATCAGCAAATGATTTTTCCACAATGGAAACATTTTCCATCAGATTTCACTTGACCTTGAGCACTGTGTCAGCAATGAATAATTAATGCTGTTTATTACAGTAATGCTCCATTTAAGTGGCATTCCGAGGGAACGAAACTCTTTAAATGAGTGAACCTGCCAGATATTGAGATTTGCTCCCTTTAAGCATACACACACATCCATACACATACACACATTCACAAACACAGAGTCACATACATTCATACACTTATACACAGTTACACACAATCACACACATTCACATGTACTCACACACACCGTCATACACGTATTCACACAGAAACTCACACAAATATTCACACACACACACACACACCACTTTATCGTAACATTTCTTGTGTTTATTTTCTAAAATGCACAGCAACATTTTTCGACACTCACTGACCCAGAAACACTTGTTCATTCAACAAATACTCATCAGAAACCTAATGTGCAGGCATTTGGCCTGGTGTGGACACTTACAAGGACAAAGAGACAGAGTCCCATCCTTGCCTAATCTGTGTGCTGGTGAAGAAGGGGTGATTAAGAAGAAACCGTGCGAATTAACACAAGGCCAAGGCATGAGAACTGTAGAGTGTTGTGGCTAGAGTGGATAGAGCACCAAAACTGCAGTAGAGTCTAAGGTTGGTTGAGTCCTCCAAAACAGTCCTCCCACTGAGCCGCCTCTGATTGCTGTGACTTGGTTCTCATTATTCGTAACTGCTGTATGCCTGGAATTAGTTTCTTCGTGGTGTAAGGTTTACAGATTTAGTTTCCTCTTGGTGTAAGGTGTTGCTAAGAGCATTCTTCTAGCTGATGGTATATATGAAGTGATGAAAGGTGGTAAATACATGGCACGGTAGTCACTGCCACATAACCAATTAATTCAAAGTCCGTCCGCTTCAGGAACTGGGGATGTGCTTCATCTGGTAGAGAGCTCGGCTAGCATGCATAGCCTGAAGTCTGACTCTCAGAATTATTTAAATGTGAATGCGTGCTCAGCACTCATGGTGGTGCATGCCTGTGACCCCGCATGCAGGAGGTGGGTGGAGGGGAGAGAATCTGGAGTTGGGGGTCACATAGGAAGTTTGAGTGCAGCCTGGAGCCTGGACTGCTTGAGACCCTTCTTCAAAAATCAAACTGTCTGTCTGTCTCTCTTTCTGTGCGTAGTGCATGTGTGTGTGTGTATATATATGTGTGTGTGCCCAGGAGTGTTCAAGTATGTGTAACCATAACCTGTGTGTGCATCTATGCATGTGCACAAAGCATGTATACATGTCTTCACATGTAAGCATATTTATGTGCACACATACATGCATGCTTGTGTGTGTGTGTGTGTGTGTGTGTGTGTGTGTGTGTGTGTGTGTGTGTGTAATGACCCACCCCACTTATCTGCATCTCAAGCTTCAGGTTTCTGGCAGGACACATGCAGTTGCCTCTTGCCTATTTGAAGCTAGGACCCCATTCTTCAAGTGTCAAACATGAATGAGAGCTACAGTTCTTTGCTGGCTTCAGTCCAGGGGCCACGCCTTGCTCTATGCAGGAGCCTCTCCAACATGGCGGCTTGCTGTCTCAGCACAGCCATAGAGCATCCTCTACAAATGGAAGTCGCCGCCTTTTGTAACCTAGCCACTCAAGTGACAGTCCATCACGTTGGCTCCAGTCACAGGGGCTGCCCATGCTTGAGGGAATGAATACTAGGAAGGGCACCACTGGGCACTCACCCCACAGGCTAATCACATTACAGGCCCTCTCCCAGAGGCTAAAGCAAACATCAGGCATGGTGTTCTTTCTCAGTGATCCCAGAGAGAGCTTCAAAATCTGACCTAATGGAGAACCCAAGAGGCTTATTACCAATCAGTTTGAGAGATAAGATCAGTTTGCCTGCTTGTATTTGAAGAGTATGCACTGCCATTGTTGCTACAGGGAAAAAATGGTTAAGTAAGGAGCATGGAAAGAAACGGGGCCTCTCATTGGAAACAGCACCTGCTGAACCGCTACTCAATGGGAGGAAAGTAAAACCTGAAGCAGAGATTAGCTGATAAAGCCTTTTACCTGAAGACTGAGGTTCAGGAGATGTTCCTTCTTCAAAGCATGCAAGGAGTCACAGGAAGTCAGATTATATTATGGTTGGAGCTTTGCCATCTGTGGCATTCCGTCACCTTTGCCATATATTTTGCCAGTTCCAGGCAAGTCACCTGGTATGCTCAGCAGGATAATGCTAGGACAGGGTGAATGAAACCTCTGACAGGGACAGAGAATACCCCCATGACTACAGTGGACATCATTCTACTCACTGAAAAATAGTGGAAGGGGCATCAAATGTCCTTATGCTTCTCTCTCAGCTTTCTGTGGTAGGATGAGGAGGGGTGAGGAGGACTCTCATGTCCCTCTCACCTTTCTGGAATGGGATGCGCAGTGCTTACTCATGGCAGTATCTCTCAGCTTTTCTTTGTTCACCTTCCCCTTTCACGAACATAAAAACCTCTTCTCCAAATGAAGAAATCACCAGCTCGCCCATGTTCCTCTGCATGTTTATGCCTGTTACACACTAAGACACATCTTGTTCATTGTCTACACTGGCTTAGAACTCATGAAGACTTCATCTCTGTCTTCAGGACCACATAACACATAAATTTATGCATACACACATACCTATGTATCAAATACATCACACACATGTGTTTATACATAAACTGATCTCCAAAGTGGAGGATCACAATGTTCTAGACATTAATTTTGGAAGAGGAAGCTTTTGTTGTTATTGTTTAAGGGTTTGGGGGGGGGGTTGTTTGTTTGTTCAGTTGGAGACAGGATCACGCTATGTGTCCCAGGCTGGCCATGGTCCTCCTGCCCCATTCTTCTGAGTTCTGGAATTATAGCTTTGCACCACCAACCCAAGCAAGATTAAGATTTGGGGGGATTGGGAATTGACCCAACAGGTACAAGCAAACCTGACAACCTGAGTGTGAACCCACATGATAGAAAAGAACCTGCACAGCTCCTAGCCGCCCACTTGCCTCTGTGACCTGCCATGTCCATAAAAATGAAAATTAATATTTGCTGAACAGCCCTCCATCCAGGTTTATCTAACAATTCCTCGGGGTTGGAGTCCTGCTCTATTTTGGGTGAGAACCTCAGGAAATGGATGTGTTTCCTTTGGTGTGTCCTGACAGTGGGGACTCACGGTGTGTCTATGGGCGGTGGCTGCCATGTTTCTCTACCTGATTTGTAATTATATTCAGTTATCAATGATGCTTCATTGGTAGTCTGTGGAGACAGACTTAGAGGTTTTGGAGTGTCCTGATCCTCATCAATTTTCACCTACCTGTTCTTGCTTCCACGGATGATCCTTGCCCAAATCTATATTTTTCTATAATTGCCTTTAATTATATACTTTTTTGAGAGGGGGACTCTTGTACTTCAAGCTGGCCTAAGCTTGATACATAGGTAAGAATGACCTGTCCCCCTGCCTCTGTCTCCCAAATGCTGAGGTTACTGGTGTGTATTGCCATGTCATTAGTATGTTTTTAAGGAAGACTTTACTCTCCACAGTTTTAGAGAAACAGTTTTTTTTAGGTTGTCACGGGCTGCCTAGATGCTCCTGAAACCACTCCATGGGGGATCCAGCTGCAGGCTCTGGTCTTCCTCAGAGAGCCTGTAGAAGCTGATGACCTCCCTCACGAAGGATGCCTGTGGGGTGCAAGCCTGGCCATATTTTCCCCGTCCCCCGTTCACAGCTGCCATTTCCTCTTGTAGTAATGAAAGGGCCACCTCTCGCTCCTGAATCGGATTGTGGTACATTTCCCTGGGGTGGGGGCAGGGGACCCTTATCTCCGAACAAAGAAATGATTCAAAATCTGTCCGGCTAGTGTTAATGACTGAGTTACAAATCCCTCTGTAAGTCAATTCATTTTCAGTGCTTTGCTTTCAACAAAACTGAAGGCAGATCTGATGGCGTTGGCAGCTGGTAGAGCGTTGGGAATAATTTTTGATGATAGATCAGCATATCATTTTATTTTCCCAAATAACTCGGAACTGTTTAGAACTGAGTGGTGCCGCCATGACAAAGCTCTGACCATCGCACCTGCTGTGTGGGCACAGGTCTTTAGCCCTTTGAACCGTAATTAAAAGTGGGGAGTGGAGAAAAGAGGGGAGGGGAAGAGAAGGAAAAAAAGAGAGAAAGGAGAGGGAGGGAAGGAAGGAAGGAGAGAGGAAAAAAAGAAGGAAGGGAAAAGGGAGAGAGGGAAAGAGAGAGGGAGGGAAAGAGGAAGGAAAACTGATCAATTGGTATTGAACCTTGTCTCATGTGGACAACGAAAACCGAGATGAAAGTACTCCTGAACTCTTAGCACTCAGGCAGGGGCATCGTATTTAGTTGATGCTCACCTGAGCTCTAGACCCAGGCTCTGTCTTAGAGCACCAAACTACAGAATGTTTTTACTGCATGCCCCTGTTTTCTCCAGCACATATTTTGCTTCCCATCCAGGTCTGTCCCCACCTAGCTTCATGAACCCCTGTCACCCATCACACTCTGTCCCTGCCCACATCAGCATGGCTTCACCGTTCAAGTCCCACATTTCTATGCTACCCAGCTGTTTTTGTTTTGGGTTTTTTGTTGTTGTTTGTTTTGTTTGGTTGTTTTGTTTTGTTTTGGTCAGTTTGACACACGCTAGAATTATCTGGGAAGAGAAACCCTCAACTGAGAAAGTGCCCCCTTCAGATTGGTCTATGGAGCATTTTCTTGATTAATGTGGGTAGGCCACCACTGGTCAGGTGTTCCTGGGTACATAAGAAAGCAGGCTGAGCAATCCCTGAGGAGCAAGCCAGTAAGCAATGTTCCTCTGTTCCTCTACTTCAATTCCTGCCTCAAATTCTTGCCCTAACTTCCCTCGGTGACAAATTGTAACCTTTGAGGTAAAATAACTCTCTTTCTCCCCAAGTTCCTTTTGGTCATGGTTTTTATCAAAACAATAGAAAGCAAACTAGGACACACGTCCATTGCCAGGAAAACACAATGGATCATTTCAAAAAGTCTGTTTAGACTCTCATGACACATGGCGCCTCTGAAATCACAGTCAAAATCTCACTGCCCTTATGGTAAGTGCGATGTTTCACTGGGGGCCAAGCTCTGAGTTCACATACACCTTGCAGCAGCCCTGTACACCAAGGACATTGCAAACTACGGTGTAAAGAGGGAGGTTGACAGGGAAGCTCATAAATGTACATAAGACACTGATTGGTTGAATGTAGGGTAAGGACCAAGGCATGCTTGCACAGACACCCTAACAACAGCCTGCACCAGATAATTACGTTCAATCTCATCCTTAACCATATCTCAGGTTTCTGACCCCTGCCCAGGGTTCTTAAGTTTATTCTTTTGCTTCCACTCAGGTATGAAGTAAATATTCCAAAGAGTTAAAGTGGGTCAATCCATCCCCCCAGCGTCAGTGAGCTGTTAGCTTTCTATATTTTATTTTTGCAGCTTCTTAGTTGTTTGTATGAAATGACTGTCTGCTGTACTTACAACGTTCCTTTTAGAGAGAAGGATAATCAACTACATAAAAGATACCAGTAATTCGCTTTGATAGAATGTTAACTGAGTTCCACAAAAATGATGCCGATAAGACAAAATGGATCACTAAAAAGGAAAAGTTAGGCTGAGACACGACCTAACTGATCCTTTCTAATTAAAATAATAAAATCTGATACTTATGTAATAACACTGGTAAAAGTTCTTAGCAGAATCAGTATAAGGCTGGGTTTCAATATCTATGTCAATTATACGATTAGCCTATACCATCACACAGTACTGTGAAGTCTGTGTCTTTTAGGACACCATCCTTTTTCTGTGACTCTGGCTTGTGTTGGTTTTGTTTGGGTTTCTTGTTTGTTTGTTTGTTTTTGATGCAGAGTGTTCACTGTGAAGTTGAGTCCTAGCTGTCAGGCCTGACAATATCATGGCATAGAAAATAAGGCGTGGGTAAGTCTCGTTGAGTTTCCAGCTCCTAAAAGTGTCCTAATGAGGTGATAATACTCATGCTTGAGGGAGAGTGGGCCTTCAACATGTTAGGGAGAAAAGAGGGACAGTGGAAGAGAAGAACGAAGGTCGCCTAGAACACACAGCCAAAGCACAACACACAGGGAGGGCTGCCGCAAAGGGTGACTTCTATTTTGTTATTTACATTTCTGTTTTTAATTGACTTGAGCATCAATTTTATAAAGCCGAGCAAGATTTACTTTATAAAAAAAAAGTAAAGAAAAAGAAAGAAGAAAGGAAGGAAGGTTTACAACTTTGGTGTTTTAGTTCCCAGAAAAGGCAAACTTCATGGCTAATGGCAGGATGTTGTGGCATGCCCCAAAACTTGTGTATTTCCCTGGTTCCCATAGCCTGTAGACAGCAGCTACTGAGAGGCAGGTAGCTAAAAGTTGTACTTTTGTGTATGTATTTTTGTGTGTGTCTGTCTGTGTCTCTCTGTTTTTGTCTTTGTCTCTCTGTTTCTCTCTCTCTCTCTCTCTCTCTCTCTCTCTCTCTCTCTCTCTCTCTCTCTCTCTCACACACACACACACACACACACACACACACACACACACAAACACTCAGAGAAGGGTATTCTAGCATGCCCCCTGGGAGCCTACTTCCTTTCCTTTATCCTTTATCCTGAATAATTTAAATAGGGCTGAAGGAAGCTATTCTTTTCCACAAGCTTGGTATCAAAGGGTCAGAAGAGCTGTGTGATGTGACTCTTTTATCAGTGTTATCATGATTAAGTGTCCCTCTTAAATTATTAATTCATTCAACACTTCGGTCTAAGTGCCTGTCAGACACTCAGCTAGTCGCTCCGACGGAGGCAGGATTTAATCTTCTGTCGAGCAAGCGAGCTGTGAAGCCACTCAGTAAGGAGTTGCTGATTTACCCGCTGTGTGGCAGAGGGTGTCTGCAGCTCTGTAGGTGTGGTAGGAAACTAACCAAACATAGTCCTTGCCCTGGAAGAGTTTATGGTTTAGTGAGAGAAAAGCACACACAAATAAATTCAGATAATTACAGCGTGGTGTGTGTCCCAGGAAGGTCCACACAGGTATTAAAACAGAGACCACAGCTATACTGATGAGGTCCTCAGGGATGCCCCTCAAAGGATGTGACTAGGAGAACAGGAAGAGTCCACCCAGGCTGAGAGGGACAGCCAGCTCCACCTGAGGCAGGAAAGGTGCAAGGGCTCTGAAACAAGATGTTCTGTAGGACAGCTCCAGGGAGACTAGGGGTCTAGACAGTTTCCTTAGCCAGGGTCATATTTGGCTGTATGCACCAGAGAGTTTGAGTCTAAGTTTGTATATTGTTTTTTCAATTAAAACAAAAAACAAAAAGCAGAAAATGTTTCCATATAATATATGATCATGCTTTCCCTTCCTCTAACTCCTCCCAGATGCATTTTCTCTCTCTCTCTCTCTCTCTCTCTCTCTCTCTCTCTCTCTCTCTCTCTCTCTCTCTCTCTCTCTCTCATTCTCTCTATCTCAAATAAACATGTAAACAAAAAAAACCCAAAGAAATAAACATACACATACCAAGCAAAACTGCAAAATTTGAAACTATAATACACAAGCAAAAGACCAGTTAGATTAAAAAAAATAAAAGTCCAAACAAAGCAATGCGAGGCAAAAAGTCTACAAAAACACCAGTGAGTCCATTTTGTGCATGTGTCCATCTGCTGCTGGGCACGGGGTCTACCCCTAAATGTGGTTATAGCCAGTGGTATGCCATTGGAAAAAAACTAGTTTTTCCTTTCCAGCTGGATGACAATCATGAATAGCTTCTTGGTTAGGGGTGGGAGCCCACATTCACTCCCCTTCTCAGCTTTGGAACCTCAGCAGGCCCCATGCACACGGTCTCTACAGGTCCATATGTGCAGCAGTCCTATTGTGTCTAGAAGACACTGTTGTCTTGATGTCATCCATCTGCCTTTGGCTCTTACAGGCTTTTGTCCCCTCTTCAGCAGAGTTCCCTGAGCCCTGAAGGGAGGGCTTGCATGAAGACATCCCATGTAGGACTGACTATTCCAAGGTCTCTCCTTCTCTGCATATTGTCCAGTTGTGAGACTCTCTATATAGTAGTTCCCATCTATCGTATCTCTAATGATGGCTGAACAATCTCCTAGGCACTCACCTATGGGTATAGCAGAATGTCACTAGGAGTCCTTTTATTGCTAGGCTACTTTAAGAACAATAGTATTTGTTTTTCCTCTACTTTCATGGCCTTTCTAGTCTCCAGTTCTTGTCTACCTGAGCAGTGTCAGGCATTGGTTTTATCTCATGAAATGGGCCTTAAATCTAACAGAAAGAGGTTATCCAAGAGTAACCGGTATGAGTAACCAGTTTGTGCCTTTTTTTAAACCAGCATATCTTGAAGGCAAGCCACTGTTGTAGACTGTAGGTTTGTGGCTGGGTTGATGGTTACCTTTCTCCTCTGGTAGCATGCAATGTGCCTTCCCATATTGTGAATGCTAGTCCATAGGGGTGAGGGCCTCAAATTAGGCACCAGCTCTATTTCTCCAATGCTATTTATCCATGTTCAATGAGATATATAAGCGTTGTCTTCTGCAACACGGCCTTACCATCAGTTTGTAGAGCACAACCAATGGTCTCGGCAATAGCCTGAATTGTTTAAGGGTTTTCTTTGGGCCCTTCTGGTCAATGATTCAACTAAATGGAACCCATTCTGGCACTGAAGGCTTTACTTGGTAGCAAGAGGTGTCTAGTTGAGATATTGTCTCCCCCATTATCTGGTGACCCCATTTAGATTTCCTTTACATGTGTATGTATTTTAGGAAGTTTCCACAGCTGAAGGTTTCCATATCACCTCTCAAATGACTCTGAGTCATGACTCCCATATTCTCCACATTACCCTCTTTTCCATCTCCCTCCCCATTTAGTCTTCCCCCTCCAGACTTCCTGCTCTCTCTCCATAACTATATATTCTATTTCCCCTTTTATGGAGATCATTCCTTCATGCCTAGTCCCTTATTCTGTACCTAACCTCTAGGTATACTGCAGACTGTAGTATACATATCAAAGGTTTAAATGCTAACATCACCTATATAAGAGAAAACATAAATATTTCCTTTTAGGTCTAGGTTGCCTCTCTCTCTAGGTTGTTTTCTAGGTCCATCCATTTACATGCAAATGTCATAAATTCATTTTTAACAGCTAGATAATATTCCCTTGTATAAATATGCCACATTTTCATTATCTTTTCATCAGTTTATGGATATCTAGGCTATTTGCAATTTATGGCTATTATGAATAAGGCAGCATTAAACATGAGTGAGCAACTATTTCTGTAATGGGGATACAGAGTTCTTTGGGGATATGCCAAAAAGTTGGGCAACTGGATCATTGAGATAGATTGATTCCCAGCCTTCTGAGGAAACACCTCACTGATTGTCACCATGCCTGTACAAGTTTGCACTCCCACCATCAATAGAAGAGTGTTCCTCTCACTTCATGGCCTCATTAGTACAAGCTGTCATTTGTTGAGTCGTTAATCTGGGCCATTCTTACAAGATGAAATCTCAAAGTAGTTTTCATTTGCTTTTTCCTGATTACTAATGATGTTAAACATTTCTTTAAGTGTTTGTCAGCCATTTGTGCTCTGTCTTCTTTGGAATTCTCTGCTTAGTTCTGTACCCCATTTTCCAATTAAGTTATTTGTTTTCTTGATGTTCAGGGTTTTGTTGTTTGTTGGGTTGGTTGGTCCTTTCTTAGATACTAACCCTCTATCACATATAAAATTGGTAAAAATCTTTTCCCATTCTGTAGTTTTCTGCTTTGCCCAATTGATGGTGTCCTTTGCCATACAGAAAAAGGTTTCAGTTTCATGAGGTCCCATTTATTAGTTGTTGATCTTAGTGCTAATGGTGTTCTGTTCAGAAAGTCTTTTCCTGTGCCTATAAGTTCAAAACTATTACCCATTTTCTCTTTTATCAGATTCAGCATATCTGGTATAATGTTGAGGTTTTGATCCATTTGAAGTTGAGTTTTGTACAGAGTGAGAAATATGAATCTATTTGCATTCTTCTACATGCAGCCATCCAGTCTGACCAGCACCATTTATTGAAGATACTGTCTTTTTTTTTTCCAGTGAGTACAAGTTTATGTCTTAGTGATCAGGATAGTCAGGAAGTATAACCATGACAAATCAGGAATGAACAAGCCTTGCCTGTGGTACCTAAGTACCACAGCTTTGTTGTGACTCATCGCTGCTGCTCAGAGGAAAGCAGCCACAGGCACCTGTCATGAATGGGCATCTCTGTTTACAGAAACTGGTCAGATGTGGCTTGCAGTTACTGATCCACCTGCAATGGTATTCCCTCGTGCCTCTAGTCTCAGCACTGTGAAGGCTTGCTGTTCAGAAGTTCTGTTTCTGATCGAAGGCCAGCCTATGTAGAAAGCATCAGGGTAGCCTAAAAGATAGTATAAGGCCATGTCAAAATTAAATAAATAAAAGCCCAAGTACATAAAAAATTACCATAAATTTAAATCTTTAGAAGTGTGAAGGTGAATAAGGGATTGGGGGGGGGGGCAGATGACTTCCTGGGTGAAAGATAAGTCTTAAGAGATGAGCAGACTAAGGGATAGAGAGATAGCTGAGTGGCTAAGAGCACTTGCTGTCATTCAAAAGGACCCAAGTTCAGTTCCCAGCTCCTATACCAGGAAGCTCGCAACTACCTGTAACCACAGCTCCAGGGGCTCTGGAATCCTCTGACGGCCTCCAGGCACCCGCACTCATGTACAGACACAACAGACATAAAAAATAAATAAATAAATAAATCTTTTAAAAACTTCAGAATGCCACAGCAGAGCTGAAGATGTGACTTGGTTAGTTAAATGCTTGCTTAGCATGTACAAAGCCCTGGGTCCAATCCCCAACACTGCATGAACTTGGCAAAGTGGCACACATCTGTCATCCTAGCATTGAGGAGATAGAAGCAAGAGATCAATAGTTCAAGGTCATCCTCAGCTACAGAGAGAGTCTGAGGTGAGCTTAGGCCACATGACATTCCTTTCTTAAACAAGACAAAAGTTACAATAGAGGAAAGAGAAGAGAAGTCCAGACAAGCAGGACCAGCTCCTGGGGCCCAGAGTCAGATAAATCCAGAGCCTGTAAGGAAAGTAGAGGGGAGTGAGAAATCCCTGGCAGGTCTGTACAGGAGTAAGTGTTACATAATGATGGACTGCTTGGACTGTCAGACGACCCAGATGTACAATGAGACAGCACCAGCATGTCTCACTAGAAGAAAGCCAGAGGCTTCCCAGGAAAGACCGGATGACAAGTTACCTTTGCTAGGACCACTTTGTTTCATGTTTGCATAAAAGTATTTACAGCAAAAATTCCTCCTCCCGGGTGCTATCCATCAGGACAACTTCCTCCCCCTTCGCCAGAGATTACCTAAGTCACGGTTTCTTCTGGATCTTTCCCGGGGCTGTCCATGCAGATCCAAGCCAATGAGTGTTTTGGGTGCTTCTTCCCGTTCCCTCCCCCCCCGGGTGAATGTGGACATTAATAAGAATTTTCCAGAGAAATAGGTTCATGGAATGACAAGAAACGAACACGGTAGAAGCCAAGAGAAGGCGTGTATATCAAAGCTGAGGGGTAGGGAGTAGATGGGGAGGGAGGCACAGTGGAGGAGCTGGGTGTAGTCTACTGCTCTAGAAACACTGAGGGTCAGGCAGGGCGGGGGGGGGGGGAAGATTAGACTCAGGCAAGCCTTCACTGTCAGGTCGCAGAACAGATTCAATCTGATTGGCACCCGGGATCCAACAAAGGCTTTTTGTGCGCACAAGAACGATATGTGCTAATTGGCTTCCTGGCAGCTGGTAGGGGGCAGATGTGGAAGTGAGCCTTGAATGGCAGATGGATAAAGGTGAGTCCCTCCCTTGCAGGGGAGATTATTACATGGAGAATGAGGGGATAGAGCTCAGTTTGTAGAGTGCTTTTCTAGCATACACAAAGCCCTGGGTTTGATCCCTAGCGTCACATAAACTGGACATAGTAATACATGCCTTTTACTCCTGGCACTTGGGAAATGGAGACTGGAAGAGAAGTTCGAGACTAGCCTCAGCTATTCAGTGAGTTGAAGCCAGCCTGGGCTACATGAGACTCTGTCTCAGAAGGCCAAAATACAAACATGCATGCATACATACATACATACATACATGAAGAAACAATGTTAGAGGCAGACAGATCTATCAGCAAAATGCCTGAGGAACACTATGCAGGAGACAAAGTAACCACTACTGGCCCTGACCCTCAGGAGAAATGCAAGTCTTTTGTCTATTTTTGATAAGAAGGAAGGAATCTATACCAGCTGTCTATCACTCCCTAACAGCCTAGAAGAACACTTGCAGCCTTCTGATATCAATGTTTCTGGGATCATGCAGGCTCCCTGCTTTAGGGGCCCACCTAAGGTACACTCAAGATGCCCTGAAGACCAAGGCCTCCATAGAAAGTTCCCTGAGGAAGGGCCCACTCTGCACTCATCCTCATGGTTGCTGGCAGGGTGTAGTAATGAAATCATTGCTACTCAGGAGATGTGAGTTCTTTGTTGACTGCTGGACAAAGAACAGACACACTTGGTGTAGAGGAATTTTAATTCAGAATATGGCTGCTCTGGCAAGAGATCACATCCAAAGACGTTCCAGGTCTGTGTGATCTGGCTGGACTACAATCCCAGGAGATGGGGGCAAGCAGATCTGAGTTCAAGGCCAGCCTAGAATAGGGCAAGTTTCAGGTAAAGAAAAGCTTAGGTCCGGTATGATGATATATACTTTTAATCCTAAACAATTTAGATAAAGATAGTTTGTAGAAGGAAGCACCCGTGTTTGAAAATGATACTTAATTAAGTGGCAGAAACAGTAAAAGAAAGACTTGACAAAAAAGGATATGCCTGACTCTCACAAGAAGAGAGAGGAAAGGGAAGCTCTTTAAGAGGCAATCCACAGAAAGAGGGGAGGCGATTTTACGGGGACAGTAATAAAGAAACAGGTTGCAGAGAGAGAATAAGCTAAACTCAGGTGAAGACTGAGTGAGACAGAGAATGAGAAGGAACAAGGAGATAGAGCAGACTGAGTTAGTTTGAGGCCAGGCAGAGCAATTCGGAGGCTGAGAGAGAAAAGGCAGATTGAATAAGTCAGCTGGGAGGAGTTTGAGCTACAACAACTGCATTGCACCAGCCAGCCCAGAGCTCAAAAAGAACAAGAAAGGGTGATCTTATTAAGTAGTAATTCACAGAGGCAGAAAACATTCTAGGCCTAGGTTAGATTGTATGCAGGCTAGAAGCTTCCAGGACTAGGCCTAGGTTAGATTGTATGCAAGCTAGAAGCTTCCAGGACTAGGCCTAGGTTAGATTGTATGCAAGCTAGAAACTTCCAGGACTAGGCCTAGGTTAGATTGTATGCAAGCTAGAAGCTTCCAGGACTAGGCCTAGGTTAGATTATATGCAAGCTAGAAGCTTCCAGGACTAGGCCTAGGTTAGCAGCCAGAGGCAGTAAGCCTCCGAGACAATAATTGAAATGGGCGAATAAAAGTTCCTTTTACAACCTGATTCCTTGACATGAGGGTCTCTCTCACCCATGTGAGTTTGCTCCATGACAAAAGCAAGCTGAGAAGGCAAGAGAGGAGAGTCGTCCAGCAAGACGGAAGTCCAGCCCTCTGTAACCTAATCACAGAAATGCCATCCTATCAATTTTGCCAGCTCTGATGATTGGATGCAAGTCATGAGGTCCAGCCCACACTCAATCTGGGCAGAGGTGCTAACAGAAACTAGATATGAGGACCTGTAGGCTCTGGGGCCTGTTTAGAAGCTGAGGGTTGCTCCTGTGACTGTTCCCTGCCTGACTGGGAATAAGGCAGGGCCCAGAGTGCTCTGTCCTTCACCCTGTTCCAGCCAGGAAATCATCTTGCTCCCCCTTGGCCTGCTGGTCAACATCTGAGGCAAGTGATTCCTGCCACTGCATCATCCACGTCTGATAATCAGATGCCTCTTCTGACGTCAGAGCATCTGGGAACAGTTAGAGGCAAGCTGTGCTGGCTGAGTCTTCCTGCCAGAGTCTGCTGGTCATGGGCAGTGTGCTCTCAGCCCCTATGGCCTATGCCGGCCATGGATTGAAGGACATGTTAGACACACAGATCAAGTCTTAACAGTCTTCAGTGGACTGTGATTTTTTTATAGATAGAGTCGGCTGCCTGGTGAAGGGTTTACCCTGCTCTTAGCAAGGGCTTCTGCTAGCAACCGTGTTAGAAAGGGGCAGACAACCCAAAGGCAAGGCTGGGGGAACTAACCAGGAGCTCAGAGCCCAGCTGTGTCAACTGCTATTCCAAACCCCCCCGAGGCAAAGAGAAATGAGTCATTGTGTGTGTGCAGACCATGGGCCAGGAGGGGGCTAAGCATGTGACCTTGGGGAGCTAGTTTTCACTCCCTGACAGAACAGAGTCATCCCCAGTTGGTGGAGGAGAAGCCGGCAGAGGGATGGAGTAGCACGCGTGGACCTGCAGGAAGTGGTCAGCAGCTCCAGGTACACGCTGTTGGCTCCCACGCGCCACACTCCAAAACTGGGCCCCAGCAGGAACTTATCTTCATCAAGTGT
The DNA here is from genome assembly GCA_028658305.1 of Pachyuromys duprasi. NCBI lineage: Eukaryota > Metazoa > Chordata > Mammalia > Rodentia > Muridae > Pachyuromys > Pachyuromys duprasi. Next base: position 45,911,516 of record CM053761.1, read on the forward strand.
CACGTTGTGTGCAGAACTACAAGAAGGCCTCAGCAGAGACTTGGGGGGAGGGCCAGGGGCAAGAAATTTTCATCCCTTGGAGTCCCTTATCGTCCTCATCACGCAGATAAAGATTCTGGGACCTCAAGGGAACAAGTCATGGTGGAGCGAGAGTCAAAGCCAGGTTTCCCCGGCTCCAGACCTCACAATCTGTCTTTCCCACTGGGGGGAAATCCCAGCGTAGCCATCTCTCAGAAGGTGGGAGTCGTTACTTCTTGGTTTCTGCAGACTACATGTTAGTGTTAATTTCAGATCACAAGTAGCCACGGGAGGTTGTCCGGCCTCTCAGAGCAATTGCAGCTGGAGAGGGGGTGGGGTGGGCTCAACCTGCTGCTCTCCAACTTGTTGGGCGGCTTATCTCCACACACATTAAAAACACATGGGAGGTCACAGCTCCATGTGCTTGCCTGGCAGGGGTGCAGAGCATTGGATAAGCAAATATGCATACCTCCCTGATCCCGACTGCTGGACTCTTATTGCCAATTGATGTAATTTCCTGTGCTTATTCCAAAGTAGTCATGAGGGCAGGAGACATTGTGAAGACCATAATAATGAGGCCAGTTAGGCTAGCAGCTGCCAGCACATTGCCCTCTTCCTTGATTAAAAAATATATATATAATAATTCAGAGGAATCTGAGGGTTGGGCATTTGTAGGGGAAGGAAGGATAATCAGTTTAGATTCAACAAGCCACCCATCAGACAGGACCCCACTTCACTCAGCAGGAGCTCTGTGAGTGCCTACTATGTGCTGTCACTGAGGCAGGTGCTATGACAAGACAGAAGACTCTTGAGATAGTGCACAGTAGCTACAGTGCGTGCCTCTTAAGCCAGGCCACCCATGTCCAGTTCCTAGAACCCATGTAAAGGTGGAAAAGAGATCCAGCTCCACAGAGTTGTCCTCTGACCACCACACCGACATCATACATACAGAAATAAACCACGATGGTTATAACATCTATGACTTGAAGGAGATTTCCGGGCAGAAATTGAACATATTTAAAAACAGTGCCTATTAAAAAAAAAACCATCCCATGCAGAGCAACTGTCCAGGAAGAGCATATAGCACAGGCAAGGATTATTAACATGTTGAAATAATGCTTGATGAATTATTGAAGGCCAGTTTGGGGGAAAGCAGCTGGTGAGATGGCCCAACAGGTAAAGGTACCGGATGCCATGCCTGAAGACCTGAGTCCAATTTCTGGAATACACATGGTAGAAGGGGAGAACTGAATCTCACAGCTGACCTCTGACCCCGGCACCTGCACAGTGGTGTGCACATGTACACACAAAGTAAAAAAATAAATGTAATAATAGCTGAGCACAGCGATAAACTAGTTACTGATAAATGAAGGTGGGGGTGAGGGGTCAGGAGCTCAAGGTCATCCGTCCTCATCAATAGATTGAGATCAGTCTAGGCTGCATGAGATCCAGTCTCAGAGATAGATTGATAGATAGATAGATAGATAGATAGATAGATAGATAGATAGATAGATAGATAGATAGATACATAGATAGATAGATAGATAGATAGATAGATAGATAGATAGATAGATAGATAGATAGATAGATAGATAGATAGATAGATAGCAAGGTATGGCAGTAATCCCAAGACTGAGACAAGAGGGTGAAGTTCAAGGCTAGCCTGGGCTATACTATATACTACAGCAAGATCTCATGAAGGAAAAGGAAGGAAGGAAGGGTAACGGTTTGCTTACGCAGAGTACGTGGTAATCTGTCACAGTCGTACTAGCTGATCAAGATAAAGGGAGAGTACCATTGATTCACTCAGCTTTCTATATGTTAATTGTCCCTGCTAATCCTTGGGACTATGAAACACAGGAGCTTCCCCTGGGCAGTGTGGATTTTGTGAGAAAGCCTGAAAGATTTGGACAGAAAGAGAAATGAAAGGGCATAAGCCAGGCACAGAACCCAGGATGTGTAAATGCCCTTCAGAGAAAGGAGCACATGGGACCAAAAGAACCCAGAAAGTATGGATTAGAGTGAACTGAAGAAGAGGAGGAAGAGCAGAAACTGAGAAGCCGGGTCAGGGCTGGATCAGAAGGGGCCTTCGAGGTTCAAAGCTACTCATCTTGAGTTCCAACAGCATCCTTTGTTGTCCTGGCATGATTTTTTAAGTGTGTGTGTGGTGGATACATGTATGTAACTGTGTGTGTATGTATGTACACGCACACACACGTGGAAGCCAGAGCAGGACATCAAGTGTCTTCCTCAACCATTTTCTACCTTACCACCTGGAGAATGGGTCTCTCACTAAGCACAAAGCTTCCATTTTGGCTTCTCTGACCAGGGAGCTCTTGGGGTCTACCTGTCACCTGACTCTGCCCATCAACACTGTGATTACAGGCATGCACACCTACAATTGGCATTTTTACCTAGGTGCTGGAGATTTGAACTCCTGTCCTCGGGTCTGCAGAGTGAGTGTTCTTACCCATTAAGCCATCTTCCCTGTCCCAGGACATAACATAAACTATAGTCACCTTAACTTTCAAAGCTGTCTGTTGAAAGAAAAGAAAAAAAAGGAAGAAAGGGGGCAGGGAAAGAAGAAGGAAGGAAGACCTGGGAGCTGAACTCAGTGGTAGCACGCTTGCCTACTGTGCACAAAGCCCTGTGTCCCATCCTCAGCACTGAAAACTCAGTGTCTTTTGTCTGACTGCTGTCATGGTCACCCTCTGTGGTGAGGACCGCCTTGACCTTCAGCCCACGCAGCATGGTAGGATTTCAATAGTGTGGGGTTCCTTTCCATTTCTGAAGGGCCCTCTGGCCTCGAGGGTAGGGCGAGCAGAGAGAGAAAACAAAGGAGTGAAGGTGTTTGTTCACTCTCTCCAGGTGGAGAGGGGAGAGGATGGTAGACAGACATTGCCAGGCCTTCCAGGCCTGCTGCTCGGTGCCCCCGGCCCCAGCTGGCCCCTGCGCTGTACAGAGAGACAGTAGAGACCACAGCAGCTTCGCCCCTCCCCAGCCCCTCAGACACACCCCCACACTCACCTCACCCCACAACTCCCCTCCTACCTAACTCCTAGGTAAACATCGCTCGCTCAAACAAAGAAGCACTATGGAATCAGAGGTCTCGGAGAAACCAGGCTTTAGCCGAGCAAGGCCAGCCTCCTGTATTCGGTCGTATACAGATAGGGAACAGATCTGCCTTCAAGCCAGACACCCCTCCAGAGTCTCCCCTGTGCAGCCCAAGTGCCCCCTTTCCACCGCAGGGTGCCTGTCCTCTGTGTTCCACAGCTTTCTGCAGACCTGTGAACTGTCGATGAGGACTCTCTTCTCTTTATTATCTTACCTTCATGCCAAAGTCACGATCCTTTCGGTTTTGCCTCCCAAACCAACTGGTATTGTGTGTGCATATATGTGCATGTGTGTGTGTGTGTTCATGTTCCTGTGTGCATATGCGTATGAAGGTGCATGTGTGTCCACCGGAAGGCCAGAGGACAGTTTCAAGAAGCTGTTCACCTTGTTTTGAGATGGGTGCTCTTGCCGGCCTGGAACTCAACAAATAGGTAAACCCGCTGGCCTGTTAGCCCCCAGGACTCACCAGTCTTGTTTTCTCCAGTACTGGGATTACAAGTGGATCCCATCATGTCCAGCTTTTATTTTTTTTTTACACAGGTTTTGGGGTGAAATTTGGAACTTTATTTCTTTTTTTTTTTCTTTCTTTCCCCCCACCCTCCCCTGCCCTGGTAAGAACATTACCAATAGGGGACCTCCCTGAGCCTCATTCTTTAACACTTTGCTGTCTGGCCTGACCCACAAAACCCCATTCTGGAGAATTTGTAACACAAAGCATACTTTAAAAAAAAAAAATCTTTAAGTTTCAAGTTAAATCTTTTGCCTTTTTAATAGTTCCCTGTCCCTTTAAGTTGAAACAAGTGTAGCTCCGGGTCAGTATTGGCATGTTCTTGAGAACCACTTAGCTAGGGAAAGAAATCGTCCTGCCCATTTGCTGGAGAAGGCAGTCTTGCTGCAGCTGGCATTTCGCGGGTGCCCATCCTGGCAATAGTTGATGTGAAACCTAAAGTTTCTGGCAGCTGAAACCCCAGCCCCACTGCCAGGCCCTGGGCAGAGATAAAAGAGAGAAGATGCACAGCAGGCAGATGGATTACAACAAGGAGCCCTTTCTCCCGGCCCAGGGAGATGGGGAGGGGGAGCAGGGTCAAGGAGGATGGGGGACTTCAAGGAGGGGGCTCACAGAAAAGGCGCCTTTTCAGCTTTCCATGGGGAGGGTCTGTTTCCCCTGTTTCCAGCCCATGTTGAGCACCATTCTTTGAGAGGCTCCTTTCTTCCCAGGGCTTTTATCTCAGGACATGGAGGCCCTTCCCGAGTCCTCCCCAGTGCCAGTCTCCCACACTCTTCTAGCCTGGCCTCTGGAGACCCCTGGCAGCCCAGTCGGGCCAAGGCCTGTGGCTGCCTACACAGCCTTGAGAGCAGTTTGCAGTGTTTCTCTCTCCTTTTTCCCTCTTACGTTTCTAAGACAGGGAATTTAAAAGTTCACCCAGATCATCTCAAAAGGCAGAAGCAAGTAAATGCCTTTTCTCACGTTTTATTATTATTATTATTATTATTTATTATTATTATTATTATTGTTGTTGTAACGACCTGCTGTGGCAAAGGTGGGGGAGATGTGTTCTGCTTTGGGCTTGGTGGGCATTCTCTTTTTCTTCTTCCAAATAATCTTACAGCCCTCCCCCTCCCCTCTTCCTCCTCATTTTCCCCTCCCTCTTCCTCATCTTCCCCCTCCTTATCCTCTTCCTTCTTTTCTTTTGATTCTAAAAATCAGAAGGAACCCATTAAACAGTTTCTTTTCTTTGCCATCAAGTGTTGAGAATTTTAGCTGAGATACAGATTTACTTACATTTAAACTTGACATACAGGCCAGCGGGAACAATGCTAATCTCAGTCGAGCTCAATCCTGTTCCCAGCCACCAGCTGCATCCTAGCCCCATGACACACTGAGGTCACTCGGTATGACCTCAGGCAAGCCACTTTACCTCCCAGTGTATCAAGCTTTCCGTAAGTCAAACCGAGACAGTAATAGCAAGGGTATCATGGGACTTGTATGAGGTTTAACTGAGTGTAGCCTAGCAGTGCTCAAGGAATATCAATTTAAGCCAGATATGGTGGCACACAACTGTCATCCCAGCTACTGGGGAAGCTGAGGCAGGAGGATCACAAATTCAAGGCCAACCTGGGCAACTTAGCAAGATACTGTTTCATGATATGAAAGGGAAAAACAGAGCCAAGCAATTAGCTTAGTAATCAGGCACTTGCCTAGAACGCGCAGGACCCTGAGTTTGATCCCCAGTCCCACCATCAAAAAATAATAATTGATGTGCTAAGTACATAATTATTTATGCTACATTAGCATGCACACACTTTGTCCTGGACAGGGACTGTTGCCTCTTATCTTTCTAACGATTTTCCTGACATGTTGTATGCGTTGCGTCTGAAGCCAGTTCACTGACCCTCAGCGTGTGTCCCCCACCTGATGTGCTTTGGAGGGGGTCAGTCCCATGGCAAAGATTAGTCCCAGACAGAGCCGGCTCACAGGACAGAATTCCAAGGCGATGGGTTCTGGGAATTGGTTGTTTAAGTAAATATGTGTCTCTGGGTTATTTTTTCTTTCAGAGTCATTTTCAGAGTGAAAAACAGGGCAGCCTGGTGAGAAGGAGAGCCTCCAAGTCTCTTTGCATCCTTCCATCATCGCCCTGAAGAACAATTGGGGGGGGGGATCCAAATTCTGCTGTCCCTGGAGTTTCCTTCAGGGACCCAATGTTACTCAAAGTGGGAGGGTCCCCCAAGAAGCTCATGGCCTTCTGTACCCAAACTGAACACTTCTCTGGAGGGAGAAAGGGTTTCCCAAAGCCCTGGCCCTGGGTTTTCCAGTGTCCCAATTTTATTCTTGTTGTTAGGACTTATAAAAACTTGCTGGGTTTGTTTTGAAGACAAGGGAAAAAATAACATTACGCTATTTTAAACGGCTGCAACTATTTCAAATATGACCCAAGGCAGTAAAAATGCCGTATTTCCCAGACCACAAACCCCACTCCTTGTTAAAATCCAATTGCCGTCGGAGTGTGGGCTGGAGAGTCAGGAAACCTGGCATTGAGCACCACACCCTTTATCTTCCTTTGAGCAGCTGTGAAATTCTATTTTCTCCAGCACTCTCATTTCTTCACAGCCTAAGTCCATAAGACCGCTCAAAAGCCATGTTACAGATGACACTTGAACTATGCCATGGTGGCGTGGGAAGTCCTGCAGCCATATATGCCAGTATTGTTTGGTGTACAAAGCATCATGGGGAATAGGAGGTGCAGATCATGCCTGCTAACGCTTTGATGTTAGAGAGAGAAAACCATGGGTTTTTCAGAGTAACTCCCATCATTTCTCTATTGTTCTTTTGCAATTCTCAAAGCAAATAGGCTGATTCTGGTTCATTCTTGAGTACGCTGTGCCAAGCACAGGGTCTGACACTGAGCATTCAGCAGAGGTTCGTTGAATGAATCTTCTATATTTAAAAAAATGAGGCCTGGAGGGAAGACAGAAGGGGCATAATGGCTTTATTTTTACTACATTTAAGTAAGTGCACTGTTTTATGTTAACTGTATAGTTTAAAATTTAAACAAAATATTTGTGCCTACGTAAATAGTTGGAAAAGGTAAAATGTCATAACATTGGGTGTTTGTTATTAAAGTTGGAGCCTGCTTTTGGATTATGACAACTGGATTTAAAACAAGGGCTGGATTGTTCCTCTCTTTGCTAGCTCTGAGGTTCAGTGCTTTACGATGTCAAACCTTTCTTTTGGGTATAAACACACGGTGATAAAGGGTGGGTGCCTTGTGGAGCTTTTGCATCTTAGCAGTGGCTCTTGTGGATGGAATAAGGAAAGAAACATGGAGAGATGGTATCCCCAGACTCAGCTCAACTCTGAGGGTGAGGCAGCCCCGGCCAGGTTCCAGATTAAAGCCTGCCTTCAGTTGGTCACAGCCCTGTAATCCTAGCACTCAGAATGGGTAGGTTGTCAGAGAAAGCAAGAGTTCAAATTTACCCTCAGCCACATGGCAAGTTTGAAGACCGTCTGGGCTGTATGAGACATCTACGTCCCAAGGGGGAAAAAAAAAAAGAAGTCAGACCCCTCTCTCAGAGTTATAATAGAGGAGTTAATGTTTCGCTTCACCAAAAAATTATAAGGAACAAAATTGTCTGTTAGTCCCCTGAGTTGTACATGTGCGTGCATATGTGTGTATGTGTGTCCACATGTGTGAGCAGTTGTGTGTGCATGTGGAGGCCAAAGGTCTGCACTGGGGACCTTCTCCATCTTATGTTTTGATGCAAGGACTCCCATTGATTTGGTTGGGCTGTCTGGCTTGAAGGCCCCAGGGATCTTCCCATTCCCCACCTCCCTATTGCTAGGATCAGCAGCACATGCCAGTGTGCCCAGCTTTTATTTTCTTTAATGTGGTTCAAGAAAGAGCAAATTCAAGTTCTCATACTTACATAGTATAAACTTCACTGGCCAAGTCATCTACCAAACACAGCCATCTGGGGCAAGACTTTTTAAAATTTAGCATGTATCTATTGGGTTTTTTCTCCTATTTTAATCTTTCTTAACATTTAATTTTATTTATATATTTATCACAATTTATTCACTTTGTATCCCCACTGCAGACCCCTCTCTCATCTCCTACCAGTCCCACCCACCCTCCTTCTCCCCCTATGCCCTTTCGCTTCCCTAGTCCCCTGATAGGGGAGGTCCTCCTCCCCTTCTATTTAACGCTAGCTTATCGGGTCTCATCAAGGCTGGCTGCATCACCTTCCTCTGTGGCCTGGTAATGCTGCAACTCCCTTTGTATATGGTACTTGGTTTCATAAAAATATTTTCATATAGTGTACATTGAACATATTTCTCTTCCATATCCCCGTTAGTTCCCCCACTAGCTTCCTCTCATTCCTCTAGTCAATTAAGATTCCATTTATGTACAAATATGGGAGTCCTGTGGAAGAGCAGGGAAAAGGATAGAAGGACCCAAGGAGGACAGGAGTTCCACAAGAAGACCAACAGAGCCAACTAACCAGGTCCCAGGGGTCCTGTGGAGACTTTAAGTACCGACCAAGGATCATGCATGGACTGGATCTAGACCCCCTACACTTGTAGCCGATGGGCAGCTCAGTCTTCATATGGGTCCCTAGTAGGGGGAACGGGGCTAACCCATTTGTTGCCTGTTTTTCCATCACTTTCCCTTGGCGGAGCTACCTCAACAGGCCACAAGGGAAGAGGATGCGCTCAGTCCTGATGGGACTTGATATGCTAGGGTGGGAGGAGAGCTCGTTCCCCTTCTCTGAGGAGTAGGGGAGGAGGAATAGGGAAAAGAGGGAGAAAGGGTAGGATGGGGAAGAGAGGAGGGAGCAGGCTATGATCAGGGTATAAAATGAATACATAAAAATTAAACATATATATGTAATTTTATGGATCTATATAAAATATGGGATCCACAAATGAGAGAAAAATGCAGAGACTGGTCTCATTGCTAACTATGATTAGCTTATATCTATCAGCTTCTGTCTATTTCCTTGCAAGAATCATATCCTTATGCTAAATGAAATTGCATTTCATGTATATACACATTTTCTTTATTCATTCCACTGCTGATGGGCACCTAGGCTTTCCATAGCTAAGATATTGAGTAGTGTTACAGTAAACATGATGTCTAAGCATCTCTATGATTACATAACTTTAGAATTCTTTGGATAAAACCCAGAAGTTGAACATCTAGGCCATACAGTAAGTTTTCAGTTTTTCCCTAACCTTTTTAGTTAAAAATGCAGGTACATGTGTTGAGCAGAAGTGACACACGCCTTTAATCCCAGCACTTGAAAGGCAGAAGCAAACCTATGAGTTCAAGGTCAGCCTGGTCCAGGACAGCCAGGGCTATATGGAAAAACCCTGTCTCAAAACAACAACAACAAAACTCAAGTGTATGCATGTTTCATGCAAAATTCATATATGCATAAGTTATATGAGCCTGACTTTGATGTAAAAAGATAGTTTCCTCTTGGAATACCACCAAAAGCTCCCTGCACAAGAGCTCTGTAGCACTAACCATCCCCTGTAATTCACATAAAGCAGGGATTCTCAACCTTTCTAAAGCTTCGACCCTTTAATAGTTTTTCATGTTGTGGTGACCCCCAACCATAAAATCATTTTCGATGCTACTTCATACCTGTAATTTTGCTACTGTTATGAAAAGCAGTGTGAATACCTGACATTCAGGATATCTGATGTGCAACCCCAAATGGGTCATGACCCACAGTTTGAGAACCACTGCTTTAGAGCAACAAGTTTTACCAAATGCTGAGAATGGAAGCCGTCTTCCCTTCTAGGAGCTTGGATTCTGAAAGATTCTACCATACCTGTGAGGGCACGACCTGCCTGATCTCAAGGCTCACAGCTTCATCTGTGCTCACTGCACACCGCCATCTGTCTGAGACATGATTGCTCAGCCCATGAAGAACAACAATAAAGAAAACAAAACTGGATTTTAGAAAAATGACTTGGGAGATGGCTGGGGATTGTTTGCTTCGCAAGCATATAGACCCAAGTTCAGTTCTTAAAATGTACATATGAAAATCTGGGAGTAATGGCACAAACTTGGGATCCTAGTGCTAAGGACCAGGATAAAGGCAGATCCCTGGGGCTCAGTTACAGAGGAACTTTAATTTAGAACATGGTCTGTGTGATCTGGAATACAGACGCACCTTCAATCCAGGAGACAGAGGCAAACAGATCTGATTTCAAGGTCAACCTGGTATGGAGCAAGTTTCAGGTAAAGCTTAGGTCCAGGCATGGTGGGAAAACCTTTAATCCCAATGAAGGTAAAATAGTTTGTAGAAGGAGGCACCCATGTTTGAAAGTGATGTCTAATTGAGTAGCAGAAGAAGAGACGAATCGGAGAAGACTTGACAGAACAGGCTACACCCAACTCTCACGAGAGGAGAGAGGAAAGGGAAGTTATTTGAGGAGCACTATAGAAAGGAGAGGAGGCAGTTTTTACCAAGAGAATTTTACAGGGAGGTTAGACACAGGTAGGAGAATGGGAAGGAGCCAAGAGATTAGAGCAGATTAAACAGAGCAGTTCAGAGGCCCAGAGAGTCATTAAATAAGTTAGCTGGGTGAAGAGTTTGAGCAAGAACAGCTGAATCGAACCAGCCAGCTGTAAGCTCAGAAAGAATAAGAAAGGGTGAACTTATTAAGCAGTAAGTCTCAGTGGCTGAAAACAGTCTAGGCCTACATTAGATTGTACGAAGGCTAGAAGCTTCCAGGACATAGGCGTAGGTTAGCAGACAGAGGTGGGAAGCCTCCAAGACAACAATTACCTCAGGAGAATAAAAGTTCCTATGCTCACTCACCTGGTTGACAAGCTCCTGAGCAGTGAGAGAGCTTGTCTCAAAGACCAAGGTGAACTGCACCTGAAGAATGACAGCCAACGTTGTCTTCTCCACATGAAGAAAGAGGAGACAGAAAGACCAAGAGACAGAGATAAAGGGGAAATGACTTTCCTAAGAATCTGACCAAGTTCAGATCCCAGCAGCTGTAATGCTGGCATAGATCTAGGCAACTCCCTGGTTCTATTGAGCCTCCATTGCCTCATCTTTCTTTAATAGCACTAATCAAAGCACCTTCCCTGAGGAGAAGCTGTGAGGTCTGAATGACATAATGCACACAAATTACTCAGCAATCTGCACAGCCACACTGGAGGTTCTCTGTGAAGGTTGAGAACAAACAAGTGAGGCCTAAGAAACTAAATGTCAGGGTCTGTCCAGGACCTCCCTCCCCAGCAGAAGTTTTCTCAAGGAAGCATTGCAGAGGTGGGCGCCCAGCCTGGTAAGTAAGAGACTTGATGCTGTCCTCACAAGCAACAATTTTAAAAACAAAATCCCACCCTGTGCAGCCTCTGGGTACCCACTCCCAGCTCGCCTGGTTGCCAATTAACCCTTTCTTAAGACCCACAGCTGGGACGTAGCTATCAGCAAGTCTTCAGCCCTGTCCTGGGCCTCTCAGAGAGACCTTTCTGGTTGTAGGAATGGAACTAAGTAAGACAAGAACCCTGGTCATGAACTCCAGACACATGATGTGGGGTCTTCAACTTTGCCTGGATGTGGATATTTTAGACATGTGCTAAATTCAAGGACTCCTGCTCACAAGACTATTTTTGGAGGGGTTTTGTGCTGTTTTTGTTGTTACTGTTATTAAGACAGACTCTCACAATGTAGCCCTGACTATGCAGACTGAGACTCACAATGTAGAGGAAGTGGGCCTTGAACTCAGAGACCTGCCTGCCACTGCCTTCCTAGAGTTGAGATTAAAGGCATGTGCTGGGCAAACGGTGGCACACACCTTTAATCCCAGTGCTTGGGAGACAGAGGCAGGTGGACATCTGTGAGCTCAAGACCAGCCTAGTCTACAGAATGAGTTCCAGGACAGCCAGGACTACCCACAAAGAAACCCTGTCTCAAACAGAAGAAGAAGAAGAAGAAGAAGAAGAAGAAGAAGAAGAAGAAGAAGAAGAAGAAGAAGAAGAAGAAGAAGAAGAAGAAGAAGAAGAAGAAGAAGAAGAAGAAGAAGAAGAAGAAAAAGAAGAAGAAGAAAAAGAAGAAGAAGAAGAAGACAAACAAACATGTGCCTCCCTATGAAGCCCTGCTTACAAGACTATAAAGTACATAAAATCACAGTTTGCAGACTGGGGTCTCATGTATCCCAGCTGCCAAGAATGAGCTATGTAGCTCAAGATGACCTTGGAGGGGCCATCTTCCTAATGTTCCTGCCTCTGTCTCCAGAGGTCTAGGACTACAGGACATGCACCACCATACCAGGGTTATCTGATACTGGAGATCACACCTAGGGCTGCATGCTTGCTAGGCAAACACTCTACACCTCCAACCCCTTCAGCTTAAAATTACGACATAATAAGACACAGCATCTTCAGTAGCCCATCACACAGAATGATCTACAGCTGCAGTGCTTTAAAGAACTACCTTAATTTGAAAGAAGCTACGGGGTAGGGTAGGGGAGTGCTGCCTCAACACTCATCCTGTCTACTTGCAACAAGGTAACCGACACTGTCAGGGGGATGGTGTGTTGCTACGGCCCGCAGTAAAGACAAAAATCCCAAACTTCAGTTAGACACTGTTGAAAGGTAAGGTAAGACGCTTTTGTTGTTGTTTGATTTTGTTTTTTGTTGTTTTTGTTTTTTGTTGGTTGGTTGGTTGGTCGGTTAGTTTTTGAGTTTCTCTGTGTAGCCTTGAACTCTCTTTGTAGACAAGGCTGGCCTCGAACTCATAGAGATCTGCCTGCCTCTGCCTCCCTGAGTGCTGGGATTAAAGGTGTATGCCACCAATGCCCAGCTTGGTAAGATGCTTTTTCCACGCAAGCTCCCAGGTTGGGAGCCCTTGACCTTGGTGTTCAACCACTCTCCTCTGTTTTGAGTCTTTCAAGTGCTCATATTAGTGCTTACTTCCCAGTGGACACAGCACCTAGAACCCTCAAAACTTTTAAAATGTTTTTATGTACTTTAAAATGAGGAAAGTAAGTGGCTATGGTAATGATGCATTTTTAGGAATGAGTGAGGGGTAGATTATATCCGTCTTCATAAAATACAGTCTTAAGCATAGTTTGGGGGCATGGTTTTGTGGCAGTTTAGTTTCTGTTTTCATTTTTACGAAAGGCACAAGTACCTGGAACCCTATTAGGCCATATGCTTGCCCTACCTGGAATCGGTAGTATTTCCTTGGGATACCTTGGCTTTGAACTTCCAAGCAGTAAGCAAGCAATGCTTGATAGATAAGGCATGTCCCTCGATTGAACATGCCTTGAGCACCTACACGGTGTCTTGCTTGGAGCCTGTTCTTCCCCAGCAGTTCTGTGGGTGGGTCTCCAAAGCAGCCCTGTGGTTTTCTACTTCTGGCTAGGTTCAGCAACAAGGCCATGTCTACCTGGCACGTCCCCAGTTTTAGCACTGGAGGGCCTTGACCTAGGGAGCCTCTCAATCCTGGCAAATCAGGATAATCTGTCTCTTTCCATCCACGGGTGGAATCAGGAACCAGCTGTAGTCGGCATGGATTGTTCTTTGTGTTCCCCTTGAGCCCCATCTTCAGAGAGAGGAAGCTGCAACCCCATAAAGGGAAAGGGTGGGTCAAGGCACACAGTGAGTAAATGCTTAAAGAGCTAGACTCTGTTAATGGAGAAAACAACAGAAATTAAAGGCCTAGGATCAGGGCTGGGGAGATGGCTCACTCAGTAAAGGGCCTGCGGCAAACACACGAGGCCCCAAGTTCAGATCACCAGCACCCATGTAAAAGCTTGGCACGTGTTGCACAGCTGTAAAGCCAGCACTGGGGGATGAAGACAAGAGGACAATTTTCAATGCTCACTGGCTGGTCAGCCTAACCAAAGCCTTAAGCCCCAACTTCAGTAAGGGATCCTGTCTCCAAAAATAAGGTAGACTCCATACAAACATGCACAGAGCCTGGTGAGCAAGAACATACACCACACACACATACATACACACCCCAAATAAATAATTTTTTAATGTAAAGTCTTATAAGCCAAACAAAATAAGCCTCACTGATTTTTCTCAATCTGATGCTGAAAGACTTAAAAACAAGAGAAAACCTTCTCACCACAGCCTCACACCTCAGGGGTTTGGTCTGGCTTAGTTCCGGCTAAAGTTGCTGACGTTACCACTTTCTAACAGAGCTAGTTTACTATCAGTTTGACACAATCTAGAAGGAACTCTCCACTGAGAAAAAGCCTTCCAAAAGGTTGACCTATAGGCAACCCTGTAGGGCATTTTCCTAATTAGTGATGGATGTGGAAGGTTCCAGCTCTCTGCGGGTGGTCCTGGCTTGATTAGGAAAGCCATGCCGGTTGAGCTAATCATGAGAAGCAAGACTGTAGGCATGGTTCCTCCGTGGTCTCTGCTGAGTCGATGCCTCCAGGTTCCTCCTTGAGGTCCTGGCCTGAGTCCCTTCAGCAATGGAGTGTGACCTGAGGGTTGTGAGCCAAAATAAACCCTTTCCTTCCCAAGTTGATTTCAGTCAGGATGTTTTTATCACGGTGATAGAAATTCTAATATACCTTCCCAAAAGGGATTCTGAGGTATGGGTGGTGTAGTTAGTGCTAATTCCAGAATCTACAGTTCTAGCCATTTGCGTGTTCCAGTCCCACAGTGACCTGTGACCTTGAGCTATCTCTTAGCCTCAGTTTCTGCATCTGTCAGACCTGGATAACAACTAGGCCTATCCTGCAAGTGAAGTGCTTAGTTTCAATGCATACTGATGTCCTCTCAATGGCATGAATCACAGTAGTAAAAGTAATTCTCATTTGTCTCAGTTACGGTTTTATGCTATGAAGAGATACCATAGCCAAGGCAACTCTTATAAAGGAAAACATTTAGTTTGGGGGCTGGCTTACAGTTTCAGGGGTTCAGTCCTTTGCCATCATGGTGGGAAGCATGGCAGCCTGCAGGCAAACATGGTGCTGGAGGAGCCAAGAATTCTACATCTTGATCTGAAGGCAGCAGAAGGAGACTATGTGTCACACTGGGCTTTAGCTTGAGCATAGGAGACCTCAAAGCCCATCCCCAAAGCGACACACTTCCTCCAATGAGGCCACACCTCCTAATAGTGCCACTCCCTATGGGCCAAGCCTTCAAACCCAGGAATCTATGGAGGCCAAACCTATTCAAACTACCACAGCATTGTCATTACTTCCCCATCTTTTTACTTCACAAGTTGTTTTATGGCCTGGAAAAGGAGAATGGTCTGGGACAGGATTCTTCTTAGCTTCTGTGGAAATGGGGAGAGAGCAGAAGGGATTTCTGTCTAACTCCTCCATGAGAGCACACAGCCCTCCATCTCTCAGCATGTCCTCAAAGGGCCTGGCATCCAGAGGCGTGTGACTCCTCTAGACCTCTGTTATCCCACACAGTAACCATTAGCCAAGAGAGCTATTGAAATTTTAAATTAGCTTCATTCGTGTGTGTGTGTGTGTGTGTGTGTGTGTGTGTGCCTGGGGAGGGGTGGATGTGCAGGGGCATGCATGTTATGGGCACACCTGGGGTCAGAGGACAACGTCCAGTGTCGGTCCTCACCTTCTACTTTGTTTGAGGCAGGGTCTCTCTTCACAGCTGTGTATACATCAGGCTAGCTTAGCTGTGAGTTTCTGGAGAGACAGATGTGTGTGCTTCTGTGTCTATGTTTTATGTGGGTTCTGGGGCTCCAACCTCAGGCTCTTGGGCTTTCATAACAAGGACTCTCCCCACTGAGCCATCTCCCCACCTCTAAGTTAGCTCAACTTAAAATTTAGTTTCTTGGCGACACTACCCACAATTCAGATGTTTAGTGGGCATATATGAACATTTACAGCTGCTGTACTGTACAAGACAGATTCAAGAAGCCTCTGTTATTGCAGAAAGGTCTATGCTAACAACTAAAGACAGACTCCACCCTGGGCCGATGGAAACCTTGTCCCATAGTTCCCTATCCTTAGCTGTTCTAGCCTAAATCCATAGGTGGACTCTATGGGGCTTCTAAACTGAGCTCCCTGACGCACAAACAAACAGAGGATATTTCTCCTCTTCATCTCGCTTCTCGAGGCTATAGCAATCACCCCTACATAGCCCAGAGCCTAAAACCGCAACCTCCATCTCTACCAATCATCAGATATGTCCCTGTGTGACTGTCCCCATGCAACCAACACACATGCCCACTTTGGAGCCTCTTGACCCCTTTATCTCTGGGCTTAGAGTGGACCCTTCTCATTCTACTTCTCTTGTGGTTAAGGGTCTGGCCCCAAACTGAGCCTAGCCCTGGAGAGCAGTGAAGAGCGTACCTACCCTGGTGGCAGGCCACTGTCAGCAGATTCTCCATCTTCTCAGACCTCAAGCTGGGGTGTACAACTGCTAAGTTCCCCCCTTTCCTTCTAGCCTTCTCTTGTTTCTTGATTCATCTCTATTCTGTACCTATATTAGATATACATAGATTTAAAAATAAATAAAATGATTTGGCCTTTATGCTTAAAGGCCTTACAATCTAGGAGGAAAAGTGAACATATATGATGAGACAGATGACAAGGGCAATAAGAGTGAGTTCACAGAAAACTCCCACCTGCAAAACACTACAGATGTATTATTCATATCTACCTGAACTTATTTAATCTGCCCATCAGTGGAGCTAGCATTATCTCCACTGTATAGATGCCGAAGCTAAGACATAGAAAGCACAAATAATGTGCATGTGACACACAGCTAAAATGAGGGTGCCAAAATTTAAACAAAGACAAATTTGTTGGTTTCTTTTAATGCCCCCCCTTTTTTTCTTAAGACAAGGTTATTAACCCAGGCTAACCTCAAGCTCCAAGCAGGCAAGGATGACCTTGAGCTTCTGATCCACTGCCTCTACCTTTTGAGTGTTGGGATTACGGCTGTGTGTAACCTCCATGCCCAGTTTCAGTGGTTCCGTGGATCGAACCCAGGCTCCATGTATACTAAGCACTTGACCAAGCCCTGAGAAACTGACTTTCAACCATTATGCCCTCTTACCCTTCCCAGAAACCTTGTGGTTCCCAATCGTGACCCAAGGAGATAGTTTTGGCTACCACAGTTGATGGGAGAGTACTGTGTCTGGCACTTAATGAGAAGAGGTTCTGGACAATGCTGACCACCCTGCCCGACAAGAATAGCCCCTGCAGGACAGTGCCCAGCCTACTGTCTGCTGGGAAGACTCTGCCACCCTGGCCAGTCTAACCCTGAACATAAAGGGCCTGACCAGAAGCCATTGGCAGACCTGTAAAAGGATTCAGAGGTTGAGGGTGTCATCATCATATTATTCCCTCTAGCTCCTTTTTTAGAAAACAATACAATTTCGAGAGTTTCCCTCAAGTCATTGTAACCTGGTCCCCAGATTCCAAAAGTCCCAGTGCTGTCACTTCAATGAAAGAGTAAAGGAAGGAAGATTTGCAGCTGTTCACCCCTTTTTACTCCCGCCAATCCCCCCACTTGCAGAGAGACACACCCCAAGGCTCAGGCTACCATGCACATGCCCCTAGCTTTGTGATCCCTGTCTCTCAAGAGCTTTCTATGTAGCACTGTAGGAAATAATTAGCCCCTCTGGACCCGTGCCAATTAAATTCTCCCATGGCTGCTGGTTACCACAAGAGGGTAGGGAGGCCAGCTAGTTGGCAATACTTCCTGTTTAGCTCATCCAGACTCCTGCGTCATCAGAAAGTCGAGCTTTTTCTCAGGATACCCACAGCTGCGTTCCCAGCCAGACCAGCCAAACATTCCTGGCCCACCAGCAGGCTGCCAATCCCATTTTAAGGAAGAGAGAAGAAGAGATCTTGCTGAGAGAAAGAGCTTTGGAGACTCTGCATTCCTGGCACAAGGGGGGTCTTCCATCCTAGGAGACCGGTGTGGTTGTTGGCTCCATGCCAGGTAATGGCAGCTGACACAGCCAGATCCACCCAGCCATGTTGAGAATAAAAATGAGGGGAAAGACACTTGAGAGTACACCAGACAATGTTTCTTAGAGGGTAATTTACCAAACACATCTTCCAGGGAGCCTTCAAAGATGTTACAGGAGAAATAAAATGTGGGCCATTTAGTTTGTTAAAGCTCACACTGATGATGAAGCCTGGGCATATTGCTTTGCAGCAGGACTTCTCAGAACCTTGAATAAGTTGATATGCATTGAGAAAGTCTGAAGGAAGATCGAGCATGGAATGTCTCCCGGAATTACATGACCCTCTGTCTTCATTTGGAGTGTCCCTAGAGCAGAAAAGAAGGCTTGAAATTGAGTGCAGTTTGTGTGACAATGTTTCCAGGGACGGCAAGCAGAGATTAAAAATGAGTGGAGGGAATGAACCACCAAGGAATGAAAGGCAATAAAGGTGCCTTAATAGTGGGCTGAGGTGACTCAGTCCATAAAGTCCTTACCTGCTAGCATGAGGACCTAAGTTCAATGCCTACCGCCACCACCACCAAAAAAAAAACCAAAAAAAGTTTGTAATCCTAGACTGAGGAAACAGAGACAGATGGATCTTTGGAGCTCTCTGGCCAGGCAGCCTAACCTATTTGGTAAGATCAAGCCAGTGAGAGACATTACTCCCCCAAATCCACGGTGGATGGTGCTGAGTGACACCTGAAGCTATCTTCTGGCTTCCATATGCGTGTAGGTTTAAACACTCACGTGCACACTCACGAACATGCCACATATACATATAGATAGACACCCAAGAAGTGCACACAAGTGGTGTATGAATGGTGAATTTATTCTGAGGGCCTGGACTCCATATTGTGGGAGACTCTCTAAGGAACTATATAAAGCCATCCTACTGAACGGGGAAGCAGCCAGGGGTCCCACTCATATGGGCTGGATGCTAGGGGCTACGCATTTTGTGTCTCCTGGGGTGCAGATCCATGCTCCACAGCTCAAGTCAAGGCCTGAGGCAGCCAAGAAAAGGACAGGAGAGAAACCTCTGACACAGAAGTCCCGCAGCTCACCCTCGAAACGGCCATTGAAGTAACGCGGACGGAGGGACGAGCTGTCTCCAGCAGTCTCTCTGCTTACTGCAGACTCTCTGGCTTACCACTCTACACTGTGAAAAGGGTTGCTCCACACTGGCCGCTCGCTTTACATGTGAGAGCAGGTTTCACAAGGAGGGTGGCATGCCCGAGCTGCACAGCACTATTCCAGCACAGGCCCAAGCCCTGACTGTAAAATGGGACCAGTTACAATTCCTGTCCCCACCTCGGGTTAATGCATTGTGTTTTGGAATGGGGCCTGGTGTATAGTAACGGCTCAATAAAACTCACTTGCTGTTTGCCAGAATGGGGAGCATTTGCATGCCATAAACTGCTAGCATTGTGCGGGGGGGGGGGGGTCATAGCGTGTTTGTGGCAAGGCATAGACCTTCAGTTTGAGAAAGGTGCATTCTTAGAATGAACAAAGTAGCGATTCATGATTTGTGTCCCTTTCCCCCCCCACACAAGTGTATTTGAACACCTGGCTAGAAGGAACAGGTGTGATGGCAAATGAAACAGAAGTGACCCTTCCTTCCTGGAGCTTTCCGTAGAGCAGAGAAGAAAGCTGGCGTATAACCTGGGAGCGGGCAAGTACTAATCGGTTGGAAGGTAAATGGTCTATTTGAGGAGTGCTAGCAGCTAGACTCTGTCCTTAGTTCCCCCTGCAGACACACATGGCAGCAGCTGCAGGGGCACCAGGGGGCAAGGAGAGGCCTGTGATCCCGAGCGATGGAAAGAAAAGAATTAAGCT
Organism: Pachyuromys duprasi; assembly: GCA_028658305.1. NCBI lineage: Eukaryota > Metazoa > Chordata > Mammalia > Rodentia > Muridae > Pachyuromys > Pachyuromys duprasi. Next base: position 45,930,905 of record CM053761.1, read on the forward strand.
TGTTAGCGCACTTATCCGAATCTACCGTTACAGACCAAAGGGAGGGTCGATTGTCATTGTTCATTTTGTCATTGTTCATTTTATTCCTTTGAAATGGTCTCACCTGTATAACCCAGGTTGGCCTGGAACTGACCGGGTAGCCCAGGCTATCCTGGAATTCAAGATCATTTCCCCTCATCTCCCAGGTGCTGGGGTTCCAGATGTGTACCTCCACAGCTGGCTTTTCCCCTTTTGAAAAGTGTCAGAGGGAAAAAAAATATTAATAATAATTCATGGGGGGAAGCTGGTTGCTAATGTGAAAATATTAGCTTGTTGTTATAATGGCGTTTGTTAAGCACCAACTCACGTTTTAAAAATTTATGAATAGGTGAGTGTGCCTGAATAAGTTTATGTGCACCACATGTATGCAGGTGCCTGTAGAAGCCAGGGTACCTTGGGATGCCCTGGTACTAGAATTATAGGTGGCTGTGTGCCACCTGACACAGGTGTTGGGCCTCTCTCCAATACCCTAGCCAGTGACACCTTGTCAGGTACATTATATATTATTTCTCTGATATTTAGCGTGTGTTTGGGGGTCTATGTCTGTCAGGATCTGTTCTAGACACAAGGTGCAGCTTTTATCAAAACAGACAGAACTCTGTCATCTCGGGGCTAGCAGTCCAGTTGCGGCAGAGGGACGATGCTGTTATATACTAGCCAACTAGATGGCACGTTAGTGGTGTGTTCAGTCGCTTATACTACATAGCAACCCCCCCCAAGTCTCAGGGGCATAGAACAATAATCATTTGTACATCTCCCAGATCCCCTGGCTTAGTAGTTTAGGGCAGGTGGCTGTTCTAGATTCTCTTAGCTCACGGGTCTGGGAGGCAGCTGGCTGGCTTGCAGTGGGGAGCTGGGGGGTCATCTGGGTTCAGTGAAGCAAACTGGGCCCTCTGGTCCATAGGCTCCTGGTTTCTCTACAACTGGTTTAGTCCTGATGTGTCCAAGCAGAGATACAAAGGTAGCCACCAGATCCTACAAAAGGTCATTGGGGTACCCTAGCTTTTCAAGATCCTTTTATACGATGTAGTTGCTGTTATCTCATTGGCTAAAGAAAGCTGTGTGATGGAGCCCTGACCCAGAGTGGCTCCAAAGTTAGATGGCAAATGATGTGGGGGTGGTTCCCAGTGCGGGAGCAGGGGAGGAAGGCTTGTTCCTTCCTTTGCAACTGCATTGTGGGTAAGTTTCCAGAAAAACCATAGATCGTATAGTTCAGTACACTGTACTGAAGTAGCACCATGACACCAAGACCTCACACTCAGTGCTATATAGTATTAAATATTCTCTGATAAGCCATAAAGAAAACAACCCCTGCTGGGTGTGGTGTTGCATGCCTTTAATCTCTGCACTTGGGAGGCAGAGGCAACAGATCTCTGTGAGTTTGAGGCAAGCCTAGTCTACAAAAAGGGAGTCCAGGACAGCCAGGACTACACAGAGAAACTCTGTCTCAAAACAAACCAAGAAGAAAAGAAAACCCAGCCAGCATAGGCTACTCCTGTCCATCAAAATGTGAGCCTTGTGTGCTGATACACACTCCCGTAATCCCAGCACTCCAGAGGATAACACAGAAGGACCATGAGTTCAAGGGCAGCCTGGGTTGTATAATAAAACACAGTCTCAGAAAGCGAAAATGAGGTTAGGGATGAGGCTCAGTTGGCAGAGTTTTGGCCAGCATGCACAAAATCTCTGGGTTCCACCCCAGCACTCCACAGACAGCATGGTGGTACACTCCTGTGACTCCAGTATTCAGGAGGTGGAAGCCAGAAGATTGGGAGTTCAAGGTCAGCCTTGTCTTCATGAGACCTGTGGGTTGAGACACCTTACACAGGGGTTACATATCAGTTATTTACATTATGGTTCACAACTATAGCAAAAATTACCATTACGAAGTAGCAACAAAACAATTTTATAGTTGTAGGTCACCATAACACGAAGAACTGTATCAAAGGGTTACAGCTTTTGGAAGATTGAGAACCACTGGTCTAAAAGAACAAATACAGAACAGAAAAATGTGGAAGGTGGATTGTAAAACTGATAGTCAGCACACACCTGTAACTCTGGCACTTGGGAGCAGAGGAAGAATAATCAAGACCAACCTGGGCTCAAAAGTAGCAACTGGAAAGGAAAAAACTGGAGAAAGCCATCGATAGACTGGCAGTTGCCGTATACCTTGTCATGATGACCTTGCTTTTTAGCTGTGATCTTGGCCCAGTCTTTCTCTGCTGGTCCCATCCGTCAGCAGCGTTCCATGACTGGTAGAGCTACCACTTGGAGCTGCTTCTGAAGTCAAGCGAAGGTAAGAAGAATTCCAGTCTTTGTAGTCATTTGCACAGTTTAGCAATTCACTATAGTTGGACCAGTTTTGGTTCTAAGCTACCCCAACCACTGATGGTATCCAATATGAAGAAATTGATGAACCAGAGCTAGAGATGAGTTCAGCCACCTCACGCATGAGCAGTGTGGCCTCTCTTTATAATGAATGATAACGACTTCAACGGAGGATCCCCACACTCCGGCACACACCTACACCCTTGTGGATATCCGGCATCTTTAACAATTGTTGGGGCTGGGGAGATATCTCTGTTGGCCAAGTGTTTACTGTGCAAATGTGAGGAACAGAGTCCCAGTCCCCAGCACCCATATAAAAAGCCAGTCATGGTGGCATGCCCCTGTAACATTAGTGCTGGTCAGGCAGACAGAAGGGGGCCCATGCAGCTCAGTGGCCAGCTAGCCTTGCCAGATAATTAGCCTTTGCGATCATTGACCTATCTGACTACCCACTCCCAAAAAAAGGTGGAGTGTGAAAGATTAAGACACCCCAAACCAACCTCTACCACCCTGCTTTCACACATTTAAACATACAAATGTGTATACATAGATGTACCGCACACACACACACACACACACACACACACAAAGAGCAAAAATTAAACTAGGTAGCTGCTGACTTAACTCCTCCATGCATCCAAGTACCTATGGCACAGGAAAGGTAATCGCTTATCCGGAGTCGCACAACAGCCTAATCCCAGAGCCAGAAAACACACAAGTTCTGATTTCCAAAAGCTGCAAAGGGAGTCAGGCTTGTTCTGCACCTAGCCAGCACAACATCTGGGTGCCTGATGTTGAACTCTGTGCACCAAACAACCTTCTAATCAGTTGAGATCTTCTTCCCTTCTGATGCCCAGAACAGCCCTATGGGCGGGTACCTCATCATCTCCATGTTTCAGATGAGAAACTATGACACAGAGGCGTTAAGTAATCCATGGAGGCTCATCCAGCCAGGGACCCACAGCCCTGGGAATAGAAGCCGTGTGACACCGGAAGCTTGTCTTGTCAATCACTTTCCTCACTGAGACCTCGGGGTGAGCATGAGTCATTCCAGCCCAGTGCTCCAGGCTCAGTGTTCTGCTTCCTCCAGGCTGTGCACCGTGATCCCACTGAGTCTTCACAGTGGTTGCGTGACATGCTGTAACTCATCTGCCAGGTAGAGAAACTGGTTCCAACCAGTTAAAGAACAAGAACAAAATGAGCAAGTGTTGGTGAAGTGAGGAGGAGCAAGTGAAGTAGCAGAACCCCCCGCCCCAAATGATTGACACTCCTAACTGCTTGTAGGCCTTGAACCAGGAGCTTCACACAGTTCATTCCCACCTCTTTCCCTAAGGAATCTCAGTCACACACAACTCCATGAGCTTGATCAAAGGTTACTCAATTAACAGCTACTGGGCCCAGAATCCAGTCCAGTGTCCAGCTGACATGGAAATTCTTGCCCTTGGTCACTCTGAAGAAATATCTTTTTGATATTAAAAAGAGATAAAGAGTCTTTACCTCTTTTTTAGCTCAGTCGGTCAAAGTGCCTAAATTGGTACTTTGAGTTGTGTGTGTGAGAGAGAGAGATCAAGGAAGATACCTGAAATCAACCTCTGACCTTCAGATTCATATACAGAGAAAGAGCGGTCGGGAGGAAGAATGGAAGGGGGGGGAGTGAGGACAGAAGGGTAAAGATAGAAACTAGAACTGTTGTAAGGTGTGTGGCCGACGCTGAATCTTCACGAGTGCTGACTTCCTTCCTAGGCATATTAGATAGATCCATGTTGACCTATTATTCCGTTCACTGAGCACTTACTATATGCCAGGCACTGTCTTAGGCAATGAAAATATCACAGTGAACAGGACAGATGAATTCATGAAATTCCCATAGTTTACATTCTAGTTTAAGTACCAAAAAACAAAAAACAAACAAACAAACAAAAAAAACCAACATCTTTTTTTTATACGTAAAGTGACAAGATGGAGCCATCAATGACCACTGACAGTGGCTACGGCACAGGATGTGGTTCAGGGCAATGGATAAACATTCTAGAAGTATAGGAGGGCAGTGTCTCAGTGTTTCTATCGCTGTGTTAAAACACCATGACCAAAAGCAGTTTGGAGAGGAAAGGGTTTCTTTCAACTTACATCTTCCTATAGTCCATCATCCAGAAATGGCAGGGCAGGAATTGAAGGCAGGAACAGAAGCGGAAGCAGATGCCATGCTTCTTACTGGCTTGGTCCTCGTGGCTTATTCAGCCACCCTTTTTATATGACTCAGAACCACCTTCCCACGGGTAGCGCTCCCCTCATCATGGGCTGGGCCTATATCAATCATTAAAAAGAAAAAAAAGAAAGAATGCCTACATGTAATCTGATGAAAGCATTGAGGTTCCTCTTCTCAGATAACTCTGACTTGCATCAAGTTGTCAGTAAAACAAAAAACAACGGTAGTTATGGGCTCAAATCATCCCTTCCTCTTTCTCTTTTCGTGTGTGTGTGTGTGTGTGTGTGAGGGAGAGAGAGAGGGAGAGAGAGGGAGAGAGAGGGAGAGAATTTGCATTTTGTAGAGGCCAGAGGACATCAGCTATAGTTCCTTAGCTGCCAGCCACCTTAGGTTTTGTTTTTGATTTATTGAGACAGGGTCCCAATATGCAGCCTTAACTGGCCTGGAACTGACTTTGCAGACCAGACTGGTCTCAAACTCACAGAGATCCACCTGCCTCTGGCCCTCAAGTACTGAGACTGAAGGTGTGCACCACAATACCCAGCTCACCTTGTTTGTTAGGCAAGGACTCTCACTTGCCAAGTACTCTGGACTGGCTAGGTGGCCAGCCTCAACGACCCATGGGTTTCCTCTGCCCCAGTTGGAATTGCAAGAGCACCATCTTGTCTGGCTTTTTCACTTGGCTTTGGAGACTGAACTCAGGTCCTTGTGTTCTCCAAGCAAGCATTTTACCATGGAGCCATCTCTCCAGCCTGGATTTAAAGTCTCTTAACTTTAAAAGTCCTGAATGATATTCAGTGACCCATGTGTAAGCTATCTACAAAAACCTTTTTGACCCAAGGGAGGTTTCCTCACTCTGCCAACACACAGGTCACCTTTCCCCAGCCTCTCAGGGAATGCTCATTAATTTTCCCAATAAGCTACAGGAAGCACATTTACCAAGAGAGCCACACCGGGGCCAGGGATCCCATTATTCTTCCTTGGGACTTGGAGCAGGGCTTTTTGGATCCTTCACATGACCACTCCCATCATTTCTAAGTAGATTTATCGTCTATTCTTTTACACAATGTTGATACAATCTAATTCCTTTCCACCCTACGTTTTCGGCTTAGCTGATAGTCTGAACAAAACTTCCTCCTTGCCCTTAGACTGCTTCTTATGTTCTATGCCCAGGAAAAACAACAACAAACATTATTTTAAATACTTTGGGGCTGGACGGCTTCTTCCTGCGTCTTAATTCTACTCTACTGAGCGCCACCAGAAGTCACTCCCACATTTATACGTTGGTTTCCTTGTTTAGAGAAAACACATGCTTTCCTTCTCCCTCTGTCCTTGGCTCACCTGGGGAAAACTTCAAGTTCAGACTTTGAACTTGAGACAGTTAAGCAACTGTCAGAGCTGAAAAGACGACCTGGTATTTCTACGCAAACATTACATTGGCCCCAATGCCTTAGTTTTACCCTCGACAGGCCCTCAACTGTAACCTGAGTTGTGCTGATCCCATCTTTGCCTTTCAGGTCAAGGAATCTTAGTATTGACTCTGAGATGGTTCCAGAAGCAAGATCACTATGTTGCCATACCCAAGCCCTCACAAAAGTTGCAAAATTGGACCCAGGTTGTTCCTGAATTTCCAGTGCTCAAAAAAGAAAAGAAAAAACATCTTGTCTTTTGTCTCCTCGAGCTGTTTACTTAAGGCTCTGACTGGGCTCCTCACCTTCCATACACCAAAATGATGGCTCGGGGCCAAGCTACCATTTTCTGTTATAATTTGCCCATGAGCAGCCTTGTGCTGCTTTAGCCCTCCATGAATGCCCAGAATCTTCCCTGCGGATCAAAGAGAAGTTGAGAATTTGGGGGGAGCCCCTGGCAGAAGAGGGTTTAACCTTGCTCCCTCCCTGCCAAAGGCCGGCTTGTCCCAGCAGGCTGAGACAGTGTGGAAACCACATGTCCAGTGAGAACTGGCTGGCCTCGAGCCTCTTACAACCTGGAAGCGCTTGTGTAATTAGGAGGGGCAAACAAATACTTGCAGTTTTTTCCACTTGCTGGGTTTGTGGGTTTGCTGCTGGCCACGTGACCTCAGTCACAGTAGGTGGTTTCCAAAGCAGTGAGAGCCAGAGCCATTTTGGAGGTATCATTAGGGATGCCTGCCAAGGGTAAGCCACAGAGATGTTCTGGATTGAGGTATTTGTGATAATAAAGGAGAGAAAGAAATGAAGACAAAAAGGATGAAAGAAACAGGGAGAAGAAAGAAGCAGAGTAGGGGTGGGAAGGGGAAGGCTCTGAATCTTAACAACCGAAGCCTGGTTGAGCCACATTTGGTGACAGCAATCTCTGGTCCTAAAAGCCACAGAAATCTAATGACCGTGTGAGATGTTTCCCCCTCTACACACCGTCAGGTTAGAAGGAAGCTAGTGATGCTTGGTGGATAGCTAGATTATTGTTCGGGAACTAGTCTTTACTTACAAAAAAAAAAAAAACCGCCTTACATTTTATGTACCTCTTGACTTCATCTTTTGGTATAAAAATAGACTACTGGGCTAAAGATGTAGCTCAGTTTGTAGAGTGTTTGTCTAGCATGCACAAAGCTATCAGCATCACTACATAGACCAGGAGCAGTGGGCAAACCATAATCACATAGTAAGTTTGAGACTAGCATGGGATGAATGTGACCTTGTCTCAAAAATGGGGGGGGAGGGGTGTAGAGTAAAATACTAAACAGTAAATGCTTACACTAAAAAGTAAGCTGCTTTTAGGGTTATGATTCTATTCCCCTTGATTATCTAGGTTTTCCAGATTCTTCTAGTGAATGCAGAGACAATTAAAAGGTGAGCTGGAGTGAGGCGTGGAGAAGCAATAACCCGATCTAAGATTCTTTTCATCCAGGTGTTTGGCCCTCCTCCAAGGACGTGTGTGTGTGTTTTAACTTTGTGTCTGTCACTGAGAACATAGAGCTAGCTGCAAGATCAACAGAGGCCCAGCTATCACCAGGGACACTGCTCAACCCGCTGCAAAGCACAGGGCCTCTAGGCACTGTGGACGTTTGGGGCCGGACACTCCTTCATCCAGGAGGACTGTACTGTAGATGAAGGGACTCCAGCCAGTCCAAGCATGGCTAACATGGCTCTGGCAGGCCCTTGCCCTTCTCCCCAATTCTCTCTGCCTCACTAAAAAACATATTACATTCCTGAAGCTAGCCCCCAAGGTCTATTCCCTAATTTGGCCACTTCTTCCTCCTGAGACTGACTACCATAGTCCCACTATCAAAGATTTAAAGTCCAGCTATCAAAAGCCCTCTTTTGGCCACCTTAATTAACATGCTCAATTAAAATTAAACACCTCATCCTAACATGGGTTGTTTTTTTTCCCCTTTACAAACCTCCATTTGCCTATAGGCCACATCTGTCTCTGTCCAGAGACAGCCCTTTGTCCCCCAAGACAAATATCCCTCGACCATCTCCATTGTCCCCTTCCCCCTTGTCCCCTATCTCCTGTCTTTGTCCCTTATTCCCTGCCCTCTGTTTCTCTGGGGAAAATAAATCTCATCAGTGCTAAGCACTTGGTCTTGAATTGTCCTGAGCTGACTCTGAGGGTGTCCGCAGTACACTGGTAACACCTCTGTTCTCTGCTCACTAGACCTCAGAATGCCTGCTTCTGGTTGAGCCGATCAAAAACAGGTCTCGAATGACAGAAGTTCCCTGAGGGGTTCACTACAGGCTTACCACAAGCGAACACAGGACTGCTGTACAGAGGAGAGCCTTTGGGAGAGTGGATCAGGCTGGATATGGCACTGCTTTGTGGGATCAGGAAGTTCTGGTCTGAGGTTTGAGGCTGAACAAGAGGTCCCCAAACATGCTAGGAAAATGGGACAGTCCACGGAGCAGAGACCATGGCTGGAAGACTGGAGTTCATTTGGGCTGCTTTGAGGGAGCGCAGAGTCTATGAATCCCAACCACCTACTGTCAGCATCCTCCAGGCAGGAACTAGGCCTGTGACCTTTTCATCCTGAATAGGGAGCTAGTGATGTTTAAAACATTAAGCATTTTGGAGATAGGGTGAAGGGAGAAAGAGCTCTAGATTTCTTAGGCAAGTTAATGAATCCCTCTGAATCTGTTTCTGTAAAACGGGTACAACAAGATTCTGCCTGTGTGGAGATGGCCACCCAAATCATGGCCGCCAATAACAGATGATGTGCTGTACATTGTGCTTGGACACTGATGCTGCAGCTCACTTGCTCCTCGTCATTAGTCTGTTCGGGGCCTGTTTACAATCACGTGGTTGGGAAGTAACAGAGCTCATTGGAGAAGTTAGAAGAAACGGCTCGATGTCTCGTGGGCCGCTCCGCACTGCCCCTCTGGCTCTCAGTGCAGCCAATGCCGTGTGTGCTGTGAGTCTCTAGTGCGCCGTGAAGAGCCACCAATGTGGCAGCATGAATCTACACAAATTTATCATCACATGGAGCCTATCCGTGATGATAGGCTATCTCCAGCTGCCTTCCTGGGTTGCAACCAAGATGCCAGTGAAGAACTGGGTCTCAAACCAACTTGGGTCCTCTCCCTAAGGACACTGGCAGCTCCCACAGGTGCCATAGCCCCTCATCACATGGCTTCCAGGGCAATTGTACAAACCCTGGGGTTTTGCTTCCATACAGTGAGCAGATATATAGCCACCTAACTTCCCCCACTCTTTCTCAGCTCATGGCAATCGCCCAATCTTAGAAATCGACAGATTGTGGACTTCAGGACACCTGCAAACCTGTGCCTAGAGTCATAATTAATGAAATCACTGGGAGAAGGGTCCACCAGATGCTGCACCGGGGGGCAGGGGAAGGGTCAGGGGGAGCTCCAAGAATCCTGGCATGCCTTGTCCCTGTGTTTTCAAAAGGTGACTGTCAAAACTGTCCAAGAGCCCAACTGTCTGATCAGGAACAACTCTGGGGATGGCATCCACTTGGCAAACCCTGCTGACCATCTCGCTTAGCCACACGCAGTTACACGGGGGTCATTAGCGCTTGATGGGTTATGTCTATGCACCAGTCTACCCCTGCTTTGTGCATTTCCTTCTGGTCCTCTGGTACCTCCAACCTCCCACCCCCGTTTGAAAAGGCAGATAGCTCCCACTCTGCAGAGGGAACCGTGGAAAAGTGGGACTGATCCTAGTTCCCTCCCAATGCCACTTGCAAATTTTCTGACTTCTCAGCCCCAGCTTGGCCTCCCCGGCCCATTCTCCTCCCTACTATGCTCTCTGGTTTCCCCTTGAAAATTCCTGTGTTCTTACGAGCATGCCAAGAAAATTGCACTCAGGCCATCTGGACAAGTAATCCCAGCGTGAAAATATCTTGGTGCTCAGGCTTCCCAGACCAAAATGAGTTTTGATCTGAATCACCCACAGAGACCCACCCTCCAAACAGCCTCATGTTTCTGAAAGGAAGGAAATTAAGCCTCAATCAAAAAGCAGACAAATTTCACCCTGACATGTATTGCTTCACTTCTGATCTGTTAAACAACAACAAAACTAAAAAAAAAACAAAACCAAAAACAAACAAACTAATTTTTCAAAGTAACTGGTGAAAAGTGAGCAAGTCAAGATGTAGTGAATTAGCTGCACCATGTATGTGTATTAGTTTAAAGGCTAAAAGGTAGAAGCCCTTGTGAAGCAAGTCATCAAACGACATATTTTTTTCCCCAACCAGATTTCTGTGGGATAAAATGATGGACCAGTAAAGAAAAAACAGGGCCCAAGTTTAATCCCCAGAACTTATTTTTAAAAATAGGCCAGGAGAAGCTAGGAAGGGAAGCTTGGGGCTTGCTGACTGGCCAGCGCAGTCTATTTGACCTGTGACAGACCTTGCCTCAAAAAGTAGCTCCCTAAACTCAGGACTCAGGAAGGCAGAGGCAGCCGGATCACTGTGAGTTTGAGGCCAGCTTGGTCTACAAAGCAAGTCCAGGACAGCCAATGCTACACAGAGAAACCCTGTCTCAAAAAATCAACAACAAAAAGTAGCTCCCAAAGAATGATACCTGAAGCCGCCCTCTGACCTCCATTCAAACACACAGGCACACATACACCCAAATGAATACACACACAGAGTTCTTGACCACAGTGTGCGCCACAGCCTAGCCCGTCTTAGTTCCGAGAGCCTTTAGCTATTAGTTATTCTTTCCTTGAGTGAAAAGGCTATAGATCCCACCCCCTTCACATTAGGTTAGACGACATTAGGACCTGTACTCTTGTGACTTGTACCTAGCCTTTAGTTCAATCTATCACTCAGTAAAACCCATGAAGGCAAGACCCCATCCCAACTCCATCCCACTGGCTTCTGGTCACTCTCCTGCCTGCCCCCTCACGCCCACCTCCCAGCTTCAAGATCTGGACAGAGCCGGTGCACAGAGATGAGTGAGTGTTCAGTGAATGAATGGGCACCATTCACAAAAAGGAAATCGAGCACTTATAGCTGAGATGGCTCAAACATGTATCCCGGCTTTTGTTTTTCTTTTGAGTTGAGTAATCCATTCACATACTAAAAATTCCAGAGGTGTACAGTTATTTACCTTATGATTAAAACGTCTCATTTGAGCCCTGACTCCCCTCATGCCACAACAAGCATGGCTTTAGGATTGACCTAAGTAGGGCAATAGGGAATGAGGAACTAACAGGCACACATGCAGAAAACTGGGATTGGGTAGGCCGAACGCTCTGATGGAAACACAGCATCCCAGAAGCTCCTGAGTTTATAGTGTACATCTGAATCAAGGAAGCAGGCTTATTGCAGACAGAATGACAAGGAGATGGGCTCGTGGTATATAGCTGAACAAGGAGGCTGGTTAGTTGGTCCTAGTGGGAGGTCTATGTAGGGGAGCAGTCTTAAGTTGCAGTCATTCTGAAGGAGGAAGCTGTTGTTGCTTGTTCTTTTGTACACTGGTCAATCTTGCAGTCCATGAGCCTGACCCCAGAGAAAGGCTTTGCCATTCCCACAGGTCTGAGGCCCTAAGGTGCTTGACATGGCTGTGTTGACAGCATACATCACCAGGGCCTGCACCTCACACCTTCCTGGGCATATACTTTGCCTCCTCCAAAGCAACAGTGTCTAGGCCTGCTGCCTCTCTAATAATCAGTTTTTCCAGTCTCTTTCCAGAGATATGTGCACACAGGTACACATGTGTGCTCTTTCTCTATATGTACATGGTTGATAGCCTATGGCACATGTTACTGTTTTCCTCACTTAACTATATTGGAACTAAGTCCCCATGAGGGCATAAGTGTCCTTTCTTTTCAACACTTTATACAAATCCATGTAACCCTTCACCCAAGGGTGCGACAGCTACTGTCCTATGGCTAGTTCACCAAATACCACCCATCTCCCGGCTTTCTTTCATGTATCAACTTGTGTGTGTGTGTGTTTAAAGATTTATTTATTACGTATACAATGTTCTGTCTGCATGTATACCTGTATGCCAGAAGAGGACACCAGATCTCATTATAGATGGTTGGAAACCACCATGTGGTTGCTAGGAATTGAAATCATGACCTCTGGAAGGGCAGCCCATGCTCTCAACCTCCGAACCATCTCTCCAGCCCCTCTGTGTGTGTGTGTGTGTGTTTGAAAATGCACTAAATGCTAGACTTATGGTGCATTTTAATCCCAGCACTTGGGAGGGAGAAGCAGGCAGATCTCTGAGTTCAAGGCCAATCTGGTATACATAGTCAGAGTTTCTGGACAGTCTGAGCTGTGTAGAGAGACCCTGTCTCAAAGCAAAATAAAATACATTGAATGTATGAGGCCATGTGTTCAGTTGCCATTGCTGTGAAAACAAACACACAAACATCCAATTGAAGGCATCAGTACTTTCAGCACGCGTGCACGCATGCACGCTGTTGGTTAGAACTGGATATTTATTTCCTCCCTACCCCCCCCCCATTTCTAACTTTGTGAAATAGTGATAGGAAAAAAATGTACAAAACAGATTATTTTTCCAGGTGTTGACAAACACGCCAATCTTAAATGCAAAATTCACTCAGCTTCAGAGCTTGGATGCAGCTCATTTGGTTGAGTGCTTGTCTGCCATGCAGGAAGTCCTGGATCTGAGGACAGCCTGAGCTATACAAGACCTCAAAAGTGTAAAGAAACACACACACACAAAAAAAAAAAAAAAACCTCACTGAGTTTTAACAGAAAATATACTTGTGCAACCCCAACCCACAGAAAGTGCTCATGCCCTGAAGGAGCCGGCCCCATTATACTCTCAGAGGCGGCCATAAAACAGCCTTCCCTGTTCTCGGAGTGAGACCCCGTAGGTTCACTATCGGGGGGGGGGGTTGTTTGTTTGTTTGTTTTTGTTTAGATTCATTCACGTCCTTGTGTGTATCCATCATTGCTCCTTGAATTTTGAGAACTCATGTTCCCGCACGCGTCCAGTCTGCTTCACCCTCCTTCCGGCTGAATGACCGTGGGTTCCATCAGAAATGATGAATGTCTAGGCCGTTCGTTCCATCCACACAGAGTGAAACCTTCCGGGTGGATGGTGGCTACAGGCTGAACGGATACGTTTCAACCATCTCCAGAGCGATGATTGGCCCTTGCTTTTGGGTTCTCAAATCTGAGAGCAATACTGAGATTTTGACACAAGTGGCAGGTGACTGTCAGGGCACCCTACGGAAATGAAAACTGGGGGAATTACCGAGTCAGTGTCCCAGTCTGCAGGGAAGGGCGTTGAGGTCACACATTTGCTTGGCACTCCAATGCCTGGGCTTTTAGCTGGGCCATCGTCGGTCACAGAGAACAAATTCCTACAAATATCTGAAGGTTTAAACCGCCCTGGAGGTGGGGATCATTTTGTGCACATTCCTCTGGTTTCCCACTAAACCTTTTGTTTCTGGTCGGCTTTGTCCCTGGGACCTTGCTGCAGACCGGCTGCTGGCTTTGCTAGGTCCCCAGCCTTTGTTCGGTAACTCCGGATCCTGAGAAGTCTCTGGGTTTCATTAGATAAGCTCTCTCCCCGCCACCCACCCACCCTTTTTTCACACCCATTATCCCAGGCCAGAGAAGGTGGTGATAACTTCTCCTTACTTTCCCCCCTTTCTCTTTTATTTCCCACTGATAAATGGCAAAAGCAGCTGTGGGTTGGCTTTGAAGGCTCTGATGGACGAGCATGATGAATCGGCGATGGCTCACAGCAAATGAATCCCATAACACAGCGAGGGAAGGAGGGAGAGGGAAGCCAGCTCCCAGCTTTAGGTTTTTCAGACTTGCCTTAAAAGACAGCCTTTCTTTTAATCTCCTTCCAGTTTCTTCGGTGACTCCGCATATGTTTAAAAGAAGGAGAGCGAGAGAAGGCTTGTGGATATAAACAGGGGATTCCATTCTTCAGCCCAACTCTGCGCGCACATTGTCATTCAGGATGCTAGGAAACCACTTCAAGGCCCCTCAGAAACAACTGGGCAGCCCCCAGGAAGAGGAACAGTGGGGAGACCAAGTGACAGGGTTGAAAACTGAATTTCAAACAGGAGGAGTGACTAGCAAAATCCAGCTGCTGCTCCTCAGAGCCAGAGACCTTTTCTGAGAAGGGGCGCCAGCCCTAGAGCTGGTTAACTGTAAAACGGTGAGCCTTAACAGGTTGGAAGCGAGGCTCCTTTTTGAACCCAAGAAAAATGAGAACAGTGATTGCATTGCCTGTAGTGTTTCCTAGCCTTAAAGGGACAAAGAAAATAAACTGCGGCCGCTAAGACCAGGACTGAGAAACTCCAAGTCATCTTTTGAAATTCAAGAGATACTTAATAGAGAAGAAAGGCCTGGGAGGGTGGATGGTTCCTTTGTTTCTGAACAAGAGGGGCCCTTTTCCTCCCCAGATGGAAAGCCATTCAAAGGAAATCATTAAAGCGCACCCCTTTCTGCACAGCTTGGAGGCTGGCTATACATGCAAACCCAAGTGCAGAATTGATGCAATTACCCAAATAAGGAGGGCCGGAGAGGAAAGGGGTGCAAACCGAGGCTTAATTTGCTAGGATCCTCCCAGGGCCTGACACATTTGAGTCCTCCCCACCCCCGGCCATTGCAAAAGAGGTATTTAGTGCTTTCTAAATTCATACTTTGAGAAAGAGGAAATATCAGATGGTACCCAAGGCTGTTGAGCGACAGGAAAAAGAATCCAGGTTTGATTTATTAAAACATTTCTGGCCATAAAAGTTCTGAGATCATCACGGGTCCCAAGACTGCAGTTTTGCAAGAGGCTCTGCCAGCAGGGAAAGTGTGGTGGGGCGCCCTCCAAATGACAGCCATGACAGCTGCTTTGCAAACCCCTTGCCATGGATCTTCTGCTTCAATCTTTACCTCTTCCCTGAGGAGAGACTGACACCTCCCTCCCCAGGAGAGCTTAGAGAATAAAAACAGGTCAGGCTGACCCACAAAGGTGCATCTGAAAGCATGAGGCAATGGTTTGTAAGGAAATGTACAGCTGAGCAGGGGTCATGGCTCAGCGGATAAAGTATGTTTCTGCAGTTTGGACCTGCTTGAAACCAGGTAAAAACGGAAGGCAAGGCAGCCACCGTAATCCCAGCACACAGGAGAGAAGGGGTCCTCAGGGCAAGCTGACTGAATAAACTAGCCAGAGTGTGCTCTCTCTGAGTTTAGACAGACCCTGCCCCAGTAAATAAAGTGGAGAGGTTGAGGAAGACACTGATGTCAGCCTCAGGGCTCCAGAAACACACACACTCACACACAGACACACATGCACAACACTCACACACACAGTCACACATGCATACATGCATTCTCTTTTTCACAGACATACACACATACACATGCACGCACACTGTGTCCCCTGAAGGATTCCATATCAACCATTGCTTATTCACTTCCTCACCCCTCGTTGCCAAACCCCAGCTGAGTCTCTGTCATGACGAGCTGAAGAATAGCGAGAGCAGAAAGCGGGGAAACAGTGGTGTTGCTTGCTGTGCATTGCAGACTGTACAAATTGTGAAAACCCATTGACAGGGCTGGCGGCGTTCCTATAGGTTTGGAAGTGTTAAATGAAGGTTAAATGATTAGACAGTTTCCCCTACTTCTATCATAGAGCTTGACAAGGTATCTGGACACTAATAAATGACTCAGAGTCCCAAAGAATGTGTGTGGGCCTCTTTATGAGTCTTTCCAATTGAATGTATTGGATTAAATGTGTCTCGTTCAACAAGGATGTATTGAGCAACTGCCCTGTAAGAATGTGTGCTAGACTCTGCAGATGCCTTTCTACATAAGATACATGCTGCCCCTTTTATGTCTGTAATACGATAAAAGCCATCTTCAAACATATCCTCAGATAAGAACACAGTTACCACCTAAAGCCAGTACTGTGAAGGAAAGAGATCTGTGAGAAAGAAAGAATACACAAAATCCGCATTTGAGCGCACAGCACCGGGAGCGGCAGGCCAACATCAAGGGCACAGATTCTCAACCCCCTTTGGAGGTTTCATAGGAGACATTCTGCACTTCAGATACTTACCTGGTGATTTGTAACAGTAGCAAAATTACAGTTCCGAAATGGCAACAAAGTCATTGTATGGTTGTTTCCATTATTTATGGTTATAAGAAACTGTGTTAAAGGATCACAGCCTTGGGAAGGAGAACCACTGAACTAGATGCTGAAGTACGTAAGCCAGTTGAAACTAATAAGGGAGATTCCTGGACCCGGCTAGCAAAGACGCTGAAGCTGGAGAATGGAGCTTACCCTGGGAACTTAAAGCTGCTAGTGTGGCTGTTGCCAGCAGGACGGGGGTGGGGGGGGGGTACTCTACCCAACATCAGGAGATGAACACATAGGAGAGAGCTAGGAAGGGACCAAGCGTAGCAGAGCTTTTAAAGTTTAGGGCTTTGTGAGCACAAGGAAGGGATGTTTTACGGGTGTCAAGTAATAAAGCAGCAGCCTGAGGCCTGTGCCGTTTTGTTTACTTACCTTATGTGTGTGGTAGATGTGTATGCATGCATGCATTCTTGTGGGAGAGGCAGACATTGATATCAGGGATCTTCCTCTATAAGTCTCCATGTTATTTTCTTTTATTTATTTACGGTCTTTCACTGACCTAGAGTTCCCCAACTCAGCAAGACTGGCTGGCCAGGAAATTCCTATCTCCTCAGCACTAGGATTACAGGCACATACCACAATGCCCAGCTTTTTAGTGAGTTCTGGCATCCAAACTTAGATCCTTGTGCAGCAAGCATTTGTTCCCCATTCCATCTTCCCATCCCCAAGATCTTTACCTGGAAGAGATCACTCAAATATGGGACTATATGGGGGAGCAAACATGGGGAGAGTAAATGGAGACCTGGCAAGATTGGCCAGAACGCTCCTGCAGGGACCAGGTGACATTTGAGAGCAGCCTGGGCTCTGGCAACGACTGTAAAGATGCTGACTGTTTAGAAAGAGCTGGAAAACGAACAGCAGCCCATCATCCTTTCTGTCTCCACATCTAGAGACAGAAAGCTCCTCTAGATAGCAGAAGAAACAGCTTGGAGGCTGTCCATTTAAACCAACCAAATACAGTAATTCATACCCTACGCTGACCTATCTGGATTTTATTTTTCAAGAGGAAGGGTTTCCTAAACATGCTGGTTAGCTGTTCTCACCACAGATGTTGACGCAAAGATCTTGCCCTTCTAGATGTTGACACCGACATTAAAGAGTCATAAAGAGACCCACAGATTAGCTATGGCCCTTCAATCAGGCTGTTGTAAAAGACTCTACAAGTGCCTGGCCTAACAGGATAGAGACACTGCAAGCATACCTAAATGCGAGAAACCCCACCACCACCACCGTCCACCTCTCACACTGGGTCAGTGCATCTGTCTGCTGACCGCTTGGCTCATGAGGAAGTCTGCCCTCCACGCACTGTGCCTTCTGTCGCCTGGCCCATATTAATTAATTCTCTGTCTATCCACTTGAACTGAGCACTTGTGAGTTTTACTCATCCTCAGCAAAGTTGACGAACAAACAACTGACTCTTTATGTCTTGTTGTCTTCACTCAAGTCGAAGCTGGATACAGCCTTCAAGTTGTTCTTCCAGTTGCTTCAGCAAAAGCTTCTCACTTTGGAGGCCAAGGCTATGTGTTCCGTTTCCAGTAACAAATGCCTATAACGTTTTCTGTTTATTTGGGTTTGATCTGGGTTTTGGTTTGGTTTGGTTTGATTAAGGCAGGGTGTCATGTAGCCCAGGCTTCAAACTCACTGTGTACTCAAGAGCGATCTTGAGCTACCAGCTCTACTACAACCTCCACCTCCCAACCTCTGGGGGTGCGGGTATTCACCCCTACATTCAGTTCATGCAGAGCTTGGAATGGACCCCAGGCTTCATGCACAGCTAGGCAAGCACTCTGCTAACTGAGCCACACCTCCAGCCTTATGCTTATGAATGGACCATCACAAGTCCCACTGTAGTCATAGCAAACTTACAGTAGTCATCCTTCCCCGAGCTGCATCTCCCCACACCCCACGAATCAGAGGGACTTTCTCCACCCACATGTGTTATTCAGGACTTACTTCTAAGTGTAAGATTGCATGATATTTTAAGATTGTTTTTTAAAACATTAATAACACTTTTCTCCTGTGTGGGAGGATAAACACTTGATGAATCTAAGTAATTTCTCTCTAAAGTTATACCAGCTGGGTTGGTGTGCACAGTGAAATGCATAATAATGAAGACAATTATCTGGATAAGAAGCCAAGA
The DNA here is from genome assembly GCA_028658305.1 of Pachyuromys duprasi. Lineage (NCBI taxonomy): Eukaryota > Metazoa > Chordata > Mammalia > Rodentia > Muridae > Pachyuromys > Pachyuromys duprasi. The sequence goes on from CM053761.1 coordinate 45,949,188, forward strand.
GCTGAGATAAGCGTCTGAATTATATTCAGCTTCACCAGGCAATCCCGTCTCTTTCTATTTGTCCGGTGGTCTCCCTTTTCTACTTCCTTTTCTGTAGTTCATGGTAGAACATGCATAACATGCAATTTACCATTTACACCAAATGTGCATTTCAGAGGCCTTGAACATACAATGTCATGCAGCCATTCCCAACATCTATTCTAGAACATTTTCTCATCCCATAGGGAAACAATGCTTACACAAAACTTCTCCATCCCTCCTCTCCTCTCCTCTCCTCTTCTCTCCTCCTCTCTTCCTCTCCTCTCCTCTCCTTCCCTTAGCAGCCTCCATCTTACTTTCTATATTTGTGGGGTTTCCCATTCTAGACACTTCCTAGAAGTAGAATTATCTGACATGTGTCCTTTTTTGTCTAGCTTATGGTACTTGCATTTCTTTTCAAAGTCCATCCACCTTGTAGCATGTATCACAGTATATTTTGTGTGTGTGATTGAACAGTGTTCCATTGGATAGTACAATACACTGCTTTGGGTTTCTCTGTTCATCAGTGGGTGGGGTATCGGGGTCATTTCTACCATTTGACTCCATGCCGCCATGATGATGAGAGTGCAAAAATGCATTGAAGTCGCTGCTTTCCATTCCCTTCAGTGGGACTGCTAGTATGGCTAGTTTAACTGCTTGAGCAGAATCAGTTTCCAGCAGCTGTTCCATTTTACAGTCCCACCCAGCAACACACCAGGCTCCCCACTAACTGCATCCTTACCAACACCGGTTATTTCCCCAGTCTTGGAATGCTAGTCATCGCGGTAAGGTTGTTACATATCACCTGCTTTTTTTTTTTTTTCCCTAAAAAAAGAGACCATCTCTCATGTGGCCTCAGACTCAATATGTAGCTCAAGATAGCCTTTGTCGTCTAATCCTCCTGCTTCCAAAGCACTAACACGATAGACATACACACCACCACACCCCATTCATTTGATGCTGGAGATCCAGCCCAGGTTTTCATGCATGCTAGTCAAACACTCTACCAATTGAGCTATCTGCTTTTGCTTGTTTGGGGTTTTTTGTTTTGTTTTGTTTTGATAGAGCATCTTGCTATGTAGCCCAAATTGGCCTCACACATGCAATCCTCCTGCCTCAGCCTCTTGAGTGTCAAACTTACTACAAGTATGAACCACCACACCCAACTCTGCCTGGTGCTCTTGACGGAAGAAACTGATCACTAGTCAGTATGACTGACTTAGTTAGAAATTCTCATTGAGGCAAAAAGGCCGGGAGAGCAGATCATTGTGCAGATCCAGTCGGTAAACACTGAAAACACAGCACAGCAAGTGATAGAGAACACTAGTCTCTGCTGTTGGTTTGAACCCCAGCTCTGCACTGACTCCCTAAGACTGAATGACCAGGTCACAGTGAAATGATAACTCCAAGACAACTTCCTCCCCTGAGACATAAAGATGGTGGGGCTAGCTCAAAAGCCCCCAGATTGAGCCCCAGCACCATAAACCAGGCATATAGGGGCACAACAGTGATCCTGGAACTAGGGGTATGTGTGTCTATAAAGGCAGGACAATCAGTTCAAGATCATCCTCGGCTACATAGTGAGTTGTAGGCTAGCCTGGGCCACATGAGACCCTGTCACAAACAAGAGACAACTTAAAAGAAGAAGAAAAAGGAGGAGGAGGAGGACAGAGATGCAGAGAGGGGGTGGGGAAGCGGAAGGGAGGAAAAAGAGAAGTAGAGAGGAAGGGAGAGGAGAGAAAGCGGGAGACAAAAGCTGTAAACACAGGCCTCTGTAAATATTATCTTAAGCAACATCAAACCATCAGTTTCTAGGAACCACATGAATGAAGACTCCAGGCTGCTGGGTCAGAACCTTGGTGGGGGTAGGGTTGCCATCTGTATTTTCAACGAGCGTAGCACGCTCTTAGGATCCCTACCTAGAAGACCTTTGTCACCAGCCCCAACTCACAGTCACCTTCACCTTCAGGTCTCATTTGTCTCTTGAGCAGGTCAGGTCCAAAGAGGAGACCTTATTTATGTCTAAAGGTAGAAAATTCCCGAAACCTTAAGTTATCAGACCTAATGGCCTCTGACACCAGTGAGGTGATTCCTTGAGAGGAATTTAAAGTTTTTTCACTTGCTGGTTTGGTTACAGCACTTTCTTCTTCCCAGAGCAAAAGGATGGATTTTTTTTTTCCCCTAGAGAAAATGACAGAGGCATCAGTTTCTTTCCTTTGCTTTGCTTTTCTTTCCCCCAACTGCAGGAGCTGCTGTAAAACCTAAAAGACTACATTTCACTTTGGCAAAAGAATGATCCTAAAACTGCCTCTAAGTGCTGGCACAGCCCTGTGGCCAGTCACCTGCTTATGTCAGGTGTCTAGACATGTGGGTGGCTGGAATAGACAGAACATGCAACTGAAGACTCCGTTCCTCACGTGTTCTCAAAGGGCAGAGAAAACATCATGTTTGCTAAAAACTCTCAAATAATCCGGGCGCACTTGTGAAATCCCTCTCACCTTTTTACAGTTCACCAGCTGCTTCAGAAGGGCTGGATGGATGGCTCAGTCCATAAAGAGCTTATGCAACCATGAGAAGCTGGGTTTGTTCTCCAGAACTGATGGGAAAAGCCAGGATTGTCCTTCTACTCCAGCTCTGGGAAGGTGGAGACATGCTGACCCCTGAGGGTTACGGGCCAGCCCACCCAGATGAGCAGAAAAAGGGAGAGAGCCTGTCTCAATTTGAAGAATGGTGTGCTTGAGGCTGACCTCTGACCTCCACATGCACATACACCTGTAACTACCTATGAACTCATATACACACACGAATATTTTTATCTTTTGAGATTTATTTGTAATTATCTGTGTGTGTGTCTGTGGTGTGCACATGAGTACAAGAGCCTACAGAGGCTGGAGGCGTTGGATCCCACCCCCACTTCCCCAGGGCTGTAGCTCCAGGTAGCTGAGAGCCACGCAACACCAACACTGGAAACTGAACTTGGGTTCTCTACAAGAACAGTAGGTGCTCGTAACCCCTGCCAGCTCTCCAGCCCCATAAACCCTTCTGCTTGCTTGACTGATTGTGCGTTCGTGCAAGTGTGTACACTCATGCTTTCACGCAGGATGCAGGCTGTCTTATTTTATCGCTCTCTGCCTTTTTAAAAATAAAATTCACACAAGACAGTAGAGTATGAGAATAGGAAAAGCTAAGGATACGGCCAGGAATAGAGTGTTTGCCCAGCATACTTGAAACCTTGGTCCTATCCTAGCTCTGAGAATAAATAAATAAATAAATAAATAAATAAATAAATAAATAAATAAATAAATAAATAAATAAATGAATAAGGAAAGAAGAAGAAGAAGAGGGGGAGAAAGAGGAGGAAGTGACTTTATTTGGCCAGCCCTGCTTTTACAAACATCCTAATTTCATCAAGGTCCCACTGGAAAAGACATCAGCCTTTCTACTCACAGACAGAAGAAGCAGAACTAGAAAGTCAATGTGAAGATTTTCTTCAAGAAAAGCTGAGAGAGTGAAACATGCCATAGGAAAGGAACGGAACATTTCAAATGTGCAGTCCCAGAGTCAGTTTTGGAAGACGCATCACTTTAAGCAACTGCCGATAGTGAGAATATTTTACACTGAAAACAGGGACCAGAAACACACCAAGACTCCCCAAAGGCCCCACACAAGGGCGTAGCTGTCAGAGGTACAGAAACTTATGGAGAAATTATAGTTTTACCAGCACCCTCAAGATTCAAGACCCAGAAACACTCAGAATATAAAAAGTAACAGCCACCTTTTTGAAGGTCATCAGAGGCCAGACACTAAGGAAGTCCTTCATGTATGTTGCTCTTTGAACACTCACACACACTTCTATGAAGTGATCTCTTCTGCAAGTTACAACAAATAGGGCTGCTTCCTCCATCCATCCATGTAAACAGTTGATGAGCACTTGTATCTCAGGCTCTCTGAACCTGGTGATTGAGAATGGAGACGACTCTTTTACAGGTTCTTTTCTACTCACTCACAGTTGGAACAAATCTACCGCTTTGGTGGGGGATTTGATAAGGAAGGGGGTTGTGTATGTGTGCAATGATGTCCTGTGGCAAATTTCAGTGCCGAAAATGATCTGGGATCTAAAATTGATCAGAAAGATAAAGTTACTTTAAAAAGGACATGGGTGGTACAGAGAGGTTGTACTGGGGAGGTGCTCAGTGGGTTAGAGCACCTGTTTTTCCAGATTGCGATTTAGTTCCAATGCCTACATGGCTGCTCACAACTATCTGTAACTCCAGTTCCAGGGGATCCAATGTTCTCTTCTGACCTCCACAGGCATGCCTGTGCTGCCCACACATACAGATATGCGGCCAAAATACTCATTCACATAAAAATAAGATAAATAAATCTAGAAAAGAAGGAAGGAAGGGAAGGAAAGGGGGAAAGAGGAAGGAAGAAAGGAAGGAATGAAGGGAAGAAGGAGAGGAAAGGAAGGACAGAGGAAGGGAGGGAGGGAGGGAAGAAAGGAAGGAAGGAAAGAAGGAAGACAAGCTGGCAACATGGCGCTGATCAAGTCTAATGACCTGAGCTGGAGACCGGAACCAGTGGCAGAAGGAGAGAATTGGCTCTTGAAAGTTGTCTTCTGACCTCCATATGCACTCCATGGCACACAAAGGCCCATATGTTGTATAAACACATACACATACAGCAAATAAGATTTAAAACAAGCAAAAAAAAAATAGAGGAGAGAGTGAAAGAGTTGCAAAGTGATAAAAAGCCAACCTGAAAGGTAGTATCTGTATTCTTATGGCTGGGTGACATTCTTATGAAGGTAAATCTATGAAGACAGAAAATACATCAGTGATTGTCAAGTGTTTGGGTCAGGAAAGGTGATATGAGTAGGTGGATGTTTAGAGGAGTGAAATGGTATTTTATAAAGCTCTAATGATGGCTTCGTCATACCAGATGTTTGTCAGTAGCACAAAATGCCAGCCACGACTGAGTCCTAATGTGAGTGAGAACTTGGTTGAAATGGTTATCAGCAATATGAGATGCAAGGAACGCCCCACGTTAATGCAAGATCTTATTTTGTCTTGTTTCGTTTTTATTTTTAAAGATTTCGGTTTTAGTTGTGTGTGTGTGGTGAGGGGATATGTGCACATGAGTTCAGGTGCCCTCAGAGGCCAGAGGCATTGGATGCCTCTAGAGCTAGCATTAGAGGTGGCTATGAGCCACCTAGCATAGATGCTGGGAACCAAACTCAGGTCCACTACAAGAGCAACTATGTGTTCACAAACCACTGGGCATATCTCTAGCCACACAGGATTTTAATACAGTGAATTTCCCTCACTCAAAATGCATGAAACCAAGAGCATTTCAAACTTGAGAGTTTTTCAGTTTTCAGAATATTTGCATATACATAATGAGATGTCCTGAGGATAGTCATCAAGTCTAAACATGAACTTCGTTTCTGTTGCATACACCTTTTATGCATAGCCTGAAGGTCATTTTTAGCACACCTGTGTTTTGACTGTAACCCACCACATGAGGTCAGGTGTGGAATTTTCCTCTTGTTGTATCCTGTCGGAGCTCAGAAAGTTTCGGAACATCTGGGAGCTTGAATTTCCAGATCAAGGTTGTTCAGCCTTCAGTGGGTAAACCGAGGGAAATGGGGGCTGGAAAGGTCCTCTCTGCTTTCCACCCAGTTTTCTGAAAACCTAAAAGGTGATCCAAATATAAAGTTCCTCCATTTAAAAAGGGAAGAAGGAGGACCAAAGCCCCCACCATGACAAGAGGTTGCACGGTTTAAGACAGATTAGAAACCAGGAACCACGCTAGTGAGATGGCACTTGTTCCTCTTCTAGAGGACCTGAGTTGTTTCCAGAACCCACATCAGGCCGCTCATTTACTACCTGTGACTTCAGTTTCAGAGGATTGCACACCTTCTTCTGATCTCCACAGGTATATGGAATTTAGCACAACACACACACACCATTAAAATAAACAAGGAACCAAAGCTGTGACAAGCTAGAGTCACTGTGGAAACAAAGCCAACGACTACGACTCCGCCTGCTGGTGGAGCACGGAGGGTTGACCTCTGAGGCAGTGACCTTGCAGCAGAGACCTAGAGGAACCGTCACATGACATCCTCCTGTGAAGATCCTGGCAAAGGAGGAGCCGAGGGGCACAAAACGGCCACACAGTTGCCAGATGGTGGAGTTGGCTTTGTCTCATGATCCCAGCACCTGTAGTTTAAATGGCCGCTCTCTTCAATAGTGAACCTCATCTTGTTTTTTAACATTTCCTCCATCTCCTTCCCTGTGGTGTGGCTAGATAATGTAAACATTACTTAAAATGGGAATGAATTCTTTCATGTCCCTGGCAAGGAGTAACAACTCCACTCTTCAATCAGCAGGGAAAATTCCAGGCTTTTACTTCCCCAACTGTCTTTACAATTGAGGGAGCAAGGGAGGCTGTTTTGTCATTTGGGGGTGGGGGGGAGAAAAGGTCATCTATTCATTTCCCAAAAAGCATCCAGCATTTTCCTTTACTCATGTGTGTCCTTCCTGAGCGCATCTCTGCACTGTGAGAGAAGTTTCTGTGCTCTTTATAAATGATGCATGCCTTTATAAACGATACGCAGCTAACCGGGCTTTATATACATTGCGCTAATATTAGCCACAGCTTCAACTCTTTGTGTGGGTACAACACGGATGTCACAGATGTCCAGAAGGGCAGGCCAGCCAGGAAACAGCCGCGGTTGTTTCCCAGGTCTGCTCAAAGAATTTGCACATTCCCAAGTCAAAATTCGAGGTGCTCCTTTTCCTGAAAGAAAAAAAAAAAGTTCACTGTGTTTCATCCATATGAAAAAGCGTTTCGGAACTTAAAAAACACAGCATGTAAAGAAAAGAGAGGCGAGTGTGTTATTTTCAATGGAAAAAACAGCTGCTTGGGTCAGATAGAAACCAGATGGGAAAGAAAGAATCAGGAGAGTGAGGCTGAAACACATTCTGGAAAAAGACATCAGAGGCTCAATGTGCTCTCAAGGCAGAGGGGCGGGTCCTCCCTGACTTTCTTCCTGTGGCGCTGGACCATGTTTCCTTGTCCAGGAACGTGGAAGAGAGACTGACATGAATGTACCAAGCGATCCAAGGAACCAGTCCCAGAAACAAATCAGTCACGCCCCACAGGGCTAGGTGTCTTCATTAGAGTCGCTCAGGGCTTGGCTTGCTCGGGGGAGATGGATAGAAGCCCCAGAATTAGCGTATGTCTCTGAGTCCTCATTCCACACCCCGAGTGGAGAAATAAACCAGACAGAGATCCAGGCCTATTAAGCCTGTGTTTATAGGCTCTCCCTTGCCACAAGCCAACTGTCTCCTGACAGACCTCTCCGTGGACTGCATGGCTATGCACTGAGACCTTGCCCGAGGCCCCCGTGGCCATCTTGCTCGGCAGAAGTGAGCCGGGCTGTTTCCTGCAGGCTGTTTCCTTGGCGCTGTGTTGTGGCTTTCTCACACCAGTGGAGCATATTATTTGAGTTGCCACATGCTGACCACAGGCTTCCGGCTGCACCACATGCTGACCTCAAAAGGAGACTTGCTCACGTTCGGGCTTCCCCACTGCGGCTTGCTGTGTTGGTGAGGAGGCCTAGGCCTAGGCAGCTGGCACAAGGTCTGTCCACCCAAAATGCTGGAGGCGAGCCTGCCTCACCGTGTTGAGGGAGCTTCGTGTGCTCAGACTACGATCCAGAGCCTCTCTTCATGTGGCCAGGATAATTACTCAGTGGATTATGTGGCTTAGCATTATCTCAGCAGCTAATGATGTGTTAATACATCAGGTCAGGAGAACAGTCAGCAAAGAAGTTGGCTGGCCCCTCACTGGGCTAGGAAAGCACAGGGCTGTTGTCTCAAGCCTTAAGCCTCTCGACCCACATACCCTGAGTCTCCGTGTACCGTGTAGTCTCCCTGTTCTTGGTACAGTGCTCCTCGGAGTGTATCGTGTATTCACGTTGCCCTGTGTTCTTCTTGGCAATGGGGGCCGGGTTAAGTAGCTTGGAAGCAAGGTCTAAGATTGTACATTCCTATCTCGCTCCCAGGGGAGGCCTATTGTTGAGTGCTGTAGATGGGGAGGGGCAGATTATAAAGTGTTACCCAGCAGGCAATCCTGGTGGCACACTCCCGTAATCCTAGAAAAGCTAAAGCAGGAGGATTACAAATTTGAGGCCAACTGGGGCTACAGTATAAAATACTGTCTCAAAAACCAAGTAACAGATCACCTCAGAGACAAACAAAAAATAAAATAACAACAACAAAGAATAGCAGCTTGTTTTCATAAAGCTGGTGTCCTAGGCCAATCACTAAACATCTCTAAGCCTCACTGCTCAAATTCATAAAACAACGAACATAATAACTCTCAGAGAAAAAAGTCAAATGAGATAACTTAGATTAAAAAGCATATTATAAACAGCATCTTTACAGTTTAAATATATAAGAGAATTTCAACTTGAACTTGCTTAAATAAAAAGAAAAAAAATAAGAATACTTACTGGCTTCTATAAACTGCAAAGGCTTGAAGTACATCTGGCTTCAGGCATAGCTGGATCCAGTTACTCAAATTATTTATTCCAGATGCTTACTCTTGCATTCCCTCTCTCCATCTCTCCATCTCTCTTCCTTAGTCTGTTTCTCCCTCCTCTTCTGCTCTCCTACCTACCTTCTTTTCATCCTTCATTCCAATTGCTCTCTGCTCTTTTCTGTGCTGCCTTCAGGCTGACACGCTTTCCTACCTGCCCTGACAAAGGTAAAATTGTCTTCACAGAGAAAGAGAGACTTCAATGCATCCCATTTGGGAGGGGCTCCAACCAGACCTTCGTGGGCACAGAACTAACCCCTTGCTTGTATAATACTAATTATTTACAAATATGGGCGTAGAAAGCTGTGATTGGCCGGGCTGGGTCACATGCTCTCTCTTGTACATGGTGGTGAGTAGGGAGACTTTTGGTTCTTTGACTTTGTTCATTCTGTTTTGTTTTGAGAAAAGGTCTTACTGTGTAGCGCTGGCTGTCCTCAAGTCACTATGTAAACCAGGCTGACCTGGTAAACCTCAGATCCACAGAGATCCACTTATATCTGCCTCCTGAGTGCTGAGATTAAAGGAGTGCGCCACCATGACAGGCTGGGTCCTTGATTCTTGTCTTCATCCCCGCGACCTCATTCCCTTTCATTCAGTTGTTACTTTAGAGGAATGGAGGATAAAGCGGTCTCTAAATCATGTGATCGGGAAGCCAAAGATCTGCATAGTACAGTAAGGTTTGCCACTAATTGGTCTTGAGGCTTTGGTCTTGTGAGCATCATCTCTTTGTGGTTTGGTTTTCTGTAGCAGAGCACTACCATCGGTCAACTCAAAGGTCCTTTTCAGCTAAAAGCTCTACTTTTGCCCTTATTCATCCCCATTCATGGGTAAAAAAGTCCTCCCTAGCCATAGGTGATACATTCCAAGACCCCCCAGTGGATGCTTGAAACCATGAATAGTACTAAACCCTGTATATGCTAGGCTTTCTATGTATGTGGCAATGTTTAATATTTAAATCAGATATAGTAAGATATTAACAATAACTTCTAACAAAAGAAGGAGAATGGCACACCAGCATTTGGGAGGCTAATGCAGGAGAATTGCCAGTGAGTTCCAGGCTAGTCTAAGGTACAGGGTCAAGACCCTGTCCCAAAACACTGAAAACAAAATAAAGTAGAACAATTAAAACAACAAAATGCAATAAAAGTTACTTAATGCTCATCAAATGTTTATTTCTAGAAGATTCCATTTAATATTTTTGGAGCACAGGTAACTTAGTGTGGTGGTTTGAATAGGAATGGCCTCCATAGACTCATGTGTTTGAATGCTTGGTCCATAGGGCGTGGCACTATTAGGAGGCGTGGCCTTGTTGGAGGAAGTGTGTCACTGTAGGGGCGGGGCTTTGAGGTCTCCTATGCTCAGGCTACACCCAGTGTGACACACAAGTCTCCTGCTGCTGCCTTTGGATCAAGATGTAAAACGCTCAGCTCCTTCTCCAGCACCATGCCTGCCTGCCAGTTGCCATGTTTCCCGCCATGACAATAATAGACTAAAGCTCTAAAACTGTAAGCCGGCCTCAATTAAATGTTTTCTTTTATAAGAGTTGCTGTGGTCACGGTGTCTCTTCACACTGATAATGTGACTATGGAAAGTACGCCAAGGGTAAGAGGGAAAATAGCCATGTTCACTTTTAGCAGAGGCACCCTGAGGTGGCAGTGACTTCATCCCAGTGCGGGAACCACTCTCCTCTCCTGACAAAAATGTTGTAGAGGAATTTGGGGATGGGAAAGTGGGGTTCCCTTACCACACCCAGCATCACTGCATGTGGTCACACCTAAGCCCGACAATCTGGACACATGATTCCCTTTATTAACAGCAGAGCAAAAATACCACCTGACTTTCCTCTAAGCAGACAAGATGGCTTTCCACATCCTTCCAGCATTTGACTATTCCTTCTGTGGTATAGAAGCCAAATTATCCTGTCTTGCTACCCATCCCTCTAGAGTCCTGCACACTGCAGCATAGCAGCCATTTCAGTCAATGAGCTACATAGATAAATGTTCCTCTCCTCAACGTAGTGTGTGTTCTTCAAGGGTCTCATCCTAACACAAAAACCAAGCACCGTGGTGGAACCTCAGGCCTGTGACAGGTGAAGTAAGAGCTAGGTTAGCAGTCAGAGTTAGTGAATTCATCCAGACAAGCAGTGGTTCCTTATTTTATTCTAGTTGTGTATGTGAGAGAGAAAGAATACATGTTCATATGTGTAGTATCATTCAGCAAGTGCCACACACCTTGCTTTTTGACAGAGTCTCACTGCCCTAGCCTGGCCTGGAGCTTGTCAATTCAACTAGGCTAACTGGCCAGTCAGGTTCAGGGACGACCCTGTCTCTAAGTTTTGCCCTCCCCACACCCATGCTGAGACACAAAGGGGTACACCTGGTTTCTGTATATGGTTTGTGAGGGCTGAACTCAGTTTCAAAGTTGACCATCACTTTCCTGACATCCATCTCCCCAGCCCTGTTTAGTTTTGTACACTCTACTTTTTTAAAACAGACACCACAGGTCAACGTATGTTTTTAAAGACATCTGTTAAATGGTTGAAATTGAGTTTAAATAATTGAAGGCCCTGAGCTAATATTTATTATAAATATAAAAACTCACCCTGGGGGCTAGAGGACTTTGGTTCACCCCAGAACCCACATGGGATGGCTCAGAACCACTTATAACTCTGACTCTAGGAGATCTGATGCCCTCTTTTGCCCTCTGAGGGCATAGCGCCTACATGGTACACATACCTGCACACAGGCACAAATACATGTAAAATAAATCTTTAAAAGAAAAAAAAAATAGGTCACCCTGAACATCTCCATAGCCAGGGCAAATGCGAAACACGACAGGTGAATTACTGTCAACTACAGTTATAGGAAAGCCACTGAACCCCAGAGATGAATCAGCAGAGGGATTGGCGAGGGAAAGTCAGAACAGGGTAAAGATCAGCAGTTTTCAGGGCTGTTTGCTGTGTGGATGGAGGTGTGTTTTTTCTTAAGTCTTTGTGGGAAGGTGACTGGCCTCACAGGGTTGAACCCTGATTGGTTTCCTCCTGTTCCCCTCAGTCTACAGAGCTCAAAGTGGGGTAAAGGGTTGCTGGTGACCACAGGTGCCAATGCTGTTCTTTTACATCACTTACCTGGACATGAACAGTGAAGATCTGAGTTTTCACTCAATCCTAAAATCTTACATCTAAATGCTTCCAGCACTATTCTTCTTCACCATGGCCCCTGACCTCAAGTTGGCCACCCACACCTCTCCTTGAACCTAGTTGGCCTCTGCCTCCACAGTTCTTCCCCGAGAGTATGACTGGCCCAAGTTTGAGTCTCATAGTGCTGTAATGGAACTTTCTCTTACAAGGAGGCAAGGGGTCCAGGCTGGCCTGCAGCCCCTGTTGTGATCTGTCTCCCGCCCACTCTCTCTTCTCCTCCCTTTCTTTTCCACCTTCCTCCATAGAGAGCACTTCCAAGATCTCCCAAATGCCCTCCCACCTTTGTCTGGCGTTCCTTGTCACCCTTTAGATCTTAGCTTAGACAGAGTCTCTTTCCCAAATCCTTTCTTAGCTTCTCACATCTGTACTTTCTCTATGTGGCCTGTTTGCTTCTTGAACCATGTAAGAATTGAAGAATTGCCTGTGTCCCTGGCTACTTACTCCACTTGTCTCTAAGCTCCATAGCTTAGGAGCTCAGCCTGTCTTTGCTGTCCCTGTGACTCACTCACTGGTCAGCCACATGGTCCTGGAAAATCACTTCATTCCGATGTGCCTCAGTTTCCTCAACTCATAAGGGTACCTATATCTAAATATGCAGCCAACTCTTGCCCTTGGCTTCAACCAGTTGCAGATGGAAGCCAGGAAAAGGGTCCATCTGTGATGCATATATTCAGACTTCTTCTTGCCATTATTCTCTAAACAATATAGGAGTAATACCTGCTTATATAGAATCAATGTTACTTTTGGTGATGCAAGTTACCTAGAGGTGATTTAAAGGATGTGGAAATGGTACAGGCTATGACTCAACAGAGTGCCTAGTGCCACAGAAAAATAAAAAATTAAGCAAGCCACATTGGCACACATAGGTAAGTCCAGCACTAACAAGACTGAAGAAAGAGGATCCCGGGGTTACTACCCAGTCGGTCTAACCTAGTCTGTGAGCCCTAGACCAATGAGAGACCCTGTCTCAAAAAAACAAGGTGGAAAAATAGTAATATGGAAAGCAATTTAAGGAAGATACCAGACATGGAGCTTGATCTCCACACAAACAGGCATACCCAAGTGTATATATACACTAACACTCACATGCTCACTTGGATGCATGCACATGTGTATATACAACACATACACACAAAGTTTAGGAGCAAGATAATAATAGGTTTTCTCCACTGGAATGAGCCAATTCAAGTCAGAGTGAAGCATAAAGGCAGGTTTATTGGGTGGGTCCACTGGTCCCAAAGAATAAGGCCAGGGAAGTCATGGGAAGGAAACAAAGAGGAAGGGGAAGAGGAAGAAAGAGTGTGGGTGAACAGGGAGAGAATAAATGTAGAAAGAGGGAAGGAACCAAAGTGTCTGGATTATATAAGGAAGGCCAGCCCCTGGGCTGTAAAGTTCAGGGTAGAGAGTGGGGTATGTCAGCCATACCCTGTAACAGGTAGGGACAGAAGGCTGCTGGGAGAACCTGGAGGTCAGGTCCACTTTTGTATGTTAAATATGCACCTCAGCCTCTTGTCCTGGGTCTGAAAACCATTAAAAAGTCAGAGTGATAATAATCTCATGAAAAGCATCCTGGTATTAGGATAGGAACTTCTCTGTCTCGGTCACTGTTTTATACTGGTACTTGCTTTGCTTAAGTGCTGACTCAGAAAAAAATGGTCCACAAACATTTGTTGGGTGAGTGGATGAATGCTGAATTATCCAAAGGTGCCACCACACACGCACCGGCTGTTTGGCTCTTCTTAGGTCTAGGTAGACAGAAAGGACCCAATGGTGTGAACACCTCCCAGTCTGTTTGCTCTGGTGTTTTCCCGTTGACTGTGTGAGGAGAAGGATTCTATTTTACAAAGGCCTGGGTAGGGGAGCCTGCTTCCAGAGGCCTGTTTGTTCTCATTATTAATTTTCCTCTCCTCTTCCAAGTGGACTTTGAATGATTTTGAATGTGCACTCATCTGGAACGACACCCTTATTCTCTCCTTTCATGGCTGGCTGCAATTAAAGTCAAAGCAAAATTTAAAAATACAACTTTATTATAGAGTGAAGGAACTGTTAATTCAGAGACTGGCCTGTAATCTCATAAGAGTACCAGAAAAAGGGGGGGGGGAATAAATAAATAAGAAAGGAGAAAGGAAAAAGATTATCAAGCTGCCAGATCTGGTCCCAACAGGGATTGGAGAGTCTAGAATCAATAACCTGTAACTTTGCTAGTTTCCAATGAAATTATAAGCCCTGAAAAAGTGCCCAAACGCTCAGAAAGGACTTAAGAGTCCCCCCCCCCCAAACACTCCCACCTCCTTTTCTAAAGAAATCAGTTGGGCTTGGGCGATAAAGGCAAAATAACTGAATGGGGTGGGGTTCAGCAGTTTCCAAGGTCCATCAGAGAGCTGTGGAATTTCAGAGCAGGAGGAGGCTTAGAGGTCAACTTGAGGTCATTTTATACTTAGGTGACAGACCCAGAAAGAAAAGGAGCTAGGGATTCGCAGAGTGGGTGAAGATCTAAAGGGATCGCCAACCTGCCCGGCTAATTGGTACAAGAAATGTTTCCTGAGCACTTATTTGGGCCCAGGCACTAGGCTGAGCATGAGAAATTCATTAGCAAACCAAACAGACAAGCTGTTTGTTGTTTGCCCATGTACAACTTCCGTGCTGCTGGGGAGCAAGATATTGGAGCAAGTCAAGCAACAAACAAGTATATAATAAGTGACCAGGAAGAGACAGACCGGAGTGGCAGAGAGCTATTTACATGGGGCGGTCAAAAGGGGAATCGGAGAAGCTGATATTCTCAGTTGAGAAGATAGCCAGGGATCAGGGAGGACTTGGCAAGTACGGGAAAACAAAAGAAGAGAATGTGGCTGAGCACAGCATGTGATAGGACCTGCATATCCCTCCCAAGGAATGTGATCACATTTGTCCTCCTCCAAACCGGAGTGCCACTGGCCTGAGGCGGAACTAGGAGGGTCAGAACCCCAGCTATCATTACTCCACTCCGACCTGCCCAACTCCTTTGTGAGCGTAGTTTCCTTTTGCAAATGGTGAGGGTCTGACAGATCTCATAGGCAGCCTGAATGGCCAGTGTCTAAACCAGGAGGAGCCTATAGCAAGGAGAACATGGCTATGGGGAGGAGAGACAGAAGCAGAGAACATCTGTGATGAGTAGAGACTGGGTCAGATACCTTTGGGAAGAGGCCAGGCTTGGCCATTGTTGATCTGGGAAAGTTTCCTTGCTGCTCTGAGCTGTTGTGCTTTTTCTCCTCTGCAAAATGAGAGCCTCCTGGTAGTGCTGAGAAAAATGGATGAGAACAAATGCTCAGCCCCCATGGGGCTCTAGATGCATGTGCTGCCATTGATCCAGAGAATTGGCCCAAGCCAACAGCCTCCTTTTCTCTACCCAGCAAGCCTTGGTTCCTCAACCCTATACTATCCCCCACCTTCAGTGGTGATCCACCAGAGTTCCATTTGAATGAGAAGCCAACATTTTGGGGTCCAAGAACCTTTTGGCATAAGCCTCCCAAGGCTTCCAATCTAGTCTCTCTGACCACCCTTCAAATCCAGCAGAAGACAGACAACCCTGCCAGAATCAATCAATGAGATGAACAGCACCACTTGTTCAAACTCAATGGAGTGATGTTTGCATTTCATTAAACATCTTAGGTAACCCTCCCCCATACATGCCGGGGAGTGACAGACTGGCTAGATCCCAGGGGAGGACATTGCAGCCAGCCCTGAGGAGACAGGATGAGCTGGGGTTGGATGGAAGGGGAGGAGGTCCTCCCCCATTGGTGGACTTGGAGGGGGCGGGGAGGAAATGAGGGAGGAAGGGGGAGGAGATGAGGGAGGGGCTACGCCTGGGATGCAAAGTACCTAACCTGTGATTGATATAAAAATAAATAAATTTAAAATTAAAAAAAAGAACAGGGTAAAAAATAAATTAAAAAAAATCTTAGGTAAATCATTGCACACCAGAAACAAAAGCATTAACATGGCCACATAATAAGTGTCAGACTTTATCCCGTTGAGGAGCCAGATTGGCCACACTGAGGACCCACAGGCTTAACTAGCTTGTGGCTTTAGCATCAGGAAATCCCAGCAACGGACATTCTGGAAGTCAAAAAATTAGGGTGTTCTGTTTCACTCCACATATCCCCCAACTCCTTAAAAAAAAAAAGTCGTTGGTTCCATTGTCCATTGTTCACAGGTAGTGGCAAGCATTATAACCTAAATACTTTGTTGTTGTTTCTCAGACAGGTCTCACAGGTCACTGGCTGGCCTCAAACTTACTTTGACCTTGAACTCTGATCCCTCTGCCTTCATCTCTGCAGTCTGAGATTATAGGCGCACCCCACCACTCTCTGGTTATGTGATGCTGGAGATCAGACCCAGGACCTCATACCTGCTCAGCAAGCCCTCTACCAACTGAGCCACAACTGTAATACCTTCGAAAGAGCACTCCTTACATTCTAGGCACACCTTGCCCTCCCCAGCATCCGCTGGCCACGTGTGGCCGCTGAACACTGCAGGGTGGCTAACCAAAATTAACATGTGTTATCAGAATAAAATGTGCACTGAACTTCAGTGATACAATACAGGAAGTATATAGTATCTCAGTAATTTTCATGTGGATTGCGCCCCAAAACACTACTTTGGTTATGTTGAATTGAGTAAAATATATTAATGTTATTCTTACCTGTTGGTGAATATGGTCAGAACTTACTATATAAAATTCTCAAAGAACTACTTTTTAACTAACTTTACCTATTTTTAGCTTCCACAACGTACCTAACTAGAAAATGTTGACATTTTCAGCAGAGTTTTCATCATATTCCTAGCTATCAGTGACTAAGGAAAAAGCATAGCTTATGGTTCATTGCCTCATAGCCACTTTCTTAAATAAGAGCTATTACCTATTACTGTAATTTTCTATCTGCTGTCTGTTCTGAATAATGACACGGAGACCTTTATATTTATTCACCATAGTTTTAGGCACAATAGCTGGACAGATACCTAGCTATTCTAACCCAACAACACTGGCCTAGCCTATGCTCCATGTGGCCATTGCCTGTCCATCTTAGTCTTGTCCTGGCACCTGCTTCTCCACCCAGGTCAGATGGTGACCCCTGACTCTTCTCTCTCTCTGGTCTCCACCTGGGACCCCCACCCTGCCCAGAAGTCCCACCTCCCAATCCTGCCTCAACTTATTGGCCATCAGATTTTTATTAAAACCATCAGAAGGTGATAGTGAACAATGTTTACAAAACATGGAGACAGGAGATGCTTCATAAAAAACAGCAAAGTCCCGGCTTGTAATCAGATCTGCACCAGCACAGAAATCAGCATTTGAATATACAAGAATAATCTTTACACAGTGCACAAAAACATCACTCCAACATATTACCCCACTTGTGCATGTCTCTTATGTGTATGTGTTATATGCACAGATACGTGTGTAGGTGCCCACATGAATGAGGAGGCTGGGGAGGGTGTCTAGTGCCCTGCTCTGCCACTTTCTGCCTTACTTCTTTGAGACAGGGTCACTAATCCTGAAGCTAGGCTGGTACCAAGTCAGCCCTAAGGCTCCTCCTGTCGCTGTCCTCCCCAAGCGCCACGGTTACAGCTTTCTTCATGGCTGCCATGGATCTGAACTCTTCATGCCCACACAGCCAGTGCCCCTGCCCACACAGCATCTTCCCTGAAACACCCTTTTACTGATGGTAATAGTGAGACTGTATTTCTGACTTTAACTCCTCAGGACCCAGAGCACAGAAGGAAAAAAAAAAAAAAAAAAAAACTTCCCCAGCCACCCTGCCCTTCCCCCACAAAGTCTGCTTGATTCTCAGAGCTCAGAGCAGTGTCCTTTGCTGGAACCCCACAGTTCTCTTCTGTGCAGTGCCAATTCTTAGGTTCCGGTTTTTCCCAAATGACGATCACGTTTCTAACTTGTTCCCCCAAAAATGATGCATTTAATTGGCATTTGCTAGTCTTGAAATCTCACTGTTTCACTTCATTGACATTTTCTTTGTAAAGCAGTATACACGTTTTCATTGTTTCCTGGAGGAGGGTATATGATTGTGTTTGTGCGTGCGTGTGTGCGTGACAAGCACGTGCACAAGTACAGAGTTCAGCGCGGGTTGTTTTCTTCTCTCTCTCTCCACCTTATCTTTTGAGGCAGGACCTCTTCTCTCAACCAGGAGCTCGCCAATTCGGAGAGCCGGGCTGACCAGCAGGCTCTGGAGATCCAGCTGTCTCTGTCTCTCCGCCCCAGCACTGAGTGCTGCGCAAGTGCTGAGAACCTGAACTCAAATTCTCATGCTTGTCCAGCAAGCACTTCTCTGTCTTAACTCGCCTGTCCCCTCCTGCAGGGTTTTCCAAACGATACGTTATGACCCAATCATTAGTGGGATGTGAAGCCTATTTGGTGAGCCACAACTGAAAGTATTTCTTAAGACATGGTTTCATGTGGCCCCAGCTGGCGTGGAACTTGTATTGTAGCCAAAGATGACATTGAATTCCTTGATCTGCCTGCCTAAAAATGTATGTTTAAATGCAATAGGACGACATGGAAGAAAAGGGATTTTAAAAAAATCAGAGTATATAACACAACATTCCTTAACACTTTCACACGTGAAAATGAACTTGGCCATAATAAAATTTGTATTCCTGCTCAGGCTCAGCCCATAAATATATGTAAGCCCCATGCTGGTAGCTTAGACTTAGAGCACGGGTCCTGAACAGTGACAGCCATAGTGAGCCACTAAAGTCATTGTTTTTTTTTCCTTCGGAACTTTGCTCAAAACTTCCTATGCATCCTCGGTGTCCACAGAAGTCTTCGTATCAAGGTCCCCGTCACTGTGAGCCTAAAGTATTTTCACAGCTTCCACAGCTTAGTAATCTTGTAAACAAGATCCATCTTTCCCTTCCTTTCCCTACTGTACCATGCCTTGTCCTAATGGTTCTGTTTCATCATGATACTAACATTCCAGAATACTCTTACACAAACCTACATGGTTGTGGTGCTTTGACTAGGAATGGTCCCCGTAGACTCATGTGTTTGAATGCTTGATGCATAGAGAGTGACTCTTTTAGTACAAGCGATCTTGTTGGAGAGGGTGTGATTTTGTCGGAGGAAGTGTCATTGGGGGCGGGCTTTGAGGTCTCAGATGCTCAAGCCACACCGAGCGTGGCATTCACTTTTCTTTGCTGCCTACTGATCCACATGTAGAATTCTCAGCTGCCTCTCCAGCACCATGCCTGCCTGAATGCCACCATCCTTCCCACCATGGTGATAATGGACTAAATCTAAATCTGTAAGTGAGCCCCAATTAATTTTTTTTTCTTTGCAAGAGTTGCTGTGGTCATGGTGTCTCTTCACAGCAATAGAAACACTAGGATAATGGTATCTAGTAAATAAGTCAGTTTCTTGTTGTGACCTCTTGATGCATCAAGAGATGCATTGGGATCCAAGGAGATAGATCGTTCAGTGGAATGCTTAGTTTTATGTGATGCTGAGAATCAACCCAGGGCTTTGTGCAAGCATTCTGCCAACTGACTTCACATCCCTAGCTGAGAGAATTTGCATTTAAAATATTTTTATTTATGTCTGTGTGTACATGTGAATATATGCAAACGTGCATATGTGTACACCTGTGCAGAAGGCCAGAAGACGGGGTGGTCTCTAGGAGACCGAGTTATAGGTGTTTGTAGGGAATGTGGCTTGTTACATAGGTACTGGATACTCAAGTGCTCTTGGCCACTGAGTCCTATCTCTCCAGCCCCTGAAATCACATTTTAAACAAGACTTTAGGTGATGTCCATGCTTCTGATCAGATGACCTCACTTGAAGATTCCCTGGCAGGATGATTAAGAACAAGAGTTTATGGGGTCCCCAGGGGCACACCTTTAATCCCAGCACTCAGGGAGGCAGAGACAGGCAGATCATTGTGAGTTCAAGGCCAGCCTGGTCTACAAAGTAAATCCAGCACAGTCAAGGCTACACAGAGAGATCCTGTCTCAGAAAACAAAACAAACAAACAAACAAGAACAAGAGCTTAGTTGGCTGCACCCAAGCTAAATTCTAGGTAATTCTAGATGATATTGCCTGCCAATATGGCACCTGATTTGTTCATAACTCAAATCTGCTTACATTTTATTGCTAATATATGTTTCTTTTGGAAGATGTTCTATTTATTCTTTTGAGACCTCTTCACATATACACAACTGGCCAAACCGGTGTCTTACTCAGAACTTTTAAGAGTCTATTCCATCTCCTCGATTGCTGCACTAAACCACCAATGCCATTGCTCTTCCCTACCACAGGGGGCGCTGTTGAAGACTAGCAGTCCCGCACCACAGCTTGCAGATACGTCGTTAGAGGATAGACACCCTAGGTAATCCTTACCAGCCTAGCCTTCAGCTGAATTTCATTGAGTATTGTTTGGGCTTTACTGTAGCAACCACTCTCCCTCCCTCTGCTCCCTCCTCCGTTGACACTCAAACGTCAATTTTCAGCAACACAAAGGTTCCTGGGGAGTTCAGATATCTGCACCGTGCGCCTAAACCAACTCACCTGGCGTTGGTGAGTTAAATCTGATCATTAGAGCTGATATCCTTAAGGTGCCTTTATTTAGGAACTGGGCTGTACTGTCTTGCCCTCACTGGAGCCTTGATAAAAGGTGCAGATTTGTAAAACTTAGAAGCTTGGGGGTGGGACAGACGGGAGCAAGAACTCTACATAACAAAGGGCAAAAGAGATCTTAGTAAACCTCTCAAAAGAACAAAAAGATGTCCTTTACTCTCTTTTCCAAGACAATGGAGCCTATTTATCCCTTCATTTGCATGGTAAAGCTGGCTTTTTCAGGACCTTTTGCTGACCTGGTACTCCAGAGATTTTCTCGGCTACTTTAATTGAATTTCTGCTTTGTCAACTCTAAACCGGTCTTCCCTGTGAGCCTCCAACGGTCAGACAGCTCCTAAGTAGCCAATAGTGAGTCATAAACATAAGTTAGCGGCTTGTAACGGGTACTTTTTAAGTGGGCAGGGCTGGAGATGTGGTACGGTGGTAGAGCACTTGCCTAGCAGACGAAACACCCTGGATTTCATTGCACGCACCCCTGCCCCCAAAACAGAGCTTAGAAAGTAGAAACGACCAGCATTTGCACATATTAAAGAACTGACTCAATGCTAAGGCCTAGGGATATAATTCAGTCGGTAGAGCACTTTCAAACCATGAGAGACGCTGTGGGTTTGATCCTGAAGACTGCTTAATCTACTGGAAAGGTGGTGGCAGGAAGATCAGAAGTTCAAGACCATCCTCTGCTTTATGTCATCTCTAAGGCCAGCCTATAGTACAGGAGACCCCATCTCAAGATAAATAAACAAATAAATAAAAATAATTCTTAAAACTTTTGTTTCACTTATCTCCGAAAATGTCAAGGATGCCTATACAAAATTTGCGGTGTTGGGGGATCAAATCTAGGGGCTTTGCATGCTTTAGGCAAGCATTCTACTGTCCGGCTAATCCCCAGCACCTAAAAACTAATTTAAATTATGATCTAGAATAGACATGTCTGTCTTGTGATTGTCCACTCTCTTGAGATGTGGAGATTGCTGATTCTTCTAACCTCCAGCACTGGGTGAAGAACCATGCTCACGGTCAACATCAGCTCAGTGTTCACCCCGCCCTTGGGCACTTGCCTGTCACCTTCAGATGTCACCTGTCATCCAAGACAGAAACTTTCTTTAGCCTTGCGTTCGCGCCCACGTGCAAACTTTGATGAGTCATCTGTTTTGCCTACTAGAATTTAAGCCCTTTGAAGGCAGAAACCACCTCTTACCCCCTCTAGTGTCTTGGTTTGTCTTTCATGGCTGGAAATGGGAAACTTACACCCTCAAGAAACCTACTTATCCACAGAGCTGCATGCCCTGCCCCATCGTCAGAGAGAGCCTAGGTGTGAGAGTGACGAGGCTTCTATCCCAGCTAGGGGCTGAAAGGGGACCTTGGCAAGAGATTAGTCCTGACTCTTTTAAATTATATCTCAGCTGACCCAGAAAAGTACTGAAGGGGAGGACACATTGCATAAGCACATGTTAAAAGCCAACAAGACTTCTAACTTTCACTAAAAGAAAAAGAAAATCAATATATATAGAAAGATTCAGCCACATGGGGCTGGAGAGCTGGGGCAATGCTTAAGAGCACTGATTGCTCTTCCAGAGGACCCAGGTTCCCTTCTCAGCACCCATATGGTGGCTAGCAATGGTCTGTAAGTCCAGTTCCAGAGGATCCAACACCCTCTTAGGCACTAGGCATGCATGGCGTACATGGATACACATGCAAGCAAAACACCCATACACACAAAATAAAAACAAATACATATTTTTAAAAATTCAGCCACAGGAATTGCTGGGGTTGATGTGGAGCTTCGATGTATTCAAATGTTTGTTGCTCCCCCTCCTCCAAGATCCTATTGTCCTATGGGCAAATTCTCACATATCCAAAATCAAGGTCTGTAAGCCTTGCCTCCCAAATCATTCCTCATTGGGTAATAAAGGTTGCTGGCAGCCTATAGTTGGGCAGAGAGAGAAGTGGAAGGTCGGACTTCCTGGGAGAGAGAAAGGAACTCTGGGAAGAAGAAAGATGAAAGCCCTTTCACCAGGAGACATGAGAGAAGACTACAGGCCTGGAAGGTATAGCTAGTCTTGTGGCTGAATGGGACTAGGTGGTCAGGTTAACTTAGATGAGCTAGCTGAGAGTCTGCCCAGCCAAGGCCTAAGCTTTGAAATATTAAAAGGTCTTGGTCTCATCTTGTTGTTTCAAGTAATAGACCAAGGGAAGAAAGGAAGTGGGTAGAACAGAGAAGGAAGTAGAGAGTTAGAAAACTTACACTGAGATTGTCCCAAAAATAAATTCCAGAAAATCCTAAACCAGCAACTCACAAATTTGACCTGGAGCCTTCCAGCATTTGGCACCAGCAGGAAATGAGGCTAAGCTGAATGATTCATCCTGTCAGGACAAACGAGGCTCTTCCTGGTCCCTCGAATCATTTCCCTGGGAGCCCTCTGAGATGGCAATGATGCCCAGAGCTTGATCAGCTGGTTTTCTAGAGCCAGCCTGAGCTGGAGCAGCTCTAAATGACACACCTCCATCCCTGCCTTACTCTAAGCACAGCTGCAGGCAACACAGTTAATTACTAAGTACCTGCATTTACTATCAGTGAATTGATTGCTTTATTCCCAGGAATTGGAGATTATTAATTACAGTCTTTCACTGCCCCTGTGTCAAGCTCTCTCAGACTACCTTCCCACTCCCAAACTGCCTACAGCTCCTTTCCCAGGGATTTCTCTCTGCAGCCTCGATCAGCTCTCGGGGACTTGCCCACCTTTTCACCTCTGGCTTCTCCACTTGTGCAAAGTCAGAAAGCAGGTGACTTGATGGTTTAAATATTATCTTCTGTGTAAAGCCCCAAAGTATCCAATAGCGCCACACAGTTTTGTTTTGTTTTTTTCCCAAGGCAGGGCAAAGGGGCAGAGGGCAAAAGGGACTTAACCCCAGATAACAGTCTCCTGGCTGAAATTCCAAGTTTTGCAACTCTGTGTGATTCTTCATGACATCTGTGCGAGATGCTGGAGTATGAACGGGAAGGCCATGAGGGGAGGGAGTTTCCCCACTGGAGAAGAAGCTTGCCAAAAAGATCATTTCAGCCCTTTAGGTTGGAGGGAGCATAGCAGTTAGGGGTGCATACAGAGATCCTTTGTGAGCTCCATGGTCAGACAGCCTTCTGGAGGCAATGATATCGGAAGTGGGCCATGAAAGACCAACACTGAGTGAATATTAGCTAAATGCCTGGTACCTATGTATGAAAATGTCCTAATAATGTCCAATGTTTTGTACAATGACTATATGTCATAATAATTTGTTTATGTGAGCAGTGTATGTTGTAGTATTTACATGCACATGTGTAGGTATGTGTGTGCATGCACAGGAAAGCCAAAGGTTGTCATCATCTGTCCTGTTCTCACTCTTCACCTTATTCCCTTGAGACAGTCTCTCATGGAACATAGAGCTAGCTAGCTTGGCCGGCAGCCAATGACCTTAGGGGTACTCCTGCCTTTGCCTCCAAGAGCACTGGGGTTACATGAGTGCTGGTATTCAAACTAAGTTCTCTATGCTTGCAAACAAGTGTTCCTTCCCACCGGCTGACCCCAGCCCACCTAGACCTGGGTTATGCTAATCTGTAAAGGAAAAACAGATCACTATGGTATGGCAGATCAGAGAAAGGGCAAAAAGGCCTTAAGAAAACAAAGACATGCTCTAGTCTACAAAGTGTGATCCTCCTATCACTACAGCACAACGTTCAGAATAAAAGAAAGGCAAAGAAGAGGTAAGTGGAGGCCAGGTTATGGGGCAGTGACTGTCACACTAAAATATTAACCTGTAGGTGAGGCAAAGAGACACACAAGTTAAATCCCAGCACTCAGGAAAGAGAGGCAGGCAGATATCTCTGAATTCAAGGCCATTCTGCTCTACGAAGCAAGTTCAAGGCCAGCCAGGGTTCCATACTGAGATCCTGTCTCAATTTGAAAGAAAGGAAGAAATCTTTGGCTCTTCAAGCCTGACTTTGTATACTTGGATACCAAGACCAGGTAGGTAGATAATGCAGTGGCCTGCAGATGCTAGAGAATGGTGAGGACTGTAGCAAATCAGATCATTCTGAATCACAGCTAGTACTGACAGGTAGTTCTGTCCATCAGGAGAAGCCAAGATCTAGATCCCCGTGTACCACATTCCTTCTTTTTTTTTTTTAAAAGATTTATTTATTATGTATACAATGTGTGTTTTGCATGTACACCTGCACAACAGAAGAGGGCACCAGATCTCATTTTAGATGGTTGTGAGCCACCATGTGGTTGCTGGGAATTGAACTCATGACCTCTGGAAGAGCAGCCAGTGCTCTTAACCTCTGAGCCATCTCCCCAGCCCCACATTCCTTCTTTTAAATGTTGGTGACTAATTCAAACTTCTTGTTTTGTTTTGATTTTCTGAGACAGGGTTTCTCTGTGTAGCCTTGGCTGTCCTGGACTCAATTTGTAGACCAGGCTGGCCTCAGACTCAAAGAGATCCTCCTGCCTCTGCCTCCCTGAGTGCTAGAATTACAGGTGTGCGCCACCGAGCCTGTCTAACTCAAACTTAAAACACACACAGAAAAGAAAAAAAAAAAGTGAAACCGGGTCTGGTATGTTATGCGTATAATCACAGTGTTAGGAAAGCAGGGCCAGCCTAACTTCCACAACAAAAACTTGCTTCAGTAAAACAAAAGAGAAGCATGAGGGGGAAAAAAAAATAGTTCAAGCAAAACATTTAGGTAAAGGAAACTGTGATGATCTGGGAAGGAGGGAGGCCCCACACCACACCAGAGAGCCTGATTTAACCTGGGAGCCAGGTGTGGTCCTTCTGCCATGCTATCGTCTCTGCCTTACAAAGCAGGGACACACTGACTTCATGGTTTCACTGTCAGTACTAATAGGCCTGAACAGAGGTGCTGAGTGGTGTGTACTTTGTCCAAGTTTACATTGCTAAGTGCCATGCACTGGGGACCTTTGGTCGCCCAGCATCGAGGGAGGGCTTCAGCCTCTCTGTAGGTTCCCAAGCATCCAGCATCCCAAGGCCTCTTCTTTCCTTAGCCTTGGAGCCGCTTCCATATTACAAAGGCCACCTGCTCCCAGCTCCTAGTGACGCATCCCTTCACTTATCTGAAGCAAATAGGGACAGCATGTTCTTTTCCGTACTGTCAAATAAAATGTATGTGTTTGCACCTGTGCCCAGACCAGTGCTGCATCCAAGTGGGACAGCCCCAGCTTGAGGTGAGGCGAAGAGGCTGACCCTTCCTGTTTCACCTCTCACACCCTAAACAGGTATCTTTTTCAGGGTCTATGTAGCCCACATTTTTCTCATTTTCACTCTTTTCTTCCAGGATTTTGTCACTGAAAATGGCCCCAACTACAATGCTATTGTCTTGTCTTGTGTTCTTGGGCCTAACAGAGGTTTCATTCAGACATGGGAAGTGAAGTCATTGGAGAAGAATCAAAATATGCAGTGAGAAAGGCGTCTTTAAACAGAAACAAGGTTATGTGTCCTGTGCTTCTGTTAGCAATAGTTATGGCTGGAGACCTGAGAACCCAAGTCTATTTTTTTCCTGGGATCAGTGATTTGTTGTCTGCCAATGCAGTTAAATACCCAGGTGAACACAGTTAGACATACATGTGCCTGCACCCCGTACCCACAGGTTCTGTGTCCATGGAGTCAATTAAGGACAGACAGAAAATATTTGGGGGAAATGACATCTGCACTGAATGTGTACAAACTTTCTTCCTTGCCACCAGTCCCTAAACAATGCAGTATATAACTATTTAAATAACATTTACAATGTCTGAAGTAGTGTAAGCCATCTACAGATAATCTTCACTCTATGGGAGAATGTGCATTTTATGTAAGGGACTTGGCAATCCGCAAGTTTTGGTGTTGGTAAAGATTCCCGGAAACAGTTCCTATCGGATAATGAGAGACCAACATACACATACTCACATACACATATGCACACACTCTCACACATTCACACACAATGCTCACACTCACACATACTTTCACCCACTCACAAATACACTTATTCACACTCACATGCACACAGAGACATGCACTCACCAAACACATATATGTGCTCACACTCACACATATTCACACACTCACATAAACACACCTTAGGATTGTCCGTATGTATGTATGTATGTATGTATTTTAGTTCTCCAAAATCTAATTAGCTTCATTTTTCAAATTACATATTTTAAACCAGATCTCTATAGAAATTGCACTGAGGGAAAATGCACCAAGCACATGATGACAGCCACATGAAAAGTCCATGTGTCAGATTTTGTTTGCTTTGCTCCTATCAATTCAGGCTGAGCTCCTCTCCGGAAGTGCTCAGGGTGCCATGGACTCTCCTTGTTAAGCTGCCTTGGGGCATAGGAGCGGATCTGTTCTCACTTTAAAGTTATTTGGAGCTGAAGTATTTATAACTTTGTTCTGCTGACTCATTACGAAGGATCTGAGCAAAAGAAAATTAATTTCTGAAGTTGTTATGCTCACGAGGTTTGGAGAAGATTAACAAATTTTCCTTTATTGAACATGTTTTTTTCATTCTGCGGCTCTAATATAAGCAATTTCAGACTTATTCTGGGCCTTCCCCTTTAATAACGGGAACTGCATTTCCATTTAATAACTCTGAATATCCTTTTAACCCTTGCAACTAGAACATAGTGTATTTTTTTTTTCTAGAGAGCAATTAAGAAGCATTCCCTTGCACAAGTTAGTGGCTCAGGGAACAAGCTTTCGCTGAGAAATCCTATGACCGCTGAGGCCATAAGATGGAAGCCATCGTGGAAGGAGAGCTCTGACTCCCACAACTGGTTCTCTGATCTCTAGGTGTATGCCATGGCATGCTTGCTCTCACGGGCACACACAATAATAATGAGGAGAAGAATTTCAACAAATGTAAGGAATTTCTCCCTCCCCAGAGACAAGGAGCTGCCTCAGCAATCAATGTCTTCTCGAGCAAGAGACTCTAAAGGCAGCGCTCACTCCAGCATCTTTATGTCGCTTTTGCTTTTTATTTTATTTTATTTTATTTTTACTAAACACGTTAACAAACCGTAGACAACCCTGATGAGACGCACGATTGGAGAAGCAGATTCAGGAAGCTGGTGCGGCCACACCCTGTGCCCTAAGAACATCCTGAATCCCACATTATGCTAATGGCAGATTGAAAAAGAAATAAGACTTGTTTTCTTTTTTATTTCTGTGTATGTGTGTGAGCAGGTACGTGTGTATGCAGGGGGTGCAGGGAGCTAGAGGAAGGCATCAGCTCCCCCTGGAGGAGGAGCTACAGGAAGTTGTGAGCTGGGAATGGAACTCAGGGCCTCTGGAAGAGCGGTAAGAAGTCTCAGCTATTGAGCCATCTCTCCAGCCCCAGAGGGTTTTAGGTTTCAAACACAGGTCTTATAGGACTAAAAGACCTTAGTCTCCCCACTTGATGATGCTTATAAAAGGTTCTCCAAAACTGGTTTTGAAGGGTGAGGAGTCACACTCTCTGTAGGTCCAGAAATCAGCCACTTCTTCCTAAGGCTGTGCATTTTCCTCCAGATTTTGAATTTCTGTGACTCTTCACTATAAACCAAGTCCTGGCATGTATTTCCCAGCATTCAGTCTTTCAGAGTTTCCAGAGCGTGCTATAACATTGAGCACGTGCTTGATATGTGTCAGCTGTCATTATTAAAACTCTGTCTCAGAAGCCTGATGTGTAAGGGCTGACCTTACACATCTGTAATCCCAGTCATTTGAGTGATTGGGCAGGATTGAGAGTTAAACAGCAGCCTCATGTATTCAGTCAGAAGCCCCACCCACACCCCATCTAAAAACAAAACAAACTTTTTTGGGCTGAGGAAATGGCTCAGAGGGTAAACTGCTTTCTGTGCAAGTGTGAGGACCTGAGTTCGAATCCACAGAAGCCACATGAAGATGGATGCCATGTTGAATGTCTGTAATCCCATTGCTCCTAAGACAAGCCTGGAGGTGACACAGGAGGAGCCTCCGAAGCACACTGGCCAGCTAGTCTGGCATTAGCAGAGGTAAACAACAGACAGACCCTGTGTTAAGCAAGATGGGAAGTGGGAGCAATATCCAGTGTTATCCTCTGCCCACTACACACATGTTGAAACACATGCCTGCCTGTATTCACACTCAGAAACACACACTCAAATATTAAAAAAAAATAAGAGCCTTTAATGGCCACATTTATAACCAGATAATCTTTCTAATTAGGGATAAGAAAGTCAACTATATTTTGACCAATACATTGTATTTGATCAAGTACTTTCAAAAGTTTGGGAGCATGGGGCAGATGGTCACATTGTATCTACAGTTGGGAAACAAGGAAGATGAGGGGGGGCGGGGGCTCAGCTCACCTTCTTCCTTGTGTTCATTCTCAGACTCAGCCATGATATGCTCTGCCTACATGAAAACACTAACAACAGTGTCCAGCACTTATTAAGCATTGTTCAATTCATCACCATCAGCTGAGCATACCAGGGCTCTGGCTGTTGAACAGTTTTAATATCCGAGTCTTACCTGAACACCTGGGTACTCTTTACAGGTGAAGCTGACAGTTGAGTAGGCATTTCTGTGAGCTACTGTTAGCTAGATGAATCGAGAAGACTCCCCTTATCCACTCTTACCCAATTCCACCATTCCTCAGGGCCATTGCAAGTTGGCATGGGCAAAGTCTCCACAGAACAATAACATGATGCCTGCAGAGCTACTGTAGGTGAGACACTGAAAGCATGAGAGCCAACTCATGTGATAAAAGTTGCCTCCCTCATTCCAGTATTGATTGCCTCACATGGCTATGTGTGAGCCCAGAGGACTGGCCTGGCCGTCTGCATGCTTCTTTTTCACATTAGTTCTCAAGTGTCAAACAAACACAGGGGATGATATCATACTTTCTCAACTGTCACCTGGATGGAATAGCCTTTTCTAAGCCTGCTGTAGGCCTCCTTGCCTCCAAAAATCTGTCTTGTCTAAATATATGCTGAATGGTGAAGCTTTAATTTGACAGATAATAATTATATGTTTTGTTATATACCTATGTATATATCATGATGAAACCCATTGCTTATTATGATACCCTAAATTTTTTACAATAAGTAATTATGCATTTGTATATGTTTTGTACACAAATGCACCGTGTAATGATAAACTCAGGAGATCCATCATCTCAAGCATTTATCTTTTGTGTGTGTGTGTGTGTGTGTGGTTAAAAACATACAAACTCCCCTGCCCTGCTGTTTAAATTATATGATACAATTGACCATAATCCCCTTGCTGCACATAGATGAACGGAACTTGTTCTGGATTCTAAAGACACAGGTTCCAATGGGGAGAGAGGTGAATACACTGACAGCAAAGAAAAGGCTTCTGATTCAAGTGGTTGACAGCGAAGAGACAACCGTAGAACTGGAGAAAGTATTCACCACCTGATGAGAGCTTAAGAGTTGTAGTACGGAAGAGATTCAGATAATAACATGGAAGATGATGATGACGTTGATGATGGTGTGATGATGATGATGGTGGTGGTGATGGTAATGATGATGGCGATGGTAATGATGGTGATGGCCATGACAGTGATGGTGATGATGACAGAGATGTGACATGAAGCGTATCGGATTTACCTCAATTTCGGTGGTCAAGGATCCATAAGACCCGAAGCAGGCTCCTTCACCTCACTTAACCTTTTCCTTGCAGTGGGCTCTCCTTTTGTGGTTTCTGATTCTGTTTGGTTATCTCCAAACTGTCTTACCTCTTTAAATAACAAGACATGTATGCCATTATATTCCAGGGTTTGATGCAACTAGATCGCACTGAACTCTGTTGAACCTCTGACAAATTTTATGCTCCCGTTTCATAAATACCTGAGTAATACTTCAACCCCCAGAAGGCAGAGAAAAAGAAACCAGGTCCCTGAAGACCCAGCCAAGAACACACATGAGTTGTATATTCAGAATGGCGCTGCAGTTGTCCTGGAGCATAAATCTGCAGTTCTGCAAATCTGCTCTGCTTTATGGGCTCCAAGCTTGACTGCTGCTTGACAAACACTTGAACAAGCCAGGTCTCGCCGGGCAGAAGCCGGCCTGTGAACGTTTTCTGTCTCATGTAAACGTTCAAGAGCTTGGCGCCAACGAGATTGTTTTCACCATTCCTGGAAGGAGCTCCTGTCTCCATCGACTCCTGTCTCTGTGACACCAGACAGGCTTCACATGCATCCAGGTCTTGAAAACAGTGCAGTCAAGAGCTGTGACCTTGAAGCTACCCTTTCAACCGTACTGCCCATACTTCCGGTGTGTCTCTAAGTAACTGATGCACGTGGTCCCAGAGAACCTGCAGGATCACCCCAGATAAAACCTTTTCCATAGAAGGTTCCTTTTTCTAAACTTTAATCTTTTGGGCAGCCTCTGGCATCGCAGGCTATCCTCAAACTTACCGTGTAGCCAAGAATGATCTGGAACTTCTGCTCTGCCTCCCTAGAGCCAGAAGTACAGTCACACAGCATTTCTGCAGCATGGGGAGTTAAACCCAGAACTTCCTACTCCCTAGGCAAACACTCCAACACCGAGCCACATCTCCAGAGCCTAAATCAGATTTTTGTGGGTGAAGAATAAGTTGAGCAATGTAAATGAGTTCTGTTGTATCGGATGTTGAAAGAATGGATGGATTGTGGGAGAGTGGTAGTGTATTCCTTTAATCCCAGCACTTGGAAGGCAGAGGCAGGAGGATC
This sequence comes from Pachyuromys duprasi, assembly GCA_028658305.1. NCBI lineage: Eukaryota > Metazoa > Chordata > Mammalia > Rodentia > Muridae > Pachyuromys > Pachyuromys duprasi. The sequence goes on from CM053761.1 coordinate 45,980,379, forward strand.
TCTATGAGTTCTAGGCCAGCCTGCCCTACAGAATAATAAGTTCCAGGACAGCCAGGGCTACACAGAAAATCATGTCTTGAAAAACCAAAAATTAAAAAAAAAAAAAAAAAGGATGGCTAGATTTACTGAGCATTCTCATGGGCGAGGCTTGGCACCAGGTGCAAATGAGTCAGTAAAGATTCCCACATGAAACATGTAGACTCAGAGTTGTCCTTTCTGGAGCTTATTAGGAACGAATTCCTGGTTTTCTCCCTTGCATTCATTTATTTACAGACTCTTGGATGCAGGAGCACAAACTGTAAGTCTGGGCAGGATGAATAAATATGGCAAGTGTGCTGGTGCAGTTTCTGAGGCTTGCGATGGGACCCTTCCCTGCCCCTGCCTCAGCCGCCTCAGCCACAGGACCTACCTTCCCCTCCATGAAAAGCACCAGCTCCTTTTCGCCTCTCTTAGGCTCTCTTACCCCTGGAGGCCTGAATTCAGCTGATATTTGATCGAGGTAAGCGCAGACTCTCCTTCCGGATATGGCCGATTAGTCACCCTATAAACATTTCATTTTATTTTTTCCGTATTTCATAAGCTGGCATGTCATCAGCGCTGTCTCCCTCTGTTGAGTGCCACTGTTTGAAGGTACTCAGAATGCCTCTTAATCTTCTAAGAAGACATGAACATGTACCAAAAAAAGACCCAAGGAGAGAGATGCTGTCTGAGTGAGCCAAGAGAGCTTGCAGAAGCCCTTGGGTAGAGTATACCATTCAAAGGTCATCCCCAAGGGTCTGAATGGCAGCCATCACCTGTGGCTCTGCGCTAGGTCCCAGCGATGAGCATCTTTACTTTTTTTTTTAATACTAATGCAAAAGTGAAAACATATGTATACTTCAAGGAATTTTCACACACCCTTGTAACCAGCATCCAGAATGGGAAACAGGATATTGTGAGCAGCCAGTAGCTTCCAGATTCTCTCCTTGCCTCTCTCAGAAGCGCGATTCTCAAGCTTCCTAATGCTGCGATCCTGTAATACAGTTCCTCGTGTTGTGGTGACCCCCCAAACCGTAAAATTATTTTTGTCGCTACTCCATAACTGTAATTTTGCTAGTGTTATGAGTCATAATGTAAATATCTGTTTTCTGACAGTCCTTAGATGACCCTTCTAAAAGGCTCAACTCCATAAAGGGGTCATGGCCCTTAGGTTGAGAATGACTGCTCTAAAGGTTACTAATATCCTGACTTAAAGCCCATACCCTGGGCTTTGCAGGTTGCAGTGATGACAGAAATCCAAACCTACCCGGTTTGCCCTTGCTGTCAAGCTTCTTTGACCACCTGTGCTGCTCGTCCATGCTGCTGGGCACCTGTGCTTCCAGATTTTTCTGTTTCGTTGCTGGATCGTGTCGGTTTTCCCGTGACCATACTGCAGTTTTTACATTTTTTTTTCTAAGCCTGGTGACTGACTTTTGAGCAGGTTCAGTTGCAGCAACCATGAATAGTGTTTTACTCAAAACAATCTAGAACATGTCGTTTTTGGTCAGTGTGGGTTTTGGTTTTGCTTCACTTTTTCTTTTGAAATGGGCACTTACTGTGTAGTTCAGGTTGGCTTGAGCTCACTACCTCTCAGCCAGTGCCTCCTGAGTGCAGGGACTACAGGCATACACTGCCATGCCAGGCACCTTCGAGCATGCTTTTGATGGTTCTGTGTGCACCTGTTTCTGACAGGTATATATCTAGAAGTAGGCTGCTGGGGTATTTCACTTGCCCTCTGACCTCCATAGGTGTGCTGGCCCTCTCTACCATGTGTGCACATACATGCACACATGCACACGTACAAACACACACAAACAATAATATATTTAAAACAGAAACAAATCATGGCAAGACATGGCATAAAAACGTCTGCATCTTTAGTTCCTCTTCACACACTGAGCTCTGGCAACTGTAGGCTCCCCTTCTGATGTGGCTGAACAAGTTTACTGTTCTCAGAGCTTCCAAGTCCTCACCTACCGCTGTTGCCTTCGCTGTTATATAAGCTGTCTGGTCCCTGTGGCTATTTGGTGTCCTAGTCCCTAGAATACAGAATTATATTTGGAGGAGGAGGTTGAAACATGTTGAGGCTAGCTAAGTAGCCCAGGCTAGCCTCAACTTATTATATAGCCCAGGCTGGCTTAACAGCCCTCCTGTCTCAACTGCCTGGTTTCTTCTTCTTCTTCTTCTTCTTCTTCTTCTTCTTCTTCTTCTTCTTCTTCTTCTTCTTCTTCTTCTTTGAGACCAAAAAAAGGCCGGACTTGAGCACTCTCTCTGTAGGCAAGAAAGAGCTTGAATTCTGGATCATCCTGTCTGTGGGATGAGAGGCAGGGGCCACCACATCCCACTTAAAACATAGAGTCTTGTTATGTAGCCTAGATGAAGCTCATGCTCTCATTCCTCATGCTCTCTTCCTGCCTCAGCTTTCCAGGTACCGGGATTACATTGTGTGCCACCAAGGCCAGAGAGAGAAGTACGCTTTCAAATGTGTACTTTTACAAGATACAGAGGTACACACCTGGGACCCCAGCATTTAGGAGGCTGAGGCAGGAGGATTACAAGTTCAAAATCAATTTAAAATATTAGCCTGAGCTACAAAGTGGGACTATGCCTCAAAATAAATAAGTAAATTAAAAAAAATAAAACTGAGGGCTCAGGGAATGCTGCAGAAGCGGGAAGAAACGTTTTGAGAGCTAGAATCAGGGGTGCTGGAGAGGTCACTCAGTGGCTAAGAGCATTCACTGCTCTCCCAAAGGTCCGAGTCCAACTTCCTGCACCCACACAAGGCGGCTCACAACTGTTTGAGAGTGTCTTTTGGTGTGTAGCTGTGCATGCAGAGAGAGTACCCATATGCATTAAATAAATAAATAAATAAATAAATAAATAAATAAATAAATAAATAAATAAATACATCTTAAAGTAAAAAAAGAACTAGAGCCAGGAAAGGCCAGGGTAGAACCGTGTCTTCTGGACCTGACAGGCCCTCTGCACTCAGGAGCTGACTGCAGCTACGGTCCCTGCACAAGATCTAGCCAGTCAGCATTCCAGCGTGGGGTGGGGCTCACAGTGAGGAGCTAGTGACAGCTGATGGCTGCCTCTGGAGGAGAGTCAATCTTCTTTAGGTTATACTCTAAGGGGGTGGCCCCAAATCCATGCACATATGGACAGCACAAATTTGAATCAGTGGGTTGTAAAGAAAAAGACAATGTTAGGAGAAGAGGAGTTTCCAGAAGTTAGGAGGAGAGGCCGGTGGTGAATATTATCAAAATACATTGTATGGGTATGTGAGTGTCTCAAAGAATTAATTAATTCAAAAAATCATATTAAAAAAAAATAAAGGTAAACCGGGTATGGTGGTGCATACCTTTAGTCCCAGGGCTTGGGAGGCAGAGACAGAGGGATCTCTGTAAATTCGCGGCCAGCCTGGACTACAAATCGAGTTTCAGGCCAGCCAGGGCTGTTATACAGAAAAACCCTATCTTGAAAACCAAAATAGGTAGGTAGGTAGATAGATGATAGATAGATAGATAGATAGATAGATAGATAGATAGATAGATAGATAGATAGATAGATAGATAGATAGATAGATATTTAAAAAAGAAAATAGCTGGGAAATGTGGGGAGGGTCATGGAGAGTCACTTCAAGACTCTACCAGGCCCGTTGCATATCCTGAGTTAGGAATCTGTGGCTCTGGTCTGCTGGGGCTGAAGAGTCAGCCGTGATTAGCAGGAAAGCAGAGCCACTAAGGCAAAACCTGTGCCCTGCTGAGACGGTTGATGCTGGCCAGTATTTGTAAGCACTCACTTGGTAAGAGGTTAATATCCATAAATTACACAAAGAATTTATACAGCGCATGTTTGTGGGCCTGAACAGACATTTTTTTTTCCCTCTAAGAACACATACAGGACTATGAAGCTGTCTCAAAAAATGAGAACCAGCCAAGGTGGTGGCACACGCCTTTAGTCCTAGGCAGAGGCAGGAGGATCTCTATAGGTTCAGATCAACCTGGTCTACACTGAGTTCCAGGACAGCTATTGCTACGCAGAGAAACCCTGTCTCGAACAAACACAAAACAAACAAGAAGACGAGAACTGGTCTGTAACTAAATAGATAAATGTGGAGAACTGAGGCAGTCATCCAGTATAAACCTTTGACCTTCATACATGAGAACACATAGGGGAGTAAGCCTGTACACAGGAGCACACACACTCATAAATTTCTGGGTGAAATTGTCTTAATTCCCTTCCATTTTCTCTAAAATGCCCACAGACTTGCTTATGAATTATACTGTTACCTGTTCTCAAATTCACCAACCTTTGTTCTGCTTTCATTCTATCTCTGCCATTTTGATAAGTTCCTGAGTTCAGCGTTTGCCTCACATCATTTCCCCCCTTTCTTATTTCTAAAGATGCTTTGATCCGGTGACCCCGCCCGGGACCTGCAAGTGCTACCCTCCTAAATACGCGTCACCGAGCCCTGGGCTGTGAGAAACTGTCCCTCTTTTCGCTCCCCTAACTCAGCACTCTGACAGAAATAATTTTGTCTATTTCTGTGATGTCTCTCCTATCCTTCCGTCCCTAGGTTCCTACTTCTATTGCACTGTGTTCAGCATGTTTGACCCGAATTTTATCATTTGGGGAGGTAGTTTTCTCCAGCGTAGTAGAGTGTGCTCAGTTTTCATAGATATTAACGTATGTCCCTGGGGAGGTCTTAGTGTGTTGATCGTAATAGACTTATTTGAACTTTCTTAATTTTATTATTTGAAGCCTCTTCTGTAATTAATGAAGGGTATTTGGCACAGGAGCTTAGCTGTGCAGCCCAGGTTGATCCTGAACTCTTGATCCTCTGCCTCTTGCCTCCCGAGTGCTAGAATTACAGGTGTGCACTGCTCCATTTTTTATTATTTGTTTGTTCTTTTACTTACTAGGCATGTGCTTCGTGTATGTGCATATGCTTGTATCCGTATGCTTTGCCAGCTCGGGCATGCGTAGAGGTCAGAGGATGATGCTGGGCTGCCTTTGTGGACCACTCTTCACCTTATTGGGAAAAAAGATCCCTTATTGATCCTGGAGCTCACTGAACTATATTGGCCGGAAGAAGCCCTAGGGTCCTCCTGTCTCCACGCCCACCCCCACCCTCAGCTCTAGCATTGCAGACAAGCGAGCTGTGGCCACCTTGTTATGTGGGTGCTAGAGACCCAAAATTAGGCTCCCACGCTTGCGTAGCAAGCACTTGACCGACTTAGAATTCTCCCTAGCATCAATTTTTATTTTTTAACTAGATTTGTAAGAATATATAGAGAATGTTTTAAAATACCCTACTTTTGTACGCTTACTGTTTTTTTCTTTATCTGTGATAATTGATGCTTTTCCTTGGTGACTGTTCAATATGTGCTATGAATTTTTTTGATTGTTTATTTGTTGTTGTTTTTGAGACAGGGTCTCATGTAGCCCAGGCTGGCCTCAAACTCACCATGAACAGACTGCCACGCCTAGCATTAAGTAACTTTTTCTTGTTCATTTCTTTTAGTGTAGATTTTGTAAACGACCTGTTGTATTTTCCTTCTAAGTTCTGTTGACAATAACAAGAGGTGTGGGGTTTTTGTTGTTGTTGTTGTTTTAAGTTTTCTTCTTGTGGAAATTGCACTGATTGATGAGATTTGCAAGTTGGGTTCCCAATACTGAGACCTTTGACAGGTAGTTGGTGAAAGTCCCTGTGTTATTGTACATTTGATCACCTGTCAGGCCCAGTTTCTGGGTTTCCTTAGTTTTTGTAGGTGTGTGTGAGTGGAAGTTGGCAGATACTGTGCTGAGGCCTAAAAGCAAATGCTGTTTTCCGTTGGCGTGTGTCCAGCCAAGCCTGCATGCTTCCTAACTTAGCAAAGGAAACAGGCCACTGCTGTGGGTGCAGTGTGTGTGGGCGGGTCCCTGGCCACGTGATCCCCTTTGTACCCTTCGTTCCATTGGTTTCCCACCAATGGTTTCCTGGGAGGTAAGCCTGAGAGACAGCAAATACTAAGTCAGCTCAGCTGAATACCTGTTGATTGCTCTGCCAAGCACTGGGCTAGACCGACTTGTTTATGAACCCAACTAAAATGTATTGAGAGATAACTTCTGGTGGAATTGTGCAGAGCCCCAGAGAACAAGCAGCGAACGTCTGAAAGAAAAATACATGTTAGTACCAAAAAAAAAAAAAAAAAAGGCAATTAAAAATAAATATATAGGAAGCTGGAGAAATGGCTCAGCAGGAACTGCTCTTGTAGTTCTTTCAGAGAACTCCAATTGGTTCCTGGAACCTATACTGGGTGTTTCACAACCATGCCGAACTCCACCTCCAGGTGATATGACACCCTCTCTTAGGATGGATACACACACACACATTTTAAAAATACATATAATATGTGTGTAAGTGTGTATGTGCACACGTGTGTATGATTCTAGACTGTAATATGTGCCAAACAGAAGAGTAAAGCTGGGAATGTAGCTCAATGGCGTAGCGTTTGCCTTACACGTGCAAGGCCCTGGGTATAATTCCCAGCGCGTCTTTTAGATGAGATGGTCAGGAAAGTGACACTGAACAACACTTAGGATGAAGAGTAGCCAAGAAAGACGAGCTCTGACATTCCAGGCTTTGAACACTCCAGACCCCGGGGCACAGTTGTGGCACCAAGGCCCTAAGACGTGAGCAGGATGCTACAAGACACGAACTTGAATCATGTTCCTCTGTGCAACTCCTGAAGAGCCAAGGCTCTGGGCAGATGGAGGGAGAAGCTGTCCCTGGGTTGCAGGCTCCCCTGGGTTTGTGGAGGGAGGAGGAGCCTGGTCTGTCTCCTCTCTGGCTTCTATAGCAGAGACAGAGTGTGAGCCTTGGTGGCTGCCACGTGACACAGGAAGGGAGCAAGCAGCTGATGTGATAACACGGTGTATATGGTGCACACTACTGGCTTTGTCACATGTCTTCCCTCACTTTTATTCTAAAAAGCCAAAAAAAAAAGGCGGAGCTGGAGAGATGGCTCGGGTGGTTAAGAGCCCTGGCTGCTCTTGCAAAGGACCCAGATTCCCTTCCCAGAAGTCACATGTGGCTCACAACCACATGTAACTCTTGTTCTAGGTGATCTTAACAGGTATGGTACACACACATACCTGCAGTCAAAACATTCATACACATAAAATAAATGTTTAAGGAATTTTTAAAACATAAAGTTTCAAGCTAAGAAAAGATTCCTGTTAACATTTTTGCAACTAAGTCACACAGCACCGGAAATGCATTCACTCAAAAGAAAGTCACATAGTATATCCCCTATTCCTGCAACCAGCTTACAGTCCCAGATTTCTACACAGTGACCATCCCTATCATTCCTCTGAATCCCATCTCAATACAATGAAATCTTGAACTCAATTTTAAAATTACTTCCATAATATGCCCTATATAAAAATAAGGTAGAAAAGAGGAGGAAAACTAAGAAATCCAAATACACACAAATATAGGAATGTATCATTAAAAAGCAAAGGAAACAGAAAATTCTAAAATAATTTTAAGTTACATCTAGTCTAAGAAGTTAAAAATTATTAAATTTAAAAGGCCAAATAGAAATTAAAATGAACAGCTATCAAAATTGCAAATAAAAATACATTGAATAAAGCTGAATCTTAAATTTAATTATTCACAGTTTGGGGCATGAACTGTTCCATAAAATAAATAACAGATTAACAGAAGTTGCAACAACAAGAAAAGATGGATTTCACTTAAAAATGTTTTTGATATAAAATTAGTTTATGTCAAAAGAAACAGCATAAGAAACATCACAAGACCATTTCAATATACAATGTATACAGTTTACAACCACATTTTAACATGCAGTTAGAACAAGGAAACAAAATCCTTTGTTGTACTAGAACTGTTTTGAAAAGGAACCACTTTTCACTCCCACAGGGCATGTGTTGAGTTCCAGTTTTCCTACATTCTTGCCACATTTACTATGTCAGGCTTTTTTTTTTTTTTTTTAATTGTAGCCACACTATTGTCTGTGAAACGATATCTCATTGTGGTTTTAACTCACATTTTTCTTTGACCTGATAAGGATGCCAGGTTCCATGTGCTTATTGCCTGTCATTATGGCTTCCCTGGTGAAATGTCCATTTGCAAATTTTAGTCATTATATAAACTTTAATTCTGGAATTGGGAGAATATCCGGGTTTGTTGTTTTTGTTGTTTGGGGTTTTTGTTTTGTTGTTGTTGTTTGAGACAGGGTTTCTCTGTGTAGCCCTGGCTGTCCTGTAACTAGCTCTGTAGACTAGTCTGGCCTAGAACTCACAGAGATATACCTGTCTCTGCCTCTCAATTTCTACCATGCTTGGCTGTTTTTTGTTTTTGTTTTTGTTTTTAATCAGACAGTTTGCAAAGAATTTTTTTTTTTGGTCTGGCTCACTATTTTTGCCTAACAGTGTCATCTGTGTGTGTAGTGGGGGGAGGGGGGGGACACAGGGTTGTTTGTTCTGGAGACACTCTTTATTTGTTTTGGAGTATTGGGGATAAAACCCCAGGGTACCAGCGTCCTAAGCAAACTCTACCCCTAACCTACATCCCCTTCACTGAAACAGTCAGTTAAAGCAGCAAATGTCTGCTTGCAACAAAGTACAAGCTACAAGTTTTCTCTTTAACTGATTGCGCTTTTATGTGTCCTAACTTGGCATTTTCCTTTTCATTCAAGAAAGACAATGTAGTTTTGACTTCAAAATATTTAATAGATAGAGTTTTATTACACATCAATATTGAATAAACCTCATAGAGCTGCAATGCTCTCCTCGTCTAATTTCTTCTGTGCCAGGTAGAAAATGGATCGCCGGAAGTACTTACTATCCGTGAAGGTCACTCTCCATGTAGTTTTTGGCCCTATCCTGTCTTCACCTCCCATCTCAATTTCCCTGGCAAGTCTGTGCTGTTGGCTTGGTCCTGAAGCACAAGGAAAACACTCCATTTTAAACACAAAGTGCCACGCACACTCCACATGCTCATCGCCACCAAACGACAAATAAGACATTTGAAATACGAGTCAGTAGAGACTAAATATTACTATTCAAAGTGCTTGGGAACAGAAGTGTTTCAAATTTCAGATAAAAGTTTTTAGCACTTCCACAATGAGCTGTTTTAGGGACTGGACCCAAGTCCAAACCCAAGTTCATTTCTGTTACACATAAGCCCTGTGCAAATGGCCCCAAGGTAATTCGATACAGTGTTTTCAACCTGTCTGTACGTTGAACTAACATGAGGTCAGGTATGGAATTTTTCACATGTGGAATCATGTTGGCGCTTCACAAGTTTTAGGTGTTGGCATACTCAGTCAAATGTTTGGATTGGAGGTGCTTGACCTACGTTTGTGGGTCAGTGTTGGAGTTCCTGCTTAGCCACTTGGTAGCAGGGAGACCTTGGGCAAGTATCTAATATGGCTATATCTGAAGGGGAAAAAAGTTAAAGGCCAGCCTGGACAACTTACTGAGACCTTGTCTTAAAATTAAAATGTTTTAAAAAGGGAAGGGGCTGAGGAGATGGTTCAGTCAGTGAAGTGTTCACCACACAAGCCTCAGGACGTTGAGTTTAATCCCGAGCACCAGTAGAAAAAGCCAGGCACAGAGCGTGTCTGCAATCCCACTGCTGGGGAAGGGAAACAGGAGGATCATGGGGGCTTGCTGGTGAGCTGGCCTAACTGTCTTGGGCAGCTTCTGCTTCAGGGAAAATAGCCTGCCCCAGAAAGGAAGGTGGAGAGCTAGGAAGAGCTGAGCATAATAGGCCTTCCATCCATGCTAACTGCACCGTCACTGCCATCTTCACTGGTACCGTTAATATTTAACTAGGACCTTCGGGGAAGTGTCAGTGTTCAGAAAGTCCTCTTCAACTGAACGTTTTAACGGTTCATAGGTACACAGATAAGGACGTGCTACTCAAGAATGTGCTCTGAGTGCCAGCCCCATTAGGGCCATGGGGAGCTGATTAGAATGCAGACACTCAAACGGAACTAGATTCTGCATTTTAGGACGGTGCTGTGGTGACTTCTTGCATGTTCCAGTGTGAGAGACACTAGAATCTTCTCCAATCAGGTGCAGGAGCGAACATCAGGTCTGTCACTTTCTTTAAGTCTCTAAACTCCATCCTCCTTTGACTTGTCACCAACCTTGCCTTCATCCTACAGGGACTCTTCAGTGAAGTTCTGCCTTTGGTTTATGGCTTGCTGCACCCAGGGAGAAGAGTCCTGGCTTATCTGGGAGAGGACAGTGATTTAATCAGGTGTTTGAACAGGGGCCTCTATTGTGAGGGAGGGTACTGAATCCTTTTGAGAAAAAAGAGCTGATAACAAACAATTAACACGGACAAGGATGAGATAGGCTCTTGGCCTAAAGGTAGGATGGCTTTCTCCTCCCTAGGAGTCAGACACAGGCTGACAAAAGTCACTCCTAGGCTCCAAAGCTCAGTTAGCATTTCAAGTCTACACCTGTTGAAACTGCTTGACTAGGAGCCACAGTCCTTCAGATGGGTATTTGTAGATGAAGGCTCTTCCCAAAGGCAGAGGCTTTGTAAAGCGGTTGCTTCTTAAACCGGGACTGGAGGGAAGGGGGTGGGGGGAATCTCATGCCTGTAATCCCAGCAGTCAGGGAGCCATTGGCAGGCGAATCTCTGTGAGTTCTAGGCCAACCTGGTCTACATCTCAAGTCAAGGACAGCCAAGGCTACACAGAGAAACCCTATCTCAGAAAAAAAACAAAAACGAAGTCATTGCATCCAGGGTAAAATAGAGCATGGGAAAGATTGGGTCTCACTCTAGTGTGTAGCCTGTCTATTCCTAAATCCCTGGACACAGTGGTTTCAAATGGGAAATAAAGAGTGCCCCATCTTTCTTTAAATTTAGAAGCACTGAGAAAAAGTGTGGGACTCACACTAGAAACCACACCTCCAGGATCCTGTTTTGCTGCAGTAGAAATCAGGGTTTTCACCAGGAACTTTCCAGAGCCTGGGAGGAAGACAGAGGTTGGGTCATGTTAAGTGATGAGCGTGGGCAAGGCAGCAGAGGGGCTCTCCCATGATGTTTACTTTTCCTTCCCCCTTGGGGCCAGCAACATGGCTGACCTCACTCCCAGGACCCACACAGTAGAAGGAGAGAGTCAACTCCAGCAAGTTACATTCTGAGCACACATGACCATACACACACACACACACACACACGCATACACATACTCCCACACACACATACCACCCCCCCACATTACATACACACACACATACCATACCACACACACACATGAGTGCATGTGTCATAATGCTTAAACAAACAAAGAGAAAACCAGCATGTGAATCTTGCAAGGCAAACATGAGTTAAGTGGAGAGGAAAAGTAGCAGAGGGCACGGATTTAAACTTGAGGTGCAGATCCAGGAATGTGGCGCAGAAAGTGGAGTGTTTGCTTCATGTGCCTGAAGCCCTGGTTTCGATTCCCAGCACCACATTAATCGGGTATGGTTGTATACACACATATCTAGTACCTGGGAGATGAAATCAGGATGATTGGGGGTACAAGGTCCACCTCTGGTACAGAGCTCAAAGCCAGCCTGAGCTGCAAAAGACCCTGCCTCAAGAGACAAAGCGAGCTCAGGTTGTATTTGCCAGCATGGATGTGTGCAACACATGCATGCCTGGTGCCCAGAGAGCAGAAAATGGCAGCAGATCCTCTGAACTGGCATGACAGATATTTGTGAATCACCTTGTGGGTACTTGGAACCAAACTTAGTCCTCTGCAAGATTGGGAAATGTTCTTAACCAATGAGCCATACCCCCAGCCTGCTTCAGTCATTTTTAATACATGAACAAGGTTGCTGAACCATCGTCACTCTCTGATTCTACAGCCATCGTTCACCATCCCCCCAAATCCAAGCACCCATTAACAGACAGTAACTCACCATTTGGCTTCCTCCCCTTCCCCTCCCACCTCCCCCTGGCAATAATCTTTCTCTGATGGGGCTATTTTGTTGTTGTTTGTTTAGCTAAACAAAGAAAGAGCCAGACTACGGTTGAGGAAGCAGTTCTTCAAAACTAGTAAACGTGGTACCCAAGCACCTCAGGACCCAGACTAAGATGTATTAAGCATCCTGCTCACATCCAGTAAAGCCGTCATCAGGTCAGAATTACCAGGAAAATCTAAGGGTGAGGTGGGAGGGGGGGGGAGAGGGGGGAGGCTCATCCCTGTCAGCATATAAGAGAATTGCTATGAGTTGGAGACTAACCTGGTTTACATATCAAACTCCAGGCCAGCCAGGGTTATATAATGCAACCATGTGTTTAAAAAAACAAACAAAAAACAAAACAAAACAACAACAACAAAAACCAGGGCTGCCACTATGGCACAGCAGCAGACTTCTGACTTAACCATAACCATGCATGAAGCCCAGAGTTCTATTTCCAGAACAAAGTAAGGGGAAAATTCAATAAAAGGACAGCTTCTCATCTGGAGTGGGGGCGGGGGGTGTGGGAAGGCTTGCTTTTAATCCCGGCACTTGAGAGGCAGAGGCAGGTAGATCTCTGAGTTCAAGGTCAACAGAGTGAGTTCTAGAACAGCCAGGGCTACACAGAAAAACCTTGTCAAAAAACAAAAAAACAAAACAAAACAAAAACCAAACAAGCCAAAAAAAAATGAAAAACACAAAACAAATGAAAAGAGAGCTTGTCCTATCCTACCAAAATAGGATTTTTTTTTTTATTGCATTCTGTTTCCCAGGGATCCGTATGCAGGTCTGACAGCTAGCCCTGAGGTAATCAGGGTGAAGGCTGACATTCCAGACTGATCTGAGCCCAACACAATAGGGCGCATATAAAACTGTGCTCCAAGGCAGTTGTTTGGCACGTGTGTGAATTACCTAATCCCGAGAGGAAAATCCCTCCCTGGACCTAAAAGATATCCAGATGTCAAAGTGTCATAAAAATTCTTAAAAATAAAAAAATATGGTTGATACTCCCCAGTCAGGGCCATCTGCTGGGAGGGGTAGACACCTTGGAAAACCAGCACACTGAGATTCAAATGCTGCTTGCTCTGCTCCTGTCTCTCATGCTTTCTCATTTGTCTGTCTTTTCAGGACAGGATTTCTCTCTGTAGCTGCCCAGCTTGCCTGGAACTAAGTGGTCCAGCAGTCTTAACAGCAATCTTTCTGTCTCAGCCCTCAGCCGGATGCCATTCTCACGGTCAGTGCACCTCTGAACCCATCCATGAACATTTCTCCATATGACATTTCCCTCCTGTGACAGTGTGCCCCTCCCCCAACACCAAGTCATCTTTCTTTCTAGAAATTCATGTGCTTTGTGTCAGGATGAATAGATCAAATTGAACTACCTTGAAAATATTGAAACATTCGGATTTAGACCTCTTCCTGGAACAGATGCTCAACCGGAAACAACTTCAGGGTCATTAACTAGGTGCAGTTCCAGCAAGCTTGCTCAGATCGATCAGCATCCTTGGTAGGTTCTTTTTTGTTAATCTCTCTCTCTCTCTTTCTTTAACAATAGAAAGTTTGTTAACAGTCATTACAATATCCTTGGACTTTCCTTCCTCCACAAAGTTAAGATCAAGTATGCCATCAAGTATGTGTGTGCATGTATGTATGTATGTGTGTGTGTTTATGTGTATGTATGTGTGTGTGCTGGTATATACATGGGTGTGAGTGCATGTGGAGGCCAGAAGTTGACCTTAGGTCATTCTTTAGGAACTGTCCACTATAGGGGTTTTGTCATTGTTTTTAGTCACTTTTCTGCAATAACAGAACTTTGTTCTTTTCCATGGCTGAAAACATTCCATTAAGTATATATACTACACTTTCCATATCTATTGAGCCATTGTTAGACCCCCTACATTGGTTTCATGACTCAGCCAAGGTGAACAGTGCTTTGGTTCACACTGATGGCCAAGTATCTCTGTGGTGTGTTGACTTGGAATTCACTGGCTATAAATACCCAAGAGTGGAATACCTGGGTCATGTGGTAGATCCATTTTCAGTGTTTTGAGGAACCTCCAAACTGAATTCCATAGTGGCTAGACTGATTGACGTCCCTATGAGCAGTGTCTGAGAGTTCGTATGTGGTCATGTATGAGATTGAAAAGAAGGAAAAGCAGGGCCCTATAGAATGCTTAAAAAACGGAAGGCTCTGCAGGTGTTGCTATCCAGAAAATACATGCCAGGCAAGTGTGGGGTCCTGAGTTTGCTCCTGAGTGCCCGTGTAAAAAAGCCAGCTGTGATGTTTACTTTTAGCTCTTCGAGGATTCTCCACACTGATTGCCACAGCGGCTGCACCCGTTCCCAGTCCCGCCAACAGCAAACGAGGGCTCACTGCCTTCACACCCTCTACTGCGCTCTTTGTCCACAGTTTTCTTTATCTTTGCCATTCTGACCAGGGTACGGTGACATCGCAAAGTGGTTTTGATTTGTGTTTTCCTAATTACTAGGGACAAAGAACATTTTCTAAAAGATATATTTTAGCCATTTATATTTCTTCTTTTGAGAACTCCGTGTCCAGATCCCAAATCCATTTTTTGAATGGGCCTTTTTTTTTTTTTTTACTCTTTGTCTTTTGAGTTTTTATATACTCCAGATATTAATCCTCTGTCAGATAAATAACTGCCAAAGATTCTCTCCCATTCTGTGGGCTCCCTCTTCACTAGATTTAGCCATGCAGAAGCATTTTAGTTTTATGAAGTCCCACTTGTCAATTGTTGGCCTTTTTTTTTTCTTGGGAAAATTGGGTCTTATCCAGAAAGTTCTTTCTTGCACTTATATCCTATAGAGTGCTGCCTGTGTTTTCTTTTACTAGTTTCACTGTTTCGCGTTTAGGTCTTTGATCTATTTGGAGTTAGATTTTGTGCAAGGTGATACATACAAATCTGATTTCATTCTTCTGTATGTGGACATCCAGTTTTCCCAGCATCACTTGTTGAAGATGCCTTTTTCCTCAGCTTATTGTTGTTGGTTACTAATATTTATTATTGATTTATCTTTTAGTTAAGCAGTGGTTAGTCCTAAACCAGCTATATACCCAAATCACCACACAGAGACTGGGATTTATTTAATTAACCTAGAACACAATTCTGGGCAATAGTTACTCCATCCTAAACCTCCAAGTTCACAGAGTGTCCTACCATTCAGATTTCACCCATTATACTTGCTTTTAGACATATCGTAGGTCTGGTCCCATCTCTCCACGTGGTTCCAATTCCTCTCCTGTGGATTCTCTCTTCTTCTCCCACTTGCTTCCTTCTCCTCCCCTCTCTGGACTAGGATGTCCCACCCTATATTCTCCATTGTACAGCACTGGCTGGTTGGTTGTTTCATTGACAATATCGCGAACAAATGGTGACGTGTTTACACAAACTTGAGACAGGTGATGCTTAGAATAAGCATCCGGATTGAAACCAGATAGTGGGGGAGAGAAATCAGGATTTGAATGAACAAGGGTAAATTGTGTACATTCCAAAAGAACATTATACCAACAGCTTATATTGGCATTTTTGTCAAATATTACATGGCTGAAGTTACACATACTGGTGTTTGGGTCTTCAGTTTTGTTCCATTGTTTGACATGTGTGTTTTTGTGCCAGTAAAATACTGCCCTATGATCCAGCTGTACCATTCCTTGGCATACTCCATAATTTGATTATCCATGTTCATTGTTGCTCTATTCACAATAGCTAGGAAATGGAAACAATCTAAATGCCCTTCAATAAACAGATATTGAAAATGTGGTAAATGTACACTATGAAATACCATTCAGCTGTAAAGAAAAATGAAATTGTGAACTTTGCAGGTAAATGGATGAAGCCAGAAAAGTTCGCTTTGAGTGAGGCAAACCAGACCTAGAAAGACAAATGCCACATGTTCTCTCTCATCTGAGGTTCCTAGCTCTAAATCTTTGGATGTAACCTGGACTAACTTAAAGGAAAAAAAAACAGGAAAGTAAAAAAAGGACTATAACATGAAGGCACTGGAAAGGGAAATAGAATACAAGTGGTTCAAAGAGGAAAATGGAAAAAACAGGAAACCTTTAGTGAGAGAAGGGAGATAAAAACAGAGGAATGAGATAGAAATAACAGTAAGGATGTCTGAAAAAAAGTCATAAGGGATCATACTATTAGCTAGATACTTAGAAATTCCTATAATATATGATAACCTACGTATGTCTACATGAAAAGTTTCCATCTGGCCTAACTATGCTTCCGCAATGATCCATAGACTAACAAAACCCCCAAATACCAGGTATGAGAAGCCCTCTTTGAGTTAGTCAGGGTTCGAGAAACTGCTCAGACCTTGTCGATTATTGCTGTTGCCCTTTGTTGTACCCCAAAGCTAGAAAGTAAGTTCCTTTTGCTGAAGACACCATACACTTCAGACACAGGATCCAAATATCCAAGCTGGATCTGATCTGAGACCTCCTCCCTGAGGACTGAAACCAGAGGGCCAGATGCAAACTTCCAAAGGAGGGAAGCAAACAGTGATCTGGTTCAGCCATTGCGCCTATGAGCCAAAACAACAGCGAGCATGTTACGATAACCCTAAGGGTGGAAACAGCGGCACGTACACCTCAGTGATAACCAACAGCTCTCTAATCGGACTTAAAGCTTACAAAGGGGGAAGTCAGGCCTGGTAGTAGAAACCTAGTCACCTAGGTGTCATGGGCTGGTGAAGTCACGGGTCTTGGAGAACCTGTAACCACCACTTTACTAAGCCAGCGTAATTCCTCACTATATTCTAAATATTTACCCCTATGCCCACAGGTAAGTGCAGTTCCCAGTCCTCACCAGGAAACTTCTGTTGGCAACATATGGAGACCATTATAGAAAAATCACAACTGATCAAAATGCAGACTTGTGGGTCCCAGTCCCAAGCAATACATCCACTCATACACCTAAGACTCAGGGCTCATTTTAAAGAGGGGCCAGAAGGACTCGAAGAAACAGAGAAAGAGGGAGTTTTCCTAAGACTATCAGAAAATGTACACTCATGGTGTCTCACTGACATGGTTGCATAAGGCCACGAACAAGAATGACATCAGTAGGCATGCAACGTGGAAGGGGGAAAGTGCATGGGGCCTGAACCCTAGACAAAGAATAACAGGTAACTGAGGGATGCTGAGAGTTCGAGAAACAGTCCTCTCTAGGGAAGAGCACACCAGTTACCCAGTACTAAATGGTCAGCCCTGAAAACATATACATACAATTAATGCCATACAGACTGAGCAGGTCATATATACATATATGCATATGTGCATATGTGCACATATGCATATATACATATGTGCATATATACATATGTGCAATATGTGTGTGGGTATGTATACATATTATAACAATAATAACTGTTTAAGAAAAAGGGGCCAGGAATTTGAAAGAAAATGAGGAGGGGATTAAGACAGGAGTTGGAGAGAGGAAAGGGAAGGGGGAAATGATGTAATTATAACCTCAAAAATAAGTTAAAATAATTAAAAAAAAAAAAGCCAGATGGTGTGGCACTCAATTGTAGTCTCACTTCTGACAGAGGAGGACAGCCGGTGCTCACTGTTCAGCCAGCCTTGCAGAACCAGAGACGCTAGGTACATTGTGAGATTAAAAAAATCTAGTCTCAAACAATAAGGAAGTAAATGACAGAAATAAGGAAGACACTGATGTTTACCTCCAACTTCCACATGCATGTGTACACAAACACGTGCAGATATACTTAAGCGTTCGAGGCCATTCCTTTCTGATTACCTTCCCCACTGTGTGAGTTCTAAGTACTCTGGTTCAGATGTAGACTATCCCCCAAACACCTGTTATGGATTCTTTGGGACTATGGCTAGGCTAGCAGAAGTGGGTCAGTCGGGTGGGCCTTGAAGGTGGTGTCCACTTCTGGATTCGGCCCAAGCTCTCTGCTTCCTGATCTAACAAGATGTGGACAGTCCCATAAAGTCCTGCCATATGGATGGAACTGCCCCAACCACCGTGCTTCCCCACCATGAAGGGCTTAAACCCTCCAAACTGTGAGCCGACACCAAATACATCTCCCTTGAGTTACTTCTGTCGGGTATTCTGTAAGATCATCATGACAAAAGTAACCACCATACAGGATTTTGTAGTCTCCAAGGTGTCTGACATCAAGCCTTGCTCCAAATAGGCATACCACACTTGTTGTATTGATGAACAAATGTGTTGAAGTGGTCTTGCCAAAAGCAATTACAGCTCGCTTTATATTCTAAATAGTGAAGGAAAAAAAAAAAAAAGAGGGGTCAGGAATCTTCTGTGAGCCACCATGTGTGTGCTGGGACTCAAACCCAGCCCTCTACAAGAGAAAGGAATGAGTGCTCTTAACCACCGAGCCATCTCTCTAGCCTCAGAAATTTTAAATTAAGGCTTCAGGGGAGATTTTGAAGATGTGCATGTTTAAAATACACTTGTGGTCTTTAGAAGGTAGACTGACCTTGACTCTATGGTACTTATGGTGTGAATTTCTGCAATCAGCTTGGAGATGCGTTAAGACAAATTTTTCTATTGGGTCCCGGTAAAGCAGTTCTTTTCTGCCTGCTACTGCACAAATCCTACTCGCTTCTCTCTTCCATACAGTGTAATGGCTTTGCCGAGTTACTCAAAGTCCAAGTCCGTAATAACGAAAATAGAGTACCACTAAACTGGCTTTCATCAGCTCTGCTCCGAGGTTACATAGCACCAGCTATTAGATATGAAGAACTTCTGCTAAGTGCGTAACTTTAAACCTGTAGCATGTGCTTGGCAGCACCTCTGCTGGTTTCACGGGAATGCTATCAAGAAAGCACTGCCTCTTTGTTTTGTGAGACAAGGCATTAAAGCAGGGCTTGGTGGCACATGCCTTTAATCCCAGCACTAGGGAGGCAGAGGGAGGCAGGCAGATCTCTGAGTTCAAGGCCAGCCTGTTCTACAAAGTCTAGGACAGCTAGGGCTCATTTACATAGAGAAACCTTATCTCAAAATAAATAAATAAATAAAAGCATTGAATGCGTTTTATAGAAATTATGCAATACTGAATAGCACTGATAAGTCTATGAGAAGTCATCACAGTCTGATGAGTTAGGATCACCAAGCTGTGTTAATTTTATATATGAGAACTTAAAGCCCTGTTTGCAGTGCTGGGAACTGAACTCAGGGCTTCATGTATCCTTGGCAAGCCTTCTGCCAACTTAATTGCATTCCTAGGTGAAAAACATTTTGTGACATGTAAGACAGATATGAAAGATAACCTTGCAGGGACCATGCCCGCTAGTTTAGACAAGGTCTGTGGTGGGTTTCCTCATACAAGCTCCCACAGCAAGGAGCTTGTAGTTCCTGAAGCCTGACCTCCCAGATACAAAGAAAGGGGACCCAGCCCAGTGGCACATTCCTGTAATACTGGCAATAACAAACACAAATCTTCATTAAAAAAGAAAGGGGGGGGGGGGAACCTAGTGTTAGAGTCTAACCTGGGTTAGTCAGCAAAACCATCTCTTAACGATGGAGGGAAATGCAAGCAAAGGTAGCCCAGCAGGTAAAATCACCTGGCACAGAACATGACCAAACTGAGTTCACACAGTAGACTCACACAGTAGAAAGAGAGAACTCGCACAAGTTGTCCTCTGACCTCTACCTGCGTGTGCCTTGAAGGGTGTCTCAAGACATGACTGCCTGCACACACATATACAGACACATACAATTACAAATTAGTAGCTACCATTTTAAAAGATTCCAAGGAGAAAAGGGTGCCCAGAAAGAGAGAGGAAGCTGTGCTAAGTTCTCTCTCGTCGGGACCAGAGGGCAGCAGAGAAGTGGGAAGAAAGAATGAGAGAGAAGTCCCCACAAGACACGGGGTACTTTTTGTTGGCCTTTGGTGTTTGTTTGAGACAGGTTCTCACTCTGTAGCCCAGGCTGTCCTGGAAGTCCATAGGTAGCCCAGGTTGGCCTCAGATCTACAACGATCCGCCTGCCCCAGCCTCTTGAGTGCCGTGATTCCAAGTGTGAGCTACCACTCCTGGCAATACAAGATACTTTCTGTTACTACGATATCATATCATAGGCTATAGTTAATAAGCTCTTCTCTGCCATCTATATCCTAACAACTGCAAATAACACAAAGCAAGACTTCTGTTTTATCATTACAGTTGACAGTGCCCCTCCCCCAACCCCCTAGCCTGAGTGGCTTGGAGAACCTGCCTGCCTCCCTGTCACTTGACACAGTGATTTAACAACTGGAACAAATGAGCAAAATCTTGGCTCTGCTTCTTACTGGCTGTGTGACCTTTGATAGGTTTCTTAACCTCTCTGGAATCCATCTTTCTTCTTCACAAAGTGGAAGGACTACACCGTCACCCCATCATGTCTGTGTTGGTACGAAAGGATGCACAGAAAGCTGTGTTTTGTAGCTGTGATAAACCTCACTGGACCTGGCAGGGTGGATGCCTGGACCCACCCCCCAGAAATCCAGGTTCAGTACATGTGGGTGGAGCTCAGGAATCCGCCAGGAGGTGTGTGAACCACAGGTTGAGAAATAATGCCCCAGGAAGACAGGTGTGGGGCCATCTGGCCTGGCAATGTGACCCGGCCTAAGGCACTGAGGATCTGTAAATGTGTAGCACCCAGTGGGCAGATGGTCCGGGGGTGGAAAGGTTTCCTCTGCAAGCAAGCCCAAGCCTGAGGTTGAGCAAAGCCAGAGAGGTAAAAGACAGGTTTGAGAACCACCCACCCATCTGTGCACTCAGTACTGAACACCCTCCTGTTGTAGACAGGGGCCTGTAGAGACTAATGCATACACTAGATGCTGCCTTCCTTAATTCTCTGCGGATCTGCAAAGCTGTGGGTCAGTGGTCACCTTGTCCTGGGAGGACAGTTAAGACCCCCCCCCCCAAGTGCTGCACGCTCCACCTCGTCCTTCTCCCCATAGTCAGAACTAGCTGGTGGAGGAAAGCCCACAAGCCAGGCAGGCCTGGCCCCAAAGAGGCAGTAGGGAGCTGTGCCGGCTGTGGTGGCCAGACAACACTGGCCATACCCACAGGGCTGGTGGCTCCTGTCCAGTCTGTTGCTGTTCTAGAAGGAATGCAGACTGAGAGTTGCTAGATAGTCTGTTTTCCAAAAGAAGCCAGATCTCCGGATTTTTGTGTAGTATACTCCCGTTAATGAATGTTGGCAAGTAAGCCAATTTTTTAAAAACCCCATGTGGGCCAAACAAAACACATCTGCTGGCCGGATCCAGCCTGTGGGTGGGCCTCCAGTTCGCAAACTCCGGTCTAAACTGAGCAGTTCCAGCCTGAGGACCAGCGTGGAAGACCCCGTCCTACCTGCACCACAAGTGTGGGGAGACACAGGGTTTAACCTACGGTACTGCTTCCCAACCCTCCATGCACACTCATCACCACACACGGAGTCTGGGCTCTCTATCCAGGATTCTGACCATGCCTTAAGGATGGCCCCAAGTCCCAGAGCCAGAGCAGAGCTTCACTGTGTTTGGAGAAAGACCTGGGCCTGGCTGGAAGGTTCCCTAGTTTAAAAGCAGTGCCAAGCTGGAAAAAAAAAAAACAAAACATGTGGCATTTTCTGTTTCCCCTTATCTATGGACGAGTGCCACACTGTTACAAACATGGGTTTCTAGTTTCCATCACCTACCTGACAGGGGTGTGTGCGTGTTCGTGAACATGGAGACCAGATGTCAACTTCAGGAATAATTCCTCAGGTTCTACTGACCTTGTTTTTGAAGACAGGGTCTTTGACTGGGACAGAGGCCTTGCTTATTAGACTAAGCTGGCTGGTCAGTGAATCCCAGAGATCTCCTCATCTCTACCGCCCTAGGCTCTGGGCTCACAAGCACATACTACCATACCCAGGCTTTTGTTGTTTCAAGATAGGGTTTTCTGTGTAGCCCTGGCTGTTAATGGAACTCCTTTTGTAAATCAGGCTGGCCTTGAATTCAGAGATCCACCTGCCTTTGCCTCCCAAATTCTGGGATTAAAGGTTTGTGTCACCATCAACCAGTGTGTTTGTTTTGTTTTGTTTTTGTTTTAAGATTTATTTTATTTTTTATTTTATATGCATTAGTGCTTTACCTGCATGTGTGTCTGTGTGTCTGTGTGTCTGTGTGTCTGTGTGTCTGTGTGAGGGTGTCAGATGCCCTGGAACTGGAGTCACCGACAGTTGTGAGTCGCTATGTGGGTGCTGGGAACTGAACCCGGATCCTCTGGAGGAGCAGCCACTGCTCTTAACAACTGAGCTATCTCTCTAGCCTGTCTTTTCTCTTTCCTTTCCTTTCCTTGCCTCTCCTCTCTTCTCCTTTCTCCTTTCTCCTTTCTTTCTTTCTTCTTTCCTTTCTTCTTCTTCTTCTTCTTAACATATATTCTGTGGCTGATGCTCAGGTTCTCCTGCTTGTACCTTACGGAATGAGGAGCTATCTCCTTAACCCCAATTGTCAGCAAATTCTTAACAGCCTAATTTAGCATCATCAGATTGAGGTCACAGCCACAGTCATAGTGAGGGAAGTAAGAAGCAAGGAAAGGCCCTTTGCCCCCTCCCCCGCCAACACACACACACACACACACACACACACACACACACGTCCACAGAGAAGCAGCAGTGTCTTAGGAAGGACAAATGCCTGAGATGACAGCCAGCATCCCGCAGGGACAATTCTGCAGCTCAGAGCTGCAGATGTGAGGCAAACCACCCCAGTCTCAAACACCCTGAAGGAGAGAGACCCTTGGATTTGGGACAGGAGGTTGATGTGTGGCTGATGAGTTATTTTTAAGTCTTTGATATTATAAACATGTGCTGAAGTAGAAAGAGGGACAGATGCACACAGAGACAGAGAGGAGATAGGAGAGACAATTCAGCTGATAGAGGGATTGCCAAGCAAGCACAGAGCCCTGGCTTCAACCCCCAGCACATGCCAGGTTTGGTGGCACACACCTGTAATCCCAGCCCTCTGGATATGGAGGAAAGAAGCTCAGAAGTTCAAGATAGTATTCAGTTACATATGGAGTTCAAGGCTAACTTGGGCTACATGAAACACTGTTTCAAGAAGGCAAGCCTGGGAGAAGCTGTCTTTTTATTGCTTCTCTGGATTTTGAGGCAGTTCTTGTGAGTCCCTCCCTGTGAGCAGGTGGGGGCTGCCTGGCAGCCAGGGCCACTCAACTCGGCTCCACAGGCGGTGCTCAGTTATTTTTCAGCAAGTTCCCAAGTTGCCAGGGTGGTTTCATACAATGGCCTCCCTCATGAGCTTTAATTGGCCCTTAACACACAGGAAGACACCAGGGAAGTTTTATGGTGTGTGTAGAACGTTTGAACCAGGAACCAGATTCCTTGTACCCCCGCACCCTCACCCTGCACACCCTCTCTTTTCTTTTGAAGTCAACAGGAGCCCTGTTCAGGGTGTCTAGCAGGAACCAAGGATCTGGTCTAAGTGAATTGTTAGGAAAATGTATTAAAGCTCCTAAAGGAAGATTAAGTTACCCGAGAAAATGCACTCGGGCTAGAAGCAACTGCAGTCAGAGCCACTGAGGGGTGCCCCCCCCATCAGAAAAAAAAGAAGCAAATGTCTCTTAAAAGTTTAGTGAATGTCTTCCATGCCTGGGAAGAAATAAGGCTCCATTGTCCTTGACATGTTTAAAATATGAATTGCCAATTAACAATCCGATTGGCAAATTGCTCTACAATTAAAAACATAGAAATGTTGTTAGAGGCAATTAGAATAATTGTCACATGTTAATTATGGGTTGATGGATTTTGCATGCTGCCAGCAATTACCCTCTGAGCCTGAGATTTTTCTGAACAGAATCCAACCCCATAAAGACATTGATATAATATGAACTGTCTTCCTCGCTGGCACGCTTGCTGTCTTTTAGTGTCTTTTAAGGTATGTAATTATTTTTAATTAGGCTTCCAGAAGAAATTTTCTGAATACATGTTTTACTAGGTCATCCTTAGAGAACCTTGCATCTGATCTGAAAGCAGAAGGAAGTAAAAGAAACCACACCAGAGAATCAAACTCCAGTTCTGATATTTACTGGCTTGCTACAACAGGCAATACACTTAGTGTTTGGTAATATCACAGTAAAATGAATAAAGCATATACCTGACAGGGTTGTTAAGTAATGTCCATTGTATCTGTCCTCAGTCACTGCGAGTGACTAAGTCATTGACATTTGAACCTATGAGCAGTGTCCTTGAGCTAGCCCCTCTTTGCCCCCTCGAGACTCTTGAGAATTGTTCTTCCATTTCTCCTCTTCCCTTCAAATATTATTCTGGTGTTGTTTATTCTAGAACCTTCTGGTCTCATATTCAAGACCACCCTGCCTAGAGCTTTGGGATCAGCTATCTTCACATGTCTGCTCTACTTGCAAGTAAGATCCTAAATCTAAATTTTGTTTATTCTCGGTCCTGGGGTAAGCATGTCCTGTTTTCTTCACAGGGCCTCTGGCAGAGCCTTTTCCAGCAGTGCTGCCTTGGGGGTCAGCTGATTTTTACCCACAGCCTCAATTTGGCCTATAGCTGAATGTTTTTAGATCGAGCTGTGTTGGAATGTAGTTACAGCCAGTCATGTACATATTATCTGTGATAGTATTTGAGA
The DNA here is from genome assembly GCA_028658305.1 of Pachyuromys duprasi. Taxonomy (NCBI): domain Eukaryota; kingdom Metazoa; phylum Chordata; class Mammalia; order Rodentia; family Muridae; genus Pachyuromys; species Pachyuromys duprasi. The sequence continues at coordinate 46,005,006 of CM053761.1, forward strand.
TACAAGGGCATTATGATCCACACAGTTGAAAATATTTACTGCCTGGCCTTTCACAGACGAAGTTTGTCTACCCCTGGCATTGATGCCTACTGAGCAAGTAAGTACCTGCTTACCTTATTGCCAGGGAAAGTTAACACGTTTAATGGCTGGTCTTTTCCTCTCACACCTTTAATATTAGGACCAGACGCTGAGGGATAAATCTATCTACCTATCTATCTATCAACAAAGCATTGGAGTTACAGGCAGTTGTATGACGCTTGTTGTGGGTGCTGGGAACCAATCCTGGGTTCTCGGTTGCTGTTCCTGGCCCCACTTCCTTACCCAAAACAGCATGATCACAATTGTTGGATCCTGGGAGCAGGAGCAAGGCAGGAACAGCCAGGGGATGGAGACCTCAGCAGACAGCTTCAGTGAGGCAACTTATTGGGGGAAGGGGTGGACAAAGGCTATTTAAATCTTTGGGGAGTGGGTACAGTCTTTCTGGGCGAGTGGACATCATTGGCCAGGGCCAAGGTACTGGAAATGCCTTATTTGCATGAAGAGGAATTCCAGGTGCTTGCTGGATATGACCTTGTAAGGAGAGAGGAGGTTTAACCTAGAACCTGGCTGCCAGGCTACATGACCACCTCAGGGGCGGCAGCGGTGGGGGCTGGACATGTACCAGGGCAGGGAGGGAACGGTCCTAACCCCGCCAGTCTCAAGATGAGATTTTTGGGATTTGGACACTCCTTGACCTCACTCTTGCTTCAAGCTGGCTCTCTCTGTCACGTGACTCTCCCTGGCCCACACTAAGGGCTGAGCCATCTCTTCAGCTCTCTAGCATCGCTTCTTAAAAGTGCTCTCCTTGTCTTTGGGTTGCCACCACATCTGGCATTTTTACACAGGTTCTGGCAATTGACCTCAGGTCCTCATGTCTGCACGGCAAGTGCTTCACCAACTGAGCATCTTCTCAGCACCCTCCCTTCTTAATCACCCCCCCCTTTTCCACTCCATTAGAGGCTCATCAGACTTACCAATGAAATGTGTTGCTAAACTTGGCATGGTGGTTCATGCTTCTAATACCAGCACCCAGGCAGCTGAAGCAAGAAGATCATTGTGAATTTGAGGTGGGAGCAGAGGGATGGAGAGAAACAGAGTTCTCACCAGGAGGTCTAAGGTCTAAGGTCATTTCCCACAGTTGATTTAACTTTTGTCTAAATTCCAGAACCTTTATGTTCTCCTCCTGAGAGAATTGGGGCTGCATCATAGGAAAGAACCATGCTGGGGACCCTGGATACATTTGAATGGACTGGGTGACAGAAGAAGGATTCTTTCCTTGGCAGAAGCCTCAGCCTTGTCACACAAACATGTCATTGGAACAAACATGTCATTGGACACAGAATGGTCCCTTCCTTCCTGTGATGCCTCAAGGGCTCTAGAAGGGAAAGGATGGGGGTATGAAGAGGACAAATCCTGAGTAAATTTTAGTCTTCCATGTATGAACTCTGACCTTTGCTGGGTACCTGTTCCTCCCAAGCTTCAGGTTTTCATTCTTGAGATGTAGGCACACAGGCTTGTGGTGCAGCATCAAGGAATTGATGTTTGGGAGTCAGGAATATAGCTGCAAACAGACGTGCCCTCAAAGTGGAATGTGAAATAAACAGCAGACGCTCACCTCCTGCAATCAAATCCAAGTTTTCAAAATAAGCACAGTGGGTTAAGTCAATGCCGCTAGAAGTCTAGGTTTGGCCCATTGTTTACCTGGGTGGTGTCTGAAACACAGTAAGCAACTGTTAACGTTAGACTCCCATTTCAGCCTGCCAGGCCCTCAGTCAGCCTGCTGTGCTTAATGCTTCTGTTTCATTCCCACACACCTGTTAGGAGTCTCTTATGATAGATGCTATATAGGACACACTGGGTCTGAGTTGAGGTCTCGGCTTCCATTCCCATCCCCACTGTCAGAGTATAGGGCAAGCAGACTGACCGATTGTAGAAATAATTGTGACCTTGAATAGTATTAAAATGACAAAGGATTTTGTAAAAACTGGGGAAGTTGCTGGGAATTGAGGTGGTAATAATGATGTGTATAGGAATGGCGGTTGGGGCAGATAGTCTAGAATCTGGTTCCTGGTGGTACAATCTTGGCCAAATTACGAATGCTCCCGTACTTCAGAGCTCTGCTCTTCAAAATGAAGATACTAGGTCCCTTTGTACCGTCACACAGCATCTCACACAGGTTAGCCATATGCCATGCAAAGCCTTCTGGGTAGGAATTTGGAAACTTGGGCTCTAATGATAACCAACTTGTCACACACTTTCTATAAATTTCTAGAACCATCTAGAAACTGCTTTCTAAATTTTGAGTGCCTGTCCTTCAAAACTGATTCATTAGAAATGGGATCCCGGGGTTCATGTGTTCATCATTGCAGATTGCAGAGGGTTTAGGGAGGTTCTTAGTGTTAGATGAGGCCATGGGGTAAGGGGGGGGGTGTCACTGTGTCTTTAGTAACATTATAATACTTTATTTAATTCATGTGTGTGATATGTGTTTGTATAAGCGTGGGCCCACACACATCACCATAGATGGAAGACTCAGAGAACAACTTTCAAGAGTTAGCTCTTTCCTTGCACTGTCGGTTCTGGGGACCGAACCCAGTTCATCAGGCTCACTTTTATCCACTAAGCTCTCTTGCTGGCCTGCCATTAGTAGCACCATAAGAAGAGAAGAAACCCGATCTGCGTTACCACGTGACACCACACTGAGATGCAGCAAAAAGGCCAGGACCAGGTGCTGAACAGATGCTAGTACCATGTCCTAGGACTTCTCAGTTTCCAGAACCGTGAGCTACAAAACCCCCTTTTCATTATAAGTTACCTGGTCTCGAAGTGTTTTGCTATTGCAGTACTGTCAGCACTGGGAATTTTCACGACCCAGGAGGCTGCATGCTTCTGGACAAATCCAGATGTCTTGACACCCTCATTCTACTCGACCCTGATCCTATTATGTGACTTTGATGAATTTAGACTAAATAGGAGGTTCTCTAACTTTTGTGCCTGAAACACCTATTGTTAAAACAGAATGCGGGCTCCACCTCCAAGGACAGGGGTCGGGCCTGGTTATCTCTGCCAGATAATCACAGACGTTACGAGCCACCTGCAGGTCTGAGGTTCTATGGCCAGCTTCCTGTGGCCTGCTTAAAGTCTAGCTTGAGAAAACGTGGGTCCCGTACAGAAAACCATTTACCAGATGGTAAACAATGTTTATTGAACACCGGCTACTTTTCAAGTCCTTTTCCCAGAACTGGGGAATCATGACTAAAAATCCCCTGAGAGAGGGCTTGGTGAACTTGGCTTTGGATGCTGCACTGCCCTAGTGCTCCAGAGCACCACTGCGTCCTAACTCTAAACACGAGAGCCAGGAAAGACTGGATACAGCATCTCCCCAGGGAGGAGAGGGAGCCTGCTGTAAGGACACATGGGAGAATCCACAGTTTTAAATTTTGTGTCTTTGAGACAGAGTCTCCTCTGTCTCAGAGATAAGGATGACCTCAAGCTTGCTAGGTTGCTGAGGATGACCTTGAACTTCTGATCCTTTGGTTTCCACCTCCCCAGTGCTGGTTTTAGTGTCATTGCACCTGGTTTATACCGTGCTGGGGTGCTTTGTGCTTCTGTCAACCTCAAGATGGGAGGGAAGGAGCTGGTTCTGTGACCCGCTGAAGACGCAGAACATATATTACCCCAGAAGCTGTGCTGCAGAGTGTCAGCCAGTTCACATGTGGTCCTCAATCAAAGATGGTGACAAACATGTCAAGGAGGTCAGTGATAACACTGATCTTTTGATGTTCCTAGTGACAGGTGTATTTGATAAGACTTTCTTTCTTCCTTACAATTCACTTATGTTTTATTGCATGTCTGCTTAGGCACACTTGCAGTCCCTGCTATCTGCAGCTATATAATAAATCAGTGGCTTGGAGCAAGGTCTGTTTTGACTGGTTATGATTCTCTGGGTCAAGAATCTTAATGAGACTCACAGGAATGGCTCCTGCCCATCCCGTGCTTGCCACACACATTTTCACAGCTGCGCTTAGCCAGTGCCTAGACATGGCTAAAAAGTGCATCGTGGGGCTGGCGAGATGGCTCCGCAGCTTAGAGTGTCCTGTTGCTCTTCCAAAGACTGAGTTTGATTCCCAGCATCCAGGTGGAGGCTCACAAACCACCTCAACTCCAGCTCCAGGGGATCTGATGCCTTTTGATCTCTGTAGTCACTAGGAATGCCCACGCACTCGTGTATGCAGGCAAAAAACATTCATTCATATAGAAGACACAGTGGCCAGGGGTTGAGCAGGTACCAGTGCCATGCTCATAAACAAATCTAAAAAACCATTAAAAAAAAACATTGTGGATTTCCTGTCAGATCTAGTTATAGTTTCGGCTGTTGCCTCTCTGTTTCCTATACATGGTCTCTCCTTCTTTACGGTCTCCATCCTTCCAGGCAGGCCTGGATTTATAGGACAGCCTAGGGCCGCTGGAATAAGAAGTGGGCACAAGGCCCGGCTGCCGGGCTTAGAAGTGGTCCGTGTGACTTCTGTCATAATACATTGCTTAGAGTAAGTCACCACGTCAATCATTATCCAAGGAGGGAGGGAAAAAAAAATCCATCCTGATGCGAGAAACTGGTGGCAGCTGTCTTTGCTTACTATTGTTCTAGATGCTTGATTCTCGGATTCTCACCCATCAAAGCACTTGCAATGAAAAAATAGGATTTTTTTTTTTGGTGGGTGGGAGGTGAGAGTGAGGGTTTCAAGATGACAAGATGGAAAGCTTTCTCTGATTTACAGCATCTATATCCAAGGAGGTGTCAGGACTCCTTTGGGAAAATAAGGAAACATAGATGATTACCTAATGAATGTAGCTCCTGGGCTAGAAGGGCAGTGAACAGCACAGAATGTGTGTCTGCTGGTACATCTGTTTGTTTTAAAGTGGGGAGCACACACTTTAAGTAAGTGTGTGCTCGAATGTGGTTTTCCTCACCTGTGCTGGGCCCTGTGGAGGTCGGAGGTTGCTGTCTTTCTCCGTTGCTTTCCCACCTTATTTAAAAAACCGTTTATTATTTATTTACATGGCATATGCTGGTTCATGCCACGGCATGCGTGTAGAGATGAAGACAAACTGTGGCAGTTTGTTCTCTTCTTCGACCACGTTGAGTCCTAAGCTCAGGTTATCCGCTTTGGTGTAAGTGCTTTTACTCACTAACCCAACTCCTCCACCTTATTTTTTGAGATAGAGTTTCATTTTTAATTAAAAAAATTTTTTTAAGGCTGGGTGTGGTGGCACATGCTTTAATCTCAGCACTCAGGAGGCAGAGGCAGGCAGATCTCTGTGAGTTTGAGGTTGGCCTGGTCTACAAAGTGAGTCTAGGACAGCCAGGTCGGTTACACGGAGAAATCCTATCTCAAAAAACAAACAAGCAAAGAAACAAACAAGCCAAAAATTAATTGTGTTGTGGATATAAACATGTTTTTGTTTTGGTTCCAGGTTTGGAATGTGGGACTGATTCAGATGGTGCACAGCAGCAGACTATTTGCCTCATGTGGGCCCTGAGAGGAGCTCTTTGCCAGCTGCAGATAGTTTGAATCTGAGGACTCTGGAGAGAGAATAAATGGCAGAGCCCAGAGAATGGGGAGCTCAGAGAAAGAACAAGATTGCTGCTGCTTCCCCCTTGCTACTCCTAGTTGCTGTTGTGAGACAAGAAGTTGGAGATAATCCTGAAATGAGAACTGGACTGGCTCCAAGGAACCGGAAACCCTGATCAGCAGGAAGCAGCTAAGAAAGCACCCCATCTCCCACTAACCCTTTCTCTCTCCTACCTGGTGTTGGAGTATTGGAAGGGATTGGGGTGGGGTAGGGAGAAAAAGATAAGAAATGTAAATAAAAGAGGTGTTTTTTTTTTTTTTAAGTATGCCACATGTACTATATGCATACAGGAGCCCTTGGAGGTGGGAAGAGGCACCAGACTTCCTGAAACTGGAAGTAGAGATGGTTGTGAACCATTGCTTAGATGCTGGAACTCGACCCCAGTTCCTGTGATGAGCACAGCCCTCTCTCTGTCCCTAAGATAGTTTCTTGATATTTCACCTAGACTGGTTGGCTAATGGGCCCCTCTTGTCTCCACCCCACCCTCGGCACTGGAGTTCCAAATGCACCATGGCTTTTAATATGGATGCCAGGATCCAAACCTAGTTCCTCATGCCTACATAGCAAGCGCTTTGCCCATTGAACTGGCTCCCGGCCCCTCTGTCTACATGTGTAAGATAAATTTGAACTGTGTAATAAACCCAACTGTCCTTTTGGAAACAAATATAACAGGTCATAAAATTCACAAATGCTTCTTATTAATTTGCATGCCGCTCAAAGAAAAAGAGCTGAGCGGCACGACAGAGTATTTTTTTGTGGTGGTGGTGTGGTATTTGTGTGTGTGTGTTTTCCAGAATTTCATGTGCAGCAGATGTTTTGAATGCTCTTCAGTTTAGGGGCAATAATAGAAACCACATGTTTGCCTTTATTTTTGAAACTGTTTTAGTAAGGGCTTGTGAAAATATGGAAAATGTAAACAGTATCGAATACAAATACATAACGTGCAAAGAAGCCAGCCTATCATAAAGTGATGAGGAGGCCACAGAGGTGGGTGTAGGAAACATAAATGACCTGGTGCATGTCCATCTTTAAGTGTGCAAATGAATCATGACCTAGTCAAAGGCAGATTCTGAGGCTGGGGTGCTGCTGGGTAGAACATTTGCCCAATATGCATAAGGCCCTGGGTTGGATGTCTAGCATTACATAAAGCTTATGATCCTAACACTTGGGAGGCAGAGGCAGGAGGAACAGAAGTTCAGGAGCAGCCTCAACTAAGGCAGCAAGGTTAAGGGCAGTATACTCTAAGAAGGACAGATCCTGAACCAGTGGGGTTTAGGGTAGGTTGAGGTCACCCTGTTGAGAGGGTGATGCTGTAGAAGTTTGAGCGGTAGTGAGCACGTGTAAGATGTGGGAAGAAAGGGGTTGTCTAGTTTCCTCCCTCAAGGAACAGGAAGGGCTTAGTGAGGAAATACTGTGCCTGTGTCTGAAATTGAGCTAGACAATGAAATACCACGATCAGGTTAAACTCAGTCTTGGGACTTAGAAAGCCTCCAGGTTGGAAGGAGAGGGTAACAGGAAAGAGAATGGAAACAGAATGATATGAGGAGGTATAGAACTGCTGTGAGATATGCCATGAGTTGAGTGAGCTCAGAGTCTCTGTCGTTTCATCCAGAAAAAAAAAAAATGGTGACCATTACAGTACCAACATCATAGTTTGAAAACACAGCTTTTAATGCTAGGCATCAAAACAGTGCTTTAAGCATGCAAGGCAAGTTCTCTGCCACTGAGCTATGGCCCAGCTCCTTCCGAGTGGAAGTCTTGTGAGATTTAGGTGAAATCAAGTGAAATAGTGCTTAGCAGATAGTAAGTGCTCAAAACTATTAACTATTTAATAATGGTTATTGTTATTTAATATGTTATATAAATTATTATATAATGTTACATAAATATATGATATATAAACTATAACATGTATTAAAATATAGAAATAAAAATAATATAAATTATAATTTAATAATATCATATGAGCGCTGGTAACTGAAGGAAATGTCTATGTGTTTTCTGGAAAAAATAGATTATTAATCATTGATAAAATTCTGGAAGTCTATTCAGTATGAAAAAGAAAATAATTATGGCCATTCTCATGATGCTGTCGAGAAAGAAATATCTTTATATAACTTGTGAGACATTTAATGAATATAAATGATGGATTAGAAGATAACCTTTAAAAGATTTTACTTATCCCCGACTTTATGTGACCATAGCTTTCACCTCTATAAAGTGGGAATAGTTACATCTGTCATACCCCATATATTTTGTTATACCGCCATGGTGGAATGTCTGTAGTCCCGGGATGTGGGAGGCTAAGGCAAAAGTGCCATTTAAGCTTAAGAATCCAGGCCTGTCTGGCCACACATAGTGAGGCTGTGTAAAACCAGAACAAACTTCAAGTGGCACAAATGTCATAAAGAGCCTGGTGTCCACAGAGCCGGCTTGGAATCTTGATCCTGTCACTAATCGGCCCATGTGGCCATGACCATTATTTTCCTTGAATTCTTCCACAATGGAGAAAGGATATAAAGCACTCAGCAATGTCACAGACACAAAACAAGTGCCTAGTAAATGACAACTGTTGCTGTGATATGAAATCGCTTTAAAAAAAAAAATCACAGGGTGTATTACTTCAGAAGGATGGCTATTCTACGCACGCTGTGATAAATGTGCTGCTTTCGGCAAATGGCCAACTGTTTCTTCAGAGTTGCTGGCAGTGAGGAATCAACTTTGTTTCTCTGCACCCCTAATCTCTCACGGGCCTGTCCAAGTGACACTGGAAAAGACAGATTGGGGCACAGCTCAGCCTCTGATGATGCCATCAGCCTATCTCTGAGTCGCCACTGGAGCTAAGAGACTGCCTCTTTTGGTGAATTGCAGGAGTTTAAAATGGCCATAGCTTTGGTAACTAGAAGAAGAGGAGGAGGAGGAGAAGAAGGAGAAACACCTTTCATTGAACCAGTTAAAATTGCAAATTCACAGGTAAATGACAAGGATGCAGCTTGTACCCAGGAGGTCCCCACGGTTGTTCGTTGATATTAATAGTTCTTGGAGGAGGGTAGGAGCCTGTGCGGGTCACAGCTGAGCCACAGGCCCTACACATTCTGGTTGTGGAGGTCATGCAGCTTCATTGTGACACTAGGCAGCTTCCCAGTAGCCAGAGACTGCACACACACACACACACACACACACACACACACACACACCAATATCCCCCCCCTTCTCACCTCGCTCAGAGGAAAATGCTGGAACTGGAGGCGGGGAGACATCAAAAATTCCCTCTCACATCCCATCCCCAGACTCATTAGTTCCCTCTCTTACTTTCTCCCCCATCCATCTCCTTGACAAGATTATTGGAAAGAAGGAGTTAATGAGTACACAGTTGTATTTTTCTTGGAAGAGAAATACAAGACAGGCTCAGAGCAGGCTGTCATCACTCTAGAGTTTTTAGGGGCTTTACAGGTAATAATTAACCCTTTGTGACATTCCTGGAAAAGAAATCGTGGGGCTGAAAGAACCTACTAAGATTTTCCATCTGTGGTAAAATCCCTGACTTTTGTTGTTTCTGAGTTAGTAACACTTAGAAAAGAGGCCTCAGACAAATGTGGCCCTGAACTGCCTGTAACACACCTGCACCTTTTATCAAAATGGTATATTGTGTGAGAATTCGTGTTTAGCGTATGTGCACATGAGGCCAGAGGAGGACTTTGCGTGTCCTCCTCTACCATTCTCTGCCTTATTCCCTTGGAGCGGGGTCTCTGACTTTGGAGCTAGGCTGACAGATGGCAAGCCCCATCTCTCCTCCTGTCTCTACCTCCCGCAGGTCTGGAGTTACAGGCACACAGCTTCTGATGCAGGTGCTGAACCCGGATTCTCATGCACCATGGGAGTGCTCCTACCCAGCAAGCCACCTCACCAGGTCAAAATCGACCATTTTTAACTCTCTCACACACAGAAGGAATTATCCTTCTTGGCCATTTGAGAATACTAAAGTTTAAGAAATAATCGGACAAAGGTTTCTAGTAACAAGGCTGGCTGGAACCCAGGTCTTTTGAATCCTGCCCAGGGAACTTTTTTTTCTTTTTAAATTGCAAATCGGGTGACTTATGCATGGCAGGCAAGGGCTGTGCCACTGAGCTTTACTAGGGACTCCACGGCTTTCTTTGGTACAGCAAACATAATTTAAGTTCTCTTTTATCACCAAGAAGGCATAATTCTGACTCCTAGGAGTTGGATTTTCAGACAGTCCCTGTGATCAACCTGCTTTCCTGATTAAAAAGAAAAAAGTATGTGTGTATATATGTGTCTGTGTGTGTGGTGGGGTATATTCCCATGCCATGGCACACATGTGGAGGTCAACGGACAACTTTGTGGAGTTGATTCTCTCCTTCCACCTCTATGTGGGTTCTGGGGTTAGAATTTAAGTTCTCAGGCTTTTGCCTCAAGTGCCTTTGTCCACAGAACTATCTTGCTGGCCCCTTTCTTAAAATGGTTGTGTGAGTGTGTCAGAGCAGTTTGGTAATAGAGGTTTTCTAGCAGTGGGGTTTAGCAGGATATATTGCTGAGACTTCTTGGATGCAAGACACCTGGAATGATTCTTAGAGGTGTTTATTTCTTGTTGGTTCTGGGCATTGGTTTCTGCTTGATTGAAACAAACTGGAAAATCTAAAATGCTCGGGTAGCTGGCTTAAGCACTCAGGAGGTAGAGGCAGGAGGATCAGGAGTCACCCTCTGTTACCTGTCAAGTTCCAGGCTGGCCTGGACTATATGAGATACTATTTGAAAAAAAAAAAATAAAGCAGTAAATTAAAATGAGGATCCAGAGTACACTGCTGAAAAGACCATGACCTGTTCTTCTAGCAGGTAGCTTTTCTTGAAAGTCTTCCTTGATATCTTCTTCCTGATTTTAGGTTGTGGGCACAGCCCATGCTTTCCTAAGCTGGATCTCTGCTCTCCAGCCCACACTCCTGCTGCACTCATAGGCAGGTTGCTAGTATGTGGGCAGACTTCCATACATGGTGTGAGGAGCAGACATGACTTCATGCTTTGCCGTAGACGAGAAGAACTGCCAAGGCTCAGGCGCCCCGTCCCCCCAAGACTTTCTCAGTTTGGAATCCTCTTCTCTGGTGGTGTGGTAACAAAGACCACAGGCGATGCCGCAGATCTGTGGGCAAATTACCTTGTAGCGCCCCAGCTCCTGTCCTCTAGGACTCTGGAGTGCGCAAGTGCAACTCATAGCTCCGCCCACAGCATTGGAAAAAACATTTTGTAAACTCTACTGGAATCAACCTGAAGGTAATCTTCAGTCCAGGTTTCACAACGATTTACTGTGTTTATTATGCTGCTTGTTTCTGGGCTGGGGATGACCTGACACATTTCTTTAAGGGAATGCTCACAAGCATTCTGAATTAAATTGTTCCTTTGCTTAATAACTCTCTGTAACACCAGTGCCAGGGGCTCTGGTATCTCTTCTGACCTCTGTGGGCACCAGGCAGTCGTGTGTCGCACATAAAATAAAAAGTAAATTAAAAATGTTAAAATAAAGACTTAGATTACATTTGTGTGTGTACACACACACACACACACACACACACACACACACACGCTTGCGCTCATATGTAGAGGTCAAAGGGCAACCTGCACAGGTCAGCTCTCTCCTACCTTTTGGGTTTCAGGGATCAAATTACTCTCTTGTTCTACCATCTTACTGGCCTAAATTACTCTTTTGTGTCAGCCTAGGCAGGAGTGCTTCAAGTGGGCTACACAGTGATATGTTTCAAAGGGGAAAAAAAAGGAGGGGGCTTCTGAAGATATGGCTCAAGGGTTAAATATGCCAAACTTATTTAGCAGAGAATTCAGTTCCCAACATTCATGGGTGCCTCACAACTACTGTTATCAAGCTACGATGGCCTTTGGTCTCCTTAGCCGTCCTGTACTCATGTACACATACATGCCTATCTATGTACATACATACATATACGTACACAATTAAAGAGACAGTAAATCTTCAAAATGTACTGTTTCGTGTTCAGTGGTCTTGACATACTTAAGCATCAAGGTGGAGGACTCCTCCAATTTGGAGGTCTTTTATATTCCATTCCCCAGCTTTTTGTTATTCTTTCTACCCGAAGCAGGAAAACAGAGAGACCCGTTTCTCCTTATCCAGATGGAAGGTGTGTGCTATGTGGACTGCACCTGTCGTGCATATGTTCCTGCTCATGGGTGCATGCACACACAGACACAGACACACACACGTTGGACCAGCCAGTGCTTTCCTGTTAATATATCTGAGGTATTACAGTTGGCTTAATTTACATACATTGAGCACTGCTTCAACATCATGTCCAAGATTAAAAAAAAATGTGAAACTGGATAGCATTTATCTGACAGTGTAAGCAATCAGAAGAAAGGGATGAAAAGAACAGCAAACAAAGCTGGCTGTGGTGCACGCACAGTAACACCAGTTATCCAGAAGGCTGAAGCAGGACGATCACAAGTTTGGGGCAAGCATGGGCTATGTGATGAGACTCAAACAACCTGAAAAGAAGGAAGAAAGAAGGAAGAAAGGAAACAAGCCAGCCAACAATCATGTGACAACAAAATTCAGGCCCAATTTTGTTAAAAAAGCTTGAGGGACAGTCCCGAGCAGCACCAAAACACATTTAAAAAAATATATCGACTATGAAAATCCTTTAACTGTTTTGTTTTTTCCTGATGAACAGCTTTTCGACTCCACTTCTATAAAGCATAAGTTAGATTTAACGTGCTGGAACAGTATTTTCCAGTAGAACTCTAGCGACTTAGTTTCCCTGACCCTGTGTGCAGTATGTTAGAAACCTGCATGTGAACCACCACCAAAGTCAAAGCGCTCAGAGGGGCAGGTATGCATTACAGCGCAGTCATGTAAGACAGGGCTTGTCTACGTCCAGGCACTATTTCACATGGCGCCAATCAATTCATTCTGACCCGTTTGGGCAAACTCGAAGGCTCTCTCCGAAGAGTACATCATGGATAGTTTCTTGAAAGCTGTACACAGCACCAGAGCAACCCCGTTTTTTCAAGTCCAGAGCATTTCCCCGAACTATCCAGCAGCTAACTAGGGGCGGGGAAGGGGGCGTGCCTTTGAGATTCAATTTCTGCAGCACACACTCATTTCGTTAGTCAAAGACACATTTCTGGATTTAAGATATCAAGAAGAACGAGTTCGCGGCAGAAGTGAGCTCCAGGATATGAGATGAGAAAGGTCCGCCCCCGCCCGGACCTCTGAGGAAAGAGCTGAGAAACTCGTGAAAGTTTAAATAATCTTTTTCTCCCGGGAAGGCGCCAGTAAAAAGGGCGAAGGTTTGCTGTAAATCCACCATGCTGTTTGTCGTCTGGGGAGAGCGGAACAAACCAGGGGTCCAGACAGCTCCCAAACCCGTACCTTAGGGTCCCAACTTTCTCTCCTCCCCAAGCCTCAACGGCCCGGCGCCTAGGCCACTTCTCCAGATGCTCGGCAGCCAACGTCCGTGCGAGTGCTCCTTTAAGAGGAGGAAGCTCGGCCCCTCCTTTTCCCCGCCCAGTCCCCGCCCTTCACACCTCGGGTGGGAAAAGCGGGCGGAGGCGGGGCCTCGGGGAGCGGGCGCTCCTGTGGCCTAGGAAGCCGGCCGGGGGCTCCGGTAGCCAATGAGCAACGGGCGGGGCGGGGCGCAACGCGGCAGCCCAGCGTCCAACGTGGGCAGCTCTCCGGCGGGGGGCCCCAGCGGAGGGGTGTGTGAGGGCGAGCAGCCGGGGCGGGGCCAGAGGCCGCGGGGCCGGACCGCGGCGCGGCTGGCCGCTGATTGTTCGCAGCGCCGAGGCACGGTGCGCTCCGGCCGCTCCGGGACGGCGAGGCGCGTGGGGTCCGCGGCTGGCAGCCCAGCGCCCTCGGTGAGATGCCCGGCCGCGCCACGCGCACAGGCCGAGGCTGAGCGTCCCCGGTGCTCGGCGGCGGCTGCGCTCGGCGTGCTCCCCGGCTCCGAAGGCGCGGGGGTGGGGGAAGGACGAACCGCGGCGGCCGAGCACTCACCGCGGGACTCCGCAAGAGTTCGCGCGGCGCGCGGGGCTCGGCCCGGCCCGGATGGGCGCGGGGGTGGCGGCCCCCGCGGGGCGCTGCGAAGCGGCCCGGGCAGAGCGTGCCGGCTGAGTGCCGCGGCCGCGGAGCCGAGCGGGGAGCGGGCGTCCATGCCCCGGCGCGGAGCCTAGCGCCGAGCGCAGCCCGCGCCCGCCCGCACCTCGCAGCGCTCGCGCCCCGGCTTCGCGGCGCGCTCCAGACAAGATGGCGCGGCCGGGTCCGGGAGTGCTCGGGGCCCCGCGCCTTGCGCCTCGCCTTCTGCTCTGGCCGCTGCTGCTGCTGCTGCCGTGGCCGGAGTCGGCGGGCGCCCAGGTCGGCCCGCGGGCGCCCTGCGCGGTCGCCTGCACTTGCGCCGGGGACTCGCTGGACTGCAGTGGGCGCGGGCTGGCGACGCTGCCCCGGGAGTTGCCCTCCTGGACGCGGAGCCTGTGAGTATTCCCTTCGGGCGCTGTCACTGGGACGCGGGACTCCGGGGGGGGGGTGCTCAGCCGGAGAGGGTGCGGAGCGAGCTGTGCGGGCTGGGAGACTTGTGGGTGGCCGAGCGGAGTTCACGCGTGGGGTCCCCGGACAGGGGACGCTGCCTCCCGGGTGTGAAGGTGGGCGCGATTCTGGAGAAGCGGCGTGCTTGGCAGCGCGTGTTCTGGTGCGGAGAGGGGATGGGAGCGGTCCTGTAGGGGTGATTGGGTGTGCGGGATCCTTGGAGTCTGGGGGCCAGCGAGTGTGGGGCGTGGAGGTGAGCCATCGGTTTGTGACTTGAAGGTGAGTCGAGTGTGTGCAGGCGAGCGCGAGGTGCGTGTGTGTGTGTGTGTGTGTGTGTGGCTGTCTGAGTGAAGAGTGGAGGTGAGCGAATTTGTGTGCGTGCGAGACTGAGGATGGCAGTCTTATGTTGGGATCCGTGAGTGTATGTTTCTTTTTTCCTGCCCTGTAGCCCACCTCTTCGGTGTCTGAGTACCCTCAGCTTATCCCCAGTTGGTAATGAATGAAGGTGACTCTTATCTCCGGCGTTCATTCTATTTATATTAGTTATTAGTGAGTGTGTGGTGCTGTCTCCCTATCCGCCTGAGAATTGTGGTGTCTTGACTTGGCATTGGCCAGGGCAAAAGGGACCCTGCCTGGGGAACCCAGGAGTTGAGGAGCTTTGCGAGTTCGTGGAGATCTCTGAGTGTGGCTGTTCGCCCCTTTCCGCCTCCCCGGCTCGTACACAGGAGCTGTATTCCAGGTCCCTTCCTGTCTGTTCCCTGGGGCCTCCTTGGGTTTGATGGCCCACTGGAGTGGGTCCCGCACGCGAGTTTCTCCTCCATAAATGGCACAGGTTAGTTGTGGAGCAGTGCTACCTCAGGAGAGGTTGACAGGGGGTCTGGCTGGCTCTGTCGGCCTGTTTTACCCCACAGAGGTGCACTCCTGGGCTGCTGTGGTTAGGGCCTACCTGGAGTTAGTGGGATGCGTCTTCCAGGAGTTTTGGCAGGAACAACAGCAGCAAATGTTAGATTTCTGTAAACATAGTGGAATAGAATAGCATTGTCATACGTCAAAAACTCGGACCTGTGAGCCGACTAGCCCAGTTATCAGTAATTAGCATCTCTAGAACTATTAGTACCTTCCATAAAAAGCCCTAGCTTGAGTAGCCTGCTTCTCTCTTGAGCAGTTGAATGACTTTCCTGGGACGTAGAAGAGGTACAGCAGTAGCTTCAGTCATGACACAGGTTTTAATCCACACCTATGGCTTGACTGCAGATGAGGGGACCTGAATATCTGACTGTCTTGAAGAGAAAAGTTAATTCCTTTCTGACCAGGAGACCCCGTGTTTTCTGAGCATGAGGCCTTTATGTGGATCTCTTGGGCGAGCTGTTGTGTGAATTCTGAAGCCAGCTGAGACGAGTGTTGCTGCTCCTAGACTTTCTCTTCAGAATCTGCTTCCTCTCTGAAATTCGCTAGTGAAAATGCATGGTCTTAGAGTGGGTTTTACATAGACAGTGGCCCTGTTGGTTACTTGGAGAGGAACATGCTATTGCTTTTTGCTAAGGTTTTATTTATTAATAGTTGAGGCAGTTTGAGGATGTTGTTTCCCTTTGCATACATAAGGTAGGGTTTTGTGTAAGTGTGTGTGTTTAAATTAAGTAATAAAACTAGGTGGGTAGAATCAGAATAACTTCTCAGGTGTTCACCTGTTGGAAGACTTGTAAAGCTATGTGTCAGCAGCACCTTGAGGAAGGCTCTGAGTTCCAATCCATAACTTCCTGGAGAGGACAGAGTGTTCTTATCTGCACTTTCTTCTGATCACAAGACCCACTGTGCCTTGCCCTTTTTTGGAACAGAACTTACTCGTCATTTTTAGGCTTTCAGTTGCCTACAAGGGACGATTCACACAGCATAAACACCTTTAAAGCCACAATCTCTCTTACTCCCACAACCCAGTGATCGATAAACACCAGACTAGGTATTTCGAGCTTGAGGAGGTACAATGCTACTGAAGATGGTTCTAATGGATTAGACTGAAGATTCAAGCAGTGTGGTTTCTCAGTTAGTACGTGGTGATACCTTGCGCGCGCGCACACACACACAGACACACAAGGGTGTCCTTTGAAAAACACCTGAGTTTATTTCTGTGTAAAATAAGATCAAGTATGGATCATCTCATAACCTTCAGATTTCTCAAAATAAATCCCCCGCCTCCCCACCCATTGAGGATTGAACCTAAGGTCTGGATGGAGCTGGGCAAGCTCTCAGCTACCTCTGAGCTGTATCTCTTCTAGTACCAGTGCTTTCGTTTTAAAATGTCGCTTTTATTTTGGCAAGATAGAAGTGGAGAAAGTCTCTGTATATAACAATAAAATATCTTGTATTTCCACTGAATTTACACCTTCTAAGGCCACTGTGTCTAGAAAATGCTTTGTGCTAGTTTATAAGTCTATGAAGTAGATTTACTGCAGCCTGCTCAAACAGTTTGAGGCTGTGGTTTGAGACAGCAAGGGACCTATGGCTTTATGGGACTCTTCCCGCTTTTGTCAACAGTACATCTACTTTTGGAGTTGCTCTCAGGCCATGAATAGGGAAACGAACAGTTTTTAATAGTGAATAAGAATGTGGTGTGAGTAGAAAAAGCATGGTGGTGGTGATGGAGGGAAGCAGCTTCCTCTCCAGGGCTGAGGATAACTTATTCCTTATGGCTGCCTAGAGTGGTGGAGAGAAACTGAGTCTCCTATGCCATTGCATCAGTGAGATTGGCATGGTCCAGTCAGAACATTCATAAATAGCACCAGACACGGCCCAGCCTTACTCCAACTCCCAGGATCTTAGAAGAGGCCGAACTTCTTAGAATTTAGGTGTTTGCTTTCCTTGAAACTGTTTTTGAGTGCACGATTTCAGAAGCTGTTTAAAAAGTTAAAGAGGATTTGCTTTTGACTCCTTTTCACCTGTCTAAATTTGAGCAGAGAGTTTAGTTAACAGAATACTGTTGGCATTAACATCCTGAGAGGGTAACTGAGGCCTGTTGGGAGTGGGAGGTAGGCAGAGCGTAGGAGGGCAGTACTTGAATTCTTGCTCTGTGGAGGGAAGGTAACAGGGATTCAAAAGCAAGGACATTTAGGAAAGGACACCAAATGTGGTCATCTTGAGTGCCATTAGGAAGCATTTATCGATTTGCTTCTCAGATGTTGGGAGTTTGCAGAATCAAGTTGGGTGGCTCAAATCTAGCTTTGCTGGTTTGAGCATGTAAGTGGTGGTCGTGATTACATTAGAGAGTATGCAATCTGTGTTGTCACTGTAGAGTTTTAGAAAGCAAGAACAACCTCTGTCTTTTCAGATTTTACAGTTGTGCTTCAAGGGCTAGGTGCGCAAGGTGCTGTGAATTAAGGTTCTGGAAATTACTTTCTATCTTATTTATGCAAATAAGATGAGCAAATCCTTTTAGAATCCAAACTGGTGTGTGTGTTTGTGTGTGTGTGTGTGTGTGTGTGTGTGTGCGCGCGTGTGGGGCTGTAGGTAGATATGTATGTTTAAATGAAGTACCTAGCTGGTCCATAGTCCCTCCTTATCCTCTTACTTTTTGTCTCATATCACTTTAAGAGCTCAGCAGACCTTGAACTTGTTTCGATTTGGGGTTGGAGGTTGTTTGGAATAGAGACGGATTTATTTATTTTGTGGTGCTAGGGATCTGAACTCATTGCCCTGGGACATGCTAAACAACTGTGCTTTTCCTACGGAGGGGCTCCATCCCCCTACAGATCTTGAGGGTACTTGCACCTTTCAAAGTTTTCTCTGCTACAAGGGCATGTTGAAAAGATCCCTGAGGATGGGCTCGAACCCAGGGCTTTGCACACTCCAGGCAAGCATTCTACCAACTGAGCCACATCCTCATAGAATTGTCCCCAACTTCAAGTCGCTATTTTAAGAATCGGTGTGCTCATCTCTTTCTATAATTGCATATCATTACTAGATTTCACAAACTTTGGACTTTACAGGCAGTAATTCTTGGCAAGATCTTGAGAAGGCTGGGGACCCTGTAGTATTCCTTGATAGGAGCTTCTTTCTGTCAGATGCCCACATATTCCTCCTCTCCAGCCTCTTCCCTCTTTGGCTAATTACTTCGCCTGGGTTCCCTGGGCTGCTTCCCTGGCCAGTTGGGTTGCCCTCTGGTTGACCTTTTTTTTTACTGTCAAGCTCCGTGCTCACAATGAAAGAGTCTCTTCCCTTCTCTGCAGAAGTGTCTCCTTGGTGCAAAGCCTTTTCAGCATACTCCCAGGGTGGATAGAAATGCCCCAGAGCCCGCTAGGAAGTAGTGCAATTTAGCACACCTGGTTCTAGAATATGCACCTGCTAAAACCGGGAAGAAAGGTCTGTGAGAACGGAGAGCCGGATGGTGGCTGTTTAAAGTAGCCTATGGCTGTTTGGAAAGCGAGAGGGAAATCTAGAGGAGGGATTCATGGAGTTGAAAGTTTCTGTAAGCAGTAAGAATGGTGGTTGGCTTTATCCTTTCTCCTCCTCTTTCTCCTCCTCCTCTTTGTGCTCATTTAAAACATAAAAGGGATTCCTCCCACTCACCCCATAGGTTGCAAGACTGGGTAACCCTAACTTTCAACTAGTTTTGATGAGCTTGGTGACATTTACATACACACTAGGGATCCTGGGGTCTTTCAGAAGTGAACAGAACTTTGGACTGTGTTAATATTCAGAGTTGTTTACAGTGGATGTTCTTTGAAAGGTTAAAGGCTTTGGCTTGAGACAGGAGGGGGAAACCCAGGCAGAGGAAGGGAAATCTGTGAAAATCTCAAGTGGTGTCTGGCCTGTGGGAGGTTGAGGGATCATCAGTAATATGTTTTTACAGCTTAGGCATGGTCAGTACCATGCAGTGGGCTCTTTAAGGATGGACCTCATTACTTCAATTATAACTCCGTGCCATAACTGGCTGGTTGTCGTCTGCTGCTGTTCCAGTAACACTGCAGATATGATTTTATTTCCTTGAGGACCCTGAAGACCAGAGGTTGAACTCTGGATACAGTGATTTATTGATTTAGCCCAAATAGTTTATATGAAATGAATATTTCAGTTTTTCACCAGTTAAATTGCAAACTACCAATTTGTGTCTATATTTTCTTGGGTGGTTATTCTTCTTCTTATTTTTTAATCCCAAAGCTTTATGTTTCTATTCTGTCAAGTTTTATATAGTTTAGTGCTTCATTTGTGTGTTTAAAAAGGCTTATTTTCATTGTTTTAAATTATGTGTTTGCCCGTGTGTGTGTGTGTATGTGGGGTATCTATCCGGGAGTGCAGGTGCCTGTGGGTGGGTGCCAGAGGTGTTGAATTCCCCTGTAGCTGGAGTTTCTGGCAGTTACGAGCTTCCTCGCCTGGGTGCGAGGGGCTGAATGCAGGCCTTTCAGCAGAGTAGAAAGTGCACTGAAGTACTCAGCTTTCTCTCCGGCCTTCATCATCTGTTTTTTTGACCCAAGCATATGATGCATAGACTTCTAAAACACAGTTACACAATCTGCTAATAAAAGTGTTCTGTTCTTTTCAAAAGTGGTTTCTTCCTTTTCTTGGGTCTTGGACTTTGTTTCCTCTCTAAATGGGCATTGGATACTTGTACCCCACCCAGTGTCTGACAGTGTGCTGGCTGGGAATGATGTGAATGGAACTCCCTTTATTTTCACTCTGCCATACATGTTGGTGCCATCCACCTTTCGGGGCAGGGAGGAGGCACCCCCACCCTTCATTTTGATGACTGGAAAGATTGAAAGTTATTCTTAAGGTCCGTTTCTGCTATCTCCACTCTCCAGCCCTTTGCCCCTGTTTCTACCAAGGCGGTGATAGTAGACTATCGTGTAATTTCTGTGAGGACAGCCAAACTGTGTGTGTGTGCCATTTGCTCTCTGTGTAGTTCATCAGTTGAAGGTAAAGGTGGCGATACCTCAGATCTTGCATCCATTCTCATGACTAGTCCCTCCAAATTGCATTTCCCAGGGATGAGAGGCTTTCCTGGGAAAAGTTGACCTTTCTGATATGAAGGAGTCTTTTGGGGTGAAAACATAGCACCACCCACAAGCCAGGCATCATCTTCCAGCAGCAGTTTTGGTGGTACATGAAAACTGCAACAGGTAGACTTCGTGTGCCTTGGGAATTTCAGATGAATAGGCAGGAAACTACACAGTTGCAGTCAATTATATAATTAGCAAAAATTGTTGAGGTAGTTTAAAATCTATTCCAGTTGTACAAATACTGCTTATGTAGCATTATTCTTTGGGGACAGCGCATGGGAAAGAGTAGGGAAGTGAGAAGTCCTTAAACCAATCATTTTATCCTCTTGTTTCTCAATGTTTCACTGAAATTGAGCCCTAACCCTAACGCAGCTAGCTCGGAAGCTCTCGGAAGAATGCAGGTGTGCTCTTCCAAAGGAGATTAGGTTACAGTCTTAAGGGCCAGCCGATCCTCACCAAATACCCACTTCTCTTTGGAAAGACCTGGAGGAGAGGAGGTGGGAGGGGAGACAGTTATTGGTTGAAGGCAGGTAACAAGTTTCACTTGTTCTGGTCTGTTTACGGTGGTAAGGCAACTTCTAGGGGGCACAGGCAGGGAACGAAGGGCCACCTGAGGAGCTGGCGAGGATGCACCTTGAAAAGACGTTTGCTATCGCTCCTGGCACACCTGTTCGTGAGTCCTTTCCCCTGTGAATGGCCATGATTCACAGCCTTGCCCACGTGAACGGCTGCGATTGTTTGCACCCTTATTACTATTTAATCTAACCTAACCGGTAAGGCCTATTGTGCTAACAACCAATCCGTTCATCTCCGTGAGGCCGGATTCATCGCTGCTTCCTTGTGAACCAGGATGCCGGTTCCAAACACCGCTCCTTGAGTTTGTTTTGGCAAAAGACAAGAAAGTGTGGTCTGTCTTTTAGTCTTTGAGATGCATAGGTCCCTCACCTTTTACGACTAGCAGGTCTTGGAAATGAATGAATGAATGACTGAGTACCGTTTCTCCCACCAGAAGCCCCTCCTCTTCTCTTAAAAACTAAAATCTTAAAAATCTGCCTTCTGCAGTTTCTTTGTGCAGCAGTGAGCAGCTGCCCCACCCCAGCCTGTCCTTTGACCCTTCTACTAATTTTTAATTTGCTGTTCAAATAATTCACACACTGCACTGATAAATTCTTCCTTCTGGATAAAGTACTTGATGATGGCTGTTAGGGACCATTGGGATTGAGCCTCTGAACGAGGCGCAGGGCATCTAGACAGCTCCAGGTCCTGTGGCTCCAGTGCTCTGGGTTGAGTGTGGCATCTGAAGCATTTGAGCTTTGAAAGGGCAGTGAAAACAGTCAGCTGACTGGGACAAAGCCTGTTGCCGAGAGGACTTTTTTATTCTTGAGATGGTTAGAAAGCATGGCCTTAAAACCCAATGAGTTAAGGCAATATTTGCCATGGAGCTAAATAATTTAAAGATGCTCACTCTGCTAAGGTAGGGTGTTTTCTTTTCACCATTATATTATGTATTGTCCAGAGAGACAAGTGGACGGTTTATTAAAAATGTCATGAATTCTGGAATTGTCAGCCAGCCTCAATAATTATCAACTCATGGTCTGTCTCACAGTCTCTGTGCTCTGATGTTCTCTCTTCTGTAGTTTTTTTAAAGGAGTAAATCAAAAGCATGCAGTTTCATCTGTAAGTGGGTAGGACTCTCATCCAACAGCTTTGGGGTGGGTTACATACTCACATGGCAACTGTTCACTAAAAGATGACTTAAAGAAATGTGAAATTGAACAAATTCTGAAAAGTAATGGATTTGTTTTCTAAAGAGAATTTTGATAAATTGTGTATTTCCACAATGGTTACTGAATACGTATTTCAGCACTCTGTTTTTTTATATTCTCTCTCTCTTATTTGAGACAGGGTTTCTCTGTCTTAGAACTTGCTCTGTAGGCCAGGCTGGCCTCGAACACAGAGATCCTCCTGCCTTTGCCTCCTGACTGCTGGGACTAATCGTGCACTACCACCACCTGCCTGTTTTTCACATTCTCATATTACATGTTGTTGTTATTATCATTATTGCCCTACCTTTACTTTTGTGGGAAGTGTTTAAAAAGTTCTTATGATGAGCTCCTTGTCATGTTGTACAATCTCACTGATTTTCTTCTTTCTCCATAGGTCCCTTAAGTTCGAGATTTCTTCTACGCTATTAATTGTAGAATCTATTAGTGAGCAAATATGATTACAATGGATCATTTAAAAGTGGTATTTCAGATATTGTTTAATGTAGAGATAATTAGCCATTGGTTGTAGCTAAGTCTTGAGTCTGAATTGAGTTAACCCTTGTTTACTTTGCAGGCCTGACCCTCCAGCTGTGTCTACTTGAGTCTGCTTTAAATAGAGTTAGGAGCACCCTATAAGAAAATCCCCCAAAAGCTCAAAGCCAGCTTCCTGGAACCAACCCTCTGGGCTCCTTTTAGCTTCACACTGATTAGAAAAATGCTTCCTCCTCATAGCTACTGAGTGGTTTGTGTGTTGAAGTCCATGGCTCTATTTCTCTGTTGTCTCTCTGTTGGGCAGAGAGTTCCCTTAAAATGAATCTGATGATTTTTCATATTTTGTCTGTGAAAATGTAAATCTAGGTAAATTATAGAGTGTTTAATGGTTTAAAAACCCAACCAGCATATGTCAGTCTAAGCTCATGGATCTGTTAAGCATAATTAAATCACTGTCATATTTGATAACAGTGGATTCTCCGTTTATAAAAGTATACACCTAAGAGTTTAAGGAAAAAAAATCGTATAGGCAGGGAACTAAATGGAGGGTCTGCTTGTGAATTTAAGTTCTGTTCTGCAAATTGGGAGAACTTTTTCTTATTTCCTTTCCAGTATGTGGTATGTTGGTTCAGCCTCATGCTCACATACTGATTTTAATTTAATTTTATTTTTTTACTAAAAGTGTGTGTGTGTGTGTGTGTGTGTGTGTGTGTGACTTCCTTTCTCCACCTGGGACAGTGTGAGTTTCTGGCACATGAGCGCCTAGTGTTTGCAAAACTTTATAAACAGCCAGAAGAGCCCAGAGCTTCCAGGAAGTGGGTTGTTGATTTAACCAAGTGATGGATGCTGAAGCCACTACTCAAATGGGGGCCGATTGTCATCCTCCCCTCCCCCCGCAGGAGAAGAGAGCCAGAAACCAAGGCAAAATAAGTGTTTTCAAGCTGCCAGGGCTGCTTCACTTTCCGTCCACTGCCCTCTCAGACCCAGTGTCTGTGTCTTGTCCACAGGTAGTTTGGCCTCTTAGAAGAGGCTGTGCCTTGCCCAAGAGAAAAATGAGGAATTCTCATGTGATTTTTATTTTACTTTTGAAATAATTTGTGTGTATGTATTTGTTGTATGTGCATGCATTCACATGCAGTATGTGTGTATGCCCATACTGCAACCACATGTGCATCCATGCAGTCTAGAAGAGGGCAGGTGCCTTGGAGCTGGGGTTACAGGTGTCTTCAAGCCACCCAGCAGTGGGCACCAGGATTCAGTCTGGTCCTCAGGATTGAGCAGGAGGTGTTCTCAACCCCTGCGCTATTTCTCCAGCCCCTGAGAAGATTTCTCGATTATTTCACAAGTCTGTTTGAAATAATATTTAGGAACTGTTTAGTTTACATTTTGGACAACCGCAAAGTAAAAACTATTTCATCTGAAGTATTAATGACTTGGAGTCTGTAGAACTTCGTTGCATGGTCTTAAATTTTCTTCCCCTTTGCTTTGTCTGTCTTGAGACAAGGCCTCCACTGTGTAGCTCAGGCTGGCCTTGAACTCACAGCAGTCCTCCCACCTCAGTTTCTTTAAGTGTGAGGATTACAAGCATATGCCAAACCATGCCTGGTTTTTTTTTGTTGTTGTTGTTTCTTGCCTAATGACAAAACAACCCCCCCCCCCAACAGCAAGCAAAGAAACAAAGAACGAAGTTCTTAAAAAGTCGAAGATAGAAATTCGCAGCTTCCATAACTTTCTTTGAGCCAGAGGGGAACAGGAGGAGGCAAGGCTGGTCCCCTTCTGAAAAACTTGTGTATGAAGTCTTGGTATTTAGTACATTATTCCAGAAGAGAGGAGCCCAGAGCCTTAGAAACATCTTAAAGAAGTTCTTGACTAAATGGGGAGGAGAGCTATTGACCTGAAAGGAAGAGTGCATTTTCTAATGCTGTGGAAAATGAGAATGTGGTAGAATGGAGAGAGCTTGTGGCTGAGTCTCAGCAGACCTGAGGGATTTGTTCTGGCTGTGCTGCTGCTCACCTGCTTTCCTATCTGTAAGAGATGTAAGACTTGTAAGATTTCATTTTTAGGTCATTTTAGGTCGATGATTCAACTGTTGGTTGAATTTACTGAAAGGAGAGTAAATGGCTCTGTGTATAGGATGCTTACTCAAATGTGCTCTGAGGCTTCAGTGTGGAATCTGCTGATGGGTACCCAGAGCAGCCAAATGAGGAATGGAGCATTGGGGGAGGGGCTCAGCCAAGGACCCTTTAATGGTCCCTTATTACAACCAAGGAGAAGCAAATACTGCATTTAAAAGCACAGGTGAGACTTTGCTAATCTGAAAGTCCAAAATACTTTAGAATATGACAGTTTTTTGAGCATTAACATGACACCACAAGTAGAAAATTCCATACTGGGATCTTCATTTTCTTGCATAAAAGTATTGAAATTAGTGTATAAAGTTGCCTTGAGGCTGTGTGTATAAGGTGTTTATGAATCATAAATGAATTCATGTTTAGACTTGGGTCCCATCCTCATGTAAATAACCGAGAACTTTTAAAAAAATCTGAGATCTGGAAAACTGTGGCCCCATGCATTCTGGGTGAAAGATTCTTAGCTTGCCTTTCCCTGTTCTGGGCCAAAGAAAACTATGGAAGCTGTAAACTTGCTATCTTTGACTTAGCTTTTTAGGAACATAGCTTTAGTAAAAAGGCAAGAAGTTACAGGATCATTTTAGTAGGATTTTCTTAGGGCTGCTGCTGGCCTTCAATGGAGCAGCTGGGTCAGTGAAGTTGTCCCTAAGACAACTTCAGCTCCATGGGCCAAGAGTACAGATTCAGTAGCAACAGCTGCAGGGAAGGACACACCCCCACAGCTCTGTCTTTTGGAGCCAGCTTGCCTTTGGTTATATGCAGGGACATGGCTGATTCTGAATAGCTTTAAGCCATTTTCCCAGGGAGCTTTTCAGTGTGCCTTTCAGTGTAGAAACTCAGTGGCCTGACTTCTGTTCAGTTTTTGAATTTGTCCTTGCCTTTTAAAAAATTGTTGTTGTTGTTGTTTTTTAATGTATTTTTGTTGTTGTTCAGTGGCTACCAGATTTACCCATCTATGGCTTTCGTTTTGGTCTTGTTTTTGGAAAATTTTGTTCCTGCCAAATAGGAGTTCCTAAGAGATTATATTTATCATGGAGAGCCTAGTAGCTTTTGTTTTCTGTGTTCTTTATTTTAAGAAGTTACTTGTGTTTATTTGTGTGTGTGTGTGTTCTTGTTCCTGTGGGTGTGGTGGAGGAGTCTAGAGGCCAGTATTGGGTGTCTTTCCTTTATTGCTCCCCACTTTATTTTGAAGCGGTCTGTCACTGAAACTGAAGCTCATCCTTTTGGCTAGCTGGGGTGGCCAAAGGCTTCAGAAACTGGCGGCAGCATTCCTCTGGTGCTGAGGTCACCCACCTCATTACGTGGGTGCTGGGGGTCTGAACTCAGGTCCCTGAGCGTGAACGTTATCTGCTACACTCTTTCTCCAGCCCGTTTTCTGTGTCCTTCATAGCCGCCTTCCTTCCACATGGATTTGTTGTCTTTACTGGAGAATCTTGGGCTTTTCCTTTTAGGTTATTTTTACCCATGTACGCTTTCTCAAGATGATGCTCTTTTCTTTAGAGTGTCCTTCTGAAAGTTGGAGCTTTGTTTGGGGCTGCAAGCTGAATGGAGTGGAGTTGAAGGCACAATAATTGGTGTTGGACCCTCTTGGCATAATTTTAGCGAGAATTAGAGACCACTTTAGGACTGAATAGTCAAAAAAGCTACTTTAAAAAGTTTCCCATTAAGAGCTGAGGTGAGAGGTCAGTTATTAATGTGCTGCCTTGCAGGCATGAGAACCTGCATTTCTTTTCCAGACTGTAGTGAAGTCCAAGTCTAGGAGCTTACACTTGAAATCCCAGGCTGGAAAGGCAGACAGATTTTTGGGCTCGCCAGGCAACCAGCTGAGGCTGTTTAGTGAGCCCCAGACCAGCAAGAGAGGGTGGCTCCTGTCACAAAAAGAAAAAGTTAGGTGGCACCCAATGACACATGAGGTTGTCCTTTGACCTGTTCATATGTGTATGCACCCCTGTATCCATGTACTCATGTGTGCTGCCCTACACCTGAAGTCTCATCACTGGGGCAGTGGATCAGAAGGATCAGGCGTTCAAGGCCAACACCAAGTATACACTGAAGTTGAGGCCAGTCTGGACTATATTTGATAGTGTGTAAGCAAACAAGCAACAATAAAACAAAAGAAAACTCCGAAGGTAACCCATTTCTGTTGTTATTTATCATCAAAATTGGGCTGGTCGGTGGTGGTGCATGCCTTTAATCTGCAGAGGCAGGCAGATCTCTGTGAGTTTGAGGTCAACCTGGTCTACAGAGCGAGTTCCAGGATAGCCATGGCTACACAGAGAAACCCTGACTCAAACTAAATCCAAAAAAAACCCCCAAAAAACAAAAACCAAAAAAACCCCCAAGGTTAAATGATTTTCCTACCCTTCCATGAGTTTCATATATCAGGTGCATTTTCTGTCGCACCCGTAACCTTCTGTGTATGCCATTCATATCTAACCTTCTCCCGAAGGATTCTCATTCTGAAAATTAGGTAACTTTTCACCTCTCTTAGTCTTGAAAGCCATAGGAACTGTTTAAGTCCATGTACTGAGGACTCACCGGAGATGATTTGTTTGTTGCTGCTGGACTTTCTGTTTGTTGGTGTGTTCTTTCTGGGCGGAAGGATCCTATGGCTCCTTGGCCCTCTGACGGCTTAAGAAGTTTAGCTTCCAGGTGTGACTGTTGATCGGCCTGTGTAGAGGACTTGGGGATCAGCTTCGAGTGAGGTGCTGCTGTGTGGACGATCTGTGTGGCCCTCATAACTCAGTGAGGTAAAGGGGTGACTGTAGCCTTCCTCAAGGAGCAGTGCTTTGCTCTGCATCAGGACTTGAGGGTTGTCTGCCTAGAAGTGAGAGAGAACCTTTGGAAAGAACCTCTGACAGGAAACGAAAATTATGGCGGGTCCCCCCCTCCTTCCTCCTTATTTTTGACGTTCTGCTTGAGAACCACTTCAAAGAATCAGATGTGTTGGTGCTGCAAGCTGTGCAGTTATTGTTAAAGAATTTGGAAATATAATTGAAAACAAACTGTGGAGCAGAGCAGATCTAGGCAAGTTCTAGCTTTGAGGGAGAAGGGAATTCCAAGTTCTTCCTCTGTTTGGAGCTGCTGTCTCAGAACACTTGTTCTGCCGCTGAATCATCCGTGAACTCTACATCTGGGAGTTATATATCAGGAAACAGCATTCTTTTTAAATGTAGAAGAAACGCAAAAGCTTAAAGTTACAGTGCAGTTGGAAAATCATAGTCAGAGTGTAAAAAAAAAAAAGAAAGCAAGAAAACCCTAACATTGGGATGAAAACGGCAGAGTGATTGCCACGAGATTGTGACACTTAAAATGGAATGTCCATATCCGGAAGCAGAACCCTGCCAGCTCTCTTTCTTGGGACCCCTGTCCAGGTGACATTACTTAAATGTCACAAACAGCAGGTATTTGTAATCACTTAGCCACGGCAAGTGTGACTTAAGAGTTTGAGTTATCTGAGGGTCTGTTTTGTGTGTCTTAAATCAGTTCAGTTTGTGTTCACCTCTGAAGGCCCTAGAGCAGGTCCCTGGTCCAGGCTTTGTGAGGAGAACAAATGCTGCCCTGTTTTGTTCATGTCCCAGGCTGTGGTTACAGGTTGGGAGGTGAAGCAGACTGTGGTCTGATTATGAGCAGCACCCCTGGAACCTGTCTGTCTGTCTCAGTGACTTCGGTCAATAGACATCATTTCTCTGTGCCTCAGTTTCTTATTTGAAATGAGGATGACTAAAGTGCCTAGGTTATTGTGCTCATTAAGGACAAAAAACGACAATGCCTAACACATGGTTGAAGCCAGTAGAGTAGTAACAGTTTATGTTTTTATAGCAGGATACACGTGTTAACTGATTTGATCATTATCCTGTTGAAATATGTCATGGATGTTTTATACACCAAGTCTAGGGATGGGATTGGTCATTGGTCCCTTTGCTCTTGAGTGGCCTGAAGCACCCAGCACAGTTTTGGTATACAGTTGGTGCTCTATTAATGGTGTCTGAAATGTGATTCTGGAGCACATGCTTCTCCCTGGGCTGGCTTTCACTTTGCCTCTTTGGTGAAGGAGGGTGGTAGCATGCACATATGCCTTGCCATCTGTTGTTTATTGTTTCTGTTAGGTTGTGGTTTGTGTTCCTGTTGCATGTTTCTTTGGTTTCTGGAGCAACTGCGAATATTATATGCTTGGGGATAAAAAAAAGTAAACTATTTATAAACAGTAAAGTATCCTTGGGTTTGGAAAGTGTTTTTCTCAAATGCGTGTATATTTGGTGGCTTTATTATAATCTCACTGATGTATCATTAGACAGTTTGCAGATCGAGGCTCATATAAAAGATGGGCAAGTCATAGTCCAGCCCTGTGTAACCAGCACACAACAGCCTTGGTGATAAGGCCCTGGTGTGAACACTGACCGAGCGGTGTATTTTTAACTCGGGAACATAAACAGTTTAGCCTGCTGATGGGGTTTATACTTGCCTAAAGTCCTTGGCATACCTTGGGCTGGATGGTGCTACAGGGACACATGAGGTCTTAGGAGAATGCTACGACCACCAGTGGCCCGTGGCCCTCATCCTTTCGTTTTATAAAAAGGAGTGCAGAGAAAGAAGGAATGAAGGGAAATGCCGGTTGCTGATTTTGTGTGGTACATTTTACATTGAACCTTAAAAAGTTCCTTTTCTCTGTGTTGTGTAGACTTGAGGCAGGGGTAGAAAGCTGTTGATTCATATCTCTCTTGTCTCTCTCTTCTCCCAAGCCACAAGGGGTCTTTGTGGACTCACAGATTAGAATAGACTTCCTGCTGCTGGCTGTCCACTCTCTCTTGAGCTTCATAGTGCCTTCCTACTTGGTTCCATCTGCCCATGTTACCATGTGGTGCTTTTTCTAGCTTTTGTACTATCAGCTTGTCCTGTGTATGTCTGGAGGAAGGTTCTTCATACTTGGAGGCTCCTGTCTGTTTTTATTAAACATCTCTCCCCCTGAAAACTATCATTTGTGTTCTCTTTGACTTAGATTCCCATCTGGAAGACCCTGCAGTACTTCATACAGGCTTTTCAGGGTTGATAATTGGGTTGATATCTGGTACCCCATTTGTCAGTAAGGTGCCTGAGAGCAGAGACTGGCTTTCTTTTTAATGCTTCATTGTTTTCACAGATATAGCCTCAAGTCTGGGACATATAACATGCCCAGGCAACATGGAAACAAATGTACAGAGATTGACAGTCCTTCTTCCCCCGCTGGAATGGTCATAGATATGCCTCATATAGGCAAAGTAGAGAAGGACCTTGAACTTTTGATTCCCTTGCTCTTACCTTCCAGATGCTGCCATTACAGGCACGTACCAGCTTACCTGCTTTATTCAAGGATAAGGACTGGACCCAGAGCTTCATGCATGTTAAGCATTTTCCCCCACTGACTGAGCTAGATCCCAGCCCATGATATTCATTCTCCACTTTCCTAAGTCCGGTAGAGATAAGTGGACGGAACAGCTCAGACATCCCAGAGCTTGTGGATCTGTCCACTTCCTTCTGACGTATTTGTTTGGCAGTCTCCTTCATCTTTTACCAAGTGTTCGCTTGACGATTTAGAAGAACAGGAAGGTTTTCACACCTTAAAACTAGAATTTAAAAGGCGACGGACAGGCAGTGGAAGCACTGCATGGGACTGTCTGTCACATGGGTGCCTGGACTCCACTTCCTTGCTGGAGCCCTCCCCGTGGCTGGCCTTGGCGGGTGGGCCAGACTGTACCGCTCCCCTCCGAGCTGTGTTTGGCCAGGGCACCCACGGTGTATTTGCTCACTGTTGACAAGGTCTCTCATCTGCTCCTTTGCTGGAGCTGCCTGGTGGAGTCTGTTTTGGGGAGGGTTGCTTCTCACTTAGACTAAGGCTGTCTAGACACCCTTCCCCTTGTGGTTATTCTGCTCAGTTTATGCTGAGCCCTCGCCAGGCAGCTGGTTTTGGTTGCTTGCGCTCTTGGTTACTCTGCTAAGACCTCCTCTGACAGAAAGCATGACTAGGCCAAGGTCGTTTTTCTTCCTCTTTGCTCTTGGCAGAGGGAAGGATTGCTCTCCTCGACTGGATCCAGTACACACCACATTCAGGGCAGGTTACTGTACCCTCAGAGGTCAAAGCCAAAGCGGCAACACAGATTTCTAAGGACCTATTCAACAGGCTCTGGCCTCATGGACTTGTAAATCTGACCCCTTTCTGTGTGGCCCTCAGGTGTGACAGTTGAGCCCCTCCCCTATCCTTAAATACATAGGGCCTCTCATGGCAGAGGAGCCATTGTTGACCTGGCTCAAGGTAGACCCTCACTGGGCTTTTGGTTGGATGCTGATGACAGAGGGCAGTTGGGGAGCTGGGTCTCCCATGGGCTCAGCCTTACTTATTGGTTTTGATAAGGAGGTCTTGGGCTGGGGTTCTGCAGGGGGTCTTTGTACCTGATGACCTGGTGACTCTTTGGGGATGGGGCTTTATGAGGAGCCTTTGTTCTGCTGAGCCAAGAAAAAGATGCTTTAGTGTGGTGAACATGTCTTTAATTACTTCTAATTTATGTGGTAATAACTGTTGGTAATTGTAAAGTCAGAGGATGAGTATGAAAGAAAGGGTAATTGACCTCATTGTTTAGTGATAAATATAATCATTTTGTTGTATAAATTTGCAGCAATGTTGCAATTGAATACCTGCTTCAAATTATAGGTTTTTGTTTGTTTTGAGACAACAGTATATGTTATGCAGTCCAGAATAGCTCTGAACTCCGAAGCCTTCTGCCTCAGCCTTCAAAGTGTTGGGATTGTAGCCCCATGCCATACCTGGCTCAAATGTGTTTTTTTTTTCTAGTCTTTTTTTAATTATTTTTTGAAATTACATAGTTTTTTCTTCCCTTTCCCCCCTCCCACCCTTCTTATGCATTGCTCCCTCCCTTGCTTTCTCTCAAATTTATAGCCTGTATTTCTTTAAGAGAGAGAGTGTATGTATTCCTGAATATGCAAATATAACCTGCTCAGTCCATGTGCTAATACTTGTATGTATATGATATCAGGACTGGTCACTTGGTATTGGGTAGCCAACAATTTCAACTGTGATCTAAAGACTAGGTATTATGACTACTTCCTCTGTGATTCAACTTTACAAAAAGTATCCTTAAGCCATAGTGAAGCCTTCCCTGATAATGAGCCTCTAGGCTGGGCCTCCTTTTGTGCATCATTATTTATATACTTATTAGTTCCATTATTTATATACTTATTAGTTCTTAGACTGCGCTACCACAGTCCCCGTTGATCTTGATAGAAAAATTCTTAAGACATTTGCTACAACTCTCAGATACTACAAGATACTGTTCCTAGGTTAGGGAAAACCACCTGGAGCCTGGCAGAGAATTCAAAGACCCAGGAGTTAAGTATTTCACAAGATGTTTTTTGATATCCCGACATGGCAAAGGGTGCAAAACAAAAGCAAGAAAGCGGCTACAGCCCACAGGAAGCTTGTGCTTGCTCCCCTCACACTGTCACAAGCCCAGAGCCCACTCTTTATTCTGCCCCATGCACCAGAAACCTCCTTGCAGTCTCTTCCCTTCATTTCTTAGGACTGTGAGGCTGAACACTTTTCGTGGGTTACTCACAGATGCTTCCTTTTCAGCTTTCCTTTTTTTCTTATATTCGGTCCAATAACTTCCTTGGTGCCCTTAACTGTGGACTTGAGACTTTGGCACCATCGAACTCTCTATGGCTGGTGTTTCTGAGCCAGGTAGGTCCAGTTCTGTAGAAAGCTGTGCTTTTGGTGGCCATGGCGTAATTTTGGCCCTGAGCCAGGAAACACTTTGAAAAAATTTTAATAGACCTATATTGCTCTTGTATTCCACAGATGGGTATTGCAGTGGCTCTGTGGGTTCCAGGCTGCCGCTCTAGCCCCCACAGAGCCAGCCCACGCAACCTGGAGCCCCGTCTGTGGCCAGTGTGCCCGGTACCTACAGCTGGTAGGAATCAGAGCAGATTAGCGTAGCTGAGAACCCTTCAGGAACAGCTTCCAGCAAATGGAAATTATTTTAAAACAAATTGATGTGGTTTTTCTGTCAAACCTACTTGGAGCATAAACAAGGTTGGACTGTAAGCTGCCCCCTTTCCACAGACAAGCCTGTGTTTAGAATGTGGCTTTCAGCAAAGTAAACATGGTCTCTAAAGTGAGTTGTCAGTGTGTCTGATTTGAAAAGTAAAAGGCGCAGGGCTGGAGCAGCGCCGCAGACAGCTCTAACGCGCGAGACATCACTCCTGTCCTTCTGCTGCAAAGGTGCCGCTTCCTGTAAAGGGTTATGGCGTGAGGAGTCATTTGATGTTAAAAAGATTAAGGGGAAAGAAAACACCAGGGCAGTTTGTGTGGTGAGATAACTGCTTTTGTTTTGCACCCTTTGCCATGTCGGGATATCAAAAAACATCTTGTGAAATACTTAACTCCTGTGTGTTTGTGACTGTGTGTACCCCGGGCCGTCTCCCAGACTCTGTGTCTTTGAATTCTCTGCCAGGCTCAAGGTGGTTTCCCTAACCTAGGAACAGTATCTTATTAAATTGGCCTCAGCCTCCCTAAAAGGTGAAACAATGCTTTTAATGTTCTGATTATGTATTAATGAACAACCAGGCCAAGGGGCACTTGCCAAAAAGGCTAGAGCGAGAAGGCCACCAATATCAGAGTGAACTTTGCACTCGGGGAGTGTGAATGATCTTGGGTGAAAGGAGTTTATTGCATAAGGGGAGCAAGTAGAATCTCTTTGATGTTGGCTAGTGTCCTCTGGGGCTTTCCAGTTAACGATGTTTCTGCTGGCTGCGGCGCTACTTAAGTGTGGTGCCCAGGGGTGTCTGGGAACTTGTCCTTGACTGTGAAGAAGCCGTTAGGAACCTGTGCAGAGAAAACCCTTGGCCACTCACGTGGATGCTCTTCAGTCCACTTCAGTAAGTGCTAGCCTGACTCCAGAACCAGATGAGGACACCTCCCAAGTTTTCCTCTGGAGGGAGTTTTCGAGAAACAGCATGCCATTATTCTAAAACCTCCTGCCCCAACCACAGAAAGAGGTTAGATCCTAATCTTAATATGACTAATTTATTTTCTCTCCAATGCACTGATATTTCCTCCTGCCTTCTGGCTTGTTCTTGATTTTTGAGTGGCTGGCTACTGGGAGCCATGCTTTCCACAGCCTCATTAAATAATTACTCAAAAGAAGAAAGAAAGAAAATCAAAGCTCTCTCAAAATCTAGAGACCATGGGAGGGAGGATCAAGTCCAGCTCAGGTTTTGTGGCTGAGCCTGGGAGTGAGTGTGTTACCTGGGAAACAGAAAAGGGGCTGTGCTGCAGCATCAGGGTTTTATCATCATAAATGCGGGTACTTTGACAGCTCCTGTATTTTCTAGCATGAGAGTTTGAAAAAGTTATTTCTTACATTTGTTTGTGGTATTTAAGTGAGGTAGCATTTTTCAGCCTGGAATTTTGAGTCCTGAGGTAGCAGGACATTGTTTTCCTCCCCTTCTCCCTCTCTCTTCCTGTCTTCTCTCTTCTGTAGCCTCCTTCCGTCCCTCCCTCCATCCGTCCGTCCCTCCCTCCTTCCCTCCTTCCTTGTTTTTGGAGCTAGGGTCTCAATATGAGACCCAGCTGTGGAAACTCCCAGAGGTGTGCCTGCCTGTGCCTCCTCAGTGCTGGGATTAAAGGCCTGCACCACCCCACCTGGCAACTTTTTTCTTTTTTTAATATTAATTACACTTTGTAATTATCTTTTTATTATTCACTTTGTATCACAGCTGTAGCCCTCTCTCTCATTCCCTCCCTCATCTCCTCCCATGCCCATCATCAAGTCCACTGATAGGGGAGGTCCTCCTTCCCTTCCATCTGATCCTAGCCTGTTAGGTCTCATCAGGACTGGCTGGGTTAACTTTTTTCTTTTTAATTAACAGCTTTATTGAGATGGAGTTTGAATACCATGTTCACCTTCCAAGTGTTGAGATTTTGAGTTGTTAGTATGTCCCGAGTTGTGCAGCTGCCACCATTAATTCTGGGATATCTCTAATTGCTTCACCACAAAACCCCATGTTGCCTGGTACTTCCCGCCCCTCCTTCCTCATCCTCTAGGAGTAGCTGTTTTACGTGCAGATTTGGCTGTTGTGGACGTTGGCCTGTCATCTTCTTTGGCTTGGCCTACTATTTTCAAAGTTCTTACATATGAACATATCATTCCTTTGCTTATTTTAAAAAATATATTATCTGTTTATTTGTGTGTGCACATCTGTGCACTCTCGTGTATGGGTGCTCATAGAGGACAGAAGAATGTCAGCTCCCCTGGAGCGGGAGTCACAGAGCATCCTGTCAGAGCAGCAAGTGCTCTTAAGCACTGAGCCCTCAGACCATCCCCTTCACCCCGCCTTACCTTTTAAAACATCTGAACAATACTCAGGTTTTTTGATATAACACGTGGTGTTCATTTATTAGCTAGACACTTGGGTTTTCCCCACATTTCGGCTGATAAGAATAACACAGCTATGAACTTCTCCTGTGATGCAAAGTTTTGTTTCGTAGCTCTGCCTCTGTTTCCTGGATGCTGGGATGACAGGCTTGTATCACAAAGCCTGGCATGACTGTTTGTGTAAGCTTTTGTGTGAGAGTATATGTTTCCATGTTTCTTGGATATGTACATGTGGAATTGCTGGGGAATAGGGTATGTACAATTTTGGGGGTGTGTGTGGCGGGGGGGGTTCCTAGGCTATTTGTGAAGTCTGTGTATACCGTTTTAAACAGAGAAAAGTAATGTGATTTCAGGTAAGATTTGGGTTGTTCCTCAGGGACGAATGTTCCTCTTAGGTTTGCTGTCCTCAGGATTTTTGGGGTCTTCTGGTAGAAACAAATATATCACAGATGTTCACCAACTCCTTGAGGCAGTATCCCACAAACCATGGTGAGTTGGAAACACTAAGTTGAAAATGTATTTGCTACTTGTGACTTGTAGCCTAGCAACACAATGCTTGGTTGTGTTGGTTGCTGGGAGCTGTGGCTTGCTTGCGGAGAGAGGACAGATCAGACCACACATCACTGCTAGCCTGGGAAAAGAGCACATTCAGAATTCCAAGTACGGCTCCTACTGAATGTGCCTGGCTGTTGAAACATCACAAAGTCCAAGAAGAGTAACTGTCTGTGTTTAGTGACTTGCCCCTCGTTGGCAAAAGACAGTGGTCACTTCGTGGACTCTAGGTACGGGAGTCCAGAGGGGTTAACAGTGCTGGCCTTTACCAGAACAGACCAGGGGCATTTGCTTTTCCGAGGCCTGCCGAAATTTGCTGTGCATCTGCACCTGTCTCTTGGTCTGACCATTTCTTCTGCTTTGGGGCAAGCCTGCTTTGCCAACTGAGTTTAGCAGCTATAAATCTAGACAGAAATACAGTACGGAGGCTGTCCAAAGGTTGGCAGGATAATTGCCCTGGACAGGTTTACAATAGAGAGGTGTGAAGTGCGTGGTGGAGACCGGAAGCTGGGGGAGGAACTAAGATTGAACTTGAACAGTTCAGGGTGACAGACTGACACAACTAATTGAAAACTATGGCTCTGGTGGCTTTTAATTGGAAAGGAAGCCGAAGCTGACGGTGGTTTCTTTTAAGCAAGAAAGTGGCTTTAAAAGAGAGAAAGTGCCCTGCTGAGTTACTCAGGAGTTTGGTTTGGGATCTTTGCAAGCATGGTATTGTGGGCTGGAACCTGCATTTTAAAAGTTTTAGGAAATCGCCTTGGGTTCTTAAGTGTGAGTCCCCCTCTAGAGTGCGTATGCTTGCCAGAGCTCAGTGGACACATGATCAGTGGCTTAAGTTATTCTCAAGCCAGCTGTGTAAGACCCCTGGCTTTTCTGATGTATTCTATTTCTCAAAACACTGTCTCTGACATTGGTTGTTCATTAAAATCCAAACCAAGAACAAGACTTCTCTCTCCCAAACTCCCTGCAACAACTTTTAAAAGGTCCTTTCAGAAGTGAGATCCGGAAGGTGTATGGGGAATGGAGTGAGAGTCTTCCTTGAAGTGCAGTGTTTCTCAGCCTGTGGATTGAGACCCCTTTGGGGGTTGAATGACCTTTTCACAGGGTCGCCTAAGACTGACAGGAAACACAGCTATTTATTTACATTGTGATTCATAACAGCAAAATTTATGTTATGAAGTAGCAATGAAAATGATTTTATGGCTGGTGGGTCACCACAAATGAAGAACTGTCTTAAAGAGCTGTTGCAGCATCAGGAAGGTTGAGAACCACTGTTGAAGTGTGTGGTGGTTAACAGTTAATCTTTTTAACAAGGCTCAAGTGGACCTTTATGTTGCCTTGCAACTATGACGGATTCATAAACCCACACAGTGCAGCCAGCTCATATCCCCAGTTTAATTTCCTTTAGTTGAAATAACAGCCTGCAGCTGTTGGGTGATCTCTTATTCTTCAGCATGTTGAAGACACTCATAGTGGCTGGAGAAGCCATCATTTGTACACAGCTTAGGATTCATGCCTTGGCTGTAACATTTCTTTGAAAAGCGAGGGAAGAGTGATTTAAAGTGAGATCAAGGAAAAAGAGAGAGGTCAGGGTGTGAGGGGAAAGTGGGGGTGGGGTGATGAGGCACAAAGGCATGTTTTCTTGGGATGAGAATGTTCCTCTGAGGCGCAGGCAGCTTGTCCTTTGAACGGTGGTTATTCTAGCCATATCTTCTGCTCCATTGTGCCCGGGCACCTGTGGGGATTGTTAGTTTGGAGGTCGAGATTAGAAACAGGAAAGCATGATTACAGTAATGCCTCAACAGCAAAGTACTGCGCTTGTGGTGTGTGATTACCTTACTGTAATTGTCTACCTGTTCTGAGAGGCAAGTGGAGAGAGCCTTGCACACCCGTGGAACCCAGAGGCCCAGGAACCTGGGTATTGGCATGTCTGGCTTCGCAAACAATACTTTGAAGTGCTACCTGCTCCTAATGGCAACAGAGCCATCAGTTAAACAGGCAGCTGCTAAGCACAGGAGTGTTTGCATAAGCAACCTTCAAATTTTCTGATCCTCGATGAAAGCTAGTTGGTTGTGAATAATTAACTTCAGTGTGCATGAGGAAATACTATCCACTTAAGTGTCAGGTGTATTTTTAATGTAAGAAAAAAAAAACTAACCACACCCTCAGCTGCTACCCTTTGGGGTTGAAAATCTGTGTGCTCGTCCAGCGAGTGCAGCCAGCAGTGCATTTACAGCAGGGTGGGAATGCTGCTGTGCGGCGTGCGGCAGTGCCGCCCCGGCCCTCGCATTCTGCTGGGAGTGGGAAGGGACTGGGTTCTGTCAGCCCCTGGGATGTAGAACTGCTGGGATCTTAGCAGGCTGCGCTAGCACCTAGATTCACAGAGAGCTGCTCTGTAGGGGTGCTCCTCCAGTTCAGAAACACATTATAGGTGCAACATCTAAAGCGCATGGAGAAGAGGGTGGGTCTGCCCCAGAGTCACTTGCCTAGCAGTCCTCCAAGAGCGACTGAGGCAGGTGCTCTGTCGCTGTGGAGCCATCCTTCCTGAGCAGTTTGATGCCGGTGCAGGGTGTCTCCTTGAGGGAGTGGCAGAGAGCGGCCTGACTGAGGGGCCTACAGTGTAACGTCCACCAGGGACTCTGGGTCACAAGAAGAGACTTGGAGATAGCCATTGCGAGTGTGGTTTCCACCGTGTGCAGCTGCAGTCAGAGGTCCCTAGGGCCTCTTGAAGCTAATATTGATGGGAGTAGTTATCCTGGGAAGAAAGTTTGTGATTAGTATTCATTTGGAGTAAAGGTTGAGGGTGGAGAGGAAGGATGAGGGAGGAAGGAGTTTGGGAAAACCAAAGCTGACCAGAAGGTGCCATTTCATAGCCCAGTTGAATACCCCATGTGAGTAATGGTGACTGGCGTGGTTGCTCTTGTGGTGTGAGGAGTGCTTAGAGATGCTGGGCATGATTCTTGGGGTTCAGTTACTTTCCTGCAAGCCCCAAGCTTTGCTCATTTCCAGGGCAGAGAGCATGAATGCCGTGGGAGGGGAGAAAGCAGGTGTTTTGCCTTTCTTCCCTGCCCCTTTATTGTCCTCAGGTGCAGTGCCATTTGATATTGGCAGTTCTGAAATCCATTGAGCATATTATTCTCAAGCTGCTGGGATTAGTGCTGACATACACGGTGGGCCCTGCTGCCAGCCTGCTGTATAGAGCTGGAAGAGAAGAAACCCAAGCTGTAAATGAATCTCTGTTTTGAGGCTTTGTAGTGGCAAATTACGTGAATGACTGAATTGAAAAGGTGCCTGGTTTTACACCATCATGAACACCCGGGCCTTAGATAAATATTGACACCGGCAGTGTGACAGGCTTGCCATTTGTCTCGTGCTCTTAGGAATAAAAGATCTTTTCTCAGGTGCTCATGACCTTATAAACCACCCTGACAAGTTTGTGCAGGTGCTTTTCTGCACTCGTTCTTGAGGTTTGCGAGTCGCTGGTTCTCTCTTTGTGTTTGTGCAGGCGTAAAGCCTTGCCCGAGCTCAACTTGCTTTGGCTTATTGATCACAGTTGAGTTTGCTGCAAGTGAAGGTAGTCACCCACACAAATTTTCAGTCACGGGGCCGACCTGGGACCGGAATGCCTTACAATGGCTTTGGTTTAATTTGAAGACAGAGTGTGGTGGGATCGTGGGAAGAAAGGGAAAGCATGTGTAGACCTATCTGGTATACAGATACGGAGCTCAGCTGAATGCCTTCTGAGTGAACCGTGCCTGAATCCCAAACCAAATCTGTTCTTTTGTGAAACAGATTTAGGCTGACACTTCTGAAGGCGATGCCGATTGTGTTAGTGTGAACTATGCAGCAAGCCACCTCCCTACCCTTGAGTGCTTATGAGTCCTGTTAGGATCACTTCATGTAAGGCAGGGTGGTGAGCAGATTCAGCAGCAGCTCTGAATTGATACCATCTTTGAAAAGGTGTGATTGGTGGAACTGGGGGGTGTTATTACATAGGAAGTTGTAGATAAAAGTTCTAGCCATTGAAGGAGTTCTCTGGTTGAAGTTTTGGGGACGCTCATGTATACTATCATATCAAATGTATGGATATAACCTAGAACCTGTGCTTGAATATAGCAAACGGTAGCTCAATATCCAAGTGGGTACCCTAGTAAGGGGAACAGGGACTATTTCGGACATGAACTCAATGGCTGGCTCTTTGACTCCCTCCCCACCCC